>CM061546.1:145633764-146872930 GCA_030864215.1 Capsicum pubescens | reverse complement strand
ACAGTTGAACAAGGTCCTATAGTAGATTGTATTAGATAAAAAATGATGCAATAGATAGGAAGTATGAGTAATAGACTATTTTTGTAATTCTGAGAGGCAAGAGGTCAGCTCAAGCCTGGTCTTGTAATGACTCACATTGGTATAAATAAAATTTAATTAATTACCGAAAAAAGCCTCAAATAACTGAGTCCAAGTCATTGATGGAGATCCAGTTGGCATGGAATCAAGGTAGCCCCTCCACCACTAGCTGGATAATATGTCTAAATGATAAAAAAGAAAAATGCACTCCACCAACTCAACAAACCCTAAATTACGAAGCCTCTCCTTAAAACTAGTCAAAAACCTAAAAGCAAAGTCGCTTATGGACCCGACAAATCTAGATAGGGTTAATCTAATAAATCGACCCAATATCTTCTACTCCTTGAATGTCATAACTGGCTAAGCCACTACTGGCTATGAAACTATCTTTGTTGGAAAAACCTTTAATCTAGGAGCCATAACTATAGCTTGTGCTCCCATATTAGTACTGCTCTAGTACAAAACTGGGCACCATCAGATAGTGCACCGCTAACTAACCCCAACAATTGAAGTAAGGCATTTCTGAGAGCTGAGAAAATATAAATCCCAGTAGGGCTTAGGCTACCCCTGGCCTACCAATAGCTGGGAGACTTAATCTCTAGAGCTACCTCTTTCTTGAGAGCAATGGTAATATCGGGTGAAGTATTCGTATCCTAATCCCTAGATTAGGTTGCAACTCTAACCTATCCTTAGATTCTGAGTCAACCTTACCCTCTAACGAGTGCCCTAGCTACATACTCAGGGTCTCTGTCTCTGATCATCAAAGATCACATCATAGCCTTCTACGAAAGACACTAATAAATAAGAACTCAATAACCAACACAGACTCATTGCATAAAATGA
This sequence comes from Capsicum pubescens, assembly GCA_030864215.1. Classification (NCBI taxonomy): domain Eukaryota; kingdom Viridiplantae; phylum Streptophyta; class Magnoliopsida; order Solanales; family Solanaceae; genus Capsicum; species Capsicum pubescens. The sequence goes on along the minus strand of CM061546.1, from coordinate 146,872,009 downwards.
ATAAAGAAAGTAAGATTTTTCTATAAATGTCCTATAGCCTCCTGAATATAGGCTACAAATGTCATTATTCTTTTTCGTGGGACTCTACTACACTTTCTCTCTTACCAATAATACAGTGAATCTAGGCTTTGGTATCAATATTTCATGACTCAATTTCTCAAGTCATAATGACACCTACTTTAACCCACCAGTAGGTAAGCCAAACCTTAGATCAAAACAACAATAAAAGAAAAATGGTGGAAGATTGAAAAATGAAAATTTAACATGAAAATAGAAGACTAAATAGAAAAAGTAAAAATAAAAGTACTATAAGACATAGAAAACAAAGAAATATGCAAGAAGAGTATCCCACGACCTGATATGGTTGGTACAAGAGCTACTAAATCCAAAAGGAATAGAGTTCTTAGTATCTAATATACAGGTAGTCTTGAGAAAGTAAAGACTAACCAAAAATAGCAAAAGGAGAAAGGATAAAATCCACCTTTGAAAGCTCACCCTATCCCCAAAACCCCAAAAGAAAGCTCAAAGAAGAGTCAACGGTATAGATCATACTAAATCTGCATTAGAAAAAAAATGAAGAAGTCTTGCATGAGTACCAAAACCAATGGGTACTCATTAAGAATCATTGCTTGCCTACGCTAAATTACAACAATAGTATAATAAATGCGAGAATATAAATTCAAGTGAAGGAAAAGGTTAAATACAAAATAATAATCTAATCAACATAAAAAGGTATAGACAAAATAAGTAATTTATAGTAAATACCATCTAAATATCACCTAACTGGACCTCCATAAGCCCAAAAGACAAAAATAAGAGAAAATCATCTGATTGAGCCCCTATAAGCCCAGCAGATATGAACAAGGAGAAAATGTCTATAATAGGAATCTCCAATGTGAAAATATACCTAAATACCCTCTTCAAACAATAAATGTCAAAATTGAATTAGAACTCAGAATAAAATCATCATAATAAGTGTCACGTATAGAACATGAATGTTGGACTTCAATTAGAAGTAGTAAATAAGTGTCATAAAGTAAATATGCAAACACCAAGGGAGCAACCAATCGCCGAACTCAAACTAGAACTAATAATTAGGCCAAGTGTCATAAAGTTCCAAGTTCATGAATTTCTTTCTGCTCTATTTAATATGTATACTAGGTAATAAGATAAACTCAATAAGAGATGTGATATTAACTAGCAAGTATAGGTGCACGATTTGAAGAGATGAAAGATCAGTTTATCAGGGTTAACAAAACTAATTAAAATTCATTACATTGACCTTATCATCCCAAGGTCAAATATTTAATCTAAGCTCATGACTAAAATGCTTCTAAAGTCTACAAGGAGCAAAACTAAGCATACTACCTAAAGAAAGAGTAGTGGGGCCCGTTAGTAGTCCTAAAAATCAAAACTAGGGAAGTTAACTACCCACACCTATTATAAGGCTTATAAATATATCCTAAGGTATTAAGTAAGTCAAACCAGTCCTAGGGCATCAATCAAGTTTGATATTGCTGAAGGCAGGCCAAAATCTACCAAAAAGGGGCCCTTTAGCCAGCTAAATAATCAATAATTACTAAAATTACCAACCTAGATGTAAATACAACCCAAATATATCATATAATACACTAATATAATAATAACTCTCAATATTAGAGTGAGGTAAGCCTAACCTACCCGGACTCTGCTGAAAGCTCGAGAAAGTCCACTACACAAGGTTTTTTTCCTTACAAAAAGCCTTCAAATGCTTCCACGCTATCAAAATAATAACATAAAAATTAATACAATAATAATGATACCTATATTTCATATAAATGCTTTGGGTCAAAATTCAAGCTAAAAATCCCAGGTGCGACCAACTTGCGGAATCACATATTTGAAACCATCAATACGTCCCTCTAAGCTCAATGATCATTTATCCTAAAAAAATGAGTGAAATTTGAGCATAAATGAATCCCCAAATCAGCCCGAACACAAACTAGGACTTTAAAGCTAATTGAAAATTTAATCAATAAAATAAACAGAAACTTACAGAAATAATGGTAAGAAAATAACTCGAGTGATAGTTCTAAATCATTCTCGGCACCCAATGATTTATCCGCACACTTTATTAGCTTTCTAAGGTCTTAAATGGACTTTGGACTTACAATAAAATAAGGAGAATTAGGTTCCATAACTACAAATGTTGTCAATGGTCTCATCATGTCAATTGCAAGGACCCTATCGCGAGCTCAACCTACGACTACCTTGATCATCATAAAGATGGCAAAATCACTAAAATTGTAAAGGGATAGTATAGACCATACAACTTCCAATTGTTTCCAAAATTACATCTCCTAAAATATATAAAATAATCACTTGTCAAATATAGAACTCAACAAAGATTAGAGTCGAACCTACAGTGAATAGGATAAATCTTTATCAAGAACTTGCTGTTGTAGTAGATAAATGCAAAAAGTAAATGAGGGTTTTGTAAAAATACTAGCAGTAAAAAAGATTGGAATATTTAGCTTGTTATCAATATCAGAAGATCACTAAGATTATGCTCCCCCAGACTTTCTAACTCCATGAACTTATCGTGCACGTCAAACTGTCTCGAGTGTCTTGCATGCAGAATATAACAAGTTATGTATCACCAATCATCTTTTATAACTATTTGGTGAATTTTACTCATCAACTCTCAGTCATAGAGTGTTGCGTTATGAACCCTTGCCCTGGATCCCAATTTAACTATCTTTTCTTTGTCTCAAGTTAATTAAATGAATGTTGGTAGCTTCAAATTACTATAGTGATATTCTTTTCCCAATATCAACTTTTATCTCAAGTTAGTATCAAGTACAAACAGGTTTTTAACATCTAAAGTCATTAATAAATAATCAATGTAAAGGACATCACAATATATTTGCACTTCCTCTACTTCATTATTCCATCAGGCTTCCCACGACCATTGTTAAGGGGTTTAGCTAGACATGATCACAAGAAAACATATATAATTCATAATTGAAACCATATGAATGATCTCACAAAGAAATAAGAATGAAAACAAAAATCTCAAATTAATATCAAACCCTAAAAGTTAAGAACAAGAATTCCTAGGTCAAAAGTGTATCTTAGAACTCAATATAATGTTGTAAGTATGTACAATGCATAAAATAATAATAATAAATTAATGGGATATTTATAGTTACATTATAAAACCTAAAAATCCTATATAAAACAAAGTAGGAAAATAATATCGGTAGTGTCAACGGCCCAGACAACAAGTCATCTGTATAGAGGATAACTCATTGTCAGCTTCTTATCCTGGGTTTCTATATGGATTTTGATGATTTGTTAGGTCACTAGATGAGTCATTTCCTAACTTGTAGGGTCTCCGACATGATTTTCAACCTTTAGATCCTTAACTCCATATACTCAGAATGATGGTCACGATGAGTCATAGCCTGACCCTACGATTCATCACCAGTGTTATTTCCACTACTATTAATCTATTACTTTTTTAGGACTTGGCTTTTCTTTTGCTTAGAATGACTCTCCCTACAACTTGTAGTCTTACCCTATGAATCGTGGTAAATGTTGACTTCAATCTATTTCTTTTGTTCCTTCACTGGTCACCCAACGACTTAGAGGATGAGTCGTTATGTTCCCCCAATGACTCATTTTCCAAGTGTAAAACTATAATTTTTGGAGATTTTTCTTCCATTTATCACTCTACTCACTTTCAACCTTATTTTTCTGCAAAACAAACACAAAAACATATCACATCTAACAAAAGGACCCAAGTACTTGCATAATTCCCTTATTTTAAGCATCAAAAGTTCCATGTAACCAGGTCCCATCAAACACTAAATTTAGAATTTTTGCATGTCCTCAAACAACTAACACGTAACAATAAAATACGATGGTTAACTAAAACAAACCTAAGGAACCTACGGCAGTCAACTCACTTTTAGCTCAAAATTCTTACCCTCTCTTATTTCTAACTTTTCGAAACCACAGTGTGGATACATGTAGCCCAATAATATGCCACAAAGAAATCAAGTAATGGCATTACATTAGAAACAAATAATCAAGTGTATATGCAATTTACACTACCCTTAAATATAGTAGTTTATAGTACAACTCACGTACCCTCACAACAAAGAAGTCCCAACTCTCACAGTATCATCATGCATGTTAATGCAAGAGACTTTACCGAGACACTCATGTTCACGAAAGATGTTCCATCAATGTGTATAAAATACCATAGGCATGTCCTTATTTTCTATACCTCAGCTTTTCAAACAATTAAGATAGGATCACTATAGGAATTTTCTATGCTTGTAATGTATGCTAGGGGGCAGGTATGGTAAATTTGGGATACAGTGACTTACCCTCCTTTACACCATACTCATATTTTTGGCTCCACTTCTCAACTATTCATCTTTTATTTCTCCTTTTTTCTTCTTTACTTATTACTTTGGAGTGGGTGTGGTTTTCTTCTTGCTTTTCATTTATTTTCTTCTCTTTTTTATTTTTCCTTACAAATTTTCCATTTTTTTACCACGTTGAACCTTAATTTCTTTTATCTTATTCACACCCTTCTTCATACCCATTTTCACTATGCCCCCTATGATAGCCACCCTCAACTTAGGCATTTTTCCTGAGTTGAGGTACATAGTCTCCAAGGAAGGACCAGTGTCAAAACAAGTTCGTTGTAATTATAGTAAATACATAAAACACCCCTGAACTTGTCTGTACAACTTACTTTAGCCCCTTAACTTTATAGTCATTTAAATACCTCCCTTAATAACTTTAAAGTGAATAATATACCACCCCAAAAACACAATGCCACTCTCACACTAGGATGTGGATTTCACACTCGTCGATATTGCTACATCGATGCCACTTCATCACCATGTCAAAAATATTTTTAAACAAATTTAAACCCATTAATTATATTATATATTTCTTTAAAAAAACCATCGTTCTTCCTACTCCTTCAACCCCATCCCATTCCACTTTTTCTTATGCAACTGCCTCCCCACCTCACTCCATGGAACCCAACAATTCCTTTTTATAAAATCTCCTATAATTTATCCTCTCTTTATTCCCAAAAAGACACTACAAACTCCAATTACCTCCATGTTTACCGACATAATTGAATAAATTGGTCGAATTAAGAAACTAGGTAAAAGTAAACTCAACAATTTCACCATAATAATTCAGGATAAATTCATTCTTGATGGAATCAATCTTAGTGATAATATTTCCATCAATGGTATTTGTTTATTGGTGGATATATTTTTATATCAAGAAGTTGAAATTTAATGTTGAATTGGCTATATAGATACAGAGAATAATTTTTTCGATTGACAATTTTTGATTAATTTGGAGAGAGCTCTGAAGCCTAATACTAAAATAGAGGTTAGGGGTACGATGAAGAAGGACAAAGGGAAAGGGGGTCTTATTTTTTAATATTTTTAATTATATAATATATAAATAGTGGGGTCACTTGATTTAAAAGAAAAAAAAAGTGCTTTAATTTTTTTGTTTTTTTAATGCCATGTTAGTATTAAGGGTAATTTTAATTCAATTGAAAGTTGTTTAGAGGGGTAAATAATTTCTCATAAAGTTAAAGGTCTAAAGTAAGTTGGACGGACAAGTTTAGGGGTGTTTTCATGTCTGTTCTCTTGTAATTATACATGAAGGTGAAATGGTTCAATCAAGAAAATAGGCTACTCAGGCTCAAAACCAGGATTAACGGATACTTATTCACATTTGGTAGGTCTTATTGGCTAAGACTGGACTAATTCAAAATGTCCTATGATCATGTCCTAACCAACTATTCTTAAACCTAGGCAAGGCTCACCGAGAAAGTTTTGGATTAAATGTACAAAGGGAGCTAGGTAGCTTCCTCACACACACATAGTGCAGGGTTAAACTATCAACTACTATCTATCAGGTTCATACAATGCTAACCTATGATTATTTTATCCCTAATCCTAATGCCATAACAAGATTCACACAATGGCTACACTGATATTTAATTCACACATTTCATAAAATTTTTGGATGGGTATCATTTTTGAACACCAATAAAAACAAAACAGTACATGTCAACTGTACTTAGGTTCCTTAGTTTTCTTCTACTTAAACTAAAACAACACATAAAACACAAAAAACACAAACAACAGCAAAACTACCTAAATATATTGGTTCTAACTAAGATACTACAACCTGCAGTAAAAAAATACGACAAGAATCAAGATGATGCACTATCCCTAGTGCATAACTACAATATAAAGATAAGGGATGAAGACATACTTGGGCGCACTAGGTTGCAAATCAAGATGTGTCAGTATGAGGGGCTTCATATTAGGCCCTAATCTCTTCAATAGTGGCCCCTATTGTGACCGAGATACTCACATCAACAATGGCCAATGCGCTCAATTGTGGCTATATATTAGGAGGCCAAAATGTTCTCTCACTCACATCTACTACATCTGTAATCATTTTCTCACCCATTCGAGAGCTACCAGGTCCTACTCTGATCTCATGGACTTCAATCAAGTGGCCCTAGGATATCTGTAGGCTAGCTACTCTTACTGCCTATATATCTTCTCTCTCATTTCTTCTATTTTTTTTCTTGGTCACTCACTCACAACCTTCATGTTCCATACCATTCTCTTTACATTTACTACCCTAAATATCTTGTACGTCATTAATTGGTACCTCTTCAAAGATAGGAAAAGTAGGGACAGCCTCACGGCCATGTCCTCGATAGCAGCCCATAATGCAACTAACTCTTCATGGACACTTGCCAGATCTGGGGCCTAAATTCCTGCAAACTTTTGGCTACTGCACCACAAAAAACTATCAAATCAAGTCTACATGGCCAGCATCCGGATCTCCTTCTTTACCCAAAGTTGTACCCTATCCTTTATATTTGTCACTTTTCGTTTGAGGGTTCCTAACCACTTCAGCATACTAATCAAAAAGTCCTATGGGACTAAGACATATCCACCTAGAGGTAGACGTGAAATAAATAATCTCAAGGTTGAAAGAGTCGAGACTTATGGGACCTTAGAATTGGTAGACCTATTTATATCTGTAGAGTTTTGTGGCTCATATTGGGTAGTATCAGCTGGAGAGTTTCCTCGTTGTGCAAAACCTAAAGTATCTATGTCTATGTTCCCGCTGGACTAAAAAGTTACTCATAGAAGTGATAAGTGTACCTTGTCCTTTGAAATAGGGTTAGCCTAGTCACAGATCAACCCCACGTAAGTGGTTTGATGGATGATGTTAGGCGTATTTACACGCCTAAAGCACCTTAATGTACCCATATTTTAGCTAAGTTTTGAGGACAAAATATATAATTCCTACACTTTTAGTCCTTTTTCCTGTAAGTGAGCTAACCAACGTGATTAGTAAGATTTCAGGTATTTATGATGAAGATTTCAGCATTTTATGGACTGTTGGACGCCAAAGGAAACTTCACGTAAGAAGGAAGGCAGCTTCTGGAAACTTGTGGATTGAAAGTGATGCATGGAGAACTTGTCCCGGGATAAAACAGCATTTCTAAAGACTTGGGTGATCAGCAGTAACATAGTAGGATTAGGACAAGTATGCAGTAACCCAGTAGGACTAGGACAAGGATAAGAACCCTATTTCAGTAGGACTAGGACAAGGATGTTATAAAAACCCTATGATGCTGAATTTTTCAGCATGGAATTATTCATTCATTGGAAGCTTTTTATTATTCACTCATTCAGTAATTCAAGTCTTCATCTATTCGACTTTTAATCTTCACGACAAGAGAAACGCTACTAGCAAGGAATTCACGCCACAAGTGACGCCAATACTTCCTTATCGTGATATTGTTCTTGCTTTGGTATGATGATATCCTCGTGGTTGTCCTTCACAATTATTAGTAGCTAAACTTCTCTATTAGGGTTATGGAAGCCTTATGGGATACTATCTATTGCTATGAGTTTGTGAATTCTTGATACGTATGCTGCTTATATCATTACTCTCTTCATCTTAATTAAATTCTTATGGTTGCAAACATATAGAATACGCCAGTCTATCATTAACTTGTTCGAAAGAAAAGTTACATGTCTGGAAAAGAGAGAATGACAAGGAAATAGGGCTACCAACCCTTGTTTAAAAGTTAGTGCCATAACTGGATTAACCTCTTGGAGAATTCGTACCATTAGTATACGTTTTAAGCTCGAAAGAGTTAAAGTGATATTATCCTTGATGGTCGAAAGACACTAGGATTTACCATAGAATATGAATCTCTATAAGCGCATGCATGTCTGAATTCCGCATAACTCATAGCCAATAGATACGTAAAACTCATAAGGTGGACATAACCCTAACTTATAATTCTCATTGATTAAAACCTACTAAACATTTCATTTTTCTTTGTTACTTTGATACTCTTAATTCACGCTACAATTAAATCCCTCCTTTTTCGTAGAATTTTCGATCAACAGTCTACTAATCGTTGCATACTTAGTGACCAAGTATTCCCTGTGGGATTTGACCCCCAAACCAGTTGGGTTCTATATTTGACAACGACCGCTTACACTCTTACGAGAGCTGTAGTTTGAGCGTTATCAAATTTTGGCGCCGTTGCCGGGGAATACGGTTGTCAACTAAGTTTGTGATAGTTACTAGACCCTTTGGTCAAAGATTCTCGTATTTTACTTTTAGTTGTTGTTTTTGTTTTATTTAGGTTTGCCTAAGTGCATGCCAAACACTCGAAGTTTAGGTCAACCGTTATTACCTATCAATCCTGAACCTCAACTTATTGGCAGAATGGATGCACAACGTGACATTGACAGAAGGGCGTCTCAACAGGAGCAGGCTAGACTAGCTGCACTGGCAGCTGCTCAAGTGCATCAACAAAATATTGATAACCCAGGTCGGGCAACAAATCCTGATGATGAGGACCTGGGTGATGAGGATTTACTTAATCCACGGCGTGCAGATGAGGTGGCAGAACCTATGCACAGGAGAGATCGTCAAGATAGAATGAGACCTGACCGCTGAGCTGTGCAGGATCCTTTTGATGATGATGATGATGATCTGGATAGAGCTTGTGCCACAGGAGCTATTATTCCTCCACCCTTGGCACCCGGAGCTAAGTTCAATATCACTAGCACCATGATTCAGTTACTGCAGCTCAAGGGGTTATTTGGTGGACTCGCAGGAGATGATCCGAATATGCATCTGATCAACTTTATTTCAACATGCAAGTCGTTTGACAATCCAGGAGTTGGGAAGAATACAATTCGGCTGCGCTTATTTCCATTGTCTCTGTCTGGGGAGGCAACTCTATGGTTGAACGGGCTAACTCCTGATTCTATTACTAATTGGAGGCAACTGAAAGACGCTTTCCTAGAAAGATTCTTTACGCCATCCAAGAGAGCACAGTTGAGTGATGAGATCAGCAATTTCCGACAGCTTCCAACTGAAGCTCTCCACGAAACATGGTAGAGGTTCAAGAAGAAGCTTATGCGGTACCCAAATCATCAGATGACCAACATCCACTTGATGAAGATATTATACAGGGCTTTGAACTCAGTGACTAAGCCAGTGGTTGATAATGCCGCAGGTGGGTCATTCATGGACCTTACTTTTCTTGAGGCAAGTGATATGCTAGATCGTATGACAAAGCAGAGTAGAGCTTGGAATACTAGGGATTCTGAGGTAGCAAGCTCTACAGCATCTATTGGCTTGACTGCAGAGCAGAGGCGTAGACAAGAGGAACGTGACCAAGATATGGCTCACATGAAAACGCAGATGGATCTTCTGACCAAACATTTATTATTAGGAAAGACCGAAAAGGTTAAGGTCGTTGTATCACAGGGAAGAGATGAATCCGACTATGAGGAAGAAGCGAACTACTTGAATAATCAGGGGGTTTCCGAGGCAATGCCCAAGGAAACCAAGGTCGGAACTATTATGATAAATCTGGATACAAGGACCGCGATCAAGGTGGTTGGAAGAATAAGACTGATAGGAGTAGTTTGTATGTTCCTCCTGGAAACCGTGAGGCTGTGGCATCTGGCTCTGGGAAGATGTCGATGGAAGATATGATGGCGAAGCTGTTGAAAGGAGTAGAGGCAACTAATACGGGAGTGAATGAGGTGAAGAACGATTTGTCTTCAATAAATCAATTGGTTGACTCGCATTCTACTGCAATAAAGAAACTAGAGCAGTAGTTGAGTCAACTTTCAGCGGCATTAAATCAAAGAAAAACAGGAACACTACCTAGTGACACAGTACAAAATCCAAGGAATGATGGATCATGTATGGCTATCACCACCCGAAGTGGTAAAGTATTGGAAAATCCATCCAAAGGCAAGAAGGTGGTTGATGATATAGAAGATAATGAGATCATTGCAGAACCAAAAGATGCCGAAGAAGCTGATGAGGTTGTTCGTGACGTCACCTCTCAACGTCCACAGCCTGAAAAGATCGCCGAACTGAAGCAAGATAAAAAGGAAGCGGTGGAGAAAACTCTTCCCCTTCCACCACCACCTTTTCCTCAGAGATTGAAGAAGAAAGCTGACGATACCAGGTTCAATAAGTTTATGACTATGTTGAAGCAGCTAACTATTAATGTTCCTTTGGTCGAGGAACTGGAACAAATGCCTGGGTATGCAAAATTTGTGAAAGATCTTTTGACAAAGAAAAGGGCAGAAAGTTATGAGTTGACGGATACTGTTCATCATTGCAGCGCAATCGCTACCAGATCACTAGTTCAGAAGAAGGCTGACCCCGGTGCCTTCACTATTCCTTGCACTGTCGGATCTTTGAATTTTGCCAAGGCATTATGCGATTTAGGATCCAGCATCAATTTGATGCCGCTATGTATTTACAGAAAGTTGGGGTTGGGTGATCCTACTCCAACCAATATGAGGCTCGTGATGGCAGATAGGTCGGTAAAACGACCTGTTGGTATTTTATATGATGTATTGGTGAAGGTTTCTTCATTCATCTTTCCGGTAGACTTCATTATTCTAGACTATGAGGTGGACTCTGAAGTTCCCATAATCTTGGGGCGCCCTTTCCTTGCAACAGGGAGTGTGCTTATTGATTTAAGAGCGAATGAGCTTTTATTCCGGATGAATGATGAAGTAGTCCGCTTTGATGTATGCAAATCAATGAAGAAACCTAAAGATCTGAACGTGTTCTCGGTAGCTGATGTTTATTTTGATGATGAGAAAGAATTATCCGTAGAGGAGCAGCTTATTGTTGACCCATTGGCGGTTGTGCTTATGAATATAGAGCGTGAGGATGCTGAAAATTATGAAGAAAATATTTGTGCTCTAACAGGAATAGGGTCGTATCCTTATGCTCCCAAGAAGCTGGACCTCGATCTCAAAAATCGGCCTATATCACCAGCTAAACCATCCATTAAAGAGCCACCGATGTTAGAATTGAAGGAGCTACCCAGTCATCTAAAGTATGCATTCTTGGGAAGTGGAAACACCCTCCCGGTTATTGTGGCGGCTGACTTAGGTGAGCAGCAAGTTGCAGCTCTCAACGCTGTTCTAAGGAAATACATGAGAGCCATCGGTTGGACAATCGCTGATATTATTGGTATTCCGCCTGGGATATGTATGCACAAGATTCAGCTTGAAGAAAATTGCATACCCACTATTGAGCATCAAAGACGTTTGAATCCACTTATGCAAGAGGTGGTGAAGAAAGAAATTATTAATTGGTTAGATGCAGGGGTAGTATATCTAATCTCTGACAGTAAATGGGTGAGTCCGGTACAGTGTGTGCCCAAGAAAGGGGGCATGACGGTAGTTGCAAATGAAAGGAATGAGTTAATTCCACTCAGACCTGTCACAGGGTGGAGAGTATGCATGGACTACCGGAAGCTGAATTTATGGACGCTTAAGGATCACTTCCCAATGCCATTCATGGACCAAATGCTTGATTGATTGGCAGGGAAAGGATGGTTTTGCTTCTTAGATGTTTATTCCGGCAATAATCTGATCTGTATTGCTCCGAAGACCAAGAGAAGACAACGTTTACATGCCCATATGGTACGTTTTCCTTCAAACGTATGCCATTTGGGCTATGTAATGCACCCGCCACTTTTCAGCATTGTATGATGTCCATTTTTTCTGATATGGTTGAAGACACCTTGGAGGTATTCATGGACAATTTTTCAGTTGTGGGTGAGTCGTTTGAATCGTTCTTGGCGAACCTAAGTATGGCGTTACAGAGATGTGTTAAATTCAACTTGGTGCTAAACTGGGAGAAGTGCCACTTTATGGGTAAAGAAGGTATTGTTCTTGGGCATAAAATTTCTGAAAGAGGAATTGAGGTGGATCGAGCTAAAATTGAAGTCATCGAGAAACTACCACCTCCAATCTCTGTAAAGGGAGTTCGTAGTTTCCTCGGGCATGCAGGCTTTTATCGAAGGTTCATTAAAGACTTTTCCAAGATTGCTAGTCCGTTATGCAAGATTTTGGAGAAGGATGCAAAGTTCGACTTCGGTGAAGATTGCTTGAAGGAATTCGAATGCCTCAAAGGGAAGCTAATTGAAGCTCCTATCATTGTAGCACCTGATTGGTCCTTACCATTTGAAGTTATGTGTGATGCAAGCGGAGTAGCTTTGGGTGTTGTACTTGGCCAGAGAAGAGAAAAGTTATTTCATCCAATCTACTACGCGAGCAAGGTCTTGAACGGAGCCCAGAAGAACTATACTGTCACGGAACAAGAGCTTCTAGCAGTTGTTTATGCTTTTAAAAAGTTTCGTGCTTACCTGTTGGGGACTAAAGTGGTGTTTCATACCGATCATGTAGCCCTGATATACCTAATGACGAAGAAGGATGCAAAGCCAAGGCTAATTAGATGGGTGTTATTGCAGCAAGAATTTGATTTCGAGGTAAAAGATAGAAGAGGTTGCAAAAACCAAGTGGCTGATCACCTATCTAGACTTGAGAATGAGCACACAGCGCAGCTCGATCTTGAGATTAATGATTCATTCCCCGATGAAGAGATCCTAGCCACGATGGTGGAAGAATTACCATGGTACGTAGACTTTGCAAACTATGTGGTAAGTAATGTGATACCTGCACATCTGTCTTTTCATCAAAAGAGGAAGTTCATGCATGATATAAAACACTACTTCTGGGATGAGCCATATTTGTTTCGAAGATGTGCGGATGGTGTTATCAGGCCATGCATACCTCATGTGGAAGTGTCGAGTATCTTGGAAGCAAGTCATGCTTCCCAAGTTGGGGAACACCATACAGGTGGTCGAACAACAAGGAAGGTATTGCAAAGCGGCTATTATTGGCCTTCGATATTTAGAGATGCCTACGAATTTGTGAGAAGATGTGACCAATGTCAGAGACAAGGCACGATTTCCAAGCACCATGAGATGCCCATGTCAAAAATTCTTGAAGTAGAGCTGTTTGATGTGTGGGGTATTGATTTCATGGGCCCATTCGTAAATTCATTTGGGATGAAATATATCCTAGTTGTTGTCGACTTGGTATCCAAATGGGTCGAAGCAGTAGCGCTGGCCGATAATGAAGGGAAGCGTATTGTAACATTCTTAAAAAGAAATATCTTCTCTCATTTTGGGGTACCACGTACCATCATAAGCGATGGAGGATCACACTTTTGCAACAAGCTGTTCAAATCCATGTTGGTGAAATATGGGGTCAAGCAACATAAGGTAGCCACGCCTTATCACCCACAAACTAGTGGATAGGTAGAGGTTTCTAATCGAGAGATCAAACAGATCCTTTCTAAGACTGTAAACGCTAATAGGAAGGATTGGTCTCGGAAGCTGGACGATGCACTATGGGCTTATAGGACTGCATTCAAAACGCCAATTGGCATGTCCCCATACCAACTAGTTTATGGGAAGGCCTGTCACTTCCCATTGAGCTCGAGCATAAAGCATTATGGGCGTTGAAGCAACTGAATTTGAATTGGGATGATGCCATGAATATGAGATTGGAGCAGTTGAACGAGATGGATGAATTCTGTCTACATACGTATGAAAGATCAAACTTTTACAAGGAGCGGATGTAAAAGTATCATGATCAACAGATTGTTCAACGAAACTTTCAAAAGGGTGATATGGTACTTCTTTTCAATTCCAGACTGAAGATATTCCCAGGGAAGTTAAGGTCCAAATGGTCTGGTCCGTAAAAAATTAGCCAAGTCTACTCGTCTGGAGTAGTTGAGCTAGAATACAATAATGGTGTTTTCTTTAAGGTGAATGTCCAACGAGTAAAACCATATATCGGTCCTCTTGACTCGATAAAATGCATGGCCACCATCTATCTCGATGAAATCTAAGTACTCGAGGTAACTATGTCGTGCCGCGACAATAAATCAAGCGCTAGATGGGAGGCAACCCATCGTTTTTCATTCTTTATTGTTTTACTAAGAGTTTGTTTTTGTTAAATAAAAAAAATAAATATCCAAAAAGAAGAGTCGAGCCACGACCAAAACTAAGGCGCTTGATGGGAGGCAACCCATCTTTCTAATCATTTTTGTTGTTTTTAAATAAGTGTAGGTGCAAGAGGTGTAAAGGAGGAGATTGGTTTCAAATTTTGATTTGGAAGTATTGCATGTTGAAGGTGGTAAGTTGGGAATGAAGAAGCAAAAGGCTATGAGTTAGGCATTGCCTATGAAAATCTAGGCAACGAACAAGGCAAGGCCTATGCTATGGCCTAAGCTCTCTGAATCTAGAGTGCCATGGCATAGGCGCCGCCTATGCCTAACAATGCCATAGCATAGGCGCCGCCTATGCAAAAGCCCTTTGTCTCTGAATCTAGAGTGCCATAGCATAGGCGCCGCCTATGCCTAACAATGCCATAGCATAGGCGCCGCCTATGCTCAACTAGGCTTTGCAAAAGGCGCCGCCTATGCCAAGCATAGGCAAAGCATTAGGCTCCGCCTATGCTCACTTTTTGGTCTCCTAATCCGATTCCAATGGGTCAAAACCCGACCCAAGCTTTCCCTATAAATAAAACCTTAGTCTTAGAACAAAAATGCATTGCAAGTTCAACCTAAGCGCCGCCCACCTCTCCAAAATCTCTCAAAAATTTTCTTTTTGCTCTTTTAACTTTGCAAGAACATCTTCCAAGGCCATCAACCAAGTAAGTACTTCTTTGCTCTTATTTTATATTCCGTAAGTATTACAATACTACGCCTATAATAAGTTGTTAAATCTTGAAGTAGTGTTGGTGATTTGAATGTGGTTGATTTGTTGTACAACTAAGTGAGTGAAAGAATACGTATGGGTGTTCTAGACTTGGTTCCAACCTGAATTTAATTTTGATACATTGTCATACTTTTGCGGAATTGACATGGTCAAGAAAATTGTATAATCTTGTAACTAGAAATCTTACATGTTCAAATGACTTGTTCATCGAGATGAAAATCATGATTGACTACAAACATACGATGTTGTGATTATTTCTAATGCCATAAATTGATTCAATCTCTATGTAGTAGTCTTGCTCAAAAGGTACATCAATCCAAACATGAAAGTATTGCCAAGATTTCATGAAATAGAATCAAAAAAGTATAGTTAAGATGACAAGAAAAGTATGACTTCACTGATTATATTGTTGGAACATAACACCTAAACGTATATCGATGAAGTGTGAGTAATCGACATTTTTCACTTAATTAGTTTGTCACAACAAATTAAGTGTGGGGTGGGACCACTACTGTTTGTTTGTCGATCGTATCTACCGAGATGAAGCTAACATGACTATTATTTTAATCTCAGGTACAATGGCACCAAAAGCAAGACAAGGAAAAGAAAAAACAACCACTTCACAAAAAGGCCAGAAAAGGGGACGAAAAGAGCAAGGTGAATCCTCCTCACTGCAAATACCTCGACGCATGTACGGGATAAAATGGGTCCTAGAGGAGGAAGGAAAGGAGTGGTACAAGAACAATAAAGTAAAAAAATATGTTCATGTGGAGTTGATACAAAAGGAGAGCCTAGCAAAGAAAGAACCCCGCATTTTGGCTAAAATCATGGCGCTACATCTTGATTTCATTTTCCAAGATATGGGAGAATGCAATATTGATCTAACACGAGAATTCTATGTCAATTGGTCCCCAAAGACTACCGGAAGTGAAGTGAAGATTCGGGGCCAAGTCTTGCAACTGAATGCGGAGTTCTTCAACTCTTTTCTGGGTCTTCCATCTGTGGATCCATCACCGCTCAAGGAGCTTTATCGCAGACCTCCATACAGGGCAATCAGACACACTATGCGGAACAAGATCAATGGCACGGTGGAGTCGTCACAAGGATACCAGTCGGTACAATACCTTCTTGTATGCCTCCTTGAACAGAGAAGCTCGGATATGGTTGCGGATAGTCAATTATTTCTTGATTCCAGGGTCACAGTACACAAAGATCACACGTGATAGAGTGTGCTTGGTGTACGCTTTGATGACGAACATCCCCATCAACATTGGGGCGATTATTCGATCATCAATGCGTAAGGCCAGGCTGCACAAGAGGTCCCACTTCAGCTTTGGCAATCTGTTGACTGCGATATTGAGGAAGGAGGACATCAAAGAGGAACCTGCAGATCATAAGCTTCCACACAACCCAAAGAAGGTTGACCTCACAAAGGTTAAATATGCTGAATCCATGCATGGCGTCAACCTAACCACTGCAGAAAGACATGCTCGCGACGAAAGATTCTCCCGCCATTTATATGGCATGATGAAGTTAACCATGATGAGAGGGGGTCGTGTTCCAACTGCTGCAGAGCTCCAACAGTTGGATTATGACTACCCAATGAATGAGCATGCGAGGGCGATGTGTGGAGTAGGTGTATATTTTGAGGAACCTCTTGATGACGACATGCCAACCGATGATGATCGACGAATGCCAGACTCCGACGTGGAGGAGAACTCTGATGACGATGACTCTAATGATGATTCTGATGCAGGAGGTATGACCCCAGACATAGAGGATGAGTCCGACTAATCA
This sequence comes from Capsicum pubescens, assembly GCA_030864215.1. Classification (NCBI taxonomy): domain Eukaryota; kingdom Viridiplantae; phylum Streptophyta; class Magnoliopsida; order Solanales; family Solanaceae; genus Capsicum; species Capsicum pubescens. The sequence continues at coordinate 146,855,007 of CM061546.1, read as the reverse complement.
GGTTCTTCTAATTTATTTTCCACTGAGGGCAGTGTGTCCCGTCTAAGTGTGGGGTGCTGGTATTTGTATGTTATACTTCTTTGTCTGCATTTGCATTTATTCTAGTTCTTGTTTGTTTTAATTAGTCATAATTAGTTAGTTTAATTTTAAATTTTTTAGATTTTGCATGAAATTGTTCTGATAGATGGCATGGTAGTATAACAAGAGTTTGTGCTAAATCATTACTATTGAGACATTTAGGCTCTACATGTGACTCTCACTGTGTGATAATTGTGTGGTTTAACTCATTCATCTGTTGGGTCAAGAGTCTATACTGCTCCCAATAAAGTTAACCATGTGCCTTGTGTGTGTGAGGATATAGTATATTCTGTGTTGTGACTGATGCTAGAACTTGCCGGGTGTGTGTGTAAAGCGAAATAAAGAGTGTGAGTTTAGGAGATGATTTAGGCATTTCTTTGGCAACCTGTGATTGTTTACCTTCTGTTTACCTACTCGTGGACATTATCCTAGTCAACCCTTTTGAGCCTTTAAGACATTTTCTTTGACAGCCTTATATGTAAGCCTAATCCATTTTTTTCAAGACCATAATTTGATCCAAATTCCTAAGTGCTTTAAATTGTGAAGTCATGTGACAAAATAAGAGGAAATTAGGTGAGAGTGATGCCTTAAAGTGAATTGGTACTTTAATTTGTTATGAAAAAAGAGTGGCTATCATAGAGGTGTGTTATAAAAAAAATAAACAAATAGAAAAACAAAAAGATCAATTATGTTTATGATTAAATAAAAAGATAGTTATGCTTGAATGGAAAAATAGGTGAAAAGGGGTGATAGATGAAAGAAAGGTAGCAGAGTTGATTAAAAGAGAGTGTTAATGGCATAATGTGATGTATTAAAGCGCTTAGGAACATAGTCGCTATTTCTGGCCAAAATAGTCCTACCCGTCCCTTAGCCTACATTACAACCTGTAAAAGACCTAATTGATCCTAAGTTTAACATTTTGATATTAGTAGAGCATTACACTAAGGGCAAGCCTATGGTCATCAGTTGCAACATATGAATTCTTTGTGAGAGTGAGAGCAAGGATAATCTTATACCCATGATTTGAAAAATGAAATACTTGTGAGTAATTATGGGTGATATATTGTGAGACACACATGGTTGATGAGTTTTGGGTAGTCTTGTATGATTCTTTGTGCCTTAACTTGTGGATACAAATTAACCATCATCACGAGTCTATGTTGGAGGTTGAATTGTTTCTAGTAGTGATCAGAAAACTACTCTTTGCTGATAATTATCGTGCCTGTCTTGATAAATATTTTTGTTACTGCTGTGATTTCTAGTTAGATGATTGCATGGACGTAATATTTTGTTCGAGTACAAACAAAGCTTTAAGTGTGGGGTGTTGATGTTAGGCGTATTTACACGCCTAAAGCACCTTAATGTACCCATATTTTAGCTAAGTTTTGAGGACAAAATATATAATTCCTACACTTTTAGTTCTTTTTCCTATAAGTGAGCTAACCAACGTGATTAGCAAGATTTCAGGTATTTATGATGAAGATTTCAGCATTTTATGAACTGTTGGACGCCAAAGGAAACTTCACGTAAGAAGGAAGGCAGCTTCTGGAAACTTGTGGACTGAAAGTGATGCATGGAGAACTTGTCCCGGGATAAAACAGCATTTCTAAAGACTTGGGGGATCAGCAGTAACATAGTAGGATTAGGACAAGTATGCAGTAACCCAGTAGGACTAGGACAAGGATAAAAACCCTATTTCAGTAGGACTAGGACAAGGATGTTATAAAAACCCTATGATGCTGAATTTTTCAGCATGGAATTATTCATTCATTGGAAGCTTTTTATTATTCACTCATTCAGTAATTCAAGTCTTCATCTATTCGACTTTTAATCTTCACGACAAGAGAAATGCTACTAGCAAGGAATTCACGCCACAAGTGACGCTAATACTTCCTTATCGTGATATTGTTCTTGCTTTGGTATGATGATATCCTCGTGGTTTTCCTTCACAATTATGAGTAGCTAAAATTCTCTGTTAGGGTTATGGAAGCCTTATGAGATACTATCTATTGCTATGAGTTTGTGAATTCTTGATACGTATGCTTCTTATATCATTACTCTCTTCATCTTAATTGAATTCTTGTGGTTGCAAACATATAGAATACGCCAGTATAGCATTAACTTGTTCGAAAGAAAAGTTACATGTCTGGAAAAGAGAGAATGACAAGGAAATAGGGCTACCAACCCCTGTTTAAAAGTTAGTGCCGTAACTGGATTAACCTCTTGGAGAATTCATACCATTAGTATACGCTTTAAGCTCGAAAGAGTTAAAGTGATATAATCCTTGATGGTCAAAAGACACTAGGATTTACCATAGAATACGAATCTCTATAAGAACATGCATGTCTGAATTCCGCATAACTCATAGCCAATAGATACGTAAAACTCATAAGGTGGACATAACCCTAACTTACAATTCTCATTGATTAAAACCTACTAAACATTCCGTGTTTCTTTGTTACTTTGATACTCTTAATTCACGATACAATTAAATCCCCCCTTTTTCATAGAATTTTTGATCAACAGTCTACTAATCGTTGCATACTTAGTGACCAAGTATTCCCTGTGGGATTCGACACCCAACCCAGTTGGGTTCTATATTTGACAACGGCCGCTTACACTCTTACGAGAGCTGTAGTTTGAGCGTTATCAATGGACCATCACAAAATGATCAATGACCAGGATCACAGGCACCCACTCATCTAATCAAATTCATGTCAGTAAGAACAGGAAGGATAGGTTTGCCTCTATGCTGATAGCTCTGTCATGAATCTCCCTCACGAGGATCTTGTCAATGTCGATATCATATCCCTCCATGATACCAGCTACCTAAGAAGCCCTGTTGAGTCTCAAAACATTATTTTCCATGGTCTGGTTCAATTGATGTCAAACCAATGTCTACCAGGCCTTAGTAATAAAACTTAGACTGTCCTTGGTGATTTCTGTAGATAGAACCATAACCCATGGCCCATCCTCCTACATAGTAGCAATAATACCTATTATCCACTTTAGGTGCATATACTTATTATCAGTACCAATATATTTCATATTCACTTTTATTATCTCATCAATGCAGTGATGAATCTCTAAAGTATCAATCATGAGCTTAAACTCTACTCTATGTAAGAATTGAGAAATAGTCTATGCGGAGATATTCACTCAAACACCTAAAATTATAAGAGAATATAAAGGAGCACCCCTTTTCCATGACAATACTTAAGGATATCCCTTCCTGAATTCTATTGCAGGGTTGTATCTCTCAGAGGATCTCATCATCCACACAAAGAGGTGTTTCTTGAATCGAGCATCAAACTCAGGAATGTCAAACATGCAAATAGTCATCAACTTGGGTTCAAGATAGAACTCTTTCTTTATCTTCCCTGTACTTTGGACAATAGCATTGTCCCGCCCAAATAGCTTCTATATACCGAGGTATCCCCACCAATTGATAATAAAAATGAGGTCTAGATCAAGATGCAATGTGGGTTGGACCTGTGCTGGAGAAGGAATATCCACAGGTGCACTATGACTAGACTCATCAGTTTCCTCAGACTCTGACTCAGAACCTTCATTGTCAGAGGCCCTTGCAGATGTAGCATTCTTTGTGCTTTTAGGGGCATGTTCCTGTAATGCCCCAAGATCCCATCCCGAGATGTTACATGGTGCTCAAGGACACACACGGCCTCAAGCTAACCCTCTAAGCCTGTCTTCACTTCTATAACTCACTATGACGATAATCACGCTATAGTAAGGAAGAATAATCATGTCATAGACATACTGGAATACAAAGAAATACTGTCCTGTATAATTAAAATATTGTAGTTCTGTACATACTGGTACTCTAGTCTGACAAGGCCTCTACGACATAAGACTGAGGAGACATTGGGACAGGTCCCCAACTGGCTCACACTGAACTAAAAGGAAACAACCATTTACCAAGCATTTGATCTAATGCTTCTACAAGAAGGATATTCAAAGATAATTCTTTCAACATCAGCATGAATCTTTGATATTTCCTTTCTTCTTTCTTTTTCTTCAATCTCTTAGTAAAAAGTAGGAGAGGCATGGAATAGGCTTTAAAACTGGACCTCCTTACCCTTTTCTTTATAAATATCAACTCATTTTTCTACACCCATCAATTTCTACGATGTCTCACCATTAGTCACCAACTTTTCAATTTCAACCTCGAGTGTATCATCGACCTCAATAGTATCATCCCTTACCTTATCAAATATAGGAATAGGAGAATCAATAGTAGCCCTACCACTTTGAGTGGTGATGGCTAGGCAACGACTATCATTTTTAGGATTCTGGATGGTATTTCTTAGAAGAGTGGCTGATAGACATTGATTCAAGGTAGGTGACATCTGACTAAACTACTACTCAAGCTACTTAATCATGGTATCATGCGATTCTATTTTTTGTATCAACTCCAAAATTGTGTCTTAATCTCCTTAAGTAAAATCTCTTGTCTCTCTAAACCTTTAACCAGCTTTGCAAGAAATGCTTCCATCCTCAAATCAGTATCACGATTCCCTAATGGAACATATGCACCACTCTTCTCCTTATAGTCATCATTTCTTCTCCAGTCACCATACCTTTCTCTTCTCTTCTATCCCTATACTTGTCCCAATAATAGTTCCAACCTTGATTCCATTTCCTTGAGTTCCAAGTGTCCTAATTAGACTCGTGGCCCTTGTCTTTGAAACCCGTCATTACTCAATCCAAATACTTAGCTTCCTTCTTAGAATATAATTACCTAAAATTATAAATCTCATCCTTCAGCTGCAGTATTTGAAAAGGTAGAAAAATATATCCAAGAATGTGTTTGCAACTTATTTCAAATGGTAATAGGCTCATGAGGTAGTTCCATTAACCATTATGTCACCACGCTTATAAGAGAGAATGGGAACAACCTGAGACTCAAAGCTTCCTGACTCACCCAAGGTAGATTATATAAAGTTCAAATCCCAATAAAATTCATGATGTGTCTATTTGCATCATCAGTAAACAAATTAAAAAACACACCCTTCAAATTAAGACACTGAATTATTTCACTCGTAATGTCAAATTTTACTCCTTAGGGTAACTCTGGAAAAATGATAGATCCTAGCTCAATCGTCTCAACATACCCCAAATCTGCTTTTGGATCATCAAAAACTAGCAAATACTGATAAATGGGTAATGGGTTAGCTCTATCCCTTCTACCTTAGTCTTTGTCGCGTGGTGCTCGACGATCTTTCTCCTATCTAACTCTTTCCTCCTCATGAGCTATGCGGTGGGCAGTTTCCAACCTCGCATTCTCTTCAGTTAATAATCAAAGAGTAGTTTCTTTGGCTATTTACTTAACACCATGTAGAGTTGGAGGATTCAAGATATTTGGGTTATCTTGAAACCTATTTTGTCGAGCTCCATGCACAAACTCAGCCATCTTATAATTTTGTCATAAGGTTCATTAAAGATTAGGATCAAAACGAATCAGGGGATTGCCTTGTCTCATAGTTTTAGGCATACTCCTGTGTATACCCTAAAAACTAAAGAAAACTAAAAACCAAAAACCCCAATCAATCAATACGTAACAGTATTCCCCGACAACAACACCAAAATTTGATGTCTCCCAAATTACACCTCTTAAAAGTATAAATAGTCATTTGTCAAATATAGAACCCAAAAAAAGTTAGGGTCGAACCCACAGGGAATAGGACCAATCTTTAACAAGAACTTGCTGATGTAGTCAAAAAAATGCATAAAGTAAATGGGGTTTTTTGAAGAATAGTACTAGTAACAAATCTTGTACTATTTACGGTGTTATAAATATATGATGATCTCTAGGATTGTGTTCCCCATGATTTCCTAACTCTGCAAACTTATCATGTTTGTCAGGTTATCTCAACACCTTGCATACAGAATCCAACAAGTTATGTTTCAACAATTGTCTCTCAACACTAGTTGGTGAATTTTATTCATCACCTCTAGGTCTCAAATGACACATAACAAACCATTGAACTAGATCCCAAATGAAATATCTCTTCTTGGTCTCCAGTTAATTAGATGAAGGTTGGTAGCTTCAAATTACTATTATGATATTCTTTTTCTAATATCAACCTCTCTCTCGAGTTTGTATAAAATACAAGTATGTTCTTAATGTCTACAGTAATTAGGAAAACAAATAATGTGAAGAGCACCACAAATCAAGCAAGAACACCAATCAAGAAAGACTTTGCACTTCCTCTACTTTGTTATTGCATTAGGGTTTCCACAACCCTAATTAAGGGGTTTAGATGCTCATGATTTTAAGAACACAGATATAATTCATAGTTGAAAGCTTATGAATGATCTCACAAAGAATTAATAATGAAACCAAAAATCCCCAATTAATATCAAACCCTAAAAGTCAAGAACAAGAATTCAAAGATCAAAAGTGCATCATAGAACTCAATATAATGCAGTAAATATGTAAACCACATAAAATGATACTAAAACATCAATGGGGTATTTATAGTTACATAAGAAAACCTAAAACTCCTATTCAAAATAAAGTAGGAAAATAAGGTTGGCACTAGCGATGCCTCAGATAATAAGTCATTTTGACTGATGACGACTCATTGCCAGCTCTGTATCCTAGGCTTCTATGTGGATGGTGACGACTTATCAGGTCACTAGATGAGTCGTTGCCTAACTAGTAGAGTCTCCAAAAAGATTTTCAACCTTCAGATATTTAACTCCATATGCTCAAAATATTGGTCACAATGAGTCGGAGCCTAACCATATGGCTCATCACTGGTATCATTTCTACTATTATCAAACTTGTACTCTTTCAGGACTTTGCTGCTCTTTTGCTTAAAATGACTCACCCGGTAAATCGTACTCTAACCCTATGAGTTGGGGTCAATGTTGACTTCAGTCTTTTTCTTTTATTTCTTCATTGGCCACCCAACATCTTGGACTACGAATAATAGTATCCCCAAACATCTCGTTGTCCAAACATAAGACTATAATTTTTTGAGATTTTTATTCCTTTTTCACTCTACTAACTTTCGACCCTGTTTTCCGAAAAACAAACAAAAAAACACACTTCTAACAAAAGGACATAAGTACTAAAATAATTCCCTTATTTTAAGCATTGAAAGTGCCATGTATCCAAGGCACATCAGTACCTGACTCATCACGAATGTGATGGACGGCTCACAAATGCAATGGCAAATAACATTGGGCTTCACAAATATAGCCAAGGCCTCATGAAAATGAAGGTCATTTTTGGAATGCACCAAAAAACTTGGCCATTTTTCTGAATTTTTAATTGAACCATCAAGATTCGTTTAGAATCCCATTATAACATACAAATTATGCTACCCTACCAAATTTTAAATTTTAGACTCAATGGAGACACTGAAATTTCCATCTAAGGTTTTTTCGATCAAATATGGGTCCTGCATATAAAAGGTCATTTTAACCAAATTCCAATCAAATGCCCGAAATGAGTCCAGATGTCTTGAAACCCAAACCAAGGTCCTCTTAGCCTAAAATTAAAATTTAGGAGCTAATGGAACTATTATAATTAATATCTAGGACCATTTGATTGAAACTTAGGTCTGATAATCAATTCTTAATAACAAAAGATCCAAAAAATATAATTATCTCTAAAAACTAAATGAACTGCTTGGTGATTGAACTATCGGTCCCAGGAAGTCAGAAAATATGTGGGGAAGCTATGAAAAATCTTGAAATATCTAAATAGCATGAAAATACATGTAATGGCCTTGAGGGTCATTACAATCTCAAAATTGATTCCATACAAGTAATATCGCCATAACTTCAACACAAAAACAAGTGTGACCAACACCAAATCATAGGTAGCATAATTCTTCTCATGAGGCTTCAAATATTGAGAAGCATAAGCAATTATCTTACTCTCATACATAAACATACCACTCAAGCCAACTCTAGAAGTATCATAAAATGTGATAAATTTCACCCTTATTTAGGCAAGGTCAAGATAAAATTTAAAGTCAATAACTCCGTGAGATTTTGAAAGCTCTCCTCACATGCATCGGACCAGTGAAATATAATATTATTTTGAGTCAACTTGGTCAAAAGAGCTGCAATAGAAGAGAAACTCTGCACAAAGCATCGATAGTAGATCATTTAACCAAAAAGCTCCAAATCTCGATAGGAAAAATAGGTCTAGCATAATCACAAACTATAGCTATGTCGGCCAGATTGATGATAAACTATCCTTGGTTACTACACGACCCAAGAAAAAGATAGAACCTAATAAAAACTCACACTTAGAAAACTTGGCATACAACTTTTTATCTTGCACTCTGAAGTATAGTCCTCAAGTGTCTCATATGGTCAGCCTCATTCTTGGAATAAACCAAGATATTATCAATGAATACAATCATGAAATAATTAAGATAAGGTTGAAATACTCGATTCATCAACTCCATGAATATTGTTAGGGCATTGGTCAACCCAAAATCCATGACTAAGATCTCATAATGACAATACCTAGTGCAAAAAGCCATCTTTGGAACATTAAGAGATCTTATCCTCAACTAATGATAATAAAATCTCAAGTTAATCTTAGGAAATACGAAAGCACCCTGAATCTAGCCAAATAGATCATCAATGCAAGACAAAGGATAGTTGTTTCTGGTCATCACCGTGTTCAACTGTAAGTAGTTAATACACAATCACATAGATCCATCCTTCTTATTCACAAACAAGATAGGAGCACCCCAATGATACACACTTAGACTAATGAAACCCTTTCATACCATATGTTACAAATGCTCCTTTAATTCTTTTAACTCAATTGGGGTCATCTTATAAGGAGGAATAGAGATAGTTTTAGTCCCCTTCCTGGTGCTCGACTTAACATCGACAACAAAGTCAATATTTAGTTTGAAGGTATACCAGGCAAGTATATAGAAAACACATCCTAAAACTCTCCAAGATTAGCTCTACCAGAGAAATCCCTACCTCAGGATAAATGTTTCCTAAACTCACCTTGATAATGAATTATCCTACCATCATCACCAACCCAAGTACCCTTACAATTGACTTAATCAACTTAGCATGCTCTATTATACCTTTGAAAGAATCTTCTCACACTATTATTTGAGTCATAGCCAACTATCGACAACTTTTAACAAACTTCCTAATCTTTCCTGACTCAGTAAATATACTAGTAGTGGAATATCTAGATAGTACATAAAAACATAACTAATTTACAATAGTCATAGAGCCTTAATCTAGGTGATCAAACTTATCTCTTATCTGATCCCTCCAATTATAAGGAACAAATCTCTCCCAAAAAGCCTTAGAGAAATAAGTCTATCTCACAATAAGTGAACCCAAAAGTCTACAACTAGCTAGAGACCTCCACCACTGTCTTTGTATATTTGTCAATTGATAAGATATATAAGCAACACTATGTGACTCAAATGAGCCGAGGTTATGCAATCTTTCCTAAGAATTAAGCAAAAACTCACCGGAATCCTCTGTAAACCACTAAACTTTGGAGGAGCCAAGTGAATGAACCTCACAAACCTCTTCTGATCATAAAAAAAGATCACATAACCCAAAGTAATAGGAGAAATAGTGATCCTAGTAGGTAGTGTATCAACACATGGGATTACTATAAAAGATAAATGTACTACTGAAGTTAGAAGACCATAGGTAGAAGCCTAGCCTAGCAGCGAAATACCTCCTAAAGTCTAAGAAATACCCAATACACTTGAGTGAATAAAAGTCTAAGAAACACCATCCAGATAACTCAGCAGACGAACTAGTAATTCCTGTAACACCGGGATAGCAATTGAACTCTATGGAACCTAAGTTGGTCCACATCCTAAGTGGAATTTTCATCCTTAGTATAGTCAATCTTAGGCTTGAGAGAGGATTTACTAGCATATTCTTTAGCCAGAGAAACTCATTATGCCCGACCTCTATCTCTGGGTCGGTCACAACACTAGTCTCGCCCCTGATTGAGGCTCAAACAATGGGTGTTGGCTAAGAATCCCCAATATTTCTTATATATTTCTCACCATATGTACAAAATAGAATAGACTAAAGTTTAGAATATTGGGTAAGAATAACCCATACGATGAAGAATCAAATGAGAGAATTTTTTTTTAAAGATATCTTATAGACTCTCAAAGATATATACAAGTATCAATGTATCTATCTACAAAACTCTACTTGATATCTTATACACTATTGGTGAACCTGACGCATTAATACCAAGTTGTTAGGATCCAAAAGTTGGGGTAATGATGGCACTTATCACAGCCAAACCATAGTAGGTAGTCAAAGCCAAAAAAAGCAAAAAAATAATATGCAAAGAGAAATGAGTAAATGTGAGACTTTTAGAATGAAGTTAAGCCATAATGTGTTAGTAACATCAGTATCCAAATGAAAAATTCATAACCCCCACGATACTAGTTTCGTAAGTGTAAAAATCATCTAATACAACTCTGTAAACTAAAATACACGAATCTATCTTTAAAAGTAAATAAAGACTAACTAATATAAGAAGCGGTCTGGAATCTACCTCGAACTCTGGATCACACCAAAACCTTAAATATCAACACTGAACAACAGAAGATCATCCACTATGGGTTGCAATCATATTAGTGTATACACCGAAAGGGAATAGAAGAAGGAGTGAGTATGGTCCACTTGTACTCATAGGATAATTAAGAAAATTAGAAAAATAAACAAGTGAAATATACTATGAGTACGTTCCACCTACATACGATAAATTTCCCAAATGGTAGCTCACATTGTCTCCAGTAATAGTTATAAAATATAAAGTCAAAAGAAAAGCTACAAATGAAATATATGGAGAAACTAAGTACATGACAACAAACACATAGGGGATATACAAAGATACAAGGTAATGCAATGTAATAATGATGGGTCATGATAAATGTTAGCCATGATTTTAAATTTTAAGAAAAATAATGTAAGTCATAGCATGATTTTTTGTATACACCTTCCAAGCCTCAACACTTTTGGGATAGGACCAATGGAGGGTTTACAATTCATACACTTTCTCAAATCTCAATCTCAATAAACCCTTCCATCTAGTGTTCACGACCAAATATTTTATAAAGTATTTTATTTTCTTTTAAAAATAGTGTTTCTCAGTGATACGCCCAAACTACAACTCCCTTGAAAAAGTGTAAGTAGACACTATCAAGTACATAACCCTACAAGGGTTGGGATCGAATCCCATAGGGAATAAGGTGCTAATTAAGTTGTATGCATATTAATCGATGATTAATCATAAGTTTCCACGAAATAGAAGGTCTTATTATAGTATCAATTAAGTAACTTTAGTCTATTTAAATTAAAGTGTTAACAATCATGAAAGAGCAAACTAGGGTTATGTTCACCTTCGTGTTTAATCACTTCTAGATTCTAGAGTCTGTGAGTTCATTCTAATACATGTAATTACAGAGAAATTAAGATCAATTTTCCATATAAGTGTTTCTGGACCTTCAAAGATGGTTTTCACCTTAATATTCCTAAACTTAAAGAGATGAAATGATAATTTAGTATGCTTCGAGCGGTTAATTAAGTTAAGGCATTAATCTATAATAATAGTTTGAAAACTTTAAATTCTTGTCACAAATCTCTTTTCCCAACATTAACTTATTTATTTAAGCAAGCTAAGTTTTAGGGCATATTATCAAGTTTGCAACCATGAGAACCCATTAAACAAAGATAAAAGTTATATAATTCAAATCTTAATATAAACTCAACAACCCATAACCTAGAAGTATAATTCCACCAATGATCCCATAACCCCGGTGATGGAGTTTTAGCCACACATGATCAGAAAGTAGATTAAAAAGCTAAATTTCATAAATCAATGATTAGAACATACAATAAATAAATACAAGACTTTTGAATCCAAATTCAAACCAAGAACAATGGGTTTTATCCTCCAAACTTATTTCTCATAAATGAAAATATGTTAAAAAATTCAACACCAGGTCAAAAGATGCATATTCTAATACTAAGATCGGCATTTCTAGGCCCCAATAAAGATGAAATTTAAATTTTAAATTTGTATTGTCACATCACGATTGATAGATGGCTCAATGGTTTGTCAAGAGGGTGATGGTTCACCAGATGAACCATTGCTAGTTTCTAGATTCCATTTGTGTTGTGTTGATCTTGATGGCTTCATAGATGGTCCATCACTAGTCTGACAGTCCATTGCCCCACTTGTCACTCGCCTCCTAATTTTCTTAGATTTTATTTCGATAGTAAGACCATCAAAACCTTTATGGTTCGTCAGTTAGACCATCACCTAATTCCTACTTTTCCACTATTCTACTTCTTGGTGATGATTGGTATGGTGATCTACCAAGGCGCTGATGGCCCGTCAAGCTCTACATCATAGGTCTGTTAAGCTTAAAGTTCTTATATTTCTTGCTTTTGAGTTTTATTACTGATAACAAATACATAATATGTTAAGAACACTAATGGTTGCTGAAAACCATACAATTATCCTTCCTTGAAGATAAAAAATCAATTGTCATAAGATGATATATCAACACTCTCAACTTAGGACGGTTGTTTGTACTCATTAAACTTATCACAATATCATGGTTGTCTCTAGATAGAGAAATAATAAGCAACTGTTACAAATAGCATGGACCCACACTCATACACATACACAAGTTCTACAACACTAACTAGTAGGGATATACACATGGCATTACACTCTAGATATGTCACATACATATACATAAGTCACCTAATAAAAAAATCAACAATCACAAGTATCATTCACATGCTCTCACCTCAAGGAATTCCTTCTCATACCAATCTATTTAGTTCAAGGTCTGTCTTTCAAATCCCTTACTCTCACAATAAATTTTGAAAATAATGCATATATAAAACCATAAGCTTGCCCTTATGAAATGACCTATCATGTCATTTCCTATATTTATACTTATTTTAATAGTTTAGATCTTTTTATATCTTTCCTAAGTCATTTATGACTTGTTGAAACTGACATTTTGGTTATCGGAAAGTTCGTTTTGGTTTTAGAGCCAATTTCTTATTTTGACGTCTTTGCTGGTTAAGATTGGCTACTGGGTAAAAACTTTAGTGGAACAATCTTTTAAGCTAATTTTGACTATTCCAGCAGCTCTAAAATATCAATTTTAGGATAGTTGGACTCTTGGTTTTGTTATTAAGGAACCCATTTTTATTTCGAGGTATTGGTCAGAAGTTAAGAAAATAGTGAGTTGGGTGAGGGACCTACTTTTATTTGAAATTACCTCGGATGGAAATTTTGACTACGTCATTATGTTTGGAACATCAAATTTGATAGTGTAGTATAGTTCATTTGCGTATACAGTGTTCCGGATGAATCTCGAGGGGTTGGTGAAGACTTGAGAATTTTCAAGTCTCAGTTGATGTTGGTGCACCCAAGATCGCAAGCCAATAATTCTGTTTGTGATATGGAAGATGCTAGGAAGTTTCGTATAAGTGATATTTGATGTTCCAAAAGTGACACCCTTTGGCAGCGTACGAGTATTACAATTGCGATATATATGTAGCAAAAGCGACTTCAGCCTTTGAGACCAAGTATTACGTATGCGATCAACTGGTCGCGAATGCAATACCTATGTATTTGGATAGGGTATAAATACCTCTTTTTAGCCTAACTTTTCCCATTTCTCTTCCATTCTCAAGAGTTTTAAATCCTAAAGAGTGGTATAGCTTGGGAATAGCTTTTGTATGGGATTTTGGAGCTTGAATATAGTTTATTTATGGAATTCTCCTTCAAATTCTTAGTAAGATTCCATTATTCCCATGATTAATTTCTCCATTTTCTTCAAAAATCCTAAAATCTTGGTGACTTGATTTTAGCACCAATATAACTTAGAATTCAATAATTTTAGGGTAAACATTCCTTGAGAATATGGGGACATTAAGCTAGTTAGGGAAATGTGATTTTTGTAAATGAGACCCACATGGGATTCTTGCATTAGTTTGGACCCGAAGCATAGTAGTTCAATATTATTCTTATTATGATGAATAAATTATGATTTTGATAGAGTGCCACCTTGTGGAAGCTTCTCAAAAAGGGAAATCTATGATTTCGCAGATTCTTTAAGCTTTCATTACCGCCCAGGTAGGCTAGGTTTACCTACTTTATAGATTGAGATATCTCATAGTGTAATTATGATATTATGCTTGATATGGGGTGGGATTTAGGCGTTGGAAGTGTGAATAAGGATATTTGGGTTAATTAGACCCTTAGTCTACCTTGAAAACCTTAGATGCAGAGTAGTTAGTGCAATTGGTCATGGATTAGGTGAATTGGGCTTCTTGGTATATCATTAGAATGGAAATGCCTTAATTACTTAAGATAGGTGAAATTTCCTAGTCTACTCATGTTAGGGTAGAATTGCCCATAATTTCTCAAGTTATGGAAATTGCTCTAGTTGTTATTGTTCTCGGTTGGATTGCGTTAGTTAATCTTGTATGGGAAGAACCTATATCCTAGGACTAATTATGGCTTACTTGAAATCTAAAAATAAACATAGATACCTTAGCCTCGTCTGGGGTAGAAATTTCCTAAGAAAATCTTCAAGGATTAGAAGTGGGCCCCTCCAACATACCTTAGGCCTAGACTTGTGATAATTTTGTAGACTCATTTATGCATGATGTAACCTTATTAATGATGGGCTGACACTTGAGGTGGTTGAATATAATTATCGTGTATGTTATTTGGTTATTGGTGATTGATGCTAATTCCGAGTAATGCTAATGATATTGTCCACATGTATGGCTATTGATATAATTTATGAGCATGATTTATGACTTATACATGTGATAATGGGTATGACTTCTGAGTATGATTAATGACTTGGCTTATGGATATGCATAATATTTTAGATATTAGTATGATTAAGGGTTATTGGCTTATGTTGATATATAATATGGCTCATGAGTATAATATGGCTCATATAGGTATATAATATAACTCATGGGTATGATATGGAATAAATAGATATAATGTATCTTAAATATGGGATGTGGATTATATATATATATATGATATAACTCAGGAATGTTATATAGCTTATAAATGTTATATGTCTTATAATTATAATTCATCTCGTAGATAGAATACGACCTATAGATATAAGTATTAGCTTATGGATATAAAATGGCTCATAGAGTTAAGGTGCCATATAGATATGATTAATAGCCTATAGATAATATGGGTGGCCTATGCCATATAAATATAGTTATTAATATGAATCCCAAATATGCTTAGTAATATTTCTTATAAATATTAGTATTGGCATGATTGCTGAATATAGCTAAGAATATGGCTTATAAACATGATTATGGATGAGACCTGCGGTTATGATGCCTTATTTGGTTCTTAAGTATGAATAAAGGGATGGTCTATAGCTATGATTTATTGGGATAATCTATTGAGTTTAACTAATAGAAATGGCTCATTAGTAAGGTCCTTTGATACAGTTTATAGTTATGACTTTTGATTCAAGTCCGATAATTACCAATGATATTGATGATATGAGTTTCAATTCAAGTACAACAAAAATTGATGATTATAGTGATAATGCTATTAAGTTCTGGTTTTAGTCCGATATTAGGAATTATTCATAATGTAATATGAGATGGATGGATTCTTGGTATGGCTTGAGGGTTGGTAAACTTTAGCCACTTGATAGTTAGTTTCCTTGACAGTATCCTCACACTTATGGGAGGGATTAATTACTTTTCCTTACTTATTGACTTATGGGGGCCAATCTTATAGTTGTATTATTATGATCCTTGTGTTGTTATCTCCTATGTATTTGATTGTTTATGTACGATTGTTATGTTATCATTCTGATTCTATTTACTTATGTATGTACAACGGTGTTGGAGATTACTTCTAAGCTTTTCCTTTTACCTTGACATAGCTTCTGTTATCTTGTATCTTATTGTATTTATATCATGATATAGCTTAGTTGGCTGATGATGCCTACTGAGTACCCATGGTTTTGTTACTCATACTATAGTTTTGTACCTTCTTGGTACAGATCAGAGTACTAGTTACTACCACTGATTCACTGATCATGAAGAGTTTACTTTGGAGATTGGGTGAGTTCTTGGAGTCAGAGTTGCCTCTTTTTTATTCTATTTATCTATGTCTAGTCTTTTGTTTTGAACAAAGATTGTATTGACTATTCTAGAACTTATGGTGTATTGTAGTAGCTCTAGTACTGACTCTACTAGGACGTCAGATGGTTTTCTATGTTATGGCTACCTTTTAGACTATTTCTATTGTTTTGCTTATTTATGAATGCATTGTCTATATTGCCTATTTTGAGTATTTTTTACCATGTTAGCCCACTATGAATAACTCCGAGCTATGGTTTGGCTTTCCTACTGGCGAGATAGAGTAGGTGTCATCATGACTCATAAATTAGGTCATGACAAATTGGTATCAAAGCCTAGGTTTCACCGGTATTGTTGGTACAAGAGAAAGTGTATGGTACAGTCCCACAACTCAGAATAATGACATTTGTTTCTATTCTTCAGGAGAATATAGGATATTCTTAGGAGTTCTTCACTTTTTTCACTAATTTTGTGCTAAGAGTCTGAGTTGGTTTCTAAAGAATTCCTTTGGTTTCACTCTTTTGCATATGACTAGGACACGTGATACCGCTACATGAGATATGGGTCATGAGATAGAGCCTAAGGATCTTATCATAATTTATGGATGACTTAGAGGTCATGGACATCCTTGATATGTGTTCCCAGCTAGGGACCAGGATAGGGGGCCTCCACCGGACCTTATTCCCACTCTTGAGCCAAAGATTCTTCTACCTCAGCGAGCAGTGGGCCAGGGACTAGCCTAGGAACCACTGGAATTTATTACTTCTTCAGTGCTTAGGGATTATTTGGAGAAGATTTGGGGTTGGTTGGTGGTGTACCATCTAATAAAGCACAGTCTACAGATCAGAGTAGCACTAAGGTAGAGCCACAACCTATAGTTGCAGCTCCAAGAGTTGAGTTCCCTCCTATATCAGTAGTTGCTCAGTCGGTATTTTCTCAACCAGTGCTTGCCCAGCCTGCTATGTCAATCGAGGAGCAGAAGATATTGGGTAGATTCTTGATATTAGCTCTGTCTAAGTTTTCTGGTGCACCAGGTCAGGATGCATATGAATTTTTGATTACTTGTAAGGACATGCTCTATAATTTAGGCCTTGTTGAGATTCGTGATGTGGATTACACTACTTTTAGTTAGACTTAGTAGCTCGACATTAGTGGAGAGCTCATCTTAATTCCAGGCCAACTGGATCTTCTCCCTTGACATGGTCTCACTTCTCTAAGATTTTATTAGAGAAATACATGTCTCACAACCTTAAGGATCAGTTGAAAGATTAATTTACTGGATTAGTGTAGTGCTTCATAACTATTGTGGAGTATGAGACTTGTTTTCATAAGTTGGCTAGGCATGCTACTTCTATTCTGACTAATAAGTATGAGAGAGTTCGTTTCCATAGTCGAGGATTGAGATTTCCTCTTTATATGTCCACACAGAGTTTAGTTCTTATAGGTATGTCTTTTGGTGAGGTTTCTAATGATGCTCAGCTTATGGAAAATATGCATCATGAGGACCAAGGGGGAAGCAATAAGAGACTGCAATACTAGTATAGGTTTAGTGGGAGTCGTAGTAGCTACTGATTCATAGGTAGTGGTTCTCAGGGTAGGTACCATCTACAAAAATCATTTCATCAACAAGGTCAGTCTAGTAGACCCATTCAGATCGCACTTCAGATTATTAATGGATGTCAATCTAGCTCTAGTGATCATCCTGGAAGGGGTCGTGGTTATTCTTTTATGGGTATGTCTTTATTCTATTCTCGTCATGTTGGTTATTCAGGATTAGCCAGATCTTCTAGTTTCAGTACATACCTGGGGTATTTTATGGTTGTTGAGCTTTTAGTCACTTTTTGAGGGAGTGCTCTAGTTGTAGAGAGATTGTTCCTTTAGCTCAGAGTGTTCCACCAATTAAGGTAGTTCATCCCTCTACTAGAGGTGGTATGCATGGTTGTAGAAGTGGTCCTCAGGGTGCTCATGGCGGTTCTCAGACAGGTAGGATAGGAGTTCAGTCAGGAGCCCAACCAGGTGGCGAACGTGGTCAATTATATGCAGTATCTTCTAGACTTGATGCTGAGTCTTTAGATGTTGTATTTATACATATGATTTTGGTGTGACGTCAGTTGTCCTTTACTTTATTTGATTCAGGATCCACTTATTCTTATGGTCTTTTTATTTTTCTCCATGGCTAGAGTTATCTCAAGATTAATTATCTATGCCATTACTTGCATCTACTCTTGTGGGTGATTATCTAGTAGTGGATTGAGTTTTAATCTTATGTGTTGTGATTATTATAGATGTTGATGCTCATAATGATCTTATTATATTGGACATGGTAGATTTTGATGTGATTTTGGGCATGTACTGGTTATCCCACTATAATACAGTCATGGATTATTTTGCAAAGACTGTTGCCTTAGCCATGCTCGGTATACCCTCGATCATGTGGCATGAAGTTCTTAGCTGTGGGCCGAAGGGGATTATTTCTTATATGTGTGCTAGAAGGCTTATTTTGAGGGATTGTGAGTCTTATCTTGACTATATTCATGATGTTAGTATGGACAGTTTATTTCTTAACACTGTTCTTGGAGTTCGTTAGTTTCCTGATGTTTTCCCTATTGATCTACCTAACCATCCTCCAGAGCGTAGTATTGAGTTTGTTATTGATCTTGAGCCTGGAACCCGACCTATTTCTATGGCACCTTACCATATAGATCCTGCCAAGCTTAAGGAACTAAACTTGCAACTTTGAATCTTCTTGGTAAGGGTTTTATTAGAATGAGTGTCTCTCCTTGGGGATCCCCTGTAATTTTTTAGAAGAAGAAATATGGCTCCATGCGTATGTGTATTGAATATAGGCAAGTTAATATGGTGATAGTGAAGAACTTTTATCCTATGCCTTACATTAATGACATATTTGATCAGCTTCAGGGAGCATCGGTGTTCTCGAAGATTTATTTGAGGTCTAGTTACCATTAGTTAAGGATTTGGGCTGAGGATGTCCCCAAGATAGCCTTTAGGACCTGTTATGGCCATTATGTGTTTCTAGTAATGTCTTTTGGGTTGACAAATTCCCCAGCCAGATTTATGGATCTATTGAACTAAATGTTCAAGTTGTATTTGGATTCCTTTGAGATCGTATTCTTCAATGACATCCTTATGTATCTAAGGATTAGAGAGGAGTATGCACAATATTTGAGGATTATGCTTCAGACTTTGAAAGATCATATGTTTTTCACCAAATTCACTAAGTAGGAGTTTTGGATAGAGTCGATGGCCTTTCTTGGGCATATGGTGTCTAGGGATGGGATTATGGAAGAACGAAATAAGTTTGATGTTATTTATGATTGGGCCAAGCCTACATCTCCAATCGAGGTTTGTAGCTTCATCGGATTGGCTGGTTCTTATAGATGATTCATCAAGGTGTTTTGCTATAATTTCAACACCTATGACTAGATTGACTTGGAAAGAGGTTCCTTTTTAATGGTCTGAGGAGTATGAGTTGAGATTTGGAAATGTTAAGGAATTTCTTACTTTGGCTCCTATTTTTGCTCTTTTTGTTGAGGGTGAGGGATTCACGATGTATAGATATGCTTCTAAGGTTGGTGTAAGTTGTGTTTTGATGCAGCAGGGCCATGTTATTGCTTATGCTTTGAGGCTGCTAAAGGTGCATTAACGCAACTACCCCACTTATGATTTGGAGTTGGCGGTAGTAGTTTTTGCGCTTAAGATTTCAGGCATTATCTTTATGGTGTGTATTATTATATTTTCATAGATCATCGCAGTCTTCCTTATCTTATGACCCAATTTATGCTTAATGCTAGACAATATATATGGATGCAGATGCTCAAGGATTATGATATCTCTATCTTGTATCATCAGGACAAAGTGAATGAGGTATTAGACGCCTTGAGCCAAAAGGCAGTGAGTATGGGTAGTTTGACTTGTATTTCAATTTCTCAGAGGTTATTGGAAAGAGACATTTAATACCTTGCAAACTTGATGGTGAAACTTGATATTTCAAACCCTAGGAGTATTCTTGCTAGTGTTGAGGTGAGGTCCTCACCGTTTGAGAAGATTTAAGATAACCAGTTTGAGGATAAGAGACATTAACCATCCATAATCAGGTGTTGAGTGGTAAGTTCAAGAAGGTTACCATAGATTCTAAGGGTGTCTTGACATTTGATAGTTGCATTTATGTTTCGAGGGTTGATGACTTGATTTAGTCCATTTCACGCGAGGCTTATAGTTTTAGGGATTCTATTCACCCGGGCACAACCAAGATGTATAGAGATTTAATACAACATTATTAGTAGAGTGGCATAAAGAGAGATATGGTGGACTTTGTAGCCCTTTGCCTATAATCTCAGTAGGTGAAGGCCGAGCATCAGTGACCAGGTTGTTTGATTCAGAGATTCCCCATTCCCGAGTGGAAGTGGGAGCGGATTACCAAGGACTTGTTAGTGTCTTGCCTCGTACTTCTTGTGTTTTTATGGTATTTGGGTCATTGTGAATCGATTGACCAAGTCGTCACATTTTATTCCTATTCAGATAACTTTTAGTGCCGAGAGGTTGGCTCA
The DNA here is from genome assembly GCA_030864215.1 of Capsicum pubescens. Classification (NCBI taxonomy): domain Eukaryota; kingdom Viridiplantae; phylum Streptophyta; class Magnoliopsida; order Solanales; family Solanaceae; genus Capsicum; species Capsicum pubescens. The sequence goes on along the minus strand of CM061546.1, from coordinate 146,834,185 downwards.
TATCTATGTCAGCGAGATAGTTCATTTGCATGGTGTACCTATATCTATCATTTCAGATTGGGCTTTAATGTTCACTTTTAAATTTCAAAGAGCTTTTCTGGAGGAGTTGGGTACTTAAGTGGATCATAGTACAACCTTTCATCCATAGACCGATAGCCAGTAAGAGCAGACTATTCAAGTTCTCGAGTATATGCTCTGAGCCTGTGTTATGGATTTTGGAGGTCAGTGGAAGCATCACTTAGACTTGGCAGAGTTTACATATAACAACAGCTACCTTTCAAGTATTTATATGGAGCCCTTTGAGGCTTTATATGGTAGGCAATGTTATTGCCCGATTGGATGGTTTGAGACTGTTGAGATTAGACTCTATGGAACTGACTTACTTCAGGAGTCATTGGATAAAGTCAGGTTGATTCAGGATAGGTTGAGAGAAACTCCGGGTAGGCAGAAGGATTATGCAGATCGTAGACTTTGTGACTTGAGATTTACAGTTGGTGACTGGCTATTCCTCTTTGTATCATCATAAAAGGTGTGATGAGGTTCAGGAAGAAGCGCAAACTCATCCCCTGATATATTTGAGCCTTTGAGATTCTTCACACAGTTGTTGAGGTAGTTTATGAGTTATCCTTACCCCCAGATTTTGATGTCGACTATCTGGTTTTCCATGTTTTCATGTTGCATTGATAAATTCCTGATCCATCTCAAGTGGTACGATGGGACTCAGTCCAGTTAGATGAGCGGTTGACTTTTATGGAGGAGCCTGTGATCATTTAGGCTAGTGATGTAAGGCGGTTGCACACTAGAGAGATTCATGTAGTTATGGTTCAATGTAGGCACCACCCAGAAAAGGAGGCTACTTGGGAAATCGAGACCGAGATGTGGAGTCGGTATCCTCACCTGTTCAAGGCTTCAGGTACATCCTAATCCTTTACTTTTACAGACAAAAGTTCTTTTAATAGTGGATATTATATTGAACCTTCAAGTCATTTCCTATATTTCCGCTTATTTTTTCCGTTTAGAGCTTTCTTATAATTTCCCAAAGTCATTTATGATTTACAGGAACTAATAGTTTGGTTATCAGGCAGTTTGTTTAGGTTTTAGAGTTAATTCCCTATTTTGAAGTCTATGCAGGTTCAAATTGGCTGCTAGGCAAAACCTTCAGCAAAATGACCTTGATGATAATTATAACTGTTCCAACAACTCCAAAATGTCGATTTTACACAAGGTGGACTCTTGGTTTAGGTCCCAAGGCACCTGGACTCATTTTGGGCTATTGGTCGAAAGTTAGGAAATGGTGAGTTGGGTGTGGGACCTATTTTTAGTCGAAACGAACTTGGATGGAGATTTTTCCTACGCCATTGAATCTGAAACATCAAATTCAATAGGGTAGAATAATTTGTTTGAGCCTGCTATTGCGTAGGAAATTCAATTAGCTTTCCAATGATATTAAATTTGCCCAAATCCGATAAATGGGTAAGAAGTTATGGCGATTTCAACTTTCAGTTATTAGACCCCATCATTTTAACCCATAGCACATCGCAGAGCTAGTCTAAGTGATTATTGGCAATTTCCAGTGCAGGTGCGCGATCTTGGCGCATCGCGCAAAAGGCCAAATTAGCATTTGCCAGTTTATAGTGTCTCTCCACGATTCCACAACATCGCGGTGAGCTTCTAAGTCCCAATCAGTGAAGGACCACGATTTTCCCCTCATCGTGCCACAGACCTGTTTCCCAGTTGTCCAATTCCAGTGGCTTGGCGCGATAGTGGCGCATCGCGCCAAGGCTAAAAATCGAGATCTTCAGTTTTCAGCTTACGTTTTAAAATCCGTTTAAGGGTATTTGGGTCTTTTTCCAAATTCCTAAACTAGTCCTAAAATACGAAATTTAGCACCAATTGACCAAAATTATCATTCATTATACAATTCCTCTCAAATTAAAGATCTCCTTTTTCCAAGAACAAGAAACCCTAGCTCTCAAATTCAAACCCAATACTCAAGAAATCACCCAGAACTTCAAGAAATTCACTATCCCAAGTATGTTAAATGTTCATCCATGGAGCCCACGTAACCCATTTTTAATCAAAAAGTTATAATCTTTCAAGTTATTATGTTTTAAATTATGATTTCATCCATGAATCTCCATGCACTATTGATTTCATACCATGTTACCATGAAATTATCGTTACTATTTAATTCTCCATGTGTTAATATTATTATTTATTGAATTAAACCATAATTTAGTACTATTATGTTGAATTCAGGCTATTTTTGTAAGTTCCATGGCATTCCTATGATTGTTTTAAACCCTAAACTACAAGTGTTTGATAAAATGCCTACAAAAGTGATTGATGTAAATAAAAGCCTTTATGTTTTGTCCTTCAAGTTTTAGTGTCATTTTACTATTATTGTTTTGAGTCCTGGGGGTATTGAATACCCAAAATCTAAAGTTATTTACTTAGTCTAGTATAAGTATATTTTAAAATATTCTTTAGAACATACTATGAGCATTATCAGAATAGTCAATTGCCAGTCAGATGAACTCAGAACAGTCTAGTATTTAGAACCGAGCGAGTGTAGGGATAGAGGCTTCCCTTTCATATAGGTAGAGTCTTTAGTAGAAGTACCTAAACTCCAGAACTACGTTGCCAGCATAGGATATGAGAAGTCACCCGTCAGATTAGGCTTGACTATCTCGCAGGGGTCACCTATCAGTTCAGGCTTGACACCCTTAGTCCTTTGGACATTATATCAGTTTAGTGGATCTACACAGCCATCATTAGTACCCGTAGCATGGTATTAACACCCTTCCAATTGGGGTTACAGGTTGGACTCCAATTAGCTCAAATTAGGGAATATAGGTTAGATGATACCTCCCACAGTCTCTGATATAGTCTCAGTTACAGTCTCAATTTAGTTATGTAGTCTTAGAGTTGCTTGACCAAAGAATACAGATATAAGTATTTTTCAGTATTTCAGTTTACAGATTTTACTCAGTCCATATTATATGCTTGGTCATGCACCCCCAGTGTCGACAGATTTTTACGTATCTTCAGTATTTACAGACTTTTATGCATACTCAATATTTACAGACTTTTATGCATACTCATTATTTACAGATTCTCCATATTTTTAGTATCTACAAATTCTATGTTCTCCACTCAGTACTCCATGTTTTACCTGCATATTCGGTTAATTATTAGTTTTATTCATGTAACCATACCTATCAGCCTACCTCATCAATCATACCTGTACATTCAAAGTACTGATCGCATACCTTTGTTTTTCACTATGATGTGTTATAGCATAGGTGTTGATGCTCAGTTCTTGGACCGCGCTTAGACTTTACTTATCAGGATATCAGTAGTACAGTAGTAGTGGTGAGTCCTCATCATTCGAGGACAAATTATTTTGCTTCATATCTCTATTTCAGTAGTTAGCAGAGTTAATTGGAGGCCTGTCCCATCAACTCATATTCAGTCAGTCAGTTTTAGAGTTTTTTCAAATAGTAGAGTCAGTTATTCAGTATTCAGACATTACAGTTAGTTATTCAATTTATCATTATTTTATCAGATTCAGTCAAGTGTTTCTATAGACTAATATTTTAGTTTTAAATTCAGTTATTAAAACCTTATTGCATGTAAGTATTCTTCTATATTTATGATCATGTTATCCAGTGTTCACAACAGGTACCAACTCATAGGTTATCTTGTGGTCCCTCGGGACTGTAAGCACCGTGTGATGACTAGGGGGTAGTCCCAAGTCATTACAAAATTGGTATCAGAGCCTAAGTTTGAAAGTGTCCTAGGAAGTGTGAAAGCCGCGTTGAGTAGAGTCTTGTTCATGTGTGTAGCATGCCACACTTATGGACGAGAGGCTAAAAGGCATTTAGGAAAAAAATGTTTCCCTTCTTTCAGTATTCATGTTATGCGAGTGAGAATGAGCTCAAGTTAAACTCCTTGTCTAATCCATTTTTTTCTTTTGCTTACAGAGCATGCCTTCCAAGAAGAACGAAAAAAGAACAAGAAATCAGCCATCCCCTTAGCCTATCCAGGTAGACCCTCTGGATGAGCACGTCTCTTACGCAAAATTCAAGGTTGTATTCATTACTCTAGCAAACCCCGTAGCAGCATTGAATAAATGTCCAACTGCTGTTCCAGCCAACCCAGTGGCCAATACTGCTGCAACTAGAATACCGAACGTCACCTGGATGAATCCTTCTTTTTTCATGGGATCTAAGTCTGAAGAGGATCCACAGGAATTCCTAGATATGGTCCATAAGGTAACAGATTCTATGGGGGTGACATCTAGTCAGGGTGCTTAGTTGGCTGCATATCAGTTGCAGGATGTAGCCCATACTTGGGTCAAGCAGTGGAAGGTAGATAAGGGTGTTGATGCAGGGCCTGTAGAGTGGGAAGAGTTTGCCACAGCTTTCTTAGACAGATTCTTCCCATTGGAGTTGAGGGAGGCCAAAGTATTAAAGTTCATTAATCTGAGGCAGGGCAGTATGATCCTGAGGGAGTATTCCCTCAAGTTTACTCAGTTAGCTAGGTATGCTCCTCATATGGTAGATGATAATAGGTCCAAGATGAGTAAGTTTGTGTCTGGCGTATCTGATAGTGTGGTCAAGGAGTGCAGGACCAAAATTCTTATTAGTGAGATAAACTTGTCTTGGCTGATGGTTCATGCCCAACATAAAGAGGAAAAAAGATTAAGGAGAGAAAAGAGGAAACAAGATAGCTAGGATGAGTATTTTTAATTTCAGTTAGCCAAAGTCAGAAGGTGGTAACCTTCCTCACTTTCATCAGAGGTCTACATCCCCAGCACCTTCAAACAGTGCCCTAATGCCCAAATTTATAAATAACAATAGGGATAGGGCACCAGGCTCTAAGTCCCAGGTCAGTATTGGCAGTGCTCATACAAATCCTCTATGTCAAAAATGTGGCAGACACCATTAGGGTGAGTGTAGAGTGGGTAGTGATGTGTGCTTCAGGAATGGAAATCGAGGCCATCGGATTCGGGAGTGTCGGGTAGTTTCTTAGAAAGGTAGGGATGCGTACCAACAGGGCCAGTCCCATCAGTTATTAGTTCCATCCGGTTGCCCGACTCAGCAGGGTGTCGCTTCCAGTAATACCAGTGGTCAGCGTCTGAACAGATTATAGGCTTTTTAGTCCCACCAAGACTAGGAAAATTCTCCTGATGTAGTTACTGATATGTTGCAGGTCTTTCACTTACATATTTATGATTTACTAGACCCTGGAGCTTCTATTTCTTTTGTAAATCCATATATAACCTTGAACTTCAGAGTCAGTCTCGAAACTCTAGCAGAGCCCTTTTCAGTGTCTACCCTAGTAGAAATTTCCATTGTAGCCAGACAGGTATACAGGAACTGTCCAGTAATAATATCTTAGAATGTTACCTTAGTTGATCTCGTAGAGTTAGAGATGATGAATTTTGACATTATTCTCGGCATGGACTGGCTCCACTCATGCTATGCCTCAATTGATTTTAGAAATAGAATGGTTCATTTTCAGTTCCAAAATGAACCAGTCCTTGAATAGAGGGTTAGTACTACAGCTCTTAGGGGCCAGTTAATTTGGTACCTTAGAGAGAGAAAGATGATATCGAAGGGGTGTATTTACCATCTTGTGCGAGTAAAAGACTCTAACTCAGAAACTTTAACTCTTGAATCAGTTCCAGTAGTAAATGAATTCTTAGATGTATTTCCCGAAGATCTTCCTGGAGTTTCTCTCGAAAAGGAAATCAACTTTGGAATAAACCTTCTTCTAGATACTCAGCCCATATCAATTCCTCCACACAAAATGGCTCCAGCAGAACTCAAAAAGTTAAAAGAACAGTTAAGAGATCTCCTAGATAAGGGATTCGTTAGACCCAGTATTTCCCCGTGGGGCGCACCTGTTCTATTCATGCGTAAGAAAGATGGTTCTCTCAGAATATGCATAGACTACCGTCAGTTGAACAAAGTCACAATCAAGAATAAATATCCACTTCCTAGAATCGATGAATTGTTTGACCAACTTCACGGTGCCAGCTATTTTTCAAAGATTGACCTCAGATCAGGCTATCATTATCTCGGGGTCAGGGAATGTGACATTCTAAAAATAGATTTCCGAACTTGGTATGGCCACTTTTAATTTCTAGTCATGTCCTTTGTTCTTACCAATGCCCCATCAACCTTCATGGACCTGATGAACCGAGTGGTCAAACAATACCTGGACATGTTCGTCATAGTCTTCATTGATGACATTTTTGTTTACTCTCGTAGCGAAAATGATCATGCATACCATCTCAAAATAGTGTTACAGATTCTTAGAGCTCATAGGTTGTTCGCTAAATTTAGTAAGTGTGAATTCTAGCTAAGATCAGTAGCTTTCCTTGGCCATATTATTTTTGGTGATGGCATTAAAGTTGATCCTTAAAAGATCGAGGCGGTGAGAAACTGGCCTAGACCCATCTCTCTATTAGATATTAGGATTTTCTTGGGTTTAGCTAGCTATTACCATCGATTTTTTAAAGGTTTTTCTTCTATTGAATCCCTGTGTCTAGATTGACTTAGAAGAAAGATATGTTTCAGTGGTCAGATTTATGTGAGAAAATTTTTTAAAAGTTGAAGACTTGACTCACCTCAGCCCCAGTATTAACTCTACTAGATGGTTCAGATGGTTTTGTTGTGTACTGTGATGCATCTAGGGTAGGTTTAGGTTGTATCCTCATGTAGAGAGGTAAGGTCATAGCCTATGCCTCAAGATAACTTAAACCCCATGAGAAGAATTACCCTACTCATGATCTTTAGTTAGCATATGTAGTGTTTGCCTTAAATATTTGGAGGCATTACTTGTATGGGGTGTATTTAGATGTGTTCACAGATCACAAAAGCCTTCAGTAAGTGTTTTCTCAGAAAGATTTGAATCTGCGTCAGAGAAGGTCGTTAGAGTTATTGATGAATTATTACATGAATGTTCTGTATCATTTTATCAAGGACAATGTAGTGGATTATGCTCTCAGTTGATATTCTATGGGCAGTGTTGCTCAGGTTGAGAATGCTAAGAAGAAGTTAGCTCAGTAAGTTCATCAGCTTGCCCGACTAGGTGACCGCTTAGTTGACTCAGTAGAGGATAGTGTGTGGGTGCAGAGTATCACTGAATCATCTCTTGTTTCTAAGGTGATGCATAAGCAGGATAAAGATCCCAACCTAGTTAAGTTAAAAGAATCAGTCAGAGACCAAAAAGTGGAGGTTTTCTCCCAAGGGGGAGATTGTGTTTTGCATTGTTAGGGTAGATTATGTATGCCTGGTGTAGATGAGTTGAGGTAATGAATTATTGCAGAAGCGCATGGTGCGCGTTACTATATTTATCTAGGGGACACTAAGATATACCGTGATTTGTGGGAGATCTATTGGTGGAGTGGAATGAAGAGAGATATTGTAGAGTTTGTAGCTAAGTTCTCTACATACCAACAAGTTAAGATTGAGCATCAGAAACCTAGTGGGTCCATGCAGGAGTTCAGTATTCCTACTTAGAAGTGGAAAGAAGTGAACATGGATTTTGTCATAGGTTTGTTGCGTACTCGTCATTAGCATGATTCTATTTGGGTCATCGTAGACAGGATGACCAAATAAGCTCATTTCCTGCCATTCCATACCTCTTGCTTAGCCAATGGCTATGCCAAACTCTATCTCTGAGAGTTGGTTAGGTTGTACGGTGTTCCCATATCTATCATCTCTAATAAAGGTACCTAGTTTATCTCTCACTTCTGGAAGGCATTCCAAAAAGGTCTTGGTACCTAAGTCCACCTTAGTATAGCTTTTCACCCTCAAAAAGATGGCCAACCAGAAAGGACCTCGAGTTTGAGGTCGGTGCTCTTGTGTACTTTAAAATCTCTCCTATGAAAGGAGTGAAGAGATTCAGCAAGAAAGGAAAACTGAGTCCTCGATATTTCGATCCCTTCAGAATTCTCAGTCACTTTGGAAAGGTAGCTTATGAGATTGAGTTGCCTTGAGATTTAGCCTCAGTACACCTAGTGTTCCATGTCTCGTTGTTGAAAAAGTGTATTGGTGATCCAGCATAGTTATTCCTTTAGAAAGTGCAAATATTCAAAATAATCTTTCTTTTGAGGAAGTTCCACTCGAAATTCTTGATCATCAAGTTTGTTGACTAAGGAACAAAGAAGTTCCACTAGTCAAAGTTCTTTGGTAGAATCAGGCCGTTGAGGGACCCACTTAGGAAACAGTGGTAGATATGTAGACCAAGTACCCTCATCTTTCCTCCGTAAATCCAGATTCAGTATAAGGTACAAATATTCTTAAGATTTCTCTGTATCATGCTCAGTTTCAGTTGCACATCATGTTCATGTCAGTCGTGCATTTACAAATCAATTCAGTCATGTGATCCATGCATCAGATATGCATGTTCAGTGCTCAGTCCAGCAGTTTTCCTCACCTTAACTAGTTTCACTCAAGGATGAATGATCCCAAGGAGGAGATATTGTAACACCCCATATTTCCCTAGTATAATCTAAGTCCCAGAGCATGAGTATTTGTATAAAAAAATTTTGAAACACTCATTATTTTTAGTTTAGGGCCTTCCATTGCGTAGGAAATTCAATTAGCTCTCCAACGATATAAAATTTGCCCAAATCAACTAACCGGGTAAGAAGTTATGGAAATTTTATGTTTCAGTCGTTAGACCCCGACATTTTAACTCTTAGAGAATCACGGAGCTAGTCTAAGTGACGATTTGCAATTTCCAGCGGAGGTGCGCGATCTTGGCGCATCGCACCAAAGGCCAACTTAGCATTTGGTAGTTTCCAGTGTCTCTCTGTGATTCCACCGCATCGCGGTGAACTTCCATGTACCAATCAGTAAAGGATCGCGATTTTCCCCACGTCACGCCACAGACCATTTTCCCAGTTTTCCAATTCCAATGTCCTGGCGCGATAGTGGCATGTCGTGCCAAGGCTAAAAATCGGGATCTTTAGTTTTTATGTTACATTTTAAAATCCATTTAAGGGTATTTGGGTTTTTTTCCTAAGCCCTAAACTCATCCTAAAACACGAAATTTAGCCCCAATTGACCTAAATAATCATTCTTTATTCAATTCCTCTCAAATTAAAGATCAATTTTTTTCAAGAACAAGAAACCCTAGCTCTCAAATTCAAGAACAATCCTCAAGAAATTACCTAGAACTTCAAGAAATTCACTATCCCAGGTATGTTAGATGTTCATCCATGGATTCCTTTCATCCATGGAGCCTAAGTTACCCATTTTTAATCACCAAGTTATAATCTTTCAAGTTATTGTGTTTTAAATTATGATTTTATCCATGAATCTCCATGCACAATTGATTTTACACCATGTTACCATGAAATTATCATTACTATTCAATTCTCCATGTGTTAATGTTATTATTTATTGAATTTAACCATGATTTAGTACTATTATATTGAATTCAAGATATTTTTTAAAGTTCCACGACATTCCTATGATTGTTTTAAACCCTGAACTACAAGTGTTTGATAAAATACCTACAAGAGTGATTGAGGTAAATAAAAGCCTTTATGTTTTGTCCTTCAAGCTTTAGTGTCATTTTATAATTATTATTTTGAGTCCTGGGGGTATTAAATACCCAAAATCTATAGTTGTTTAGTTAGTCTAGTATCAGTACATTACAGAATAATCTTCAGAACATACTTGAGCATTATTAGAACAGTCAGTTACTAGTCAAATAAACTCAGAACAATCTAGTATTTCAGTGTCTTTCAGTTGGGAGTAGGATTTAGCATCCAGCGAGTGTAGGGGTGGAGTATTCCCCATAACATAGGCAGATTCATTAGTAGCAGTCCCTATACTCTTGAACTACGTAGTCAGCGTAGGATATAAGAAGTCACCCGTCAGATTAGATTTGACTATCTTGCAGGGTTCACCCGTCAGTTCATGCATGACACCCTTAGTGCTTTGGACATTATATTAGTTTAGTGGATCCACATAGCCATCGTTAGTACCCATGTCATGGTATTAACACCCTTCCAACTGGGGTTACAGGTTGGACCCCGATTAGCTCAAATTGGGGAATGTCGGTTAGATGATACCTCCCACAGTATCAGATATAGTCTAAGTTAAAGTATCAGTTCAGTTATGCAGTCTTAGAATTGATTGACCAAAGCATACAGATATCAATATTTTTTTGTATTTCAGTTTACAGATTTTAATCATTCCATGTTATGTGCTTGGTCATGCATTGATAACGCTCAACTTACACGTCAATTTTGTGCAAGGCGGTCGTCGTCAATATATTTACCCAACTTTTGGAGTCGGGGTCAAATCCATAGGGAACAATATGAGTGGCGATTAAACTAGTTTGAAACTAAAGTTACAAGTTGAATTAAAATATATGATACAGAAAAGATAAAATGGGGTTTTTTGATGATCAGCAAATAATTGTTGGTCACTTTAGTTTCAGTGTTTGTAAATCAAGAGTTTATGAAATAATCAGAATTATGTTCACTAGGGTTTCCGGTACATGACAAATGCTAAAAGTGGTTCAAGATTCTCACGGTGGTTAGGATAACAAGCTATCTTTATCGATGATATTCTCAAAAGTCTCTCGACCTATTTAAGCGTCTAATTTCCTAATCCTCTCGGACTTAGGAAATCACTATTCACTGCCTAGATTTTACCTCAATTTAATCAACTTTGTTACAACGCTAATTCTTAAACGAAGTATTTCCGAGTCCCTGTTGATAATTCACTTCCTACTGTATATGATTTCTTTATCAAGCAAATTAAAGTAGGTGTGTCTACTGTTTGCAACCAACAAAGGTTAATTAAAATCTCAGAATTATCAAGAAATCCTAACACCTATTAAATCTTGAGTGTTTAGAACATCATCATGACCTAACCCTAGATCCCATAATTCAGGTTAATGGAGTTTAGTCGTTCATGATGCAAAGAACGAAACACATAATTGAATTCATAATTGAGAAGATTAACTTACAGAGATGAATAATAATTAGTGAATCGTAGATTAGATCACTATGGAAATCCAAAAATAATGATAGTAATCTCTTCAAAGTATTTGCTTTCTCAAGACAAGAAACTCGAGAGATAAAATATCTAATTACGTCTCTTAAAACTCAAGTGTCAACTCATAGAAAAACCTTAAACAATGTTTTTTATATTTAATCCTAAATAAGGAAATAAAATTAAAGTTGCAGCTTTTTCTCGGAATAGACGACGACATCCATGACATCTTATCAGGAGTCTAACGGCTTATCACGGATGGCATTATCTCCTTTGCACTTTTCGCTTCTGTTGTCTAAGGCTGACGACGACGTTGACGTCTTATCACCAACCTGATGGCTTATCACGAACATCGTCACAAAACTGTCTTCAACTCCCATTCTTTATTTAAGGATGATGACATTCATGATGGCGTATCACACTTTTGACATCATATCACCAGATGTCTTCACAGGCTTCAACTCATGCTTAAGTCTGACGACAATTGTGATAGCCTATCATAGGGCTGACGACTTATCATAGATGTCGTCAGCCACACTTCTCTTCAGATTCCTCCAGATTTCAACTTCTTTGCTTCCATTCTTGTTGGTTCTCTATCCCATCAGCTTAAGACATAAACAGATCAAAAACGACAAAAGTTGCTTAAGACTTTGCAATTATTCTTGGTTAAAGGTCTTAAATGTGTTAGAAATCGCTCGCATATCAACACCATCAACTTAAAACAATTGATTGTCCTCAAGCAACTAAAACACAACACTATGATGCTTAACTAATAGACACATAAGATACCTATGACAGTTGATTATCAATTTTAGTTCAAAACACATTACTCTCTCCATTTTCAATATCTTTAAACCCAGCTGTGTATATCCATGAACGTCAACAATGTGAAAGAAAGAATCAAGATATGGCATCAACTTAGCGATAATAACTATGCATATGTACAAATTACACTACCCAAACAAGTTAGGAACTAGCAATGTAACCAGTGTGCCCTCACTACAAAGAAGTCCCAGGTCACTTATATCAGACATTATATATGTAACCATAGGGACAACCACCAGACACTCGCTCTCAGAATAAAGTTCCAATCAATGTATGTCGAATACCATAGGCTTGCCCTTATTTTCATTACCAAGACTTTCAGACAGGTCAGCTAGGATCACTATAGGTCTTCTCTTAGGCTTGTAATGTAGGCTAGGGGCTGGTATGATACTTGATGATATTTAAAGTGACTAAGCCTCCTTGACACTACACTAGCTTTTTGGGGTTTCACTCATTAGACTTTTTATAGTCTTCTCTTTTCTTGATCACACTTATTCAAGATGGGTGCGGTTCTTTTCTGCAATCACTTCTTTTTTTTCACAACTTTTCCTTTTCTTTCTCTTTTCCACCGCACCCAGCTTTTTATTCTTTTCTTTTACTCTACCTTTATTGATACTCATTTTACATCACGCTCCCTTATGATAGCCACCCACAACTTAGGCCATTTGCCTAAGTCAAGGTGCACGGTGTCCAAGAAGGACCAGGGCCAAAACAGGTTCATTATGATATAAACTGGAAAAGTAATAGGTGTCATAAAAACAAATAGGTTAATCAGGCTCAAAGCAGGGATCAAGGGATATTCTATATACAGGGAAGGTTATTTAGGTTAAAAGTAAGATAATATCAAAATGACCTATGATCCTTTCCTAACCCCTATCATTCAACCAAGGTAAGACTAACCAGGCAAGTTCTGAGTTTCAACATACAATGGAAACTAGGTAGTATCTCATACACACATGGCACAAAGGTACATCACAAGCTACTACCCATTCGGTTCATGCAATTGTTTAGCAATGGTTATCATATTACTAGAACTAATGCCATAAAAAGATGCACAGTGGTCACACATAAATGCATATCACACAGTTATAAAACAGACCTTTGGAGAGGTGTTCAAAAATATGTCAACTATAGTAGATACCTATTTTTCTCCCAGTTAACCACAACACATCATAAAATAAAACACAATATGCCTAAACATGTTGGCTCTACTAGGAACAAGACTCCGGGGAAAAGAGGCACGACAACAAAAACCCACAGAGGACATCAACACCCACAAGTAGCCCCACCCTCAACTTAAAATCATGCAACATCCCCAATGCATCAAACCAAAACAAGAGAGTTAGAAATATACCTATGGCACCACGTGTGTGAAGATCTTATGTCAATAACATAATACGAATACAAAAAACAAAATACCTTGGGTTGCCTCCCAAGAAGCGCCTAATTTAGTGTCGCGGCATGACTTGGTTATCTTGACTACTCAGACTTCATCAAGATACCTTGTTGATAATTATTTATGTCTCCACTTGGAGGATTTGAAACGTCGACCTAAATTTTGATCAATACATCTTTGAGGTGCATTGGGCGAACATACAAATACAAAGACACTTCCTTTATCTCGCCACTTTGATGACTTGAATCTCTTACCCAACTTCATATCAAATTTCTGGATAGGCTTATTGGGTATTGATGAGATTATCAATAATCCACTTAATGCACATTGAAATTTGCCTTTACTGGCCTTCAAGTAGGGGGTTTCATTTTGCTCTTTTTGAATACCAAACTCCAAAATATAAGGATTATGTTCCTCATCCTCAAAACACCTCAGTTGCTTGGGTAGGTGGACTTCCATCTCATCCACCAAGCGCAATGTTGAAAAATGGTTTGAATGAGGTCTTCTCCTTAATTTTAGAGTTGCATCCTTCTAGGCATCCCCACCCCAAATTGGGCTAGAGTCTTTAGAAGAGATTTTTTTGGTTTCTTCTTTTGCCTCTAGCATTGTTTTCTCAATCTTGGCACCATCCCTCATGGTTGGTTCGGTTGGTTGTAAAATCATCGAGGGTTTCTTAACATAAAGCACAACATCGATATAGGATTCTTGTTCCTCATCTTTACACTCGTCTATTATGTTAAATGATTCCACAGACAAGATATCATCTAAACATAATATGGAAAATTACTTTGAATGTTTTACCTCTATATCCATATCCTCTATCATTCTTCTTTCCTCGTTATTTTTCCTTATGTCTTGATGTATATCACGTATGATATCATTTGTTTTGTCCACACAATCCAACACTAGTTGAAGCATAGATTCAATGCCACTCTTTCTAGTGTTTCGTTCTTCATGTTCCTAACCATAAGACCTATCAAAATCATAAGAAGAACTAGAATTTGGGTTAGCATACCGGGGGGAGGGGGCATTTGGGCAATTACTCTAATGTCCATCTTGACCACCACATAAAGAACAATCATACTCCCAGTAGGATGGAGATGGTGCACACATATCTCCCCGGGGAGCATATCTACAATCTTGCCAAAAGTGAGGTCCATCAAAATATGGGCATGGATCATAAAGCTACAATTTCCAACCACCAAGATCATGTTCATTCCAAGACACCATAGTAATAAGTAAACTAAAAGAAAAATCTAACTAACACCAGAAATAAAAGAAAACTAAAAAAAAATATTTACAAGTTTAAATTCAAGCAAGTAGGCTAAAATTCCAAACCAACTCAATACGCAAAATTATTCCCCGACAATGGCGCCATTTTTTATAACGCTCCACTTACACATCAATTTGGTGCAAGGCGGTCATCTTCAATATATTTATGCAATTTTTAGAGTTGGGGTCGAATCCACAAGGAACAATGTGAGTGGCAATTAAACTAGTTTGAAACTAAAGTAACGAGTTGAAGTCAAACAGATGATACGAAAAGATAAAATGAAGGTTTTTTATGATCAACAAATAATTGTTGGTCACTTTAGTTTCAGTGTTTTTAAATCAAGAGTTTATGAAATAACAAGAATTATGTTTACTAGGGCTTCCGGTACATAACAGATGCTAAAAGTGGTTTAAGATTCTCACGGTGGTTAGGATAACAAGCTATCTTTATCGATGATATGCTCAAATGTCTCTCGACCTATTTAAGCGTCTAATTTCCTAATTCTATTGGACTTAGGAAATCGCTATTCACTGCCCAGATTTTACCTCAGGTTAACCAACCTTGTTACAACGCTAATTATTAAACGAAGTATTTTTGAGTCACTGTTGATAATTCACTTCCTACTGTATATGATTTCTTTCTCAAGCAAATCAAAGTAGGTGTGTCTACTATTTGCAACCAACAGACGTTAATTAAAATCTCAGAATTATCAAGAAATCCTAACACCTATTAAATCTTGAGTGTTTAGCACATCATCATGACCTAACCCTAGATCCCATAATTCAGGTTAACAGAGTTTAGCCCCTCATGATGCAAAGAACGAAACACATAATTGAATTCATAATTGAGAAGATTAACTTACAGAGATGAATAATAATTAGTGAATCATAGATTAGATCACAATGAAAATCCCAAAATAATGATAATAATCTCTTCAAAGTATTTGCTTTTTTCAAGCCAAGAAACTCGAGAGAGAAAATATCAAATTACGTCTCTTAAAACTCAAGTGCCAACCCTTAGAAAAACCCTTAACAATGTTTTTTATAGTTAATCCTAAATAATGAAATAAAATTAAAGTTGTAGCTTTTTCTCGAAATAGACGACGATATCCGTGACAACTAATCAGGTGTCTGATTATCACAGATGTCGTCAGCTCCTCTGCACTTTTGGCTTCTACTATCTAAGGCTGATGATGACATAAATGTCTTATCACCAACCTGATGGCTTATCACGAATGTCGTCATAAAAATGTCTTCAACTCCTATTCTCTGTTTAAGGATGACGACATTCATGATGACGACGTCATATCACCAGATGTCGTCACAGGCTTCAACTCATGCTTAAGTCTAAAGACATCTGTGATAGCCTATCACAGGGCTGATGACTTACCACAGATGTCGTTAGCCACACTTCTCTTCAGATTCCTCCAGATTTCAACTTCTTTGCTTCCATTCTTGTTGGTTCTCTATCCCATCATCTTAAACTATAAAATCAGACATAAGCAAATCAAAAATTATAAAAGTTGCTTAAGACTTCGCAATTATTCTTGTTTAAAGGTCTTAAATGTGTAAACAATTGCTTACACATCATGTATCCCCAGTGTTTTACTGATTTTCACGTATCTTCAGTACTTACAGACTTTCATGCATACTCAGTATTTACAGATTCTCTATATTTTCAATATCTACATATTCCATGTTCTCTACTCAGTACTCTATGTTTTATATGCATAGTCAGTTAATTATTAGTTCTGTTCATGAAACCATGCCTATCAGCCTATCTCATTAAGCATACCAGTACATTTAAAATACTGATCGCATACCTTTCTTTTGCACTGTGATGTATTATATCATAGGTGTTGATGCTCTGTTCCTGGACTATACTTACATATTACTTCTCAGGCTATCATTAGTACAGTAGCAGTGGTGAGTCCTCATCATTCGAGGATAAATTATTTTTCTTTATATCTCTATTTCAGTAGTTAGTATAGTTAGTTGGGGGCCTATCCCATCAAATCATATTCAGTCAGTCAATTTTAGAGGATTTTCAAACATTAGAGTCAGATATTCAGTATTCAAATATTACAATTAGTTTTCCAGTTTATCATTATTTTATCAGATTCAGTAAGTTGCTTTTATAGACTCATATTTCAGTTCTAAATTTAGTTATTAAAACCTTATGGCATGTTAGTATTCTTCTGCACTTATGATCATGTTATCCAATGCTCCTAGTAGGTACCAGCTCATGGGTTAGCTTGTGGTCCCTCGAGACTGTAAGCACCATGTGAAGACTAGGGGGTAGTCCCGGGTCGTTATAGGTATATATTGGGAATAGATTTTGTAGGGAATTTTGGAGCTTAAATATAGTTCATTTATGTCATTCTTCTTCAAATTCGTGGTAAGATTTCATTATTCCCATGATTGATTTCTCTATTTTCTTTAAAAATCCCAAAAGGTTGGTGACTTAATTTTAGCACCAATACAGCTCGGAATTCACCCATTTTTAGGGTAAATATTCCTTTAGCATATGGGGATGTTGAGCTAGTTTAAAAAATATGATTTTTGTAAATAGGCCCCACGTAATATTTTTGCATCATTTTGGACCAAAAGTACAGTAGTGCAATATCGGTATTATTGTTCTTGTTTTGATGAATATATTGTGATTTTGAGCATGGTACTTTGCGAAAGCTTATCGGATAGGGAAATTGGTGATTTAGCAGATTCTTTGAGCTTTCTTTGGTGCTCAGGTAATATAGGTTTACCTTCTTCATAGATTAAGTCACATCATAGTATAATTATGTTATTATGATAGATATAGGGTGGGATTTAGGTGTTGGAAGTGTGAATGAGGATATTTGGGTTAATTGGACCCTTAGGCTACCTTGATAACCTTAGACGTAGAGTAGTTAGTGTAGTTGGCCATGGATTAGGTGAATTGGGATTCTTGCTATATAATTAGAATATAAATGCCTTAATTTCTTAAGATAGGTGAAATTTTGTAGTTTAGTTATGTCAGTGTATAATTGACCCTAATTTCTTAAGTTAAGGAAAGTACTCTAGTTGTTATTATTGTAGATCGGATTGCCTTAGTTAATCATGTTGTGGAAGAACCTATATCCTCAGACTAAGTATGGCTTACTTGACATCTAGAAATGAACTTAGAAATCTTAGCCTAGACCAAGGTAGAAATTGTCGAAGAAAATCTTTGAGGATTAGAAGTTGGCCCCTCCGACTCACCTTAGGCCAAGACTTGTGATAATCTTGTAGACTCATTTATACATGATGTACCCTTAATAATGATGGGTTGACACTTAAGGTGGTTTAATATAATTATTGTGTATGCTAGTTGTTTATTGGAGGATTGATGCTAAATCCAAGTAATGCTAATGATATTGTCCAGATGTATGACTATTGATATAATTTGTGAGCATGATTTAAAGAATATATATATGATTATGGGTATGACTTCTGAGTATGATTATTTACTTGGCCTATGGTCATGCTTAATGTTATAGATATCGGTATGATTAAGGGTTATTGGCTCATGTCGATATATAATATGGCTCATGAGTATAATATGAGTTATGTAGGTATACAATATGATCATGGGTATCATATGGTTAAAATATATATAATGTGGCATATAGCTATGATGTGTCTTATGTATATATAATATGAATTATGTATGTTATATGGCTCATAATTACAATTTGGCTCGTAAATAGAATACGACCTGTAGATATAAGTATTGCCTTATGATATAAAATGGCTCATAGAGATGAGGTGGGATATATATATGATTAATGGCCTATAGATAAGATGGGTGGTCTATTGCCTATAAATATGGTTATTAATATGGATCCCGAATATGCTTAGTAATATTTCTTATAAATATTAGTATTGGTGTGGTCTCCAAATATGGATAATACTATGGCTTATAAACATGATTATGGATGAAACCTGCATATATTATTTCTTATCTTGTTCTTAAGTATGAGTAAAGGGATGTCCTATACCTATGATTTATTGGTATAATCTCTTATGTTTACCTTATTAAAATGGCTCACTAATATGGTCCGCTGATATGGCTTTTAATTATGAGTTTTGCTTCAAGTCTGGCAAAAAATTAATGATTATAATGATAATGCTATTTAGTTCTAGTTTGATTCCAGCATTAGGAATTGTTCATGATGTAATGAGGGGTGGATGGATTCTTGGTTATTTCTTGGCGTTTGGTGAACTTTGGTCACTTGATAGTTAGTTTTCTTGACTTTATCCTCCAGGCTTATTAGATCTTGTGTTGGATTATCTACTTTTACACACTTATTGGCTTATGGGGACCAACCTTGTAGTTGTAATGTTATGATCCTTTTGTTGTTATCTTGTATATGTTTGCTTGTTTATGATTGTCATGTTATCTTTCCGCTTCTATTTACTTATCTCGTATATGTACGCTTCTTTTGATTATGAGTTTCGCTTCAAGTCTGGCAAAAAATTAATGATTATAATAATAATTCTATTGAGTTCTAGTTTGATTCCAGCATTGGGAATTATTCATGATGTAATGTGGGGTGGATGGATTCTTGGTTATGGCTTGGAGGTTGGTGAACTTTGGTCAATTGATAGTTAGTTTCCTTGACTTTATACTCCAGGTTTATTAGAGCCTGCACTGGATTATCTACTTTTACGCACTTATTGTCTTATGGGGACCAATCTTGTAGTTGTAATGTTATGATCCTTTTGTTGTTATCTAGTATGTGTTTGCTTGTTTACGATTGTTATGTTATCATTTCACTCCTAATTACTTATATATGTACAGTAGTGTTGGAGGTTACTTCTAGGTTCGTCCTTTTACCTTGACTTAGCTTATGTTATCTTTATCTTATCATATTTATATCATGATTTAGTGATGATAGGCGAATTTACACGCCTATATCAATATATTTTGCTCATATTTTAGCCTAGTTTTGAGAACAAATTATATATTTCATGCACTTTTAGTCCTTTTTCCTGTAAATGAGCTAACGAACATGATTAGTAAAGTTTCAGGTAGAAATGATGCAGAATTCAGCATTTTATGGCTTACTTGACGCAAAAGAAAGCTCACGAAGGAAGGGAAGGGAGTTTACACGCCTAAGGACCAAAACTGCTGCATGGAAAATCTGTCCCGGGCTAAAACAGCAATTCTGAAGACTTTGGGGACTTACAGACACAAAGCTGGATTTTGACAATGATACATTAACCTAGTACAATTAGGTTATGTATTTCATTATTTTATGTGGATTATGATAATGTTACCTTAACCTAGTACATTTGGGTTAAGGATTTCATTAGTCTAGTAGGATTTGGTTATTTATTTCATTAGCTTAGTAGGATTAGGATATGGGTATTATAAATACCCTATCATGCTAGAGATTTTAGAACATCTTCTGAACAACAAATCTTACAATTCAATTCTATTACTCTACAACTCTTCTAATCTTTCCATTAATTCTATTTTTCTTCTTCTACTCTTCCATTCTTAAATTCCACAACAAGAGAATCGTTACTTTGCCTAGGAATTCACGCCTCACGCCTACCACCTAAGCTACACGAAATTACTCAATCTTGTGGTATAACAACAATGTCAATCGTGATCTCCTTCGCATTCATGGGTAACTAAACTTCTCTGTTGGGGTTATGGAAGCCGTATGAGATACTATCTATTGCTGTGAGTTTGTGAGTTCGAGGCACGTATATTGCTTATATCATTATTCTCTTCATCTTAATCTACATTCTTTGCGGTTGCAAACGCAAGAATATGCCAGTCTAACATTTAACTTGTTCGAGAGAAAAGTTATTTGTCTGGAAAAGAGATAATGTCAAGGTAGTAGGACACCCTTTCCTATTAAAAAGCTGGTGCCGTAACTGGACTAACCTCTTGGAGAATTCGTACCGTTAGATACGCTTTAAGCTCGAGAGAGTTAAAGTGAAATAGTCCTTGTTTAGGTCGAGAGACGCTTGGATTTACCATCGACTACAATCCTCTATAAGCAATTGCATGTCAGAATTCTACACACTCATAGCCAATAGAGACGTATACCTCAGAAGGTGGACATAACCCCAACGCTTCAATTCTCATTGTTTACAACCAACGTAACAATCTCTCTCCTTTTACTTTATTATTTTCAGCTTTTGTTTACATTACTTGCAAAACAAGAATCCCCCCTTCTTACGAGACTTGCACCAAAAGTTTAGTAATTTTACTTACTTGTTGGCCAAGCTATTCCCTGTGGGATCGACACCCAACCCAGGTTGGGTTCTATATTTGCTAACGACCGCTTTACACTCAAACGAGAGCTGTAGATTGAGCGTTATTAAAAATTGGCGCCGTTGCCGGGGAATACAAGTGTCAATTAAGTTCATGAAAATTACTAGACCCTTTGGTCAAAGATTCTCGTACTTTTACTTTTAGTTTTTGTTTTTGTCTACTGCAGGTTTTTATTTTAGTGCATGCCCCATACTCGAAGTTCTGGTCAACCGTTATTACCAATCAATCCTGAACCACAACGCATTGGTAGAATGGAAGCACAAGCTGAAATCGCAAGGATGGCTGCTCAACAGGAACAAGCAAGATTGGCTGCCCTTGCCGCAGCCCAGGTTCAACAGCAGAACATTGATAACCCTGCACAAGCACCAAATCCTGACGATGAGGATTTAGGTGATGACGAGTTACTAAATCCTAGGCGTGATGCTGAAATCGTAACACCTGCCAACAGAAGAGGTCGACAAGCTCGGTATAGACATGATCACCAACCTATGCAGCCAGCCTTCGACGATGATGATGATGATCTTGATGGTGCCGGAGCCACTGGATCTATAATTCCACCACCATTAGCGCCCGGAGCCAAGTTCAACATCACAAGCACCATGATTCAGTTATTGCAACTCAAGGGATTGTTTAGTGGACTAGCAGGCGATGATCCGAATATGCATCTCATCAACTTTATTTCTACATGCAAGTTTTTTGACAATCCTGGTGTTGGTCAGAATGCAATTCGATTACGTCTATTTCCATTGTCTCTGTCTGGGGAGGCAACACTATGGTTGAATGGGCTGACTCCTGATTCAATTACAAATTGGAGGCAATTGAGAGACGCTTTCCTAGAAAGATTCTTTCCGCCTTCCAAAAGGGCACAATTGAGAGATGAAATCAGCAACTTTCGTCAGCTTGCCACTGAAGCTCTTCATGAAACATGGGAGAGGTTCAAGACAAAGCTAGCGAGATGCCCAAACCATCACATGACTAATGTTCACCTCATGGACATATTGTATAGAGCCTTGAATTCAATAACTAAGCCAGTGGTGTATAACGCAGCTGGAGGATCTTTTATGGACCTCACCTTTGGTCAAGCAAGCAATATGCTAGATCGCATGATGAAACAAAGTAGAGCTTGGCATACCAGGAATTCTGAGGTAGCAAGCCCGATATTATCTATAGGCATGACTGCAGACCAAAGAAGAAGACAAGAAGAACGTGATCAAGATTTAGCGCACATGAAAATGCAAGTGGATCTTCTGACAAAGCATTTATTATCAGGGAAGACCGAAAAAGTGAAAGTTGTGGCGCTAAAAGGAAGAGACGAATCTGGTTCGGAAGAGGAGGCCAACTACTTGAACAATCAGGGGGGTTTTCGAGGGAATACCCAAGGAAACCAAGGTCGGAACTATTATGATAAATCTGGAAGCAAAGACCAAGGTAGTTGGAATAAAAACAATGAAAAAAGTGGTTTGTACGTTCCCCCTGGTAGACGTGATACCACCACATCTAATTCTGGAAGTATGGAAGACATGATGGCTAAATTATTGAAATGAGTGGAAGCAACGAGCGCGGGAGTTACTGAGGTAATTAATGATTTATCCTCCATGAAACAACTAGTTGATTCTAATTCCACTTCAATCAAGCAAATAGAGCAGCAACTGAGCCAACTTTCAGCAGCACTCAATCAAAGAAAGGCTGGCACTTTACCTAGCGATACTGTGCAAAACCCAAGGAATGATGGGTCATGCATGGCCATCACTATCAGAAGTGGTAAGGTGCTGGAACCTTCAGAAAAAAGAAAGCAAGTTGTTGACGAAGTTGCGGACATGGATGATAACGTAAAAGGAGAAGATGCCGCAACAACCAGTCCTGACGTCAAGGATGTCACGCCCAGTGACGTGCAGCCTGAAAAATGGAAAAACGGAAGCAAGAGGAGAAGAAATCCATGGAGAGAACACTTCCATACCCACCACCACCTTTTCCCCAAAGATTGAAGAAGGTGGCGGATGACACTAAGTTCAGCAAATTTATGACTATGTTGAAGCAGCTGACCATTAATGTTCCATTGGTAGAGGCACTTGAACAAATGCCTGGGTATGCGAAGTTTATGAAAGATCTTTTGACTAAGAAGAGGGCAGCAAGTTATGAGCTGAAGGATGATGTGCATCATTGTAGTGCAATTGCTACCCGATCGATAGTTCAGAAGAAGGCCGACCCCGGAGCTTTCACTATTCCTTGCACCGTCGGATCTTTGAACTTTGCCAAAGCATTATGTGACCTAGGAGCCAGCATCAACTTGATGCCATTATCGATCTACAAGAAGTTGGGGTTAGGAGATCCTACAACAACTAATATGAGGCTTGTTATGGCGGATAGGTCGGTAAAACGACCGGTTGGTATTCTATGCGATGTCTTGGTAAAGGTTTCTTCATTTATCTTTCCAGCAGACTTTGTCATCTTGGATTGTGAAGCAGATTCAGAGGTTCCCATAATCTTGGGACGCCCTTTCCTTGCTACAGGAAGTGTGCTCATTGATTTGAGAGCTAATGAACTTTCATTCCGAATAAATGACGAAGTGGTCCGATTTGATGTTTGCAAATCAATGAAGCAACCCAAAGATCTGAGTGTATTTTCTATGGCTGATGTTGTCTTTGATGATGAGAAAGAACGACTTGAAGAAGAGCAAATTCTTGATGATCCTTTGGAGGTTTTGCTCATGAAAGGAGAGAATGAGGATGCTGAAATTTCTGAAGAAGCTATTTGTGCTCTATCGGGATTAGGGACATATCGCTATACTCCCAAGAAGCTGTATCTTGATCTCAAGAATCGACCCACACCACCAGCCAAGCCATCTATTGAAGAACCAACCACACTAGAATTGAAGGAGCTGCTAAGTCATTTGAAGTACGCATTCTTAGGAAGCGGAAACACACTTCCAGTCATAGTGGCAGCTGATTTGGGTGAGCAACAAGTTGCAGCTCTTATTACGATCTTACGCAAGTATATTAGAGCCATTGGATGGACCATTGCGGATATTATTGGTATTCCACCAGGGATTTCCACACATAAAATTCAGCTTCAAGAAAAGTGCACACCCACCATTGAACATCAAAGGAGTTTAAACCCACCTATGCAAGAAGTGGTGAAGAAGGAGATTATCAAGTGGTTAGACGTAGGAGTTGTATATCCTATCTCTGATAGTACATGGGTAAGTCCTGTACAATGTGTTCCCAAGAAAGGAGGAATGACGGTGGTCGCGAATGCAAAGAATGAGCTTATTCCACTCAGGCCCGTTACTGGATGGAGAGTATGCATGGACTACCGCAAGCTGAATTCTTGGACACTCAAGGATCACTTCCCCATGCCATTTATGGACCAAATGCTAGATCGATTAGCGGGGAAAGGATGGTTTTGCTTCTTGGATGGTTATTCAGGTTATAATCAGATTTGTATTTCTCCCGAAGACCAAGAGAAGACAACGTTTACATGCCCATATGGTACGTTTTCCTTCAAACGCATGCCATTCAGGTTGTGTAATGTACCAGCCACCTTTCAACATTGTATGATGTCTATTTTCTCTGATATGGTTGAAGACACTTTGGAGGTATTTATGGACGACTTTTTAGTTGTCGGTGAGTCTTTTGAAGCATGTTTGGCAAACTTGAGCATGGAATTGCAAAGATGTGTAGAGTTCAACCTTGTGCTGAATTGGGAGAAGTGCCACTTCATGGTAAAAGAAGGAATCGTTCTTGGGCACAAGATCTCTGAAAGAGGAATAGAGGTTGATCGAGCAAAAATAGAGGTAATTGAGAAGCTACCGCCTCCAATTTCGGTGAAGGGAGTTCGTAGTTTTCTTGGCCATGCTGGTTTCTATCGTAGATTCATCAAAGACTTTTCCAAAATTTCTAGTCCATTGTGCAAACTATTGGAGAAAGATGCGAAGTTTGACTTTAATGACGATTGCTTAAAGGCATTCGAATGCCTTAAAGGAAAACTCATTGAAGCCCCTATCATGGTAGCACCAGATTGGACGCTCCCGTTTGAGGTCATGTGCGATGCTAGTGGTGTAGCCGTTGGTGCTGTTCTTGGACAAAGAAAGGAGAAATTATTTCATCCTATCTACTATGCGAGTAAGGTCCTAAATGAAGCCCAAAGGAACTACACTGTTACTGAAAAAGAGCTCCTAGCGGTTTTGTATGCGTTTGAGAAGTTTCGTGCCTATCTATTGGGTACTAAGGTGATCGTCCATACAGACCATGCAACTCTTAGGTATCTAATGACGAAGAAGGATGCAAAACCAAGGTTGATTCGATGGGTATTGCTGCTGCAAGAGTTTGATTTCGAAGTCAAAGATAGAAGAGGTTGCGAGAACCAAGTGGCTGATCACCTATCTAGAATTGAGAATGAACATGTGGTGCAACCTGAAATTCAGATTGATGATGCATTCCCTGACGAGGAGATATTAGCGACAAAAATGGAGAAATTACCATGGTATGCCGACTTTGCAAATTTCGTAGTGAGTAATGTGCTACCTGCCAATTTATCTTACCACCAAAGGAGGAAGTTTATGCATGACGTTCAACACTACTATTGGGATGAACCTTATTTGTTTCGAAGATGCGCGGATGGGATCATTCGACGATGTATATCCCATGAAGAAGTGCCTACTATATTGGAAGTATGCCACACTTCGCAAGTTGGAGGACATCATGCAGGCAATCGAACGGCAAGAAAAGTATTGCAAAGTGGTTATTATTGGCCTTTGATATTCAGAGATGCATACGACTATGTGAGAAGGTGTGACCAATGCCAACGTCAAGGTGCTATTTCAAAACACCATGAAATGCCTATGTCCAAAATTCTGGAGGTAGAACTCTTTGATGTGTGGGGTATTGATTTCATGGGTCCATTCGTGAATTCGTTTGGAATGAAGTACATCTTGGTTGCTGTGGATTATGTTTCGAAATGGGTTGAAGCTGTAGCATTGGCCGACAATGAAGGAAAGCGTGTTGTAGCGTTCTTAAAGAAGAATATCTTCTCTCGCTTTGGAGTACCTCATACTATCATAAGTGATGGAGGATCTCACTTTTGCAACAAGCTATTCAAATCTTTATTGGCCAAGTATGGTGTCAAGCAACACAAGGTAGCTACGCCTTATCATCCCCAAACTAGTGGACAAGTAGAGGTTTCCAATCGCGAGATTAAGCAAATCCTTGCAAAGACGGTTAATGCAAATAGGAAGGATTGGTCTCGAAAGCTAGATGATGCACTATGGGCATATAGGACTGCATTCAAGACACCCATTGGCAAGTCTCCTTATCAACTAGTTTATGGGAAGGCTTGTCATCTACCCATCGAGCTTGAATACAAGGCATTGTGGGCATTGAAGCACTTGAATCTGAATTGGGATGATGTGAAGAATCTGATGTTGGAGCAGCTGAACGAATTAGATGAGTTCCGTCTCCATGCATATAAAAGATCGGATTTATACAAGGAGCGGATAAAGAAGTATCATGATCAGCGGATTGTTCGACGAAACTTCCAAAAGGGTGATATGGTACTACTCTTCAACTCTAGATTTAAGCTCTTCCCAGGTAAGTTAAAATCTAAGTGGTCTGGTCCATTTAAAGTTATCCAAGTCTACTCGTCTGGAGTAGTCGAATTGGAAGGCAATAAGGGTGTTGTCTTCAAAGTGAATGGCCAACGTGTTAAGCCTTATATCGGTCCTCTTGACTCGATGAATGACATGGCCATCACTTATCTCGACGAAGTCTAAGTACTCGATATTACTACGTCGAGCCACGACAATAAATAAGGCGCTAGATGGGAGGCAACCCATCGTTTTATCGTTTTATCGTTTTATCGTTTCTTCTAGTACTTGTTTTGATTTTGATAAATGAAAAATCCAAAAATAAGAGTCGTGCCACGACCAAAACTAAGGCGCTTGGTGGGAGGCAACCCATCGTACTAATCGTTTTCATTTGTTTGAGCGAATATAGGTGCAAGAAGTAGTCAACGAGGAGATTGATTTCAATTGACGATTTGGACGCATTGTATGGTAAAGTTGGTAAGTTAGGAAGGGTGATGCATAAGGCTATGGATTGAGCCTTTCTCACACCAAAATAGGCTTCGAGGAAGGCTAGGCCTTGGTAAAACTAGGCCACGAATGATGCACAACCTATCCTATAGCCTAAGGTCTCGGAATCTAGTGTGCTATACACTATGCGCCGCCTATTCCTAGGTATGCTTTTTACTATGCGCCGCCTATGCTATGGCATTTGGTGTCAGTATCTCATATGCCATAGACTATGCGGTGCATATGTCTACAAATGCCGCCATAGACAATACGCCGCATATGTCATTGATATGCCGAGTATTATGCGCCGCATATGTAGGATTTTTGTCTCCAAAACCGATTGTAAATGGGTCATAACCCGACCCATACTCTTCCTATATAAAGGGGACTTAGTTTTATAACACAACCACAATAGAAAATACCCTAAAAGGCGCCGCATACTCTTCCAAATCTTCTCAAAATTTTCTTCTTTTGCTCTTCCAATTCACAAAACCATCTCCACAAGTTTCAAGCAAGTAAGTACTCTCTTATTCTTCATTTATTTCTCGTAAGTACTACGTTGCTATGGCTATTATTAATTGCTAAATTATATAAGATTGTTGGTGATGTTCATGTGTTTGGATTGTTGTTGCAAAATCATGTGAGTGAACATATACGTAGGAAAATCTTGACTTGTTTCCGACTTGAATTTGGTTTCAATAGCATTGTTATGATATTTGCGGAATTGCTATGGCTATGAATATTGCTTAAGATTGTTGTTTGGATACTTACATGTTAGAGTATCCCGACCATCGGGATAAGACTTATAGTGCCTACCGACTTAGGAGGTTGTGATTGTTGTAAGAATAACGATTCCATGTGGTAACCCCTATGTAGGAGTGTTGCTATATCTACCATGAAAGTAGTCCAATGGCTGCAAGTAAGTGATGCATTGCTGATTTTCTTGTCGGAATACAATCCTAAAAACGTATCTCGACGAAATCTGAGTAAATCGACTACTTTCACCTCACTGATTTGTGTTAACAAAACTAAGTATGGGGTGGTACCCCTAATGCTTGCTTATAGATTGTATCAAGTGAGACTGTGCTGCAACTAACACTATTTCTAGTCTCAGGTACAATGGCACCTAAAGCGAGGCAAGGCAAGGAAAAGGCGACCACTTCCCAAAATGGCAAGAAGAGAAGTCGAAAAGACCAAGGAGAATCATCCTCAGCACAACTACCCCACAGAATGTTTGGAATAAAATGGGTTCTTGAGGAGGAAGCAAAAGAATGGTACAGGAACAACAAAGAAAAAATATATGTTCACGTCGACCTGATCAACAAGGACACCTTAGCGAAGAAGGAGCCGCGTATGTTGGCGAAAATCATGGCATTGAAGCTGGATTTCATCTTCCGCGATATGGGAGAATGTAATCTTGATTTTACAAGAGAGTTTTACGCCAACTGGTCGCCGAAAACAACAGGCAACGAAGTCAAAATTCGGGGCCAAGTGTTACAGCTCAACGCGGACTAGATCAACTCTTTTCTTAGCTTACCTTCGGTCGACCCAGCACCATTCAAAGAGCTGTACAGCAGGCCTCCTTATAGAGCAATTAGACACACACTTTGTGGAAGTAGATCGATGGCAAGGTGGGGCAGACATAAAGATATAGGACGACACAACACCTTCCCCTATGCTTCACTGAATAGGGAAGCAAGAATCTGAATGCGTATTGTCAACTCATGCCTTATTCCTGGGACTCAATACACCAAGATATCAAGAGATAGAGTGTGTTTGGTCTATGCTTTGATGACGAATGTCCCTATCAACTTTGGGGCAATTATTCGCTCTACCATGAGGAAGGCCAGACTCCACAAAAGGTCCCACTTCACGTTTGGAAATCTGTTGACAACAATCTTGCGGAAGGAGGATATCGAAGAGGAACTAGCTGACCACAAACTCCCACATAACCCAAAGAAGGTTGACCTTACTAAGGTCAAAGATGCTGAAACAACTCATGTTGTCAACCTTACTACTGCGGAAAGACATGCTCGTGATGAGAGTTTCTTCCGTCATCTTTATGGCATGACACGATTTACTATGATGAGTGGTGGACGTGTTCCAACTGCTGCAGAGCTCCAACAGCTGGACCACGACTATACCATGAACATCCATGCACGGGAGATGTGTGGAGTGGGCGTATACTTTGAGGAACCTCTAAATGATGATGTGCTGACTGATGACGATCGACGCTTTCCAGACTCTGACGAGGAGGAGAACTCTGACGACGACTCTTATGATGATTCCGACGAAGAGGGTATGACCCCCGACAATGAGGAAGAGTCCGACTAACCAGGTTCCTTGTATTTATTTTCCACTGAGGGCAGTGTCCCGTTTAAGTGTGGGGTGGCGGTATCGTATGCTATACTTCTCTATCGCATCTATGTTTATTTATTTTGTTGTTTTTCGTGTTTTAGTTTTTTGTTTTTGTTGTTTTTTTTTCTAGCTTCGCATGAAATTATTTTGATAGGAAGCATGAGATTATAACAAGAGTATGTGCTACAATTGTGACTATTGAGACGTTTAGGCTCTAGTTGTGACTCATTATGTGATATTGTGTGGTTCAATTCCTTCACTTGTTGGGTCGAGAGTCTATATTACTTCCAAGCAAGTCGACCATGTGCCTTGTGTGTGTGAGATAATCGTATATTCTATGTGTGTGGCTGATGCTAGAACTTTCCTGGTATGTATGCAAAGAGAAAATAAGGAGTGTAAGTTGAGGATATGATTTAGGCATTTCTTTGGCAACCTATATTTGTTTACCTTCAGTTTTACCTACCCATGGACATCGTCCTAGTTAAACCCTTTTGAGACTTTAGCCTATTTTCTTTGACAAACCTCGTATGTAAGCCTAATCCATATTTTTCAAGACCGTAATTTGATCCAAATTCCTAAGTGCTTTAAAGTGAAAAAGTCATGTGACAAAATAAGAGGAAATTGGGTGAGTATGATGCTTTAGAATGCATTGGTGCTTGAATGAGTTATGAAAAAGAAAGTGCTATCATAAGAGGTATGTTATCAAAAGAAAAAGGAAAGGAAAACTGAAAAGT
Organism: Capsicum pubescens; assembly: GCA_030864215.1. Taxonomy (NCBI): domain Eukaryota; kingdom Viridiplantae; phylum Streptophyta; class Magnoliopsida; order Solanales; family Solanaceae; genus Capsicum; species Capsicum pubescens. The sequence goes on along the minus strand of CM061546.1, from coordinate 146,804,190 downwards.
TAGTTATGTTTGAAATTGAAAAAACAAAAGAGGAGAAAAAGAGTGGTAGAATAAAAGAAAGTAGAAAGGTTGTTTGAAAGAAAAGTGTTAATGATACAAAGTGATGTATTAAAGCGCTTAGGAACTTAGTCACTATTCCTGGCCAAAATAGTCCTACCCGTCCCTTAGCCTACATTACAACCATCAAAAGACCTACTTGATCCTAAGCTTACCATTCTGACATTTAGTAGAGTATTACATTAAGGGCAAGCCTATGGTCATCAGTTGCTTCATATTAATTCTTTGTGAGAGCGAGAGCAAGGATATTTTGATACCCATGTTTGAAAAATATGCTATACTTGTGAGTGATTATGGGTACTATAGTGTGAGACACACATGGTTGATGAGTTTTGGGTAGTTATATATGATTCCTTGTACCTTAACGTTTGCATGCGAGTTGATCACCATCACGAGTCTATGCTAGAGGTTAAATTGTTTCTACCTATAATCGAAAAACTACTCTTTGTTGATAATTGTTGTGCCTGTCTGGACAAATGTTTTGTGTTGTTGCTGTGAAACCCTAAGTTGATGTTTAGAAGGACATGGTATTTCGTTCGAGGACGAACAAAGCTTTAAGTGTGGGGTGTTGATGATAGGCGAATTTACACGCCTATATCAATATATTTTGCCCATATTTTAGCCTAGTTTTGAGAACAAATTATATATTTCATGCACTTTTAGTCCTTTTTCCTGTAAATGAGCTAACGAACATGATTAGTAAAGTTTCAGGTATAAATGATGCAGAATTCAGCATTTTATGGCTTACTTGACGCAAAAGAAAGCTCACGAAGGAAGGGAAGGGAGTTTACACGCCTAAGGACCAAAATTGCTGCATGGAAAATCTGTCCTGGGCTAAAACAGCAATTCTGAAGACTTTGGGGACTTACAGACACAAAGCTGGATTTTGACAATGATACATTAACCTAGTACAATTAGGTTATGTATTTCATTATTTTATGTGGATTATGATAATGTTACCTTAACCTAGTACATTTGGGTTAAGGATTTCATTAGTCTAGTAGGATTTGGTTATTTATTTCATTAGCTTAGTAGGATTAGGATATGGGTATTATAAATACCCTATCATGCTAGAGATTTTAGAACATCTTCTGAACAACAAATCTTACAATTCAATTCTATTACTCTACAACTCTTCTAATCTTTCCATTAATTCTATTTTTCTTCTTCTACTCTTCCATTCTTAAATTCCACAACAAGAGAATCGTTACTTTGCCTAGGAATTCATGCCTCACGCCTACCACCTAAGCTACACAAAATTACTCAATCTTGTGGTATAACAACAATGTCAATCGTGATCTCCTTCGCATTCATGGGTAACTAAACTTCTCTGTTGGGGTTATGGAAGCCGTATGAGATACTATCTATTGCTGTGAGTTTGTGAGTTCGAGGCACGTATATTGCTTATATCATTATTCTCTTCATCTTAATCTACATTTTTTGCGGTTTCAAACGCAAGAATACGCCAGTCTAACATTTAACTTGTTCGAGAGAAAAGTTATTTGTCTGGAAAAGAGATAATGTCAAGGTAGTAGGACACCCTTTCCTATTAAAAAGCTGGTACCGTAACTGGACTAACCTCTTGGAGAATTCGTACCGTTAGATACGCTTTAAGCTCGAGAGAGTTAAAGTGAAATAGTCCTTGTTTAGGTCGAGAGACGCTTGGATTTACCATCGAATACAATCCTCTATAAGAAATTGCATGTCAGAATTCTACACACTCATAGCCAATAGAGACATATACCTCAGAAGGTGGACATAACCCCAACGCTTCAATTCTCATTGTTTACAACCAACGTAACAATATCTCTCTTTTTACTTTATTATTTTCAGCTTTTGTTTACATTACTTGCAAAACAAGAATCCCCCCTTCTTACGAGACTTGCACCAAAAGTTTAGTAATTTTACTTACTTGTTGGCCAAGCTATTCCCTGTGGGATCGACACCCAACCCAGGTTGGGTTCTATATTTGCTAACGACCGCTTTACACTCAAACGAGAGCTGTAGATTGAGCGTTATCATTTAGCTCAGTCTGCGATAATTCCTATAGAGTACTTATGGTTTTGGTACTCATACTACACTTCTGTACCTTTTTGGTGCAGATTCAAGTACAAGTTACTGCTGCTTATTCGTTGATCATACAAAGTTGATTTCAAAGATTGGGTGAGCTCTTGCAGTAGGAGTTCCTCCTTTTTCCTTCCTTTTATCTATGTCTAGTATTTTGTTTTGAAACAGATTGTATTGACTATTCTAGAACTTATGGTGTGTTGTAGTAGCTCTTGTACTGACTCTACCAGGTTGTGGGATAGTTTTCTATGTTATGGTTACCTTTTAGACTATTTTTATTGTCTTTCTTATTTATGTGTGCATTATCTATTTCACCTATTTGGGGAATTTTCACCAATTTAGCCCATTGCTAATAGCTCTGGGCTATGGTTACACTTATGTACTGGTGGGATAGAGTAGGTGTCATCATGACTCGTAAATTGTATCGTGACACCTTATTATCATACCAAGTACTATAGTTGGCTGGCAAGGGTCACTACAGGACATAATTAGTCTTGTAATGAAGGCTTGTGTGCAGGTGAGGTATAATTTTGGAATTGTGCTCAGATCCATCGTTACCACTTATTCACTTATATTTTCACGTCAAGCCTCCCTATCCTTATCTCTTTAATCATTCCTTTTAGCTGAGTGTGCTACAATCCCTTAGGACTTTGTATAGATATTTTACTCTGTTTTTTAGATTTATGCACACTCATAATGCTTTTAATCCAACTAACCCTCATTAAACCCTTCGACAATAGCCACCCTCAACTTAGGCTATTGACTTAAGTTTAGGTGCATAATGTCCAAAGAAGGACCAGGGCCAAAGTAGAGGTCTAACACTAAAACCTTTCTTCAAACCATTCTTCACTCATCAAATCTTTTTAAATAGCCTCCCTCAACTTAGAAAATTTACCTGAGTTGAAGTGCGCGATGTCGATGGAGGGACCAAGGATAAAATACTGATTGAACAATAGATAAGGGGAGGTTAAAGTTGTTGAATAAAAAGGGTTATCCGCTCAAATAGGGATTAAGAAGATTTATACATATCACTACATATTTGGTCAGGCTTGTAAGGTAAAGTGCACTCATTTGAAAAACAACCTGTGATACTATCCTATACAACCAATTGTCACCTAACAGAATGAACGGGAAAGTTCTAGTTGCATACACAAAGTTCAAATCTACATAAAATACTCACACGCGCATTACAGTGAAATGAAATGCTACTTATTATTAGATTTGTGCTTAAGATTAAGCATTCCTTACTTTTTCTAGAGATTCTAATGCCAAGTGAAGATCCACAATAGTTAATTATTAACAACTATGTACATGCTTAAAATATTTGAGGGGTTCTAATTTCACAGCATTCCAACATATAACTTTTCATTCATTCATTTTCTTTCTACAGACATGATATGTACAATTATAAGATAGAAAATAAAACAAAATCCTAGACATGCCAATTCTCCCGGATAAAACACGAGGGAAAAGAATACAGGTAACCAAAATCCTCGTAGAGATAGACTCCCTAATAAGTAAAAGTACCCCAACCCCACCAAAATAAAATGCTTTATCCTCAATTCATAAATAGTAAAGTACAAGATACTTAATATTTGAAAATCCCTTAGACTTGGGGTCTGGCGAATCATGGGAGGCCTCACTATCCTCAAAAGTAGCAATAGTGACCCCAAAGATAGCCGAAGTGCTCAAAACAACAACAACTTCACTAACTTGATGAGTACTGGTAACACGGGTGGTCTATATCCACCTCCATGTGCTGAATTGGAGGACACACTAAAAACCTGATCCAAAACTCTTTTCTTTCTTACTTCCCCATCTTTCTTTAATTATCTCAATGCTTTTCGCAATTCTTTTTTGTTAGCAATCTCATCCTTATTTTTTTTTCTTGATTTCTTTTTTTCACTACCTTCACTCAAAACCTTTCCTTTGTCCCTCAGTAGCTGGCCTATAAAATACATGATATAATCCTCTTCTTCTACTTCCATGATCCTTGGGTTAATTATACCTGAGATAGGTTGCCTCTTTGATTTTTCTATGTCTACCTATGCTTGTTTCAGCTCTATGGTAAACTTAGAAAAATCTAGAAATGAGAGTTCACATAGCCTATTTTTCATCCTTTTTTCCATATCATCAATTCTCACATGCCAGTTTTCATATGCACTCAAAGCCTCCACTACAACTCTGTCCATCAAAAGCTTAAACTCTTTTGCCCATGCAATCTGTGGTTGTATAAACTTCTTTTAAAATTTGGCTATTTTCATAAAAAAATTTGGGTTCAACCTGTACTCTAAATAGATTAATGGCATAGATGTTTTATCCACAGTATTGGTAATGGAAGGTGTAGGCTTTGACCTTAATGCTGCAAAATTTCTCTGTGGAACAATAGTAGTAACAGGTAACGGCATACCTGAAGGGATTTCAGATATATCTGGAGTAGCCTGTGACTAAGGTCCGAAAGATGGTGGCCTATGCACCCTCATCTCAAATTTTGTTTCATCCTTAGTCTTATCAATATCTTGCCTGTTTAAAGCTATAATCTCATTATCAACCACATGGATGACTAACACCTTTGCTAGCCTACACAATTCCATAAGTAGACACGAAAAATAGAAAGCACTAGCAATTTTGTGTGCCTAGAAAAATATCTCATTAATAATAATTAGACCAAAATTTATTTTTAGCCACTCAAGCAATCTAGCCACCAACACAACTTATTGTGGATCTAAGTTTGTATCACCCCCAGTCTGCATCAGTCTTAGTCTAACTACAACCCACCAAAACTTGGCCTTTAATCTCAATAAGGATTTAGTAATCCTCTCTCTGTTTCTTAGCCATAATGGATCCTTGTTGTCTATCAATACTAATGCTAACAACAGTCTCTAGATAGATGCAGTAGTCATCTGATGCTCAACCTCTAGAGTTATTATAGAAGTTGTTTAGGGCTGCCAAAAATGATTCGATTGATAATATGCTCTAAAATATCCACTGTTACTTCTCTCACTAAGATTTTTGCTTTGTTATGCATGTCATCCCCTTTTTTCCCCTTTGGCCACTCCTTCTCAAGTACCGCCAAATAGTTGGTAGAGAATTCCCAAATAATAGTAGGATAATAGGAATCTAGAGGAATACTTAAGCCACCAATCTCATATGAATTGAACTTCCTCTCAATATTTGGATATTTTAGTATTCATGGTGATGATCTAATATTCTTCCATAATAGGCCTTTCCATGCTACTATTTTGTGTAGGTTAGTGGACTTCATAGTAATATTTCTTTTCACCATAAATTTTTCACCCAATGGCCTCTCATACCTTAGGGTCCTTGCTACAGACCACGTCACCCTCATTCTCTAAAGGTTCTTTTTCAGGGTATTTTGCATCTCTCTTCATTTTTTCCATTTAGGATTGAGCTAGATCTTCTATTTATTTCACTGTCACTACTGACCTCCAAACTTGATGAATCCTCTTCTTCACACACTACTAGGACGTTATCCATTTCTTATCACTCTAATGTGTGTGGTAGGTCGAGACCTCGGTATCACTCTTGGGTTCATTCCTGAATCTCGAAGTTGTGACATCTTCGGCCGAACTGGTTTTGCCCCCACCTCTCCTTAAAGGTAGTTTCTGGGTCATTGTTCCTACGATGGAAAATAGATCATTACATTGTTAGAGTTTACAAATAAAAATCAGAATAGCTATTCAGACTTTGTTAATGAATGACAGGTAGGTCAATGGTTAATCACTTAACTGGAAAATCATCAAGATATTCATCTTTTCTTATACAGAATCATTAACCAACTTATGATGCTTCCCTCGATGGATTATTGCAAAGCTGATGGTTTGTCGAGTGAACCATTGTCATTATCCAAAGTACTTCAGGGAATTTTAAAGTTGGGAGACAATTCAGGCAACAATCCATCGACCAATCCGTCACAGTTTATCCTATGTTCAACGATCTAGGTGGTTAAGTGAAATATGATCTAACATCCCATCGCCACAACGATGGTTTGTCATACTTTCCACCTAACGTCCAATTCAAAAATTTGCCTTTGAGGCATTTTGTCGAACATGTTGTGGGCCTATTTCTTTGCACCTTATAGTATGATATGATGAACTTATAATATCGTGAAGTTTTAGTTGGTAGTCGGTTACCCAGACTTTTCCCTATGTTAGCTCCATCACAGTATATCAAACACTAGTTTTAAACTTAAAATGACAACATAAAGCAAAACACATACTCAACTAATTGATTTTGCAACCCATACAATTAGTTAAATTACTCTAGAAGTTAAAGACCAAAGAAACATAGATGGTTGTGAATGCTTTGCTCAAACTAGCCTTTCAAGATGACTAAATATTAAAACTAAAATACTTAAGAGAAGAAAATAAAACAACTTGAAGGTATAGTGAGAAGAAGTTTTGGGATGGAATGAGTTGGGATAATTTAGATGCGTTAAATAGTGGAGGAATATAAAAAGAATGTGTAACGACCCGAAGATACCCCCTGGACATTACACGGTTCTTAGGACTACAAGTAGCACCAAAGCTAACCCCTGATATCTATTCATCTTTGAACTATAATAAAGTAAATTTAAAATATGTGCGGTAAGTGAATTTATAAATTGAGTTCTAATAGATGAATAATATCCACAAAATATTGTAACATAACATGATTCGAAACCCTGAGAATCTGAAAGAAACACATCATCTAACTAGTCTTGACAACCGTCTAACTAAAACTGAAGAGCCACTGAGATCCAGTAGACCAAGACTAAAAGCATAACTTCTTAATTAGTAATAATAATCATATGATCAACATAAGTTTGGCCCTCAAACTATGAGGACTCACCAGCTAGATTGATATAGGAAGGGGTCATCGTGGCTAGTCGTACTGCTTGGGATGAACATTAGTACCTACATTATGATACAATGTAGCCACATAGACATATATATGGTTAGTACTTCTAGAATGTAATGACTATATGAGGTTGAATGTAATAACTAAAATTAAAGATGAACATACTCATAAAAGATGCATGCTAAGTGTAAATAGACTCACCTTGATCATGAATGAAACTAAAAGATGAAATGTTATAGACCATAAATCATAAAACAATATCTGAATAAGGTTGTGAGTCATTACACCTAGTTATAAGATCTTCTTTGTTTTTCTTATGGTATATTCTTATAACTAATATAAACTATATGAGCTAGCATAAGTCCAATATCTTACCCATGTTGAGGAGAGTTGTTCTACGCTTGCAATCAGAACAGAACCTTAACATAGAGTGATCACTAAACTTATCCCCTTGGGGTGAGGAGACACTCTATGGAGAGGACCCTTAACCTATGAAGGCATGTAATTTCTAGGAAATAGGATTCGCTAAACTTGTATTCCCCTCCCGGTGCTAAATACTACTCCAAAAATATATACTTGTATGCTCATACATATAAAATTCACCTTAAAACTGCATATGGTTTTATAAAACTGAAAACCAACTATGGTTATCTCGGTTAAATCATACTCATAAGGAAACTTGAGAATTTTATGCCTTATCTTAGATCATAAGATCAAAATTCATGTTGTAATACTTTTTAACTTGAACTTGTAAACTTGAACTTCTTGTAAACTAAGTAAATCATGCTAAATCATAGATGAACTTCTCCACTAATGGAATATTATGTCAAATACATAAAATTCATCTCATAATATTAATCATGTGAAATAGAACATGGACAAATGCAAATTCTTGCTTAATGAACTTTAAATCACTTGGAAACATCATAATTTCAATAGCATAAAAGTGGGTATAAACCCTAGTTATGAATTCATTAAATTTTTATGTAAAAACTTAAATTTTGGTCCCAAGGATGAAATAATATCCTTGCTCAAATCCCACATACTTGAACTTGATGAATTTTCTTAAGAGGAGCTTGAATTGGAACTTGAAAGTTTTAATTTTAGAGAAGAACCCTTATTTGTTGTTCTTGACTGTATGGGTAGGTGATGGATCATATATTTTGAGTTATGAGGGTTGGAGTCATGTTTATTATGTTTGGATAATTTAAGAGGGAAAATACATAAAATCCTTCAAAGAAATTTAAGACAAAATGAAATCTGGCATTTCTATGCCTTTAGGTATGGCACGCCCTTAACGCGCCACACCAATGGTGTAGCATGTCCTTATCATGGAAACTAGCAGGCGTGGCACACCCTTCTCAAACCAGGCCACTAGTTTTTATGTAAGAGTGTGTCATACCTCCATAACATGCCTTGAACTTGAACCCTTTTAGATTTAGGGTTTTTAAATGTCCCTAAATGCATTTCAAAGATTCTAAAACACTTCCTAATGGTCCCATTAACATTCCTTATTATTATCCAACTCAAAAAATATAATAAAATACAAAGGAGGTATCATCTAAAGTTGTTGAAGTTTGGGGTTTAACATTTTCTCCCCCTTGCGAGATTCATTCTTGAATGGAGGCTGGGATGGGTAAGAACTTAACTCAGGGTTCGTGAGGGTTAGATATGAAACATATCTTACTCTAAGATTGAAATTACTGACTCAAACATAAACTTACGACAAACATGGTTTTGTATACATGAATTTTAAAGGGTAAGATCAAGGATATTGGCGAATTAAATAGATTAGAAGGATTTTTTCACCTCAAACTAACTTTGTGCTTGACAAAAATAAATGGGGATACTGGAACATGATGCCTTCTTTTGCCTCCCAAGTTTCTCCCTCAACTGATTGATTTCTCCAAAGAACTTTCACCGAAGCTACTTATTTTCCTTAACCTTCAAACTTGTCGATCAAGAATTTTGACTGGGATCTCTTCACACGACAAGCTATCTTTCACTCCCATGATTTTAATGGGGACTACTAAGGATGATTCTCTAATGTACTTCTTTAGCATCGACGCACGGAAACTGGATGGATGGTAATTTTGATAGAAGATCCAATTCATAAGCAACATTACCAATGCACTATACAATTTCATAAGGACCAATATATCGCAAACTAAGCTTTTCTTTTCTTCCAAACATCATCATTTCTTTCATAGATGACACTTTTAAAAACACCCAATTACCTACCTCAAACTTTAGTTCCCTCAATGTCATATTTGCCTATGATTTTTTATGACTTTGAACTATTTCCAACCACTCATAATTCAACTGAACCTTATCTATTACATTGAGAATAGAATATGGCCCAATCGATGTTGTTTCACCAACCTCAAACCAACCTATGGGTGATCTACATTTGTTCCCATAAAAGGCTTCAAACGGGGCCATCTGAGTACTAGCATGTAATTGTTGTTATATCCAAACTCAATTAAGGTTAGATGATCAACCCAATTTCTTTAGAAGTCAATCACACATGCTCTCAACATATTATAAAAAGTTTGAATAGTACACTTCTCCTGACCATTTGTTTGCAAATAGAAAGTAATACTAAGCTTTACTTTTGTACCAAGGCCTTTTTAAATGACTTCTAAAACTGCAAAGTGAACTTTGTACTTTAATCTGAAATAATGGACAAGGGAAGATGATGGAGCCTTACTAACTCAAAAATATATAACTTAGCATATTCTTCTACTATATATGAGGTATTAACTATAAAAAAATAGGCCAAAATGGTCATTCGATTCACGATGACCCAAATCAACGCATGCTGACATCTGGTACAAGAAAGTCTCATAATGAAACCTATAATAATGACTTCCCACTTCCAATTAGGGATGCCAGTATCCTATAGAATACCTCCTGGCCTTTGATGTTTAACCTTTATTTACTGACAATTACGACACTTAGCCACAAACTTTGTTATGTTCCTCATCATACCATTCTACCAATAAACTTTCTGCAAGTCATGGTATATTTATGTAGCACTAGGGATAATTAAATACTAAGAGCTTTGAGCATCTGCTATTATCCTTTATCTCAATCGATCAATATTGGGAACACATAACTGACCCTAGTGAAGGACACCATCTCCCCCTTGGGAGAGAACCTCAACCCTTTGCTGATGAACTACATCCATTAACTGGTTGTAATGACCCTCAAAGTTATTTACTTTATATACATGTATTTTCCTTCTTTTGATATTTCCCACAATGACTATAGGTTATTTATGACTTTCAGTAACTGTCAATTTGGTTATTGGATAGTTCATTTGAATTTTAGGCTTATTTCCCTATTTTGGAGCTTTTGTTGTATAGGATTTAGTCTCAAACCAAAAATCCTAGTACATGACATCAAATGATAATTATAATAGTGTTATCATCTCCAAAACATTGATTTTAGGCTAGGGGGACCCTTGATTTAGGTCTCGAGTTATCTGGACTCATTTTGGGATACTAAGCCGATTATAAGAAACATCAAACTATAGGTATAGGCCCCATACTATGTTGAAACAGTCTGGGATGGAAGTTTATATGGTTCCTTTAAGTCTGAAATGTTAAATTTTGAATGGTAGAATATTTTGTTTGCACACAAAGTGTTCCTAACAAATCTCGAGCACCCGATTGAATTCCATTTTTGAATTAGCAAAATTTGGTGAATCAGTTGTTGATGCAACCACTTAAGCGATCATATGACTTCTTAAGTGGTCCTCACATATACGATATTGTGTCTCTTAAGTGAGATTGACCATCTAGACAATGGTAGCTTAATCGATGCTTTGTCTTCTAAAGTAGGCATCACTTAAGTGTCTTGTGGTTCACCTAAGTTAAACCCAACCCCAAATTCCAAATCGCCTAAGTGATAGTTGAGCTGCTTAAGTGGAACCTTGTGACTGTAAATTCTCTTTTTCTCCACCAATTTTCTATCACTTCTCCACTATTTTTACTTGAGTTTAGAGCTCAAAGAGAGAAAAAAATGGGAAATCATCCACATAATTTAAGGTAAGCCAACCTAATTGTAACGCCCCGAAAATGGGTCCCAGAGTGTCACACGGTACTTGAGGCTATGAGTAGCCCCAAGCTAACCCTTTTATCCATTTTCATTCAATTCAACACAAATCAATGTGGTTTCCATAAATAACCCTCAAATATCATCAGAGTAATCATAATCCAAGAATAAAAAGATTTCAGAAAGATAATAAAATACGACTTATTAGTCAAATCCCAACATCTATACTAGTCTGACAAGCCTCTAAGAAAACGGTAAAACTAGCGAGCCATTGGGACATGCCCCAACTGACTCCTACTCAGTATAAAAATGTAAACAGTTCCATGAAACCAACATCAGACATCACGTCCTCGGAACATGAGGACTCACCATGACAGAGGGTGTAGAATAGCGTGCCCGAAGAATCACTGTCGAACCTGGGACTGAGCACCTGAACCTACATTCTGAGAAAATGCAGCCCACATCTGAAGATGTGGTTCAGTACCGTGGAAAGGAACCGAGTATATGGGGGTGTATGCAGTTTTATAAACATCATCATCATAAGTATTTATGAGAAATATGCATGATATATATGACAGACTCACGCAGCTCGAAGAAAAATCATCATAATCATGAGAGGATGAAATAAGTATAATAAAAACATGTAAGTCATCATATAATTTCTCAATCACTTTCAATTCATCAAGATAATCAATTCCCATAATGAAATTATCATTTAAATCTTTCGAAAAGATAACTTTCACCATTTAACTTCCAAATCACTTCACTTTTCACCATAGACATAAGGAAACACACACACACTGGGAGATCCTGTAACCGACATAAACCATGTGAGCTACATGGAGTCCAACGTACAACCCACGTTGGGGAGAGCCGTCCTATCATTGCCATCGGAGTAGGACTATCGATATCAAATCCACACAAACTAGTGATCACTATATAAATCAACCTCAGGCTCACTCCTACGGGGGAACATAGTTCTAGGGAAGTAAGGTCACTTTATACCTCCCACTCGGTGCTAAAGATTTATCCCGGACTTAGCTCAGATCATTTCAAATACAATCCACAACAAAAAAATTTTAGTAATATATAAATATACATCGGGAGCCATCATGCTTCCCATTTATCAAAATCAACCACGTTGTGGATTTCTTTCACTCTCGAGTTCAAAACAACTCCATTAAGACCAAAAGGTCAAATCATTCAAAACATCTCAAATATTCAACATCAATGTGCTTATAACACATATTTTCTCAAAAACACAATTTCAAATGGGGTTCACGACCCAAATATCAAAATCATGATAAATATCGTTCAAGATTCATGCTTTATATCACCACACATGTAAATTCATCTTTCAAAATCATAAACATCAAGATTTCATAATCATCATCATAAGATATGGGTTCATGCTTCAAATTCATAAAAATCAAATAAAAATCATGCCTTTGTAAAGAAAATTACTTTTGGGCACAAGAACGAATGAGAGTTCTTGTTGAAAAACCCCACATACCATAAATATGACCCTTGGAATGACTTTCTGAAAAACCTTGTGATTTTTGCGAATTTTTGGGTTCCCTACGTAGCCCTTGCGATGAGGATTCCGAATATATAAAAATATCTAAATTCCCACGGTTGAATCTCTAGGTATGATGGTTTCTATGTGGAAACCCTTATATGTGCTCTTGAGGATTTTTGATGTTTGGATGGATATTTTGGAGTATTGGGGGTTGAATCCCGTGTTAAGAATGATAAGGGAATTGAAATTTACCACTTTGCCATTAATGAGGCGGAAAAAGGTTAAAAATTTACTCGGGTGCGATAGACCATGCGTCGCATGCTCCGTCCCACCGTAGAGAAGCATGCGTCGCATGCTCCGTCCCACCGTAGAGAAGCATGCGTCGCATGCTATTTAGCACCGCATAGAAGCATGCGTCGCACGCTCCATTGCACCTCAGAGAAGCGTGTGTCGCATGCATATCGCATGATTCCACTGGTTTGAAAACCAAACACGCCCTAAGCTACGTCCAAAAATTCTGAAACTCACATGGAACACCCTACGACCTTGCCCCATCGCAACGCAACAAAAATCTTGGAAAACGAAGGTCGGGAAGGTCACAAATTAATTCATCGAAGATTCAAGACAAAAAATAAAACTAAGTGTAGAAGCAAGGCCAAAAACTTAGTAAAATTTTGTTGTTTTAACACACTTAGCTCATTCCAAAGGCTTTAAAAATGCCAAAAAATTTTGGGGACTTACATTATCTCCCCCTTGGGAACATTCATCCCCGAATGACACTAGACATATTAAGATTAGATAGGGAATAGAGCATACAGCTAAAACCATTCGTTAGACTCATCACCACATCGTTTCTCACTCCGAATGCAACATAGAATGCATAAATTCAAGAAACTACAGCTGAACACACAAGAAGTAACAGCTGAACTGATGCAACTTTTATCAAAAGTGCATGATTTAGGAAAGAACGGTACCGTCGGCTTGATCGGAGTTCGCAGAAAATAGGTGAGGGTCCTTGGATCGCATATCCGCCTCAGCTTCCCAAGTTGCACCCTCAATAGATTGGTTTCACCACAACACCTTGACCAAGGGAACTTCTTTGTTCCTTAGTCTTCGGACACTGAAATCAAGAATCTCAACAGGGATCTCATCAAAGGAAAGATTTTCTTGAATTTCAGTACTCACAGAAGAATCCACTACCACAACACTACTAATATGCTTTCTAAGCATGGAGACATGGAATATCGGATGAACAGAAGACAACTCGGAAGGCAACTCAACCTCGTAAGCTACCTTACCAACACGGCTAAGAATTCTGTACGGGCCAACATAATGAGGACTAAGCTTCCCCTTCTTTCTGAATCTCTTCACCCCTTTCATGGGTGAAATTTTCAGATACACTAGGTCACCAACTTCACACTCAAGGTCTCTCCTTCTAACATCCGCATACGACTTCTGACGACTCTGACCAGTCTTCAACCTTTCCCTAATAAACTTAACTTTTTCCAAAGCCTCAAATACCAAATTAGGACCACTCACAGCAACTTCACCCACCTCGAACCAACCTATGGGTGATCTACACTTTCTCTTATATAAGTCTTCAAATGGAGCCATGCCAATGCTAGAGTGAAAACTGTTATTGTAAGCAAACTCTATCAATGGTAAGTGATCATCCCAACTTCCCTTAAAGTCAAGTGCACAAGCTCTCAACATATCCTCTAAGGTATGGATGGTCCGCTCAGCCTGACCATCGGTCTGCGGATGAAAAACAAAACTCAAAAGCACTTGGGTACCAAGACCCTTCTGAAAAGCTTTCTAAAATTGCGAAGTGAACTGAGTACCCCTATCCGAAATGATAGAAAAGGGATCTCCATACAGTCTGACTAACTCTCGGATATACAATCTAGCATAATCCTCAGCAGTATATGAAGTATAAACAGGCAAGAAATGAGCATACTTAGTCAATCTATCAACCACAACCCAAATGGAATCATGATGGCGTCGGGAAGGAGGTAAACCAATCACGAAGTCCATATTTATATCTTCCCACTTCCAGGTGGGAATACTAAGCTCTTGCATCATACCACCAGGTCTTTGGTGTTCAACCTTAACCTGTCGGCATGTTGCACACTTATCTACAAACACTGCTATATCTTTCTTCATGCCACTCCACTAATAGATTTCCCACAAGTCTCGGTACATCTTGGTGGCACCAGGAAGAATAGAATATCAGGCCCCGTGTGCTTCATCCATAATCCTCTGTCTCAGATCATCAACATTCGGGACACACAATCTACCCTGCAATCTCAACACACCATCTGCCCCTAGGGAGAAAACCTCTACTTTTTGGTCCTTGACTGACTCCTTCAGTCTGACCAAACTAGCATCTAAATATTGCTTTTCCTTCACTTCCGAAACCAAGGAGGATTCGGAACTACTCTGAACCCCTATACTACCTTCAGCAGAGTCAAACAACCTAACCCCCAATCTAGCCAAACGATGTACATCACGAGTCAACTCTTTCTTACCTTCTACCATATGCGAAACACTACCCATGGACACTCTACTTAGGGCATCTACCACAACATTGGCCTTGCCCGGATGGTACAATACACTCATATCATAGTCCTTTGACAATTCTAACCATCGTCTCTGCCTAAGATTCAATTCTCTCTGGGTAAACACATACTGCAGACTCTTATGATTAGTGAAAACATCAACATGGACACCATACAAATAGTGTCTCTAGATTTTCAAAGAAAACACAACAGCAGCCAACTCAAGGTCGTGGGTGGGGTAATTTTTCTCATGGGGTTTCAACTGTCTAGAAGCATAAGCTATCACCTTACCCTTCTGCATCAACACACAGCCCAAACCAACTCTAGAAGAATCACAGTACACCACAAAACCATCAACACCATCAGGCAAAGTCAAAACAGGGGCTGTAGTGAGTCGAGTCTTCAACTCCTGGAAACTCTTCTCACAAGATTCGGACCATAAGAACTTCACTTTCTTTTGGGTCAACCTAGTTATAAAAGACTCTATAGAGGAGAAACCCTCAACAAAATGGCGGTAATAGCCAGCTAAACCCAAGAAACTTCGGATATCAGTCGGAGAAATAGGTCTAGGCTAATTTCTAATAGCTTCGGTCTTTTGGGGATCAACTCTAATACCCTCGAAAGAAATGATATGACCCAGAAAAGCAACAGACCTTAGCCAAAACTCACACTTATTGAATTTGGCAAACAACTTGTGATCTCTAAGGGTTTGCAAGACAGTTCGGATATCATCAGAATGTTCACCCTCACTACGGGAGTACACCAGTATATCATCTATAAACACAATGACAAACATATCCAAAAATGGTCTGAACACTCAATTCATGAGGTCCATGAAAGCTGCTGGGGTATTAGTTAAACTGAAGGACATAACAAGAAACTCAAAGTGACCATAATGAGTTCGGAAAGTGGTTTTTGGGATGTCACACTCCCTAAGCTTGAGTTGATGATAGCCGGAACGAAGGTCTATCTTTGAGAAGTAACTTGCACCTTGCAATTGGTCAAACAAATTATCTATTCTAGGAAGGGGGTAATTATTTTTTATGGTGACTTTATTCAATTGGCGATAATCAATGCACATACGCAAAGAGCCATCTTTATTTATCACAAACAACACAGGAGAACCCCAAGGAGAAACACTGGGCCTTATGAAACCCTTATGTAGTAGATCTTTGAGTTTATCTTTCAACTCCTTATGTTCTGCAGGGGCCATACGGTAAGGAGGAATAGAAATGGGCTGAGTATCGGGAAGAAGATCAATCCCGAACTCTATCTTTCTATCAGGAGGTATCCCTGGGAGATCATCCGGAAAGACATCAGAAAACTCATTGACGACGTTAACAGACTAGAGAGTTGGAGTCTCTGACTTAGTGTCTTTGACTCTAACCAAATGTTAAATACACCCCTTAGAAATAAGCTTTCTAGCTTTGAGGTAAGAGATAAAATGACTCTTGGGTGACACAGAATTCCCAGACCACTCAAACACGGATTCACCTGGAAACTGAAACTTGACCATTCGGGTCCGACAATAAATAGAGGAATGAGAAGAATACAGCCAGTCCATACCCAAAATTACATCAAAATCCACCATATCTAACTCAATCAGATCAACCAATATGACTTTATGAAGAACAGTAACAGGACACTTTTTATATACTTTCTGGGAAACAATTGAATCACCCGCTGGGGTAGAAACTAGGATAGTCTCAGTAATAATCTCAGGACTCATTTCAAAATTCACAGCAATGAAAGGTGTAACATATGAGAAACTGGATCCAGGATCCAACAAAGCATACACATCAAACTAAAATATATGAAGCATACCAGTAACAACATCGGGATAGTCCTCCTGTTCCAGGCGGGATGGTAAAGAATAGAATCTATTCTAGCGCCCCGCCAGCATTGCTAGAAGAGGCGCCCTGAGCTGGGGCTGGGCGAGTCTTTGGAACTGGAGCACTAACAGTCTGAGTCTGGGTCTAAGGGAGATAATCATAATGCCCTTGTCTATCCTGTGGACAATATCTAACTCTGTGACCCATGTCACCACACCAGAAATAACCCCTCTTCTCACCCTAACACTCACCCGAATGAGCCCTACCACACTTAGGACACGGGGGATGATTTGGCTTACTGCCAATACTGTACTGGGACCTAGATGCATATGTCCTGCTACCTTGCTCCTGCCTACCTCTAGGCACGGGAGAACTAGCAGATGACGATGCTGGCATAGATGAACGATCCTGATACTGAGGGCGACTCCCTCCTGCGATCTAGTCTGACCCTGTCCGTGCTGCTCGGACCAAGCTTTCTTATTCCCTCTTATTCTATATCTCTCCTTAATCTTGTCTGCCTCAATCTCTTGGGCATGAGTCATCAGCCTAGAAAGATTCATCTCACTATTCATCATAGCAGACCTACACTCCTTAACCACATAACTAGACACTCCAGTCACAAACTTACTCATACTAGCCCGATTATCAGCCACTAAGTCAGGAGCATACTTGGCCAACTGATTGAACTTTAGATAGTACTCCCTAACAGTCATAGATCCCTGTCGTAGGTTCATAAACTCTTCCACCTTCGCCTCCCTCATCTCCAAAGGGAAAAACTTATCCAGGAATGCATCCTGGAACTCTTGCCAAGTCGTAGGGACAGATCCCTCACCTCTACCTTTCCTCCAAGAAACAACCCAGTCATAAGCAAGGTCTTTCAACCTATACACATCCAACTCTACACTATGTTCCTCAGATATATACATCACCTGAGTAATCTTCTGCACCTTCTCTAAAAACAACCATGGATCCTCATCAGACTTGGACCCATAGAATTCTGTCGAATTCATCTGCATGAAGTCACGGATCCTGGCAGCAGATGAATCACCTCCCTGCTACTGTGGAGCTAGGGCCGGGTTGGCCTGAACATTTGTAGTAACAGCTTGGCCCAGCGCCTGAAAGGCGGCCCGAAATTCAGAATGAGACACATTTTCATTTAATGGGTCAGTGGGTTGAGGTTGCTGAACATCATTATTTCTTCTCGCTCGACGTGGAGGCATATTTCTGAAAGAGGAGAGCACGAATAAATAGCATAGAGAGACACTTTAAGCACGATAGACTTTTGAAAGAAAAAATCATATTTTTTCCTAAAACGTCTTGTAGCCTCTTGCTCATAGATGTGGTGCGCTACACACCGATGATCAAGACTCTACTTAGCGCGGCATGTTAGACTCCCTAGGACACATTAAAACCTTAGGCTGTGATACCAAGTTTGTAACGCCCCGAAAATGGGTCCCGGAGCATCACACGATGCTTGAGGCTATAAGTAGCCCCAAGCTAACCCTTTTATCCATTTTCATTCAATTCAATATAAATCAATGGGGTTTCCATAAATAAGCCTCAAATATCATCAGAGAAGTGTGCATCGCATGCATATCGCATGATGCTACTTGTTTAAAAACCAAACATGCCCTAAACGACGTCCAAAAATTCTGAAACTCACATGGAACACCCTACGACCTTGCCCCATTGCAACGCAACAAAAATCTTGGAAAACGAAGGTTGGAAAGGTCATGAATTATTTCATCGAAGATTCAAGACTAAAAATAAAACTAAGTGTAGAAGCAAGGCCAAACACTTTGTCAAATTTTGTTGTTTTAACACACTTAGCTCATTCCAAAGGCTTTAAAAATGTGGTTAATTTCTGGGGTCTTACACTAACTCTTCTTGGTCATTTCTCATTAATTTTTCCTTTGATTTCCATCCTAATTCTTGGTAAAATTATTAGAAATTAGGTCTTAAATTCTTATTTTTTTGAGGGTTTATTTGAGACCCAATTTGTGCTCAACTTTGGAGCATACATTCCTTTTCATTTGAGGGACCTCATGATGAGTTCAATTTTCGAATCTATATGTAGGCCCTTGTGGGCCCGTTCTTGACCCAAAATTTAACCCAACCCTTATTATAGAAATATAGGTCATGTTTTACCCCTAATGAATTATAGATTACTATTTTTATAGAATGACATCATTTTAGAATCATGGAGTGAAAATGAATGATTTGTGGATGATTTAAGGGTTGCAGTTTGGCATTGAGGTAGGCTTCTGTCTATTATTCTTCATAAAATTATGTACTTAATATTCTGGTTAGATAGGGATGTTAGGATGTGATTTTGAGTAAATCATTGTGACTTAGTCTATTATACTTCTATGATCATGTTTCTTTCTTTGTAGATTTAGTTGATTCATATTATAATCATGAAATTATACTAGTTATGGGATAATATTTTGGTATTGGAAGCATGATTAGTATGATTATTCTTATTTGAACTTTTTATACTACCTTGGAACCATAATTTTAGTGGAATTGACTCAGTTCCTTATGTTTTAGGTGGAACTATTATCTTAGGGCTAATCATGGCTTATCTAACATCTAGAAGTGAATGTAGATTCTTTGGCCTAGTCTGGGTTAAAGCTTTCCTAAAAATGGATTTTGAGGATTAAAAGTAGGCCCCTCTGGTCTATCTTAGGCAAAGGCTTGTGTTAGCTTTGTAGACATATATTTGCATGTTAGCATGTTAGACATATTTGAGACTAATAAACCTTCAGTATAAGGTTACTACGTTACTCGACGTATTGTGATGGTTTTACCTGAATTAAGATGGATATATATGGTTTTTCCCAAGGCCGTGTTTATGATATTAGTTGGATTTCGACAAGTGTTTTATCCTTGAAAAGAAAATGGTCGTAGTTTATAGGCATATTGATGCTTATAATTATATTGCTTGGATACTGGTGATGGCATGCATAGATTTGGTACATTCATGATCACCTAGATTATAAATGGTACGATTTCAACTAAAATATAGTTTTACTACTCTTTTCCTAAAAAGGGATTTGTTCCCACATTTCACTTTTTAATTGGATTTCTTCATAA
This sequence comes from Capsicum pubescens, assembly GCA_030864215.1. NCBI lineage: Eukaryota > Viridiplantae > Streptophyta > Magnoliopsida > Solanales > Solanaceae > Capsicum > Capsicum pubescens. The sequence continues at coordinate 146,784,142 of CM061546.1, read as the reverse complement.
TAGGAATTGTACTATCTTAATGAATAACTTATTAGCCTTTGAGACTAAAAATAATGTTTTAGATATTTGACCAAGATAGATTCTATTTCATAATATTTTTACTACTATTTACCTCGATTATGAAAGATTCTAACCCTTTCTACACTTTTATGGTAATTTAGTTTTAGAGTTTACCTCAGGTAATGGATATATAGATTTATTCTCTTTTAGCCATGATTCTAGCATGTATATGTTATATGTATAGATATGGTACTGGACAGAGTGAATTGATGTTAATGATGGTATTAGAAATCCTAGATCGGGACCAAGTCGGTGTATCAGGTACTCCTAAAACCCCTAGGAGCCCCAATGTTCGTGAGTCATCATGCTAAAGAAGAAAGGTCATTATGGGTCCTGTCTTTATAATTCGTTGAGCTGGAGGAGGTGTATACACTAGGCTACATTATTATACTTGAATTGGATATAGAATTATGGATTTTCTTTGTATTCATCCTTGCATGTGCATTTCCTATCACTAGTATGCACCTATATTTATCAGCCTTATGAGGGGTTGCATAGGTATATATGATGAGTATTGCTTGTAATATATCGTGTGTACTGATTGGACCTTTTTGGTTATGTGGCTCGATTTAGGTATTATTTGTCTTGGATAATCGGTTACTTTGTATTGTCATTTTTATTATGATTAGCTCATGGTAGGTTGATTATTCGATTGGTATTGATATTTGAGGTATGATTATTATTCTTTATTTTTGTGGTTACATTATTACACATAATTATTCCATGGTTTGGCATTATAGTTTTAAACTCTGATTATGCTAGCAATAGTTCCTACTATGATTCTGGGCCCTTGAGATGCTAGTGTTGTACCTTTGAGTTAGCCTTGTTGTCGTATATCTATGTGTATATCTATTTATGTATAGTTATGGTATTATCATATATCTCTTCCTTCCTTTATGTATTCATGTTGTATATCCATTTCTTGGGATTGTGTATTACTATGTATCCTTCATCCACTCTTTGTTTGTATATTAACCAGTGATATATGGTATAAGGCTTAAGACTTGGATTATGGTTGGAATAGACTAGTTTATCCTTATTGCCTCTTTAGTTTTACTATGTTAGTTATCATAGATATTTGAACATAGTTTACATTGTTGTTGGTATATTATATATATTTGTATTATCTTTGAAACTTAGTCAAAAGTTACCTACTAAGTACCACGTGTTTGGTACTTTACTACACTTTTGTAGCCTGAAAATCATAGTACGGGTTCTCACCATTGTTATGTTCATCGTGCGGAGCAGCTATAGTTTGGGGACGTAGGATGAGCTCCTAGCATTTAGAGTAGTGGTATATTCCTTTTATGTACTAGACTATTAATATATTTATTTAGAACTTCATTAAGTAGTCATATTATTTTAGGAGCTCTTATACTAACTCTATTAGGTTTTGGGCTATTCTTTGTATTTCAGTCTCTTACTATACTTATTTTGCATTTTTTCTTCTTTTCTTTTGGTAGTCCATTACTAGAAGTTCTGGACTATGAGTTGGCTTACCAACTAGTTGGTTATAATAGGTGCCATCATGATCAGAGAATTTAGGTCGTGACTAATTGGTATAAGAGCCAGGTTTATCAGTGTGTTGGTATAAGATTTAAGTGTCTAGTAGAGTCTTGCAAATTAGTGTGAAGATAGTTGTAACCTATCTTTGGGAGACAAGAGGAAACTCTTAGGAAATTTTGTTCTTGACTCCTTATTGTGTGTTTTTATTTCTATGAGCCTCAAATACGTTACTTAACATTATTCTTTCCCAAATGAATAATGCACAGTTGTCGATAGATATGGATGGTACTTTGGCATGCTTTTATAGAGATTTAATGCAGCGTCTGGCCAAAGAGTCAGAATGGATGTCGGAGATCTTTAGCATTAGTCAGAGGATTTGGGGACAACCCAGGATCTGATAGAGTTTGCAACTACTTTAGCCTTTACAAATTTAGCATTGGGGATCCAAGTCTTTTATACCTCACAAATAGAGATAACATTCAATTCTTCAAGTAGTTCTCAGGCCAAAGTTAGGTTTATTGGTGTTCATCATGGTTCTTATTGGTTTCATAGCATGAGATTAGGTTTCTTGAGTAGGCGAGTCATATTCCTATGCTATATTCTTTAAAGTATGACATGGTTCATGGATATATTAAAGGATTAGCATATTTATTATGTTTAGCATCAGAGCATTTAGTAGTTGAGTCTTTCTTCCCTCAAGTTGTTAATCACACGAGGAAAATAGAGAGGACATGTATTGATATTTATAGAGGTGGTGGTAGGAGGCCATGTTATCAATAAAATATTATTAGTGTTCCATCTGGGAGTGAGGATCCTCTCGGAGGAGGTCATCTTTACTTACAGCCTATCAATTATATGTATGAAGTATTTTCGACTATAAGTGGATCTTAGATTAGTTGTAATGATCATAGCGGGTAATGTTTGCATCAGACCTTGTGGAGTCTTCAGTATTGGTCTTCAGGCAGTGCTAGCCATTCTATATTAGAAGGTGGAGCATCTCGGAGTATTCTAAGAGCTTTGTTTGGTTGTGGCGGTCTAGAGAGTGACCCAAATAAGATTTGGTTGTTCAAATAGAGTTAGCATATATTTCTCACCATCCTAGAGTTCCTAAGGTATGTTATTATTATAGGAAGGATTATCATGTTAGTAGGGAGTTCCCTCAGCATCAGTTAGTTAGCCAGTTGGGGTTAGCTCATGTCTCTCGCCAGGTTAGGGCTTTAGTGGTTTGTTATGAATGTAGAGAGATAGGTCACTGGTTTAGAGATTGTCCTTGATGTGGGATTGTTAGTCATTTAGCTTATTTAGATTAGTTTTGTAGTGTTGTATCACCTTTAGCTAAAGGCAGTGCGCTTAGCGCCTCATTGATGATTCAGCTCCTCGATCAAAGTTTGGAGACATTTAAATTTGTTCTCCCTCAAACTCGTAAGGCATATGACTTTGGATTTTACTGTGATAGCTGTATTTTTATTTCCTACCTTTACCTTTTATTTTTGTGTATTGGGGTTCTTGTACCCATCGATGATTATATTCCTTGATAGGTTTATATTGATTCTTGTGTGCCTTGATATATAGTTCATGGGTATATGACTATCCCCATAGATAATTTCTTTTAGTTGTAGATGGAGTGGATCGGTATTGATAATTCCTTATGGGTGTAGCATTTGGGTTTGAGTCCTATTTACCTGTGCATATTACCCTTCTTGTGGCCCTATAATGGTACTTTTGGTTGATTTTATTTTTGGGTACCACCTATCTTTTATACTGACATTTATATTATTGTTGTTATTATTATCATTGATTGATGTTAATCGATACTTGATTGGTAGATGGCTAGACTAGCATTATCTTGTTAGAATTCCCTTCCCCACGGTTCTTATACAATAGATTGGGTAGCTAGATTGTTTGGATGATTTCTCTCTTATATTGAGGTGTGCTTGGTTATTTTCCTCTTCTATTAGTATGCTAGGTTAGTTGTGGAGTGGATTATGGTGGTGAAGGCAAGTTGTCCTTCTATTGTTCTACTATGGTTCTAGAGATGGAAATTGTCTATATTGCTTGTTCTTGTGTTTGAGATTCTTGGACTTTCCTCCTGGGTTGTGGAGGCTTTAGCATTTGTTATCCCTCTCTATGTAAACTATTTTTGAGGTTGAACAATTTGGGATCCGTTCTTCTAATATGGCTAATTCATTGCTTGATAGTGGTTTTAATATTAATGTCAAGATTCATCTTTTGAGTTGGTTAGGTTCGTCTCTCGATGATGATTTGTTTTTGGTATTGGTGGTGGAGTTGGATACTCTGTCCTTACCATGATATGGTTCTTGTCTTTGTGGTCTTTTGAGAGGTGGAGATAGGCGATCTTTCTTGTGGCTTTTTCTAAGTTGGTGAATTGGATTTTTGTTGTCAAAATGAAGTATTGGATTATTTAGTTTTCAGCTAAAACTGTATTTCTCTAAGTTGCTAGAGATTATTTTATCTCTAGTACGATTGTATCTTTGGTGAGTTCTTAAGTATGCTTTGGTGGTTCATTCCAACTAGTAGATATAGAGTTGGTTGCTTGTGTTTTCAGTCGATGATTTATCCTCTGTTGTGATTTTTTTTGCAGCTATGTTTCATTCCCTCTAGTGGATATATAGTTGGTTGCTTGGGTTTTAAGACGGTGATTTATCCTCCATTATGATTTTTTTCTACAGCTATGCTTCATGCCCTCTAGTGGATGTAGAGTTGGTTGCTTGTGTTTTTAGCAAGTCATTTATCCTCTATGGTGATTTTTTTAATCATCTATGTTTTAATTTTTGCTCTGCATGATCCAATAAGGATATGTTTGATTTGGATAGTAAGGGTGATTTGAGTATTTGGTCTTAGTTCAGGCTTGTTGGCTCAGTTTTGGATTAGATGCCTTGAAATGGTGATTTAGAGGTTATGATATATTGGGAGTATGGATGCTTACCCATCTTCATAATTTATTTGGTTAGTTTATATCAAGCAATTCAGCCTTGGTAACGATATTTTAGCTTGGGGTTGTAGAGCTTGGGATTTCATCTATAGGTTGGCTAAGCCTACTCCTTTTCACCTACTCAATCTTATTCAGGTCAAATGTATTATGGTTGATAGGTTTTAAGATAGTCGTCTGATTAACACTGTATTGGTTCCTTAAGCTTTGACCTCAGGTTTTAGTATCATGCATGCTAAATATAAATGACTCACACAGTCTTTAGTAAGTCTGAAAGCTGTAGATCATAAATCATAAATAGTAAAGCATGTAATGTAAATCTCATGAGCCATTACACTTTGTTCTGAAATATGTATTCTATTCAAATGCTCAAATCATATAGGCCAAGTGAAATCCCAAAACTTATTTGACTTGGGAAAATGCTTTATTTGAAAGGAAAATACTTTATAAAGGCTTTAAGGAGGTTCTTCTAACTGACATAAAGCATTTGAGCATTCATGGAGTCCAACATCTCATCTTCCTAAGGAAGAATCCTCATGTTAGGGAGAGGAGTCATACTCTTGCCAGGGAGTATAACCAATCTAAGTGATCACATATCTATCATCCACGTAGAAGTGGGAAAATCTGAATCCTACGTTGGTACGTAGTTCTGGGGTATGAAACTGTAGTAACATACCCATCTTGGTGCTAAATACTACTCCCAATAAATCTTTATGCTCATTCTAAAGAAAATCCACATTGAAAATAGTCTAATGGTTTATAATGAAAACCAACTGTATATATATAAAACTAAATCTGTAATCTGAATCTGTAAAGTGGATTTCATATCTATTCTGAGACCAAAAGGTCAAATCTTTATCAATAATCTAAAAAGATTCTAGTCATAAAATGCTTATAGCACAATCAATCTTGGAATAGCAATATTCATTAGGGCTTAATGACCCATGCATCAAACTCATGTAAAATCATAGCAAAACATCATGCTCAATATGCTTCTTGAAAATACTTCAACAATATCAAAATAATAAAATCAAGAATCTCAATATCATTCTTAAACTCAATTGGGAAAATCTAAAAAATCGCATTATACACATAATTATATGAAAATAGTCATGCAATTCAATATTCAATCACTTGAAATCTCATAAGCTTGTAAAAACAATAATGGGTATAAACCCTAAATTGAATTTCATGGGAAATCATATAAAAAATCAGTAAAATTGGAATTAAAGTAAGTTTTGGGCACAAGGACGAAAGGATTGTCCTTGTTCATAACCCCACATACCTTCGATAAATAACTAGATGAAGAAGCTAGGTTTTGAAGATCCTATTCGCGTTCTTGAAGATGGATTCTTGAGTATCTTTACTTGGGAACCCTCAATCTAAAACTTTCTTGGAGTAACAATAGAGGATCTAGACTTCTTGGAGGAGGGTCTTTGGAGTCCTTAGGGTATTGCTTGAGAGAAAAGTAATGAAAATAAGCCTAATGTGCTTAGAAGAGACTTAAATCTTGTGTTTGGATTGATTGGGGTGGGGAAAATGACTCATTTACCCTTAAAAATGCGGAATAAAACTGCAGAAATTTATCCGAACCAGACTGGCCTGGGCGCCGCGGGCTCTGGAATGCCGCTTTAGGCGAGGCATCGTAGTCTCCATCTCGGGCTCCCCCCAGCATCGTACTAGGAAGGGCGTCCCGGGCTAATCTCCCTGAGTTTCTATTTTGGAGTTCCAAACACGCCCTTATGCTTGTTCAAAAATTCTGAAACTCACTCGAGATGTTGTAACGCCCCAAATCTGATACCCGGAATGCTCACGGTGCTCATGACCCCGAAAGACCACAAACTAACCATGTCTAATATTTGTACCTATATACTACATAAAATACTTTATAATACGGAAACATGAACTGAAAGACCATCAGGTTCAAAACTGAGACATAGTATCTGATAAAAATGTAATATCTGGGAGGGGTATGAAATACCCAAAACAACTGAAATAAGCTATCTGAACATACTGTAGTCTGGAAAGCCTCTAATACGTGACTGTCTGAATAAGGAGTTGATGGGACATGTCCCCAACTAACTCCAACTAATAAAATAATTACCGAGATAATAAAATGATGATCATATCCTCAAAAGATAAGGACTCACTGATAACTCTGACAGCTGAGACTGGAATATACTGATGCTCTAGAGCTCGTGTCTCTGAACCTATGGTATAAGACACCATAGCACAAATGCGTCAGTACTTTGAATGTACTGGTATGCACGTGAGGTAGGCTGAATGCGTGGGGTTCATATGCATGAACAATAACAATAGCAAACTTACTATCATGATCATGAGAATACATGCATGAGACATAATAACTGACACTGATACCGTGATAACATGATTACTAAATCTGAATACTAATAACATGACATACTGATAACTGATATAAGTGATAACATGAGTAACTGTATCTGACAGTCCTGAATCTAATGGAACTAGTTGAGTCCCGTACTGTATCTGAGTTAACTATATCTGACAGTCCTGGAATCTAAAGAACTATCTGAGTTCTATTACTGAGACTGATTGACTATGTCTGACAGTCCTGATTCTGTAACATGAAACTGTAGGAAGTAGTGATCTAACCGATATGCCCTTAATATGCCATTATGGCGGAGTTAGGGTCCAATCTATAACCCCAATTGGAAAGGGTGTCAATACCGTGCCACTGGTAAGGACAAGCTATGGGTGACCCTCATCTGATAGTGTCCCCAAAAGAGAATGGTGGGGCCCTTATCTGACAGTGCTTATCCTCTCATGAACCCACATTAGACAGTGTTGATGTCTCAACCCATGCTGGCTACATAATTATGGAATGCAAGGATGACTTCTAAGAATCATACCCTCATCTGATAGTGTGTGTTCCCATCCTTGGGTTCACTCAGTGTTAATTCCTTTTCCCATCTGAATAGACTCTGAACATGATTTACTGAACTAAACATGGGCTGAGTTACTGAATTCCATTAACTGACCTAATACTACTGATATCTGACAACTGACTAAGTTCATGAGATGATGGAGATTTCCTGAGTCATAAGATTGTCTAAAGTCTAAGGATTCATAGCTTGATTGAGAGTATCATGAAAACATGACATGGCTCTAGGAACATAGCTAATATTTCGGGTACGAGTACCCCCAGGACTCGATGGAAGGAAACTAACCAAGCATTACTTGAAAATATAATTAACATCATAATCCACAATACATTTATAGAAGCATTTCATCAAAACATGTTATAGGCATAACTTGTACATACATGGGGATTTCATGGTATCATGCTAGTTAGGCACTTTTCCTTCATCTAGGCATTTAATCAAACATATTGTACAATAATTAAACATCACGTTTCAATTCTAATTTCATCATTCAAGGGTTTAGTCATAGGTTTTCATGAATCTATATCTATAATAATTTAACCCACATAGAATTTATCACCCAACATAGAGTAGAATTCAATTTCTCATTATCCACATGAACAAGAGCAGCCCAATCTTAAAATTCATAAGAAAATTCATAAACTTGAATTTAGAAAAGGGATTCTTGGGATTCTTGGATGAAATAAATACATGAATAAACACTATGCATACCTTGGTTCGTAAATACACGAAGATTGACAGAGGAAATTCTTGATTCTGAATCTTCTATGAAAAGCCCTAGGTTGTTCTTTAGAGGTTTTTGAGAGAAAAGAGTGTATTTTGGGTGAAAAGTGGTTGAATCACGTGTTAAAGGGCTTCAATTGGAGTGGGAAATTGACCTTTTTAACCCTGGACGTGTCTTGTAATTTCAGTAAAAATTTCCCGAATTGAACCCCTGGCGCGACGCGGCGCTATCGCACCATGTCACAGGAATTTGACTATTAGGAAACTAAGGCATGGTGCGACGCGGAGCCATAGCATTGCCCTTTTTTTTGTGACCTGTAACTTTAGTGCGACATGGAGGAAATCGCACTGAGACACTAGAAAAGTACAATTGCCATTTTAGCTTGTGGCGCGGCGTGCCACTGACCAATATGGCGTTGTTTTATGACAGGAACTTGAAATAGTCATAACTTCTTACCCGGTTATCGGATTTAGGTGAATTTTATATCGATGGAAAGCTTATTGAATTTCCCATATGAAAAAAGTGAAAATATTAAAAATACCCCGTGTACAAATGTGGACTCATCCTTCAAACAAAGCTCTTAATATTTTTTAGATGATTTCAAGCTAGGAAAAGGTAGGAGGTATTACAGATGTACTATTGACTTCCCCGATTGTGAATCAACTTAAAAATTAACTTTTGGAGGTCAAGAAGGTCGTAAATAAATTCTTCAAAGTTTGAGGGATTTAGAAAATACTAAGTCCTAAAACTTAGCTGAAAATTTTCTAAGTCTGAGACCTCTTTTGGCATGCTTTAAATGACTTCGATGACGAGGATTTTTGCGGGGTCTTACAATATCTCCCCCTTAGGAACATTCATCCTTGAATGAGTCTGGCAGAACTGAGATGCTAAAAAATGAAACTAGAATTGACATGCATAACTAAAAGCATGACTAAACTAATTGCAAATGCAAGTATTATCGAATTAATGGCTATGTAAAGCTGAAACTTGGAATGAAAATAGATGATCTGAGGAAACTTGTTACCTTAAACTGAATCCAAATCTATAGAAAAATGATGAGGGTACTTAGTCTGTATATCCTCTTCTGCTTCCCAAGTGTCTCCCTTAACGGATTGATTTCACCAAAGGACTTTGACCAAGGGAACTTTTTTGTTCCTTAGTCTACGAATCTAACAGTCAAGGATCTCAACTGGAATTTCTTCATAAGAGAGGCTATCATGAATCTCTGCTCATTCTAAGGGTACCACAACCGTTGGATCAATGATACACTTCTTTAATAAAGACACATGGAATACAGGATGTACGGATGATAAATCTATAAGCAACTTAAGCTCATATGCCACCTTCCGAACACGGCTCAAAATTCGGAAGGGACCTACATAATGGTTACTAAGTTTCCCTTTCTTTACAAATTTCTTTACCCCCTTCATGGGTGAAACTTTCAAATAGAGTAAATCACGAACTTCAAACTCAAGATATCTTCTCTTTATGCCGTCATACGATTTCTGACGACTATGAGTTGTTTTCAACCTTTCTCAAATCAACTATACTTTATTCATAGCTTTTAACACCATATCTGTCCCAATCAAAGCAGCCTCACCCACTTCAAACCAACCAGCTGGTGATCTACATCTTCGCCCATAAAGCGCCTCAAACGGAGCCATCTTAATACTGGCATGGTAACTATTGTTGCAGGCAAACTCAATCAATGGCAAATGTTTTTCCCAACTACCTTTGAAATCGAGCACACAATCCCTCAACATATCCTCCAAATTTTGGATGGTCCTCTCTGCCTGACCATCTTCCTGTGGATAAAAAGTAGAACTAAGATGGAATTGGGTACCAAGACCCTTCTGAAAAGCTCTCCAAAATTATGCGGTAAACTGAGTACCTATATTCGAGATAATGGACAAAGAAACTCCATGCAATCTGAATAACTCCCTAGTATACACCTTAGCATAGTCTTCGGCTAAATAAGATGCATGAACTGGCAGAAAATGGGCTGACTTAGTCAATATGTCTACTATGACCCAAATCGAATCATGCTGACATAGAAAATGAGTTAACCCAGTTACAAAATCAATGTTCATATCTTCCAACTTCTATTTAGGAATACTGAACTCTTGCAAAATACCACTAGGCCTTTGGTGCTCTACATTAACCTGTTCATAAGTTGTACATTTAGTTATGAACTATGCTATATCTTTCTTCATACCACTCCACCAATAGATTTCTCGCAAGTCGTGGTACATATTTGTAGCACCAGGGTGAATGGAGTAACGCGAACCATGCGCTTCAGCCATAATCCTCTACCTCAAATTATCTACACATGGTACACACGGTATACTTTGGTATCTCAGCACACCATCTCCTCCTTGGGATAAAACCTCCACTTTCTGATCTCTGACTGACTCCTTTAACTTAACTAATATGGGATCCTGATCTTTTTTCTCTTTCACCTAAGAAACTAAGAAAAAATTTGCACTACCTGCACCCAAACATTCCCTTCGGTTGAATCAACCAATCTGACACCCAATCTAGCCAAGTGATTCTCTTCCCAAACTAGCTTTTTCTTATCATTATCCACATGAGTAACACTTCCTATGGATAATCTACTAAGGGTGCCTGCCACTACATTGGCCTTTCTCGGATGATACAACACACGTATGTCATAAGCTTTCAGTAATCGTAACCACCTTCTCTGATGGAGATTCAACTCTCTTTGGGTAAACATATATTGAAAACTTTTATGATCCATGAAAACATCAACATGCACACCATATAGATAATTTCTCTAGATTTTCAAAACAAACACAACGGCAGCTAAGTCAAGATCATGGGTTGGGTAATTCTTCTCATGAGGATTAAGTTATCTAAAGGCATAGGCTATGACCTTACCTCTCTGCATCAACACACAACCTAATCCAACTCTAAAGGCATCACAATAAATAATGAAACCATTCGTACAATCTGGCAATGCTAATAGTGGGGCTGAAGTGACTTGAGTCCTCACCTCCTGAAAACTCTTCTCACAGGAATCTAACCACTGGAACTTAACTTTCTTTTGGGTCAATCTAGACATAGGAGATGCTATGGACAAACAACCCTCAACAAAACATCTGAAATAACCACCTAGACCTAAAAAAACTCCTAATGTCTAACAGAGAGATAGGTTTACGCATATTTCTTATAGTTTCTATATTTTGGGGATCGATTCTGATGTCATCGGTGGAAAGAACATGACCGAGAAAGGCTACTAATCTTAGCCAAATTCGAACTTGATAAATTTGACAAACAACTTAAGATCTCTAAGAGTTTTCAAGACAATTCTAATATGATCTACATGGTCATCCTCACTACAGGAGTACACAAGGATATCATCTATGAATACTATAACAAATATATCCAGATACTATTTAAACACTCGATTCATGAGGTCCATGAAAGCTGATGGAGCATTTGTTAGCCCGTAGGACATGAATAGAAACTTAAAATGACCATAATGGGTTCTGAAAGCTGTCTTTGAAATATCACATTCCCTTACCTTAAGCTGATGATAGTCGGATCTAAGGTCTATCTTTGAGAAATAACTTGCACCTTGGAGTTGATCAAACAAGTCATCAATTCTAGAAAGAGGGTATTTGTTCTTGACTGTGACCTTATTTAGCTAATAGTAGTAAATACACATACACAAGGAACCATATGTCTTTCGCACTATTAGGACGGGAGCACCCCATAGAGAAATGCTAGGTCTTATGAATCCTTTATCTAAAAGATTTTTGAGTTTCTCTTTCAACTCCTTAAGCTCTGCAGTAGCCATACAATATGGAGGCATAAAAATAGGCTGAGTATCGGGAAGAAGGTCAATTCTAAATTCTATCTCACTATCGTGAGGTACCCCTGGGAGAACTTCTGGAAAAACTTTAGAAAACTCATTGACCACTCGGATGGACTGAATTGTTGGAGTCTCAAACTTAGTGTCCTTGACTCAAACTAGATGATAAATGCAACCTTTAGAAATACACTTTCTGGCTTTAATATAAGAAATGAAATGAATCTTGGGAGACACTGAATTTCCTAACCACTCAAAGACTGGCTCATTTGGGAACTAAAACTTCACCACTCGGGTGCAACAATCTAGGATGCATAACACGAATAGAGCTAATCCATACTAAGAATATGATCAAAATCAACCATATCTAACTCTATCAAGTCTGGCAATATGATTTTATGAAGGAAAATGATAGGAGACCTTTTATAAATCTATTTAGCAACAGCTGACTTACCTATTAGAGTAGAAACCAAGAAAGGCTTAAGGATCTTTTCAGAATTTATCTCAAAATTTACTGTAACTAATGGGGTCACATAAGTGAAACTCAACCCAGGGTCTAACAACACATAAACATAAAAATAAATGACACGAAGCATACCAGTAACGATATCTGGTGAACCCTCCCACTTCTGATGGGATGGTAAAGCATAAAACTAATTCTGGCGTTGACCGCCACCAGTACTGGATGATGCACCCTGAGAAGGATCTGGGCGACCTAGAGTAGATGGTGCACTATTATCCTAGGTCTAGAGACGAACATCCCTGTTTCCTTGTCTAGCACACGGGCACTCTTTGATTTCGTAACCCACCTAGCCACAACCATAGCAACCTTTATGAACCCAAAAATATTCACCTACATGATTCTTACCAAACTTAGCACATAAGGGATGATTGGTCCTACCACTCACACTATTTTGAGATCTAGACATAGAAGACTTACTCCACTATTCCTGCCTATTTCTAGGTGTAGGAGCACTGGTTGAATAAGGTGAAGGCATAGATGAATGATTCTGAAATTGCGAATGATTTGCTCCTCCAGACCTATTCTGACCATAATCAAACTGTCTTGTTCTTGCCCTCTTATTTACTCTTTATCTTTTCTTTAACTTCTCTGCCACTATATGCTGAGCATGCATTATTAATCTAGAAAGATCCATATCTCCAATAAGCATGGCAGTCCTACATTCCTTAATAACTAGCCCAGACACACCGGTCACAAACATACTCATGCTTAACCTAGGTTCAGCCATCTGATCAGGGGAATACTTAGACAACTAGTTGAATTTGAGGCAATACTCCTTCACTGTCATCGAGCCCTGCCTCAAGTTTATGAACTCTTCTATCTTAGCTTCCCTTATCTCACGTGGGAAGAACTTATCTAAGAATGTATCCTAAAAAATCTTCCAAGTCATGGGAGCTGCATTCTCCCCTCTACTTTTCTTCCACATCACCACCCAACCATATCCAACATCCTTCAGCTTATAGGATGTTAATTCTATACTTTTCTCTTCAGAAACATGCATAATTTGGGTGATCTTCTTCACCTCATCTAGATAAAGTTGAGGGTCCTCACCTTCCTTTGACCCAAAGAATTCTAACGGGTTCATTCTCATAAAATCTCAGATTCTAGCTGCGGATAAGTCCCAATCTTGCTGAGGTAGGACTACATCCTGACGTTTACCCTGAACATTAGCTATCACAGCTTGGGCTATTGCATGAAAGGCATCACAGACCTCTTCATGGGACACATTCTCATTCAAAAGGTCTGCGGGCTGAGGTGGCTGGTTATCGTTTCTGCGTGCTCGATGAGGAAGCATTTTCTATCACGTGAAAGCACGAGTTAGAATTAGATAGATATACTAGATGCATGATAGATCATAAAGAAGAGATCATTTCCTAAAATGCTCCATAGCCTCTTGCTCATAGACGTGGCACATTTCACACCGATGATCAAGACTCTATATAACGTGGCTTGTCTGACTTCCTAGGAATCTCTAAACCTTAGGTGTTGATACCAAGTTTGTAACACCCCAAAATCTAATTCCCGGGATGCCACACGGTGCTCCAAACTATAAGTAGTTCTGGGCTAACCCTAGATACTTTCTACTAAATCTAAATTTCAAAATATGAAAAAAACGAATATGAAAACATAATAAATTCGAAAATCTTATCTGAAGCATACTAATCTTATGAATCTTGATATAACAATACTAAAAAATCTAAATACGGAATCAAAAGTCTAAAACTAAATCTAGTAGTCCGACAAGCCTCTACTGACTGAATCTAGAGAGTCACTGGGACAGGCCCCAGCTAACTCAAACTATCTTAAATGAATACTAAAATATTTATTAAGAAACTAGAAATCTAAGTAACTAAGTCCCCAAACTATGAGGACTCACCAATAGCAGAAATGTAAATGAGATTCCTAAAAGTCACTCACGCTAATAAGACTCAGCACCTGAAACTACATTATGAGACAATGTAGCATATAGACATATATGTGGATCAGTACTTTGATGATGTACTAAGTATTTGGGGGTGAATTCAACAAGTAAGCAAATTCATGACAATTTATAAAATTATGCATGCCAAATGTAAATGACTCACACAGGATTAAGTAAATCTAAAATATGTAGATCATAAATCATAAATAGTAAGCATGTAATGTAAATCTCGTAAGTCATTATACTAGGTTCTGAAATCTGTATTTTATTTAAATTCGCAAATCATATAGGCCAAGTGAAATTTGAAAACTTATTCGGCTTGGAAAAATGCTTTATCTGAAAGAAAAATACTTTCTAAAGGCTTTAGGGAGGTTGTTCTAACCGACATAATCCATGTGAGTATTCATGGATTCCAAAATGTCATCTTCTTAAGGAAGAATCCTCATGTTGGGGAGAGGAGTCATACTGTTGCCAGGGTGTATAACCTATCTAAGTGATTACATATCTATCATCCACGTAGAATTTGGAAGAAACTAAATCCTACGTTGGCACGTAGTTTTGGGGTATGAAACCATAGTAACGTACCCATCTCGGTGCTAAATAGTACTCCCAATAAATTGGTATGCTCATTCTGAAGAAAATCCACTTTAAAAGAGTCTAATGGTTTATAATGAAAACTCACTATATATCTATAAAACTAAATCTATAAGTTGAATCTGTAAAGTGGATTTCATATCTATTCTAAGATCAGAAGATCAAATCTTTATCAATAATCTAAAAAGAATCTAGTCATAAAGTGCTCATAGCACAATCAATCTTGAAATAGCAATACTCATTAGGACTTAATGATCCATGCTTCAAACTCATGTAAAATCAAAGCAAAACAACATGCTTAATATGCTTCTTGAAAATACTTCAACAATATCAAAATAATAAAATCAAGAATCTCAATATCATGCTTAAACTCAATTGGGAAAATCTAGAAAATCATATTATACACATAATTATATCAAAATAGTCATGCAATTCAACATTCAATCACTTAAAGTCTCATAAACTTTTAAATAACAATAATGTGTATAAACCCTAACTTGAATTTCATGGAAAATCATTTAAAAATTCAGTAAAATTGGAATTAAAGTAAGTTTTGGGAACAAGGACGAAAGGATTGTCCTTGTTCATAACCCCATATACCTTGGATAAAGAACTAGATAAAGAAGTTTGGTTTTGAAGATCCTATTCGTGTTCTTGAAGATGGATTCTCGAGTATCTTAACTAAGGAACCCTCAGTCTAAAACTTTCTTAGAGTAACAATGGAGGATCTAGACTTCTTGGCGGAGGAACTTTGGAGTTCTTAGGGTATTTCTTGAGAGAAAACTAATTAAAATAAGCCTAATGTGCTTGAATAGGCTTAAATCTTGTATTTGGACGGATTGGGGTGGGGTAAAATGACTCATTTACCCTTAAAATGTGAAATAAAACTGTAAAAATTTACCCAGACCAGACTGGCCTGGGAGCCAAAGGCTCTGGAACTTAGCTCGGGGCGAGACGTCGTGGTCTCCATCGCAGACTTCCCCCAACATCATATTAGGCAGGGCGTCGCGGGCTAATCGCCTTGAGCTGCTGTTTTGAGTTCCAAACACGCCCTTACACTTGTTTGAAAATTCCAAAACTCACTCGAGATGTACTATTGACTTCCCCAATAGTGAATCAACTTAAAAATTAACCTTTGGAGGTTGAAAATCTCATAAATAAATTCCACAAAGCTCAAGGGATTTAGAAAAGACTAAGTCCTAACACTTAGCTGAAAATTTTCTAAGTCTAAGACCTCTTTTGGAATGCTTTAAAGGACTTAGATGATGAGGATTTTTGTGGGGTTTTACAGTGGGCCCATTAACTTATCCCTTCGAGCTTCCATGCTATTTCTATCCATTGACTTTTGTTGATGAAAGTCCTTTTAGTAGTGGATATTATAATGACCCTCTAAGTTATTTCCTTGATTTACGTACATTGTCTTCCCATAGTTGTACAGGTCATCTTTGACTTGCTGAAACTATCGGTTCGACTATTGTGTAATTCATTCAGATTGTAGGCTCATTTTTCTATTTTAAAGCTTTCATTGTTTACGATTTGTTGTCAAACCATAACTCCTTGTAGATGACCTCATATGAGAATTTTTACAGTGCCATCAGCTTTGGAACATTGATTTTAGGCTATGGGGGACCTTAGTTCTGGTCCAGAGGCATCTGAACAGATTTTGTTCTATTGGATGGATTATGTAAAAAATGGAACTATAGGTGTGTGCACCACACTTGGTTAAAACGATCTCGAATGTAAGTTTTGATGGATATATTTAGTCTAGAACATCAAATTCGGTATGGTTGCATAATTTGTTTGCATGCACGAGGTTTCAAACAAATCCCGAGCACCCAATTGATGTCTATTCTGAACTTACCAAAAATTGGTGCATCAAATTGTTCATGCAACCGCTTAAGAGATCATATGACCACTTAAGTGGTCCTGACATATGCGATATTGTGTCCCTTATGCAACATTAACCATCTAGTCTATGGCCACTTCAGAAATGCTTTGTCTGCTTAAGTGGGCATCGCTTAAGCAGCCTATGGATCCTAAGCGATACCCGTCCCCAAATTCTTGACCGCCTAAGTGATAGGTGAACCGATTAAGAACTTGTTGCTTAAGTGATAGGATGACCGCTTAAGCGGCACTTGGTGGCTTTAAAGGTTTTCCCCACCCAATTTTCTATCACTTCTTCCACCATTTTTACGCCAAGTTGAGATCTCAAAGAAAGGAAAAAGTGGAAAATCATCCACATAAGTTAAGGTAAGCCAACCTAACTCTTCTTGGTCATTTTTTATTAATTTTTCCTTCGATTTCCATCCTAATTCTTGGTAAAATTCTTATAAATTCATTCTTAAATTCTTATATTTTGAGGGTTGATTTGAGATCTAATTTATGCTTTGTTTGTGCTAAAATTTTAAGCATGCATTCCTCGTCCTCTGAGGACCTCGTGACAGGTTTAATTTGGGATTCTATTTGCAGTCCCCACAGGCTCGTTCTTTACTCAAAATTCAAATCATCCCTTATTATAGAAATATGGTTCTTGTTGTACTCCTAATGATGTGTAGATTACTATTTTGATAGTGTGATAACATTTTGGGATCATAGAGTGCAGACGGATAATTAATGGATGATAGGGTTGCAGTTTAACATCGAGGTAGGCTTTTGTCTACTATTCTTCATGAGTTGGTGTATTGTATATGTTGAATGTTTGATAGGGATGCTTGGATGTTATTATGGATAGAACCACGTGACACAGTCTAATTTATGAGTTTTGCGGCTAGAAGGGTACTTAACCATTAAGGTGAAATACTTATTGTACTTCTATGATCCAATTACCTTCTTCGTAGATTGATCTAATTCATAGTATAATCATGAAATTCTATTAGTTATATGATGAGATGTAGATATTAGAAGCATGATTCATATGATTACTCATGTTAGAACTGTTTAGAATACCTTGGAACCTTAATTTAGGTGGAATTGACTTAGTTGCTAATTTTTAGGTGGAATTATTATCCTTGATAACCATCCAGGTCATTTTTTGTATTTTCGCTCATTTTCAACATTTAGAGCTTTGTTATAGTTTCCCTAAGTCATTTATAACTTGCTAGAACTAAAAGTTTGGTTACCGAGCAGTTTATTTGATTTTTAGAGCCAATTCCCTATTTCAAGCCATTGCTAGTTTAAATTTGCTACCAAGAAAAAACTTTAGTCAAAAAAACTTGTAAGCAAATTTTGACTATTCCAACAGCTCTGGAACATTGATTTTTGGTTCAGTAGACCCTTAATCTAGGTCCTGAGACTCCCGGGCTCACCTCAGGTTAGTGGACAAAAGTTAAGATAAATGGCAAGTAGGTGTGGATCCAATTTTCATTGAAATTCCTTTGTATGTAAATTTCAACTGTGACATTGAGTTCAGAATGTCAGATTTGATAGGTTAGCATAGTTTGTTTTCATATACAGGATTTTAGATGAATCCTGAGGGGTTGGCGAGTCTTGGAATTTCTCCAAGCCTTAGCTGGTGCTGGTGCATCCCGTCAGTGATGCCTTTGATTGCTTAAGCAATCTGCCAAGCCCCAGCAAGTATTGCTTAAGTGATATATTTTGTCGCTTAAGCGAATGGCTTGACAGTGAATGCACTATCGCGTGAGAGATACTTATGTCACATATGCGACGTTTGCTCAGGAAGCAAGATATCGCGTAAGCAATCTACTGATTGCATAAGTGACTTGCATGCCAAATCACAAGTACTGCTTAAGTGGCCCAAAGTTTACTTAAGTGATACCCGTACACCTGGGAAGGGTATAATTACCTACTTAACCTAATTTTTAACCATTTTCATCCATTCTCAAAAATCTTAAACCCTAACAAGTGGGAAAGCTTAGGAGAAATATATGTGGGTGATTATGGATCTTTAGTATCATTAGTTTAAGTAATTTTCCATCGAATTTAGAGTAAGAATCCATTATTTTAATGGTTGATTCTCCAATACTTTTGCTAAAAACCCTAAAAGTTTGGTAGTTTGATTGTGGTACCATTAGAGCTCAAAATTCACCCATTTTTAGGGTAAATGTTCCTTGAGCATAGAGGTATGTTGTGTTTTTTTGAATGTGTGATTCAATAAATGGGCCCTACATGGGATTTTTATGTAATTTTGGATGCAAAGTATAATAGTGCAATATGGGTATCGTTATTCTCATTTTGATGAGTAGATTGTGATTTTGATAGCGGGGCACCTTGCAGAAGCTTCTAGGAAAGAAAAGTCAGTGGATCAGCCAATTCTTTGGGCTTTCTTTGGCATCTAGGTAGACTAGGTTTACCTTCTTGATAGATTGAGCTACTCATAGTATGATTATGATATTATGCTAGAAACTATAAATTAGGAGTAATTAGCTGAGATGCTCATGTCTTAGGTGAAAATGGCTTCATGGCTCATGTTTAGAATGGGAATGCCTTAATCTACTCAAAATAGATGAAACCTCCTTAGTCATTTATGTTTAGGGTGGAACTGGTGTAAGTTGCTTAAGTTAAGAAAATTTACCTTAATTGGTAATTTAGGTGGGATTTACTTAGTTGTTCATGTTTGGGAAGAACTACTATCTTAGGGCTATTTATGGCTTACTCTACATCTAGAAATGAATTTAGATACCTTAGCCTAGTCCGGGTAGAATTTGTATAAATAGAATTAGAGGATTAGAAGTAAGCCCCTCTAGCCCACCTTAGGCGAAGAGTTGTGTTATCCTTTTAGACTTATTTACGCATATGGTTTGGGACATGATGAGATTGAATACATTAAATGAGTATGTTAGTCGGATATTGAAAGAATGATGCTAATTCCTGGTATTGCTAATGACATTGCTTATATATGTGATTGATGATATGACTTATAGATATGATTAATTACATGGCCTATGTATATACAATTATTGATATGGCTTATAGATGTGATCAAAGACTTATAGATATGATTAATGACTTATAGATTCTATTATTGATATAACTTATGGATATGACTATTGACTTGGCCTATGGGAATGGTTATTTGTATGACTAGATAGACACGGTATTAGTATGGTACATGGGTATGGGTACCGATATGACTTGTGGTTGTGATTCTTGTTCCAGTGTATAGATATGAGTAAAAAGGGTGGTCTATAGTTATAGTTCATTGGTATAAACTATTGAGTTAGTTATCGATATGGCTTCTTGAGATGGTTCATTGATACGATTTATAAATATGAGTTCCAGTTTGAGTTCGGCAGTTGATGATGGCTTTGATAGTATGAGTTCTAGTTTAAGCCCAGCAGATGATGATACTATTGATTTCTAGTTTAATTTGGCATTAGGGTTATTTTATGAGATTATACGATTCGAATGGATTCTTGGTTATGGAATGATAATTGGTAACTTATGACTTTCCGGCTATTCATCTCCCTTGATTGTACCCTTCAGTCTTATAGGGACCTGCGTTGGGTTATTTACTTTTTCGTACTTTTTGGCTTATGAGGGCCAATCTTGTTGTTATTGTTGTGTGATATTTATGTTACTATTTTGTATGCATTTATTTATTTACGTACACCAGTGTTGGAGCTTATTTTTAAGTTTGCTCTTTTTACCTTGACTTAGATTATTTTATCTTGTATCTTATCATATTTATGTCATGATTTAGCTCAGTCGGTGGATAATTCCTACTGAGTACCCATGGTTTTATAACTCATACTACATTTTTACACCTTTTTGGTGCAGATCCGAGTATTAGTTACCATCACTGATTTGACATTCATGCAGGGTTGATTTCATAGATTGGATGAGCTCTTGGGATCAGAGTTACCTTTTCCCCCTCTATTTATCTATGTCTAGTCCTTCATCTTTGAGATGGATTGATTTTCCATCTATCTAGTAGACCTTTATGATTGTATTATTGCTATTAAAGTCATTAAATTGATTTCTTGCTTTTAGGCCATTTTCCACCATGTTATCCCATTGCATCTAGTTCTAGGTTGTATTGCATCTTACCTACTAGTGGGATAGATTAGGTACCATAATGACTCATAAATTCGGTCATGACATTATCTTAGGGCTAATCATGTCTTATATAATATCTAAAAGTGAATGCAGATACTTTAGCCTAGTCTGGGGTAGAAGCTTGTCTAAAAATAAATTTTGGGGATTAGAAGTGGGTTCCTCCAGTCCACCTTAGGCCAAGACTTGTGTTAGCTTTTGTAGACTTATATTCACATGTTAGCATGTTATACATAGTTGAGACTAATGAACCTTCAGTATAAGTCCACTACGTTAGTCAGCAAATTGTGATGGTTTTCTCCAGATTAAGATGGTATGGTTATGTCGAATATATATAGTTGGTCCCAAGGCCGTGTTTATGATATTGGTTGTATTCTGAGAAGTGTTTATCCTTGTAAAGGAAGTGGTTATAGGTTATAGACATATTGATGCTTATAATCATATTGCTTGGATACTGGTGATGGCATGCATAGATTTGGTACATTCATGATCACCTAGCTAATAAATGGTATGATTCCAACTAAAATATGGTTTTACTACTCTTTTCCTAAGAAGGGATTTGTTCCTACTTTTTACTTTTTCTTCATAATGTTAATCATACCATCTTAATGATTAACTTATAAGCCTTTGAGACTAATAATGATATTTTAGAGATTTGACCAAGATAGATTCCAGGCCATAGTGTTATTACTACTATTTACCTCAGTCGAGAGAGACTCCAACCCTTTCAAAACTTTTATGATGACTTAGTCCCGGAGTTCACCCCGGGCAATGTATTTATGGACTTCCACTCTTTTAGCCATGGTTCTAGCCTGTGTATGTTATGTCTGTGTGTGTGTATATATATATATTTATATATATATATAGTACTGAACAGAGTGGATTAAAGATGATGATGGTTATTGGAAGTCCTAGATAGGGACTAGGTCAGTGTATATGGGTACACCCGAACCCCCTAGGGGCATCTTAGTCCGTGAGCGTTGTACCAAAGAAGAGAATGAGTCGTCGAGATGGAGGAGGTCTATACACTAGGATACATTATGGTACTTGGATCGGTTATGGTATTATGGATTTTCTTCACATTCATCCCTTAATGTGCATTGCCTATCACCAGTATGTGTCCTATATCTATCTTATAGGGGATTGCATAGGTATAGGTGATGAGTATTACTAGTGGTATATTATGTGTGCTGATTGGACCTTCCGAATTATGAGGCTCGATTTAGGTATTGTTTGTATGGGCTACCTGGTTACTTTATATTGTCGTTGTTATTATGATTAACTCGTGACAGGTTGATTATTGGACTGGTATTAATATTTGAGGTATGATTTTTCTTAGTTTTCTTGTGGTAATATTATTACCCATGATTATTCCATGGTTTGGCATTATGGTTTTAGACTCTATTATGCTAGTAATAATTCCTACTATGATTAGGAGGTCGTGAGATGCTAGTGTGATTACTTAGGTTGTACCTTTGAGTTAGCCTTGTTTTGGTATATCCATGTGTATATCTATGCATAGTTATGGTATTACCGTATATCCCTTCCATCCTTTATGTATTCATATTGTATATCTATTCCTTGTTCTTGTTTATTACTATGTATATCATTCTTCCGCTTTCTATTTGTATATTGGCCAGTGATGTATGGTATAGTGCTTAAGACCTAGATTATGATTAAAATAGGCTAGTTTATATCATGAGCCAATTTCTAAGGTCATGATGGTGCCAACTATATCCCACTAGTATCAAGCCAACCCGTAGTTCGAAACTACAAGTAATGGACTACCAAGAGAACGAAGAAAGCATGCAGAATAGGAGAAATAAAAGACCGAAATGCATAATGTAGCCCCAAAACCTGGTGGAATCAGTACAAGAGCCTCTAATATAACAAGATTACAAAGTGAAGTACAAACAAATAAACTGATACAACCTTTCTCTGAATACAATATAGAAGCTAGTCTAGTACATCAGAGAGAGGAAAGTAATACTCCGAACGCCAGGATCTCACCCTATATCTTTGAACGATAGTAGCTCTGCACGACGAGCATCAACGGCGATAACCCATACTATGATCTACAAGCTGCAGAAGTTTAGTAGAAGTACCAAACATGGGGTACTCAGTAGTCAACTTCCAACTGATCTCTAGAGATAATGTAGATATATATAACATATAAATAGAAATAGAAACTACACCCAAATATCTAGCAACCACATAGTAAAGCTAGTGAGACTATAGGAAAAACTATCCTACTCATACCTGATAAACTAAAATAATAAGGCTAAGTAAGTGTCAAAGATGAACTATCATGTTCCAGCCACACTCACGGATCTCAACACTATACAAAATATCATTGGCCTAAATACAAATAAAAAGGGTTAAAGGAGAATATATAATAGTATACAAGGCCAAGGAATGAATATAAAATCTTATTAAATGAAGGAAGGAAGGATATATGGTAATACCATAGCTACATATGGATAGATATTTATATGTATACACTCAAGGTATAACCTAAGTCATTAGATAGTGTGATAAGGCCTCATAATCATAGTAAAACTAGTACTACAATAATCAGGGTCACTAATCCATACGCCTAATCATGAAACTATTACCATAGTAAAGCAACCGTAAAAGAAGGAATCTGAATCATACCTGGAATCTCAATACCAAATCATCAACTGAACCATAAGGAATTTGAGACTTACCTGGAATCTCAAAATTGAATCATCAACTGATCTTCCATTGACTAGCCATAATAGTGATAAAAATCTAATCAATAACAATGACAATACGAGTAACTTGCTAATCCAGACACACAATACCTAATTGAGGTTTTCACAAATCCCCACCGCCATAGGCTCAAAAGGTTCAATAAACATGCAACACACCACAAGAAATATTCATCACCTTTACCTATGCAACCACCCATAAGGTTGATAGATATAGGCACATACTAGTGATAGACAATGCGTATGCAAGAATAAATGCCAAGACATAATTTATAATACCATAATTGATCCTTTACCTCAAAGTAACCTAGTGCATATACCTCTTACAGCTCAACAGCTCATAAAGGCAGGACCTACGGTGACCACCCTTCTCCGGCACAATCGAAGGGGTCTCTAGGCGGTTCAAGAGAACCCATATACACCAACCTGATCTAGATTTAGGATTTCCAATCCGGTAATAATTCATCATAAAAGTGTATAAAGGGTTGGTAATCTCTCACGATCAAAGGGAATAGTAGTAACAAATCATAGACCAGAATCTACCTCGATAGAATATTTAAAATATCATTTTCAATCTCAATGCACGAAATTAACCCTAAAGATGGTATGATTTCCTTTATGAAGAAATCCATTTTTAAATTGAAAATGGTCTTTAATCCTTCTTTAGGAAAAACAATAGAAAAATCGTATTTTAGTTGGAATCATTCCATTTACCATAATTAGTGATCATGAATGTACCAAATCTATGCTTGTCATCACCAGTATTCAAACAATGAAATCATAAGCCTCAATATGTTAATAAACTACTACTATTTTTATACAAGGATGGAATACTTCCCGTAACCTAACCAATCGATATCAGGAACATGGCCTTAGGCCCAAGAATATATCTGAAATAACCACAGCATCATAATCATGATTGTAGGCCCAAATGTATATCTGGCATAATCATAACTTCATGATCTGAGGAAAAAATATCACAATCCACTGGGTAATATATAAAGCATTTCTAAATATTCATTAGTCTCAATTATAACTAATGTGTTAACAACCTAGGTTAATTGGATCCTAGAAGAATAGTAAGTATTTCACTTACGGGTCAATTCACCCATCTAATCCTCAAACTTTTATATTCTAGGCTAAGGAACGGTGTTCTACCCACAATCATTCTTAACATTCTCATTTACATGCAGAATATAAAATAAACCATCTCGTGAAGAGGAGTAGACAAAAGCCTACCTCAAAGATGAATCGCAAATCCTTGAATCATCCACAACACATTTGTCTTCACTCGACGATCTAAAAATGCCGACATGTTATCAAAATAATAATCTATGCATCATTTGGAGTAAAACAAGAACGATATTTTCATATAATGGGTGGTTAACTATTTGATCAAGAATGGGCCCACGGGGCTCGTAAATGAAATCCTAAATTAAACTCATCAGGAGGTCCCTTGAAGGATAAGGACTTGGTTCTCAAAATTTGAGCAAAAATGGAGCACAATTTGAGTCTCAAATCAACCCTTAAAGTTTAGGAATTTAAAACCCTAATTTCTAAGAATTTGCCATGAATTTGGGTGGAAATGAAAGGGAAATGACCAAAAGGATTAGGCTATCTTACCTTAGCTTATTTGCATGATTTACCACTCTGTTACCTTCTTTGAGCTCTCAAAATGGTGTGAAAATGGTGGAAAGAATGTTGGAAGATCGATCTAACAAAGAGGGTTAAATAGGGGGTCAAAAGTCACTATCGCGCCTCAGAAATTGTGATTGCGACCTACAAAGGGTAAAATGCATATGGCAATAGAGATTTACCTTGAGATCATGATCTGGCAAAAAGGCATAAAACGTATACCACGATCGCAATTTAACCTTTGCGATTGTGGCTACACCAATATTCTGCTGCACCATATTTTCTATGTCAAAAATTGACTGATTGGGTGTTCCAGATTCTCTCAAAATCCCATTTGCGCAAACAAACTATGCTACCACAACAATTTCAATGTGTCAGACTCAATGGAACCATTAAAATTTTCATCCGAGATTGTTTCGACTAAATGTGAGGACCACACCTATAGTTCTATTTTTCACATAATTTGCCCAATAGACAACACTAGTTCAGAAGCCTCAGGACCTGAACAAAGGGTCCCCTTAGCCTAAAATCGACATTCCGGAGCTGATGGAACTATTGGAAATATCATCTGAGGTTATCTACTAGGATTTTTGGTCTAAGACCAAATCCTAAACAGTGGAAGCTCTAAAATAAAGAAATGAGCCTAAAATCCAAACGAACTTTCCGATCACCGAACTGACAATTCCGGCAAGTCATAAATAACCTATAGACATTGTGGGAAGGCTCGAAATACTAAAAATGGATGCAAATTGAGGAAATGACCTGGTGGGTTATTACAATCTTCACTACTAAAAGGACTTTCGCTCACAAAAGGCAATGGATAAAAAGATCTCAAAAGCTCAAAAGGATGAGGTATTAGGCCCGCATGCTCCGAGCACGACTTCCCAAATAACCTTTTAGAAGAGATGAAAATTCTAAGGGATTTTGCCATAGGTATCCCTTTTTATCCAACTGTTGCACTTTACTTCTCAAACTACCAAAACTAGACCTCAACCATGAGCTGGTCTCCACCTAAACTGAGGAATGTTGATGCATGCAAATTAATCCACAGCACTCTGATACCACACTAATACTAGCATAATCCAACAAAGGTTCATCCAAGCCAATGGAAAACTAAGGCACGGGTCATGAAACTAACTCCAAATCCATATATAACTTTCTTTTTCCTTTCCCAACCTGCTAACACTCAAAATCAAGTAGAAACGAGTCTTGTTCATGCAATGTCATCATCAAAACTTGAGGAAATAAAGTTGATCCACTGAAAATCCATATGGAAAACATGAGAGTAAACCCATAAGGTGCTACCTGGGTACAAAAATAGAGATAACCAAGGTATGCAATCTATACCAATGCTACAACTTATCTGAATGATAATCAAAACTAAAATCTAGAAGTCCAAAAGCATCACTACTCATCACTAAATTATTTGACCCAGGATGTCCAATCAATCGAGAGTAAAACTAAGATAAACCTGACTCAACAATACTACTTTTGTTGATTAGATCATCCAAAGTCTCTACAAAAACTGAAAACTCAAATCTCGAGCTGAAGGAATCAATATCGTATCCATGAACTATCATCTGAATACCGAACAATAATAATCCATCCAAACCCAGGAAGATCAAATAGGTAACCACGGAGTAGGCTCAGAAAATCTATATATGAAATTCTAATTGAGACGATTCTAAAACGAAGGCTGCACTCAAACTCTACAACTCCAAGATGAAATCTCAAACCCAAGGATGAATTGCTCGAGCTTAACTACCTAAACTAAACCTAAATCAGGACAGAACGAGAACTAAAATATAGTTGAAGAACAAAATTACCTCAGAGGATAAATCACCATTTGAAAATACAAGAAATTAACTCCATATCTACTAGAGGGCATGAACCACCAAAACGTATTCAAAACTCACCAAGGCCACAAATCGCACTAGCAGTAGAAAAAACTC
Source organism: Capsicum pubescens (assembly GCA_030864215.1). Lineage (NCBI taxonomy): Eukaryota > Viridiplantae > Streptophyta > Magnoliopsida > Solanales > Solanaceae > Capsicum > Capsicum pubescens. Next base: position 146,756,777 of record CM061546.1, on the reverse strand, counting down.
TAGCAACTCAAAGAAATTCAACCTTAGCCAAAAACTAATTAATCCAATATCCCATCATATCAAAGAATACTCAATTCACCAACTTAAGAAATGGACATAGAGAGGATCATCTATCTACAACTCTCTAACTATGCTAAAACAAGAACCACATCATAACAACAATAGAGTATCCAACTCTACACCATTACTAAGAGCAAACCCATCAGCGGGAGAGAAACTTAACAAACAAGAAAGATAAATCCAAAACTTCTCATCATCAATATCAAAACCACTATCGGGTGATGAACTATCCGACTTAGAAGAACAAACCCCATGTTGGTCAACCTCAAAAATAGGATATTTAGAGGGAAATAGAAAATGCAAAAACCTTTGCAACCAAAAAAGGCTAGCCCAAGAATCCCAAACTCCAGGATAAGAAATATAACCAATTTGCCAACTCTAGAACCATAGCAGAACCACAAAAGTTAAACTTACCTTTGAAACCACAATTTATTCAACAAGTCTAGCACAACCAACAAAAGAGTAAAACAACTAAGCTCACCTCACTATAAGAGAGAAAGCCTCCAACCAATCTAGTTTCCCAAGCCAACAAATAAGAACCACGAAGAAGAAGATTCTAACTAGATATTAATAGTTTAGCTATCTACCAAGTTAGGATCAATTACATCTAATAATAACACAGTATAAACATCAATATAATGAATAGGTGGAATCAAAATGAAAATCAATAGCAAGTACCACTCAAGGGCCACAATAAAGCTAATATGGTAAGGTAAATGGGACTTAAGTCCAAATGCTGCATCCATAGGGAGAAAATATCAATACAAATCTACATCATCTACTACTAAAATAACTTATCTATGAGGTAGTCATATAATTACGAACTATATCATAAGGCACACAACAACCAATACGAGCTTATTAGGGCATATAATCATCGATGGGTATGAGAACCCCAATACATATAAATAACGGGTACAGGCAGGAAATAAAAGTGCACTAATCACTGTGGAATCTGAAGTCACATGGCTGATGGGTCTAAGAAAGATCTGGATGGGACCAAAATCAAAGCGACCGACAGAATCATCAACTGAGGTGCCACGTGCACTATCTCTAATTGAAAGTGCCATAACATCATGGAGCTTATTTAAATGAGCTGAAAGACTATAAATGAGCTGAATGACTATAAATGAGCTAAATGACTAGTAATCCCACATCGAAGACACTCTATACACTAGTGATCGAACTCTCTACAGTTATACAAAACTCTTAAAGCCCTAACCTGGTGAGAAACATAACCTGAGCCTAAATAGTTAGCTAACTGATGCTGAGATCACTCTCTACTACCATGATCATCCTTCCCGCTGACATAGCCTACCTCAAGAATCTAGTCTAACGAGGAAAATATGCTAACTCTGACTGAACCACCAATACGCATTTGAAGAACTCTCTAAACCAATGTCCTATCTTACCACAACTAAATAAGATCTTGAAATACTCTGATGTGCTACACACTCTGATCCAAAATGACCATCAGGTCCTTAAGACCTATACCAAAAGCTCTGCAAGGTTTGATGAGGACTCTACCCGCTATAACTATCATGACTAACCTGAGACTTACCCATAATTTGAAATTCTACCTGCGTGAAACTGATAGGATGCAAAAATATTGAGCCCCACTAGAAGGATCCTCGCTCCCGAATGGAATACCAATGGCACTATACTGATGGCATGGCCTCTTAATTCCACATCTATAAGTGTTAATACATACTCTCTCTGTGGCTCTCACATGATAAACAACCTATGATAAAGAAGACCCAACTGCTATCAAGTGCTCCGATACTAAGAAGAGTGGCAACACTAATCCACTTATAAATCTGCATACCATGTCTTGCTCAAAAGAAGATAACATAGAAATATGATTGGCCCACTCAAGAAACCCAATCTCATACTCTAAAATTGATAAGGAACCTTACTGAACACCAGCAAACCTAATTCTGGCCTAAAAACCACTCGGTGAACTAGATGTAATCCCTGGCTATGAGGTATCTATAAAGAGATTTAGGATCCCCAAGTATGATTCTCGAAGAGATGAAGTTGTTTCAAACTTAATCAAAACTTGGTTTATCCCCAAACCCTCTAATCGACGCTGAAGATCTCTGACAACCATCGTTGACTCCCTGGTTTGATATTGCACAAAAGCACTAAAAATGCTAGCCAAAGCTTTGTCTGCATCTATCGGCAATTTGGTATCATGAATCTGGGACGTATTAGAGTTAACGAATGTACTTAAGGCTCATAGGGACACAGGATAAGGATTCACGAATAGAATTTTCTTAGAATGTCTTATAGCCTTACGAAGATAGGTTCTATACCAATCCTTGGGACTCTACTAAACACTTCACTCTTGTACCAACACACCGGTGAACCTATGCTTCGATACCTATTTGTCATAAAGAAATTTCTTGGGTCATGATAGTGCCTACTATATCACACCAACAGTCAAGCCAACTTGTAGTCCAGAACTACTAGTAACGGACTACTAAGAGAAAAAAAGAAAGAATGCAGAATAGGATAAATATAAGACTGAAATACATAATGTAGTCCCAAAACCTGGTAGAATAAGTACAAGATCCTCCAATATAACAAGATTACAAAGTAAAGTACAAAGAAATATACTAATATAACCCATCTCTTAATACAACATAGAGGCTAGTCTAGTCGATAAGAGGCAGAAAAGTGATACTCTGAATGCCACATCTCTAAAGCATAGTTACTCTGTACGATGTGCACAATAATTATGATAGCTTGTACTATAATTTATAGGTTGCAAAAGTGCAATATGAATACGAATAACGTGGTACTCAGTAGGTAACTGCCGATTGAGTTCAAGAGATAATGCAGATATATATAACATATACAAAAATAAAAACTATACCAAAAAGTCCAGCAACCACATAGTAAAGCTAGTTAAAGTATAAGTATAAACTATCCTACTCATACCCAATAAACTAACATAATAAGGTTAAAGAACTGTTAAGGATGAACTATCATGTTCCAGCCACACTCAGGAATATCAACACTATACCATATATCATTGGCCAAAATATGAATAAAAAGGGTGAAAGGAGAATATATAATAGTATACAATGCCAAGAAATGAAAATAAAATCTTAATAAATGAAGGAAGGAAGGGATATACGATAATACCATAGCTACATATGGATATATATATATAAAAAAACTCAAGGTCAACTCAAGATATAACCTAAGTCATCAAAATAGCATCATAAGGCATCATAATCATAGTAAAACTACTACCATAATCAAGGTCACTAATCCATACGCCTAATCATGAATCAATTATCCATAGTAAAACAAATATAAAAGAAAGAATCTGAAACATACCTCAAATCTCAATACTTAATCATCAACTGATCTGTAATGGAATAGCTATAATACTGATAATAATCAAATCAACAACAATGAAAATATGACTAACCAGCTAATTTAGACATATAATACCTAATTGAGAATTTCATAAATCCCCACTGCCATAGGCTCAAAAGGTTCAATCAACATATAACACACCACAAGCCATACTCATCACCTACACCTATGCAACCCCCCATAAGCCGATAGATATAGGCACAGACTGGAGATAAGTAATGTGCATGCAAAAATAAATACCAAGAAATAATTCATAATACCATAATTCATCCAACACCATTAAATAAACCAGTGTATACACCTCCTCCAGCTCACAAAGGAAGGACCTACGATGACCACCCTTCTCTGGCATAATAATATAAAGATAAAAAGGTCCCTATGGGGTTTGGGTGTACCCATATACACCAACCTTGTCCCAATCAAGGATTTCTAATCATCATAACCTTATATATATATATATATATATATATATATATATATATTAAAATCATGGCTAAAAGAGTGTAAATTTATAAATCCATTACTTGGGGTAAACTCCGAGACTAATTCATCATAAAGGTGTAGAAAGTTATCTCTCACAATTAAAGTGAATAGTAGTAACAATCATGCATCGAAATATGCCTCTATCGAATCTTAAAGCACCATTTGAAATCTCAATGCACGTAAGTCAACCATTAAGATGGTAAAACTTTTATTATGAAGTAATCCATTTTTAAATTGAAAAGTCGGCTTTAATCCTTCTTTAGGAAACACGATAGAAAAATAATATTTTTGTTGAAATTGTACCCTTTATCATATTTAGTGATCATGAATGTACCAAATTAATGTATTCCATCACCAGTGTTCAAACAATGAAATCATAAGCCTCAATATTTCAATAAACTATGAAAATTTTGTCTACAAGTATGAAACACTTCCCAGAACCTAACTATAGTACCCCGTACTTTTTCCTAGCTAATTTCATCTCAAGAATGTCTAGTATTAGATTTTAAATTGAATGATGATTATTCTATGAGGAATTTTCAAGATTTTTACTTTTTCATATGGGAAATTCAATAAGCTTTCCATCGATATAAGATTTGCCCAAATTCGATAACCGAGTCAGAAGTTACGACTATTTCAAGTTTCCATCATAAAACAGTGCCATATTAGTCAGTGGCGTACCGCGCCACAAGAGGAAAAAGCACTTGGAAAATTCTAGTAGGGGTCCGCGATTATGGCACGTCACACCAGGGCTCAAATTCAGAATTTGTCCTTTTTCCAGTGTCTCATCACTATTTACCCCGTGTCGCGCCAAAGTCCCAGGTTACAGAGGAAGGGGCAACACGATGGCTCCTCATCGCGACATCCCTCAATTTCTGAATTGTCAAAATCCAGTGACACGGCACGATAGCGATGCATTACTCTAGGGGTCCAATTCGGGAAATTTTACTGAAATTACAAGAAGCGTCCAAGGATTAAAAGGGTCAATTTCCTACCCCTATTTAAACCTAATAACACGTGATTTAGCTATTCTTCACCCAAAATATACTAGATTCTCTCAAGTTTCTCTCAAGAACAATCTAGAGTTTCTATTGGGGATTCAAATTCAAGAAGGTCTCACTGTAAATCTTCATGAAATCATGAACTAAGGTTTGCATAGTGTTCATTCATGGACTTCTTTCATCCATGAAGCCCAAGAATCCCTTTTTTTAAATTCAAGTTTATGGATTTTCTTATGAATTTCATGATTGGGCTGCTCTTGTTCATGTGGATAATGCAAAATTGAATTCTACTCCATATTGGGTAATAAATTCTATGTGGGTTAAAGTATTATAGATATAGATTCATGCAAACCTATGACTAAACCCTTGAATGATGAAATTAGAATTGAACCATGGTATTTAATTAGTGTACAATGATGTTTACATGTACCATGCCAACAATATGTTTGATTAAATGCCTAGATGAAGAAAAAGTGCCTAACTAGCATGATACCATGAAATCCCCATGTATGTACAAGTTATACCTGGGGTGCTTGTACCCGAAACATTAGCTGTGTACCTAGAGCCATGTCATGTTTTCACGATACTCTTAGTCAAGATATGAATCCTTAGACTTCAAACAGTCTTATGACTCAGGAAATCTCCATGATCTCATAAACTCATTCAGTTGTCAGATATCAGTAGTACTCCATCAATCAATGGAATTCAGTAACTCAACCCATGTTCAGTTCAGTAAATCATGATTCAGAGTCTATTCAAATGGGAGTAGGAATTAGCACCAAGTAAATCCAAGAAAGGGAACACACTATCAGATGAGGGTATGATTCTTAGAAGTCATCCTTGCATTTCAGAACTATGTAGCCAGCATAGTTTGATACATCAACACTGTCCGATGAGGGTTGATGAGGTTGATAAGCACTGTCAGATAAGGGCCCCACTATTCTCTTTTGGGGACACTATCAGATGAGGGTCGCCACAACTTTACCTTACCAGTGGTACGGTATTGACACCCTTCCAATTGGGGTTATAGATTGGACCCCAACTCAGCCATAATGGCACATTAGGGTCATGTCGGTTAGATAACTACTTCCCACAGTTTCATGTTACAGAATCAGGACTGTCAGACACAGTCAATTAGTCTCAGTAATAGAACTCAGATAGTTCTTCAGATTTTAGAATTGTCAGATACAGTACAAAACTCAAATAGTACCATCAGATTTAGGACTATCAGCTACAGTCACTCATGTTATCAATTATATTCAGATTCAGTAATCATGTTATCACAGAATTAGTGTTAGTTGTTATGTCTCACGCATGTATTCTCAAGCTGCTGATAGTTAGCCAGTTATTATTATTGCTCATGCATATGAACCCCATGAATTCATCCTACCTTAAATGCATACCAGTATATTCAAAGTAATGACGCATTTACGCTATGGTGTCTTATACCATAGGTTCAGAGACATGAGCTCCAGAGTAATAGTAGATTCCAAATATCTGCAAACAGAGTTAGAAGTGAGTTCTCATCTTTCGAGGACATTATTATTTCCCTATTATCTCATTAATTAGTTTACTAGTAGGAGTTACTTGGGGACATGTCCCATCAACTCCTTACTCAGACAGTTCAGTCAGTTAGAGGCTTTCTAGACTATCATGTTTCGGACTTCAGTATGTTTAATTTTATTTTGGGTATTCTATTACCCCACACAGATGTTATATCATTTTGATCATGTTCAGTATTGAACCTAATGGCCTTGCAATTTATGTTTCTGTATTATAAAGTATATTATACAATATACAGGTATAGATATCAGTCATGGGTTAGCTTGTGGTTCTTCGGGGTCATGAGCACCGTGTAGCATTTCGGGTGTCAGATTTGGGGTGTTACAAACTTGGTATCAGAGCCTAAGGTTCAATAGAGTCCTAGGAAGTCTGAAAGCCACATCTAGTAGAGTCTTGTACTTGGGTGTGTTGTGCGCCACATTTATGTACAGGAGGTTATAAGATGTTTTAGGAATAGTTTCCCTTCTTTTGGTATTTATGTCATGCCAGTGAGCATAATCTCAAGTCTAATCCATTTATCCCTTTATTCTACAGAACATGCCTCTTAAAAGAAGAAACGAAAATCAATCAGCCTCTTAGCCCGAAGATCCTTTGGGCGATCATGTTTCTCATGCGGAGTTCAGAATCGTATTCACTACTCTTGCTCAGTCAGTTTCCACTCAAAATGAATGGCCAGAAGTCTTTCCGACCAACCCAGTAGCTAATTCAGGCGCAACTAGGATTTGGGACTTCACCTGAATGAAGCCTCCATCCTTCCTTCAGTCTAAGGTAGATGAGGACCCTCAGGAATTCATTAATCAGGTTTAGAAGGTGACAGACATTATAGGGGTGACTACTGTTAAGAGTGCTTAGCTAGATGCATATCAGTTGCGGGATGTTGTTGCAGACAGCAGATCCAAGATGAGTAAGTTCACTTCAAGGGTAAATGATAGCGTTGTAATTGAGTGCAGATCTGCCATGCTGAATAATGACATAACTTTGTCTAGGATTATGAATCATGCTCAGCAGATAGAGGAGAAAAATATTAAGTAGAGAGAGAAGAAAAATAAGAGAGCGAAGACAGGTAGTTTCAACTTCGCTCGGCCTAAATTAGAAGGAGGAAACTGTTCCCAATTTCATCCTAAGTCATCAGTTCCAGTCCGTTCTTCATCCAGTGCTCCAGTTCCTAAGTTTAGGAAGGGTAACAGAGATAGATCACTAGGCTTTAGGTCTCAGGGCAGTGTTAGCAATGCCCGAACTAATCCTCTTTGTTAGACTTGTGGTAAGAACCACAAGGGTAATTGCAGAGCTGGTAGCGATGTCTGTTTCAATTGTGGCAAGCCAAGCCACAGAGTTAGAGACTGCCCTCAGTCAGGTTATTAGAGTCATCTTTGCTCCTCATCTCAGTTCGATCACCCAAATCAGTAGGGTGACACCACTAGTTCTACTAGTGGGCAACACCCAAATCGTCTCTATGATATTCAGTCCCGTCAGGATCAGGAAAATTCTCCTGATATAGTTACTGGTATGTTACAGATCTTTCATGTGCATGTTTATGCTTTGCTAGATCCAGGAGATTCTTTGTCTTTTGTTACTCTCTATATAGCAAGCAATTTCTGAATCAGTCCTAAAATCCTAGCAGAGCCCTTTTCAGTCTCTACTCTTATGGGTAAAACCATCATAGCCCGGCGGGTATACAGGAACTGCCCGATTATGATATTTCAGAAAGTCACTTCAGCAGACTTAGTTGAATTAGAGATGACTGATTATGATGTCATTCTCGGTATGGATTGGCTTCATTCCTACAATGCCACAGTCGACTACAGAAATAGAATAGTCCTATTTCAGTTTCCCAATGAACCCATCCTTGAGTGGAAGGGTAGTACTTCAGTGTTTAGAGGTAAGCTTGTTTCCTACATTCGGGCGTAGAAAATGATATCTAAAGGGTGTGTCTATCATCTTGTTTGAGTTAAGGACACTAGTTCTGAAACTCCCAGCCTTGAATCAATTCCAGTTGTAGGTGAATATTTAGATGTCTTTCCTGAAGATCTTCCAGGAATTTATCCCAAAAGGGAAATAGACTTTGGCATTGATCTTCTTACAGATACTCAGCCTATATCTATTCCTCCATACAGAATGGCACCAGCAGAACTCAGAAAACTGAAAGAACAATTGAAAGATCTCTTAGATAAGGGATTTATCAGGCCAGCATTTCCCTGTGGGGCGCTCCAGTATTATTCATGCATAAGAAAGATAGTTCTCTTAGGATGTGTGTAGACTACCGTCAACTCAATAAGGTCATGGTCAAGAACAAGTATCCTTTTCCTAGAATCGATGACTTGTTTGATCAACTTTAGGGTGCCAATTATTTCTCTAAGATAGACCTCAGATCCGGCTATCATCAGCTCAGAGTTAGAGAATGTGACATTTTGAAAATAGCTTTCCATACTTAGTATGGTCATTTCGAATTCTTAGTTATGTCCTTTGGTCTTACCAACGCCCCAGCCGCTTTCATGGACTTGATGAACCGTGTGTTCAAGTAGTACTTGGACATGTTCGTCATAGTCTTCATAGATGATATTCTGGTCTATTCCCACAGTGAGCAGAATTATGCAGACCATCTTAGGACAGTACTTCAGACTCTCATAGATCATCAGTTATTCGCCAAATTCAGTAAGTATGAATTTTGGCTAAGGTCAGTAAAATTCCTTGGTCATATCATTTCCGGTGATGGCATTAGAGTCGATCCTCTAAAGACCAAAGCAGTAAGAAATTGTCCTCTCTTTGTCTCTCCATCATATATCAGGAGTTTCTTGGGTTTGTCTGGCTATTACTGATGGTTTGTTGAGGGATTTTCTTCTATTGCATCCCCTATGTCCAAATTGACTCAAAAGAAAGTCAAGTTTCAGTGGTCATATCTTTGCGAGAAGAGTTTTTAGGAGTTAAAGACTCGACTCACCTCAACTCTAGTATTAGCTCTTCCAGATGGTCCAGATGGTTTCGTAGTGTATTGTGATGCATCCAAAGTAGGTTTGGGTTGTGTCCTCATGCAGAATTGTAAGGTCATAGCCTACGCCTCTAGGAAGCTTAAGCCCCATGATAGGAATTATCCTACTCATGATCTTGAGTTAGCAGCCGTAGTATTTGCCTTGAAGATTTAGAGGCATTATTTATACGGTGTTCACGTAGATGAGTTCACAGATCATAAAAGTCTTCAGTATATCTATTCTTAGAAAGATCTCAATCTTCGTCAGAGAAGGTGGTTAGAGCTATTGAAAGATTATGACATAAGTGTCCTTTATCATCCGAGAAAGGCCAATATAGTGGTGGACACTCTCAATATACTATCCACGGGTAGTGTTTCTCATGTTGAGGACAGTAAAAAGAAGTTAGATCAGGAAGTCCATCATCTTGCCAGACTAAGCGTTCGCTTAGTCGATACAGAAGAGGGTGATATATATGATCAGAGTAGTTTAGAATCATCTCTAACTTCTGAGGTGAAATAAAAGCAAGATAGATATCCCAGCCTTGTCAAGTTGAAAGAGTCAGTCCAGGATCAGAAAGTAGAGGTTTTCTCCTAAGAGGGAGATGGTGTCCTTCGTTGTCAGGGTCGTCTCTGTGTTCCAGGTGTAGATGACTTAAGGAACCAAATTCTTGCAGAAGAGGATGGTGCGCACTACTCTATTCATCTAGAGGCCACAAAGATGTACCACAACTTGCGGGAAATCTATTAGTGGAGTGGGATGAAGAGAGACGTTGCAGAGTTTGTGGCTAAGTGCTCTACATGTCAGCAGGATAAAATAGAGTATCAGAAGCCTAGTGGCTCCATACAGGATTTTGGTATTCCTACTTGGAAGTGGGAAGTTGTGAACATGGACTTCATGATGGGTTTGCCTCGAACTAGTCATCAGCATGATTCAGTTTGGGTCATTGTAGACAGGATGACCAAATCAGCTGATTTTCTTCCAGTTCATACCTCTTATTCAAACGAGGATTAAGCCATACTCTACATTAGGGAGTTGGTCATATTACACAACATTTTGTTATCTATTATCTCAGACAGAGGTACCCAATTCACCTCTTACTTCTGGAAAGTGTTCCAAAAGGGTCTTGGTACCCAAGTTCATCTCAGTACAACTTTTCATCCTCAAACCGACGATCAAGCAAACAGAACCATTCAAAATTTAGAAGATATGCTACGGGCGTGTGCAATTAATTTCAAGAGTAGTTGGGATGACCACTTGCCTTTGATTGAGTTTGCATACAACAACAACTATCATTCCACTATTCAGATGGCTGCATTCGAAGCTCTCTATGGTAGGAGATGTAGATCTCCGATCGTTTGGGTTGAAGTTAGTGAGACCTCAATCATAGGGCCTGAATTAATATTCAATGCCTTAGAAAAAGTCCAGTTGATTAAAGAAAGACTCTGGGTTGCTCAGAGCCGATAGAAGTCTTATGCAGATGTTCGTAGAAAAGATCTCGAGTTTAAGATTGGTGATCATGTCTAACTAAAGATCTATCCCATGAAGTGAGTGAAGAGATTCGACAAGAATGGAAATCTCGTCCCCGGTATATTGGTCCCTTTAAGATTCTCAGTCGCTTTGGCAAGGTAGTCTATGAGATTGAATTGCCTTTAGATCTAGCCTCAGTTCATCCAGTCTTTCATGTATCTTTTCTTAAGAAGTGCATAGGTGACCCATCAGTTATAGTCCCTATTTAGAGCATAGATGTTCAGAACAGCCTCTCTTATGAAGAGACTCCAGTTGAAATCTTAGACTATCAGACTCGTACACTGAGGAACAAAGAAGTCCCTCTAGTTAAGGTTCTTTGGCAAAATCAGTCCGTCGAGGGAGCTACTTGGGAAGCAGAGGTAGACATGCATACCAAGTATCCTTACCTCTTCTTCTCCAACTCAGATCAAGCTCAAGGTAACGGTTCTCCTTAAGCTTACTCAGTTTCATGTTCAGTGTTCATCACAAACTTGGTATGCAGTTTCATGCTCATGTTCCCATTGGAAACTTGGTATCAAGTACCATTGCATATTCAGTCATGCACTCATGTATTAGTTCATTTATGTAATTATGCATCAGATATGCATTCTCATTGTAAGAAACTTAGTTCTTCAGAACACTCAGCCATGCATTCATGAATCAGTTACATATGCATTAGATATGCATATTCAATATTATATATTCATCTTGTTAGTCATGTCAGTCATGAGATCATGTTCCATTTATTCATGTTCATTATGTACATAGTTGTCTTTTCTCCCCTCTCAGTCAGTTTTATTCGAGGACAAATGTTCTCAAGAGGGAGATATTGTAATACCCCATACTTTTTCCTAGATAATTTCGCCTCAAGAATGTCTAGTATTAGCTTTAAAATTGAATGATGATTATTCCATGCGTAATTTTCAATATTTTCACTTTCTGTCATATGGGAAATTCAATAAGCTTTCCATCGATATAAAATTCGCCCAAATTAGATAACCGAGTCAGAAGTTACAACTATTTCAAGTTCCCATTGTAAAATAGTGCCATATTAGTTAGTGGTGTGCCGTGCCAAAAAAGGAAATGGCATTTGGAAAATTCCAGTAGGGCTCCGTGATTATGGAGCATCGCGCCAGGGCTCAAATTTAGAATTTGTCCTTTTTCCAGTGTCTCAGCGCGATTTTCCCCACGTCGCGCCAAAGTTCCAGGTCATAGAGGAAGGGACAATGCGATGGATCTGTGCCGCGCCATCCCTCAGTTTTCCAATTGTCAAAATCCAGTGACACGGTACAATAGCGCCGCGTCGCGCCAGGGGTCTAATTCGGGAAATTTTACTAAAATTACATAATGCGTCCAAGGATTAAAAGGGCCAATTTCCTACTCCTATTTAAACCCAATAACATGTGATTTAGCTATTTTTCACCCAAAATATACTAGTTTCTCTCAAGTTTCTCTCAAAACAAGATAGAGTTTCTATTGGGGATTCGAATTCAAGAAGGTCTTACCGTCAATCTTCACGAAATCATGAACTAAGGTATGTATAGTGTTAATTCATGGACTTCTTTCGTCCATGAAGCCCATGAATCCCTTTATCTAAATTCAAGTTTATGGATTTTCTTATGAATTTCATGATTGGGCTGCTTTTGTTCATGTGGATAATGAGAAATTGAATTCTACTCCATGTTGGGTGATAAATTCTATGTGGGTTAAAGTATTATAGATATAGATTCATACAAACCTATGACTAACTTGAATGATGAAATTAGAATTGAACCATGATGTTTAATTATTGTACAATGATTTTTACATGTCCCATGCCTACAATATGTTTGATTAAATTCCTAGATGAAGGAAAGGTGCCTAACTAGCTTGATACCATGAAATCCCCATGTATGTACAAGTTATGACTATCACATGTTTTAATGAAATTCTTCTATAAATGTATTATGGATTATGATGTTAATTATATTTTCAAGTAAGTTATGCTTGGTCAGTTTCCTTCCATCGAGTCCTGAGGGTACTCACATCCGAAATATTAGCTGTGTGCCTAGATCCATGTCATGTTATCAAGATACTCTCAGTCAAGCTATGAATTCTTAGACTTCAGATAGTCTTATGACTCAGGAAATCTCCATGATCTCATGAACTCAATCAGTTGTCAAATATCAGTAGTATTCTGTTAGTCAACGAAATTTTGTAACTCAGCCCATGTTCAGTTCAGTAAATCATGATTCATAGTCTATTCAGATGGAAGTAGAAATTATTACCGAGTAAACCTAAGGATGGGAACACACACTATAAGATGAGGGTGTGATTCTTAAAAGTCATCCTTGCGTTCCAGAACTATGTAGCCAGCATAGGTTGAGACATCAACACTGTCCGATGAGGGTTGATGAGGTGGATAAGCACTGTCAGATAAGTGCCCCACCATTCTCTTTTGGGGACACTATCAGATAAGGGTCACCCACAGCTTGTCCTTACTAGTGGCATGGTATTGACACCCTTCCAATTAGGGTTATAGATTGGACCCCAAATCAGCCATAATGGCATATTAGAGGCATGTCGATTAGATAACTACTTCCCACAGTTTCATGTTATAGAATCAGGACTGTCAGACGCAGTTAATCAGTCTCAGTAATAGAACTCAGATAGTTCTTCAGATTTCAAGACTGTCTGATACAGTCAACTCAGATATAGTATGGAACTCAGATAGTTCCATCAGATTCAGCACTGTCAGATATAGTCACTCATGTTATCAGTTATATTCAAATTCAGTAATCATGTTATCACAGTATTAGTGTCAGTTGTTATGTCTTATGCATGTATTCTCACGCTCATGATAGTTAGTCAGTTATTATTATTGTTCATGCATATGAACCCCATGCATTCAGCCTACCTCATATGCATACCAGTACATTCAAAGTACTGACGCATTTGCGCTATAGTGTCTTATACCATAGGTTTAGAGACACGAGCTCCAGAGCAACAATAGATTCCAGATATCTATAGACAGAGTTAGAAGTAAGTCCTCATCTTTCGAGGACATGATTATTTCCCTATTATCTCATTAATCAGTTTACTAGCGGGAGTTAGTTAGGGATATGTCCTATCAACTCCTTACTCAGACAGTTCAGTCAGTTAGAGGCTTTCTAGACTATCATGTTTCAGACTTCAGTATGTTCAGTTTTGTTTTGGGTATTCTATTACCCCACACAGATGTTATATCATTTAGATCATGTTTAGTATTGAACCTTATGACCTCACAGTTCATGTTTCCACATTATAAAGTATTTTATGTTGTATACAGGTACAGATATCAATCATAGGTTAGCTTGTGTCCCTTCAGGGTCATGAGCACCGTGTATCATTTCGAGTATCAGATTTGGGGTGTTACAATAACCAATCAATATCATGAACATAGCCTTGGGCCCAATAATATATTTGGAATAATGAAAATATCATAATCATGGCCTTAGGCCCAAATGTATATCTGATATAATCATAACTTCATGATCTGGGGAAAAACCATCACAATCCCCTAAGTAATATATAAAGAATTTCTAAAGATTCTTTAGTCTCAACTATAACTAATGTGCTAACAACCTATTAGTGTAATAAGATCCTAGAAGCATAGTAAGTATTTCACCTTACGGGTCAATTCACCCATCTAAGCCTCAAACTCAGATATTCTAGGCTATGTCATGGTGTTATACACACAATCAATTTTAATATTCTCATTTACATGCAAAATAAAATACACCATCTCATGAAGAAGAGTAGACAGAAGTTTGCCTCGAATCTGAACTATAAATCCTTGAATCATCCATAACACGTATGTCTTCACTCCATGATAAAAAAAATGTCATCACAGAATCAAAATCATAATCTACACATCATTAGGTGTAAAACAAAACCCATATTTCTATATAATAGGTTGTGTCAAATTTTAGGTCATGAATGGGCCCGCAGGGCCCATAAATAGAATCCAAAATTAAACTCGTCATGATGTCCGTTCAAGGATAAGGAATGTACACTCAAAATTTGAGCACAAATAGATCATATAGCTTCTCAAATAAACCCCTAAAGTTTGGGAATTTAAAGATCTAATTTCTATGAATTTACCATGAATTTGGATGGAAATGAAAGGGAAAATCAATGGGAAATAACCAAAAAGAATTAGGCTAGCTTACCTTAGCTTATTTGGATGATTTCTCACTCTTTTAACTTCTTCGAGCTCTCAAAATTATGTATAAATAATGAAAAGAATGTTGGAAATTTATGTTGAAGAAGAGGGCTAAATAGGGGGTCGGGAGTCGCTTTCGTGACTCAGAAATTGTGATCACAACCTGCAAAGGGTAAAATGCATATGGAGATCATGATTTACCCTTCGCAGTCATGATGTGGAGAAAAGGCATAAAATGCATGCTTCAATCACGATTTACCCTTTGCAATTGCAGTTGCACCAGATTTTCTAAGTCTGTTATGGACTTCAATAGGGTGTTCGGGATTCACAAAGAACCCTGTGCATGCAAAATAACTATGCTACCATACAAAATTCAATGTTTCAAGCTTAATGAAACCATTAAAATATTTATCCAAGATTTTTTGACTAAATTTGGGGCCCACACCTATAGTTCTATTTTATACAAAATCTTCCCAATAGCCCACAATAAGTCTAGAAGCCTCGAGACCTGAACCAAGGGTCCCCCTAGCCTAAACTCAACATTCTAAAGCTTATAGAACTGTTGAAAATCTCTTTCGAGGTCATCTACTAGGATTTTTGGTAGGAGACCAAATCCTAAACATCGAAAGCTCCAAAAAATATGGAAATAAGCCTAAAATCCAAATGAACCATCTGATCACTGAACCGATAGTTTTGGCAAGTCATAAATGACTTGAAGTCGATGTGGGAAGGCTTAAAACACTAGAAATGCATGTAAATTGAATAAATGACTTTGAGGGTCATTATAGTTTATACTTATTGCCTCTTTAGTTTTACTACGTTATTTTTAATGGATATTTGGCATAGTTTACATTCTTGTTGGCATGTTATGTATATTTTCAGTCGGTAGTTGCCTACTGAGTACCATTTTTTTGGCACCCATACTACACTTTTGTAGCCTGCAGATCATAATATGGATTCTCGATATTGTTATATGCGTCGTGCGAAGCAACTATGATTTAGAGACATAGGGTGAGCTTCTCGTATTCAGTGCATTGTCATTCTCCCTCTTTTGTATTAACTAGTCTCTATGATGTATTTAGAAATGGGTTGTATCACTATATTCATTTAGCACTTTATTATGTAGTTGTATTATTTTAGTAGCTCGTATACTAATTACACCAAGTTTTTGTGCTATTTTATGTATTGCAGTCTCTTACCGTATTTATTTTGCATTCTTCCTTATTTCTTTTGGTACTCTGCTACTAGAAATTTTGTACTATGGGTTGGCTTATCTACTAGTGGGTTATAGTAGGTCCCATCATGACTAGATTATTTGGGTCGTGACACTGGCTAAGTATAGGATCATTGTGTTGTTTCTCTTTCACTTCCGCCACTAACGACAACTCTGAACCATTTTGAACCACTACACCCCATCATCTATGTCAATAAAATGTACTTCCAGTTAGTCTAATCTATGCACCTCTTTGGCTAATTCCTTCTTCCCCTTTTCCACATGTGCCACACTACCTATAGATTGCATACTCAATGTGTCAGCCACTATATTTTCTTTACCTAGCTGGTAGAGCATATTTATGTCATAATCTTTTTTCAACTAAACCAATTTCTCTATTGAAGATTCAACTCCTTCGATGTAAATACCTATTGAAGACTCCTACTATAGGTGAAAATATCAACGTGTACACCATACAATTAATGTCTCTAAATTTTGAAGGCAAACACAACTGCTACTAATTCTAAATTATGAGTTGGATAGGTCTTCTTATGGTCTGTAAGTTGTCTAGAGGTATAAGATATTAGCCTTTGATTTTTCACCAAAATACTACATAACCTAACTCTAGAAGCATTATAGTACACCATAAATTCGTATTACCTATCTGGAATAGCTAGCACTGGTGCTAAAGTCAACCTATCCTTTAGTTCGTGAAAGCTCTTCTTATATTTATTTGGTGATATAAACTTCTCTTTATTTTGTATCAACTTGGTTAATGGTGTATATATTGAGCAAAAAACCTCCATAAATCTCTTATAGTAACTGGCTAAGGCCAAAAAAGTCCTAATATCGGATGGAGTAATGGTCCTATGACAATGCATTACTTCATTTATTTTTTAGAGTCTATATGAATACATGCACCCGAAATCACATGCCCCAAAATGGTACAGACTCCAACCAAAATTCACACTTGCTAAACTTTTCTTACAACTGACGATCCTTGAGGGTCTCCAACACTATTCTCAGGTAGTCTGCATGTTCCTCCTTACCTCGAGAATATATGAGTATGTAATCTATGAAGATAATGAAAAACATATCCAAATACTATTTGAAGATCCTATTCATTAAATCCATAAAGGTTGTACAAGCATTCGTTTGTCCAAAATATATAACCACAAACTAAAAGTGAACATACCGTGTCCTTAAAGCAGTCTTCAGAATGTCACATTCTCTAACCATCAACTGATGATATCCCAGCTTAATATTAATCTTTGAAAACCAACGGACACCATGAATCTAGTCAAAGAAGTCATTAATTCTAGGGAAGAGATAGTTGTTCTTGATGGTAACCTTATTTAACTTTCAATAATCTATACACATTCAAAGAGTACCATTTTTTGTGCATGAATAAGACTTCAGTACCCCATGGAGTAACACTAAGTCTGATGAACCCCTTATCTAAGAGGTCTTTAAGTTCCTTCATCAACTCTTTAACCTCGGCTGGAGCAATCCGATAGGGAGGAATGAATATGGTCTAGGTATCTAGAAAATGATCAATCCCAAACACTATTTCTCTATTGGGAGGTACTCCATGAAGATCTTTTGGGAAAACTTTAGGAAACTCACTAACTACACGAACTGAATAAATAGTTAGGTTTTAGACACAGTATCTTGATACACCCAAATTACATCTCTCTTACGAGAGAGTAAGCGGTCGTTGTCAAATATATAACCCAACTAGGTTAGGGTCGAATCCCACAGGGAATATGGTGTTAATTAAGTTGTATGCAGATTAGTTGACTTTTAATTGTTCGTTTCCATAAAATAAATAGGGGGGATTTGATTCAGTTCATAAATTAATGGTTTCGGTTTAACAAGATGAAATACGTGTAGTAGTATTAAAATTCAGAGAAATGGCAAGCTAGGGTTATGTTCACCTTGTAGTTTTCAATACTTTCTAACTATGGGATTTACAAATTCATACATGCATCGTGCGTGCTTACAGAGAAACGTATTGTATTTAATAACATAATCCTAGTGTTTCTCAACCATCAAGAACTAATTCACTTTAGTTCTCTCGAATTAAAAGCGTTTACCAAAAACAATACGAAATCTCCAAGTAGTTAATCCTGCTAAGGCATTAACATATGAAATAGGGGTTGGTAATCCTATTTTCTTGTCACTACTCTCTTTTCTGAACATCAACCTTTCTTTTGAACAAGTTACGTTTTAAGGCATATCCTCTATGTTTGCAACCACGAGAATTCAAGATAAACGAAGAGAGTATGATGTAAACAAATCAATGCATAATGAATTCAAAACCCAAAGTAATAGATTGTATGCTTCAAGGCTTCCATAACCCTAACTAATAAACTTAGCTACTCGTGAATAAAACAGAAATCACAATAGAAATATTCATCATACCAAAAACTAGAAAATGATCTTGGTGTGCGAATAGTGAAAATAAGAGAGAAGAAACGTTTTCTCTCTCTCTCTCCAAGATAAGATGCCACTCTCCCTCTTCAAAAACTAATATATAATAATCAATCTCTAACTAAAAATTCAGCATTAAGCCTTTTAATAATCTTTTCTCTCATAATTGCCTTCTAAGTCCCTGAACTAATTATAAATGACAAACTAGTCTTGGACATAGTTTCTAGGCGCCACATTTAGTCCAGACTGCTACTCTCTCTTGTGTCATATGCCATCTGTATTCCATAGTCTCATTATGTCTTCATCTACCTCATTAATACCTGAAATCATGTTAATCACATCGGTTAGCTCAATAACATAGAAGTAAAGTAAAAACATAAGAAACTAGGCATTTTGTTCTCTAAACTTAGCTAAAACATGGATAAGTTATGGTGCTTAGGCGTATAAATACACTCAAGATCATATCTTTAACCCAAACTAAGTGGTAGATATATCCCTTTCAGATTAACATTCTAGATTTATGATAAGAGATACACTAACCTTTGGGAGATACTGAACTACCCTCCTACTCGAGGACTGACTTATTAGGGAACTAAAACATCACTATTCAGGTGCAATAATTGACTGATGTGTAGCAAGAATAGATCCATTTTATGCTAAGAATGATATAAAAATCTATCATCACTTGCTATATTAAATCTGCTAAAGTGACCCAATGGAGGATTGTAATAAGTCACTTTCTATACACTCATCTAGAAACAACTAACTTTCCAACTGGAGTTCAAACTAAGAAAGGTTGGGAAAAATTCTCAGGACTTGCACAAAAGTTCACAGAAACAAGTGGGGTCACAAAAGAGAGGGTTAACCCTGGATCTAATAACACATAAACATCAAGGTGAAATATACGAAGAACACGAGTGACTATATAGATCCACATAGTTGGTTTTGAAAAGTTAAAAAAATAGGAGGGTGATGTATTTTGAGCTAAAATTGAGTCTGCTTCTGTAGGTACCTTAGGTTTCTCTTGGTTAATCATCGTCATGTTGTTTTTTCTATGTTTTGTTTTCTAAGACATGCAAATATTCTAAGTTGAGGTCTTTGATATTCCATGGTTTCATGGAACTTTCGCTGCTTAAAACTAGAAAATATGAAAGTACGTAGGTATGTTTTGTTAGATATGACGTGCTTTTTTGTTTATGTTACAGGAAATTAGGTATCTGGAGCTGAAGAAAAGAAAAGATGATGAAAAAGTGCAGGAAGACCATTACATCCCATAAATGGTATCCACCTGGAGTAAGTCCCTTCATGGGTATAAGAAAGTGAAGATTAGAGAACCTGAAAGTTGCAAATTTTCTCTGACACTCATGATGGGGGAACTAAGAGGAGTAAGTGGAACTTAACCATTGTAAGTACCACCGTAGGTCACCTCCTACTTTTTATATATAGTTCTGACACCCAAGACACCGCCTATGGGGCATAGGTGCCACTTACGGCCCATAAGTGGGTCTGTAAGTGGCCACTAACCTAATTTTCCCTATTCATTTTGGTTAAGATTTTTAGGTTTTCTATGTATTCTATAAATACCCTTTGGACATTTTTGTATTAGGTTATGCACTTTACATTGTTTTTATGCACTTCATACATTCGCAACCATATATTGATTTCAAGATTCGACTTTTGATCTTCGAATCCTTTGTTCTTTATTTATTGGTTGAGTGTTAATTTGAGATTATTGGTTTTGTTCTTAATTCATTGTGAGATTCATCTTATGCTTTATTTATTGATTTTCATGGATATTCTCATAAGCATGAGTGGCTAAACCACCTTTCTAGGGTTGTGAAAACCCTGGGGTAATGAATAAAGGAAGTGTTAAGCCATTCTTGATCAATATTCTTGCATGTATTGTAATCTTCTTTGGTTTAATTATTTTCTTAGCAATGGCCAATGTTGAGAACCTACCAGTATTCACTATTTACTTCACAAGAGAGGTAGAGATTAGGAAAAGAAGATCACGATAGTAATTTAAAGTTAATTCATCTTTATCTAATTAACTTAAAACTCAAAAGGTAATATTTAATCTAGGATCTAGGAGAAGGGTTAGTAAAGAGACACTCTTAGACTCACAAGGTAAAGAGTGAAATTCATTAAATGTGTTCACAAGATGGTTAGTGATACATAACTTGTCAGATTCTGTATGCAAAGTATTATGATAGATCAATAAAGCACGATAAATCTATAGAGTTAAGAAGATGGGGGAACACGGTCCTAGTAATCATCTTAGATTTATTTCGACTAAGGCAATCAAGAATTATTGCTACTTTACTATTTTCACAACAACATTTCCAATTTACTTTCCTATATTTTTTCAGTTGATTTAAGAGATTCTTGAGAGATTATTCAGCCTATTCCCTTTGGTTTTTACCCCATCTTATGTTGGGTTACTATATTAGACTTTTATTGCATTATACTTCTTGGAGGTGTAGTTTTGGGTGATATCAAATTTTGGCATCGTTGTCGGGGAATACAGTTACGGATTGATTGGCAGAGTTTGTTGAAGTTATTGGGTTTTACATTTTTTTCTTCTTGGGGCATACGTTGGTGTATGCTCAGTACTAAGATTCAAGGAAATCCCTTGATCCCACTTGAACCTAAGCTTGTAGGAACCCTACGATAGAATCGTAGGATAGCAGTACATGAGTATAAAGTTCATAATAACCTGGATCTCTTTTATCCCCAACCTCCAATAGTTGATTAGGAAATAGTCAAGCAAACCATTACTTGGATTTTTGATAAAGAAAATGTAAGGAGAGATAATGAGGTTGTCTTTCGTATATCTCAATAGTCTAGGGTAAGAAAACAAAAAAAACATTGAGCAGAACTCGACAGACCTAAAAAAGATAGAGTGAAAATGCCCTCAGCCTTTCAGTATATTCCAAGCTATGATGATTTAGAAGATGATGTGGGGTATGTTGATCCTATCGATGTAGGAGTCATTATTCCTCCTAAGTTTTCCCAAGGGATGAAGTTTGATATTACTAGTGCTATAATCTAGTCGTTGAATCTAAAGGGTGTGTTTGTTGGCCTGCTGATCGATGACGCCAACATGCACATCATGAATTTTATTAGGATCGACACTTTATATAATTTGCCTAGGGTGAATCAGGAAGCATTGTGACTCAGGTTGTTCTTATTTTCTCTGATGGGTGAAGCGACACTATGGCTAAGGGAATTACCTTGTGGGTCCATCAATAATTAGAATGAGATACGAAAGCAGTTCTTAGACCAGTTCTTTCTTCCTTCGAGGATGATGCATTTAAAGGATGAAATATATAATTTTAGGTAATTGTAGTCTGAACCAATGTATGAGGCATGGTTAAGTTTCAAGAAGAAGTTGATTATGGTGCCCAATCATAGGATTTTGGGGAAAATTTTGCTTGAAATGTTCTATTAAGCCCTGAGTGCCGGTTCTAAAGCTATTGCAGATACTATTATAGGTGAAGTGTTCATGAGCCTACGTTGGGAGATAGCGTCAGAAATCTACGATCAGGTCTCTCTTAACAGCCAAAGGTGGCATACTCGAGAGGCAGACAGAGGTATTGATACTTATGCTATTAGTATCTCTAGTGAGTTGAGAATTTTAGGTGATATTATGTCTCAATAAGTTATGTAGATGAGAGCAGAGATTGGGATTTGGACTAGGCAATTCACAACTATGAATTCTGAGAAGGTGAATGTTATGCACGTACAAGGTAAAGCACCTAAGTTGTATGATACTGATATTAAAAAAGATGCAAAGTATCTAGATAGAGAGTTGGAAGGTTTCAGAGCCAAGGGTCAATAGTCTAGTCAAGACACTTGGAACTTAAGGTAGGGGAACCTAGGTCAAAACTATTGGGGAAATATATAGGGATCTAAGAAGAGATAGATCATGAATGGAGTAGTAAGGATAATTATAAGAAAAAGAGTGATGCGTCTGTTCCATCGAGGAATCATGATACTAAATTAAGGATGGAGGCGTTGCTCACAAAACTGGCAAAGGGATCAGAAAAATAAGAAAGTTTCCTTAAGGAGATTAAGGCAGGCATTTTAGGTTTGAGCCATAAAGTGGAATTATATGTTACTGCAATCAAGTAACTTGAGCAGTAATTTGGTCAAATATCAGCAACCTTGAATCAATGTCAATCGGGCACTCTCCCAAGTAATACTGTGCAGAACCTAAAGAATAACAGTCATTTTTTAGCCATCACCACTCAGAGTGGTAAGAGTACCATTAATCCCCCCTATGCTTGTAGTTGATGAATTTCAGAATGATGTGGCTGATATTGATGATACACTCAAAGCAAAATCTGAGAAGTTGGTGACTAGTGGTGAGTCATCACAAAAATCGATGGGGATGGATAAGCTTGTTGAGAAGGATAAAGGAAACAGGGAGGAATTTGATCCTGTAGTGAAGATCATTCCATGACCTCCCCCACCTTTTCCTCAAAGGTTGAAGCAAAAAAAAAGAAGGAAAGTATAAAAAGTTTATTATTATGCTCAAATAGTTGAGTTTGAATATCCCTCTTCTTAAAGCTCTTGAGCAAATTCCTGGGTACACGAAATTTATGAAAAATTTGGTGACAAAGAAGATAGATGTGAGTTATGAGTACATTGGTGGTTTGAATTATTGAAGTGTGATTACATCTAGATCTCTGGCACAAAGAAAAACTGATTCCGGAGCTTTCATGATTCCTTGCATAATTGGGAAACCTAGATTTTCCAGAACTCTATGTGACTTGGGGGCAGAATTAAATTGATTTTTCAATATGAAATTTTGATGATGAGTAGATAACAACAAGAGAACAGGTTTTTTGATGTGCAAAATTCAGTACAGCTGGCACGCATTGTCTGCACAGTTTTGTCCTCTTGTGTAACAAATTTCTAGGTCCTATTTGGTACTGATTAGGATAGCTGATCAAATAATCTTTCATCTCTAATCCTCACCCATTTATAAAAGTAAAATAAGACTTCTTCATTAAATAAGGTTTTTGCACAATTCTAAATAGTGAAGAGAGATAGAACCAAAAACTCCACCACTCAAGTTCTTTGCTATTTATCTGAGCTTATATTGAAATTGTTGTTGAGTTAGTACTAAATTGTAATTTAACTACTCATGCAATAAGAGTAGTGTTATTCTCTTTGAGTAGAGAGTGCTTAGGTAGAGTTGCTTAAGTGTGAGGCTAATTAGCATTAATCAGCGTAGATGGTCCTTGGTAGAGTTACCAAGATGAGCTTATAGTAGATTTATTACAAAGTTAAAGGGTCCTAGAAGTAGGCTAAAATATAGACTTTAATAAGGAGGTTTATTATAGTGGATTTCGTGAGGTGCTTGTGAGTGAAATCTTTGGTTTTTCCCTTCCTAGGTTTTCACATAAAATTCTTGTGTTTTTACCTTCCTGCATTGCTTTTGTTTTTTCGGCACATCATAGTTTCTTTATTGTTCTATAGCTTGTGATTGATTGTAAAGGACCTAGTACCTTACTATGTGGTGCAACCCCTAAGGGTTCAAACAATTGGTAGCAGAATAGGTTCACTCCAAAAATTTTACAACTAGAGTATTTTGGTCATCATGGTTGCTTTAACTAAACCAGGGTGGAAAGAAATGAAGGAAAAGGAGATTTTCCTGACTTCAAAAACAATAGAGTATGACCTAGGTAAAGAAGACAATGATGTTTCACTTCTGGCAACGAACATTGTTAGATCTATAAAAAGGGTGGTCAGCTTAGCAAAAAGAATGATCAAAATCCTGAAAAATCAAAAAGAAAAGATACAACTAGCCTTATAATAAATAAGGTGTTGGCTGCATGGAAAGATTCCACAAATATATCTAATAAAGAAAAGGAGGATGAAGATGGTTTTATGTTAAAACATGGTGAGAAGAAAATAAACTCAGGATAATGTATCTCTCTAATGGCCACTACTGAAGATAGAGAAGAAAATGTGCTAGAAAATATGGATGACAACCAAAACTGGTTTATGGACAGTGGTTGTTCTAGATACATGACTGGGAGAGATAATTGTTTTCTCTCTCTCAATTCACTTTAAAGAGGAGGTGTGTCTTTTGGAAATGACAAAAAGGGTTATATCCAAGGTGTTAGAAAGATTGGGAAATCACCTCATCATACAATAGAAGATGTGTATTATGTTAATGGGCTAAAGTAGAGTCTTCTAACTATATCTCAAATCTCTGACAAAGGAAATGAGGTAAAATTCTCATCTAAAGGATCCACTATTTCAAGGATGAAATCTGAAAAGATTATTCTTAAAGCCAAAAGGATCAAGAACATGTATGTGCTTATATGGAGTTTGTGACTGATGGGTAATTCACTTATTTAAGTGCACAAGGTGAAGATGCTAATTTATGGAATAGAAGCTAGGGCATGTGAGTTCCTCTTTGTTAAACAAGTTGATTTCAAGAGACCTAGTTTGTGGCCTGTCAAAGCTAAAACTTCCAGATAATATATTATGTGATGCTTGTGTGACAGCGCCCAAGTGCACACGCAAGTGTACGTGGTCTTATTAAGTAGTAAAGTGGCGTTCAAGAAATCCCAAGTATTGATCTCTCATGGACTTGCATATACCGACTATCTGTAATGCCCTGATTCTATACCCCAAATGCTATATGGTGCTTAACACCCCGAAGGACCACAAGCTAAACCATGACTGATATCTGCTGTGAGAATTGAAACATGATACTGTAATAAATACAGAAAATAGGCTGAAATGCCATAAGGTTCAAAATCTGTAAATAATGTTAAAGTGTATCAACTGAAATAACAATCTATAAAACTGAACACTATCTGAAAACTAGTATGAAAGGCCTCTAACTGAAACTATCTGAAAGTGGAGTTGATGGGACAATTCCCTAACTAACTCCATCTACTGAAATACTGAGTCTACTGAAATAATGAAATTAAAAAAATCCTCGAATGATGAGGACTCACTTCTAATCTACTGCTGCTAGATGAATCTGAATCTATCTATGCACGGTCGGGAACCCGAGCATCCGAACCTATGATATGAGACATCATATCACAAAGAAAGAGTATGTGCCAGTACGTGGAATGTACTGGTATACTAGATAAGGTAAGGCTGAATGCAAGGGCTCATATGCATGAATAATAATTGACCGTATGATATAGAGTAACTGAACATGAGAGTACATGGAAAACTGATACTGCTGTAAATACTGAGAATGCACTAATATGCATATAAATAAATACTGTGACTAAGCTTGTCTGAAGTTAAGTCCTTAATTTTGATACTGAGTAACTGATATCTGAAGTTACTGATAACTAATTTACTAATACTGGTTGACTGTATCGGATAGTCTTGATTCTGTAGAACTGAACTAAGTTCTATTCTGAAGACTAAAACTGAGACTGTGGGAGGTAAAAATATCTAACCGACATGCCCCAAATAAGATGTAATGCCCCGCAAAATCCTCTTCAAGTCTGAGCCTTAGAGAGTATTTGGTAAAGCGAAAATCCGAGGTAAAATGTTTCGAAAATATCCTCCCAAGAATGAAATACTTTGAATCGTGTGAGAATATATTTGATCCTGAATTAAGATCATAGAGGTCCCCTAACTTATGGACAAGTTGAAAACTTTCCTATCGTTCAAGTTTTAGTGACCATCAAAATTTGGGTCAACTTTAATCGACCATAACTCATTGTGTATTAAGAACTGGGTGGTTTTCTATATATCAAATGAAATATTTTGAATTATCTTTCCAACGATACTAATTTCTCCTAAATCCGATAGCGGAGCAAAGAGTTATGCCCATTTTACTCCAGCATGTCAAGCTGGAAAACGGTGACGACGTTTCTGAGGGCTATCACGTTTCTGATGCCCTTTTTGATGACGTCGTCACATTCTGACGACATTTCTGATGACATTGTCAGCCCTGGGCAGAAAATCAAGAATTTGGAACCCTATTGTGACGATCATTCGTGACGGCCTATCATGAACCTGACGGCCTGTCACGGATGGCGTCAAGTATATTTTTCCAGCAATTCAAGGGAGTTTTTGCAAGGGTATTTTGGTCATTTCTCACCCTTTTTGAGCCTCTATAAATATGAGGAACCCTCATTCAAACCCTAATTCAATCATTTTCTTTTTCAACTCTCTCAAGAGAGTATAACTAGGGTTT
Source organism: Capsicum pubescens (assembly GCA_030864215.1). NCBI lineage: Eukaryota > Viridiplantae > Streptophyta > Magnoliopsida > Solanales > Solanaceae > Capsicum > Capsicum pubescens. Next base: position 146,729,788 of record CM061546.1, on the reverse strand, counting down.
TAATCAAGAACCCTAATCTTCCAAAAATCATCCATAAATCTTCAAGGTTTCTTCAAGAATCAAGTTCCTCATAGTGTGGGCTTCAAGAATTTATTTATTTCAAGTGTGGATAAAGTTTCAATCACTAAAGTTCATCTAATTTCAAAGGTTAAGGTATGTAGATGTTGATTGTTGGGTCCCTTTCATCCAAGAAGCTCAAGAACCCTTTTTAAAACTAAAAGATTTTTATGTTTATGAGTTGTTAATGATTTGTATGAGTTGAAATGGATGTTTAATCTGTTGTTGAGTTTTGATTTATGTTTGCCTACAAAATTTATGAGCTTTGACCCTAGTATGTGGAATTCATGTGAGGTTTGTGATAGACCCTCTTGAAGTTGTTTTTCCATGTGATGTGTTCATGACTTTTGGGTGTAGAAATGGTTGAATAATTGAAGAACATTCCCCATAGGTTTGATAAAGAGATTAGGTGAAGCATAAGGGCCACTATAGTATATTGAATAGGAAACTCCAAATTGTGAGCTAGTGCATGCATGCCTAGTGTTTGATAAAATGTCTTAGTGAGTGAAATGTGCCAAGATAGCATGAAATCCCCAAGTAGGTGTAAAATTGGTCGTGTCTAGTGGTTGTTGAAAGATCCTAGGGAACAAAGGAACAAGTCGAGATATGATGGTTGTAAATTCCCTGATTTTTTCCTCTTTGATATATGCTAAGCTTTTAATACATGTCAAGAGGTTAGCAAGTAAATAGTGACGTGTTAGTATGAAGTTTCCCCCAAATCAAGTGATATCCAAAAACATGACAAGACCGATATAGGTATGAAGTACTTGATGTAAGATCTCGTTGAATAGGGTATAGTCTAATAGCATGTCTTTCCTAGGCTAGTATATGTTGATGAATAGAGGTCTATGTTTCCTAAATGCTTAATGCGATATCCTAAGGATCTTGACAGGGAAAGTATGTTGTGATGCCCAACTACTTGAAGTGATTCTTTAATGATTGTGATAATACATGAATGATTGTAATAATGAATGAATGCTTGTAATGATGAATGAATGATGGTAGTGATGGATGGATGACCATGATGATGCATGAATGATTTGTGATGAAGAATGATTATGTCTTACTTTTGTGTTATCGAGTCTGGGGGAATTTATACCCAAAAATAGAGTTGTTGTCTAGATCCTATGTCAGTTTCTCGATAATTCCAATCGATCCATGATTCTCAGAACTCAGTGAACTATAGAACTCTGTTTCCTCAGACAAGTGCGAAGCTTAATAAAGCTTGGTAATCTCAGTTATCTCTGTAATCTCTGTATCGCTAGTAACCTAGCCTCAGACCTGTAATCAGTTCAGTTCTAATAGTATTTAAGTAATTCAATCCTAATCTCAGAAGTGATTCAAGTAATCCATTCAAGCTCTGTATCATCAGTCAGATACCATGATTCGATATATTTTCCATCAGATACGAAAACAAGTGATCTCAGCGTAACTCAGTCAGACATTTTGAGTAATATGATCAGTGTCAGATTTAGCTCAGCCAGTGTTCAGTTGAGAATTCACTTCTGAGTCTTTCAGTTGGGAGTAGAAACTAGCACCGATCGAGCTCAAGGATGGGATCTCACCTACTAGTAGAGGGTGTGATTCTAAGAAGCAATCCTTGTGCTTCAGAACTACGTAGCCAGCGTAGGTTGAGACATCACACCTGTTAGTTAAGGGTGGATGAGAGACATCATACCTGCTAGATGAGGGTAGATGAGGTGGCTTGACCTGCTAGATGAAGGCTCTACCGTTCTCATTTGAGGACCTGCTAGATGAGGGTCACATAGAGTTGTCTTTACCAGTGGCGCGGTAATGACACCCTTACAACTGGGGAACAGGTTGGACCCCACCTGTGGTAGGTTGGGGCATGTCGGTTAAGTGACTACTTCCCACAGTTTTAGTTTAAGATTCAGTCTCAGTTTCAGAATCAGTCTTCAGAAATCAGGACTGTCAAATATAGTCATCTATTATTGTGAGGAACTCAGATAGTTCCATTGATTTATGGAACATCCCACCAGATAGACTTGGTCTCACATACAGTTATTTGATATCATATTCAAAGATATGTCGTCAGACAGGATTGATCACAGTATCAGATTTCTATTGAGTATTCTGGTTTTCAGATTCAGATATAATCATATTTCTTATCATTGATAAAGCTTCCGAAATCATCTATTAGAAAGGTTGATCTCTAATCCTGTCAGTCAAAAGCAGTAAGTCTAAGAATTCATTCATTGATGTAAGCACATCCAGATCCTCAGTTATTAGTATCAGATGAGTCAGTGATTTAGTATCTTAGTGTCAGTAGTAAGTTCAGTCTGCAGTAAAGTGGTATCTGAGTTTTAGTATCTAGAGTTGCGATAATTGTGTTCATGTTTTGTGCATTCATGTATGAGTTCTCATGCGATATTTTCATGATTATTCAGTTTAGATATTGCGCATGCATGAACCCTTGCATTAGCCTACCCCGTCTACATACTCGGTACATTTTTGTACTGACGCATTTAAGATATTGTGTTTTATTTGACACCATAGGTTCATAGGCATAGGATCCAGTTTATCGTCAGCAGTTTGGTCCCAGTCAGCAGCAGCAGCAGTGAGTCCTCTTCTTTAGAGGACGAGTCTCAGTTTACTACTATTGTTTCAGACTTTGTTTATTTTTTGTTGACGGAGTTAGTTGGGGACATGTCCCATCAACTCCACAGTTCAGACAGTTAGAGGCTTTTCAGACGGATGTATTAGTATTCAGTTTTCAGCTTTGAGTATATATAGATGTGTTCAACCTTATGGCAAGTTTCCGCATTTTTTTTCTAGATATTATGCAGTGTACAGGTACAGATATCAAAAATGGGTTATCTTGTGGTCCTTCGGGTCTATAAGCACCGTGTGACATCTCGGGATAGGATCTCGGGGTGTTATAAACTTGGTATCGGAGCCTAAGGTTCAATAGTGTCTTAGGGAGTCTGAAAAGACACATCTAGTAGAGTCTTGTGCATAGGTGTGTAGCGCACCATATTTATGTACAAGAGGCTACAGGATGTACTTAGGAGTAGTTTCCATTCTTTCAGTATTCAGATCGTGCGAGTGAGCATGAACTCAAGTTGATCCTCAGTCTAATCCACTTGTTTCTTTTAATTACAGAATATGCCTCCTCGCAGAGATTTTGTCCTTGGGGTAGATGACCAGCCCCTACATCCAGTAGATCCTGAGAATAAGGGTGCGTCGCATGAAGAGTTCAGAGCTACATTCACTACCTTATCCCAGGCAATAGCTACTCAGAACAGTTTGTAGAACATTGTCCTATCTAGACTTTTAGCTGACACTCAGCAGAATGAGGGGAGAGAGCATAGGATGGATCGGAGGACTAGAACCAATAACTCTACGCCAAGATTAAGGTGTTGTAACCGCTCCCAATTCTATCTGAGATCCTCAGCACCAGTTTCGCTATCAGTCCAGGAACCGGTACCTAAACCTAAAAATGCTAGTTGAGAGGGAGCATCAAGCTCTAAGTCACTAGGTCGTGGGAAGAGTGTTCTTACCTATCCGTGTTGCCAAAAGTGTGGTAGGAAGCAAAGGGGTGTATGTAGAGCAGGCAGTAGGGGTTTTTTTGGATATGGTAGGCTAGGCCACAAGTTGTGAGAGTGTAGAATACTAGCTCAGAGGGGTAGAGATTCACGCCAGCAGGAAGCCACTTCCAGTACCACTAGTGGTGTTCATACCCATCCGCATTGTGGAGAGTGTGGCAGGAGCCACCAAGGTATGTGTAGAGACAGTAGCGATGTGTGTTTCGGGTGCGGTAAATCAGGCCATTAAATGTGAGAATGTAGAGTGCTGACTCAAAGGGGTAGACTTCAGGCGCTTCAGACTCGCCTTGATCGAGAAGGATTCCCTGAAATAGACCTGGGTAAGTTATGAGCCCTTATTCTTTATGATATGTATTGTTTGGTCCTTTTCTTCCATTTTGAGCTTATATGTTATCATGAGTCATGCATAATTTTTAGATCTTGATCGGTCAATCATGACCTAGTTGTGGGTGCCCCGCGCACCACCCCAGTATTTCAGTGAAGTATGTTTAGTAGGACATAGAGCCCCAAGGGGGAGATACCCTATAGTATTATGATGTTGCATGCCATTAGATTCATCCAGATGCATGTTCAGATCTTCTTTATGAAATTATCATCAGTTGTCACTGCATTGTCAATCATTATTGCATTGTCAGTCGTGCTTTCAAAAGTCAGCTTAGCCGGACATTCATGCATTAGATATGTACATTCAGTAGAAAGAGTTCAGCTTGTCAGCATGTGTTCAGTCGTGTATTCATGATATCATCCTAGTTATGAGACCATGCATCAGATATGTATGTGTATTATAAGAAATTATCTATGAGTATCATCAGTCGAGTATTCCATGCATCATATCTGCATGCCCAGTGTGAGAACTCTATATGTCAGTCGTTCCAGTTGCGTAGTCCTGATCTGAGATGTTTCAATTTCTTGAGTAAGTTCTTTTGATCTATATTATCAGTCTATCAAGCAACATTCGAGGACGAATGTTCTCAAGGGGGAGATAATGTAATGCCCCACAAAATCCTCATCAAGTCTGAGCCTTAGAGCGTATTTGATAAAGCAAAAATCTGAGTCAAAATGTTTTGAATATATCCTCCCAAGTATGAAATACTTTGAATAGTGTGGGAATCTATTTCATCATGAATTAAGATCATAGAGGTCCCCTAACTTATGGACGAGTAGAAAACTTTCCTATCGTTCAAGTTTTAGTGACCGTCAAAATTTTGGTCAACTTCAATCGACCATAACTCATTGTATATTAATAACTGGGTGGTTTTCTGTATATAAAATAAAATATCTTTGAATTATCTTTCCAACTATAATAATTTCTCCTAAATCCGATATCGGAGCAAAGAGTTATACCCATTTTACTCCAGCATGTCAAGATGGAAAATGGTGACAACGTTTCTGACGGGCTATCACGTTTCTGACACCATTTTTGATGATTTCATCACATTCTGACGATATTTCTGATGGCGTCGTCAGCCCTTGGCAGAAAATCAAGAATTTGGACCCCTTTTTTGACAACCATTCGTGACGGCCTATTACGAACCTGACGGCCTGTCACGGATGGGGTCAAGAATATTTTTCCAGCAATTCAAGAGAGTTTTTGCAAGGGTATTTTGGTCATTTCTAACCCTTTTTGAGCCTCTATAAATTTGAGGAACCCTCATTCAAACCCTAATTCAATCATTTTCTTTTTCAACTCTCTCAAAAGAGTATAACTAGGGTTTCAATCAAGAACCCTAATCATCCATAAATCTTCAAGGTTTCTTCAAGAATCAAGTTCCTCATAGTGTGGACTTCAAGAATTTATTTATTTCAAGTGTGGATAAAGTTTCAATCACTAAAGTTCATCTAATTTCAAAGGTTAAGGTATGTAGATGTTGATTGTTGGGTCCCTTTCATTCAAGAAGCTCAAGAACCCTTTTTAAAACTAAAAGATTTTTATGTTTATGAGTTGTTAATGATTTGTATGAGTTGAAATGGATGTTTAATGTATTGTTGAGTTTTGATTTATGTTTGCCTACAAAATTTATGAGCTTTGACCTTAGTATGTGGAATTCATGTGATGTTTGTGATAGACCCTCTTGAAGTTATTTTTCCATGTGATGTGTTCATGACTTTTGGGTGTAGAAATGGTTGAATAAGTGAAGAACGTTCCCCATAGGTTTGATAAAGAGCTTAGGTGAATCATAAGGGCCTCTATAGTATGTTGAATAGGAAACTCCAAATTGTGAGCTAGTCCATGCATACCTAGTGTTTGATAAAATGCCTTAGTGAGTGAAATGTGCCAAGATAGCATGCAATCCTCATGTAGGTATAAAATCGATCGTGTCTAGTGGTTTTTAAAAGACCCTAGGGAACAAAGGAACAAGTCACGATATGATGGTTGTAAATTCCCCAATTTTGTGTTGTTTGTTATATGCTAAGCATTTAATACATGTCAAGAGGTTAGCAAGTAAATAATGACGTGTTAGTATGAAGTTTCCCCCAAATCAAGTGATATCCAAATACATGACAAGACCGATATAGGTATGAAGTACTTTATGTAAGATCTAGTTGAATGGGGTATAATCTAATAGCATGTCTTCCCTAGGCTAGTAAATGATGATGAATAGAGGTCTATGTTTCCTAAATGCTTAATGCGATGTCCTAAGGATCTTGAGGGGGAAAGTATGTTGCGATGCCCAACTACTTGAAGTGATTCTTTAACGATTGTAATAATATATGAATGATTGTAATGATGAATGAATGATGGTAGTGATGAATGGATGACTGTGATGATGCATGAATGATTTATGATGAAGAATGATTATATCTTACTTTTGTGTTATCGAGTCCTAGGGGTATTTATACCCGAAAATAGAGTTATTGTCTAGAGCCTGTGTCAGTTTCTCGATAATTCCAATTGATCCATGATTCTCAGAACTCAGTGAACTTTACAACTCTGTTTCCTCAGACAAGTGTGAAGCTTAATAAAGCTCAGTAATCTCAGTTTTCTCTGTAATCTCTGTATCGCTAGTAACCTAGCCTCAGAACTGTAATCAGCTCAGTTCTAATAGTTTTCAAGTGATTCAATCCTAATCTCAGAAGTGATTCGAATAATCCATTCATGCTCTGTATCATCAGTCAGATACCATGATTCGATATATTTTCCATCAGATACGGAAACAAGTGATCTTAGCGTAACTCAGTCAGACCTTTTGAGTAATATGATCAGTTTCAGATTCAGTTCAGCCAGTGTTCAGTTAAGAATTCAGTTTTGAGTCTTTCAGTTGGCAGTAGAATCTAGCACCGAGCGAGCTCAAGGATGGGATCTTACCTACTATTAGAGGATGTGATTCTTAGAAGCAATCCTTGTGCTCTAGAACTACATAGCCAGTATAGGTTTAGACATCACACCTGTTAGTTGAGGGTGGATGAGATAAATCATACCTGCTAGATAAGGGTAGATGAGGTGGCTTGACCTGCTAGATGATGGAACCACCATTCTTATTTGAGGACCTGCTAGATGAGGGTCACATAGAGTTGACATTACCATTGGCGCGGTAATGACACCCTTCCAACTAGGGAACAGGTTGGACCCCACCTTTGGTAGGTCGGGGCATGTCGGTTAAGTGAGTACTTCCCACAATTTCAGTTTCAGATTCAATCTCAGTTTCAGAATCAGTCTTCAGAAATTAGGACTGTCAGATACAGTCATCTATCATTGTGAGGAACTCAGATAGTTCCATTGATTTATGGATAATCCCATCAGATAGAATTGGTCTCACATACAGTTATTTGATATCATATTCAGAGATATGCCATCAGAAAGGCTTGATCACAGTATCAGATTTCTATTAAGTATTCTGGTTGTCAGATTCAGATATAATCATATTTTTTATCATCGATAAAGCTTCCAAAATTATATGTTAGAAAGGTTGATCTCTAATCCTATCAGTCGAAAGCAGTAAGTCTAAGAATTTAGTCATTGATGTAAGCACATCCAGATCCTCAGTTATCAATATCAGATGAGTCATTGATTCAGTATCTCAGTGTCAGTAGTAAGTTCAGTCCGCAGTAAGTGGTATCTGAGTTTCAGTATCTAGAGTTGTGATAATTGTGTTCATGTTTTGTGCATTCATGTATGTGTTCTCATGCGGCATTTTCATGCTTATTCAGTTTAGATATTGTGAATGCATGAACCCTTGCATTAGCCTACCCCGTATATATACTCGGTATATTTTTATACTAACGCATTTGCGCTATGGTGTTTTATTTGAAACCATAGGTTCAGAGGCACAGGATCCAGTTTATCCTCAACAGTTTAGTCCCAGTCAGCAGCAGTAGCAGTGAGTCCACTTCTTTCGAGAATGAGTCTCAGTTTACTACTATTGTTTTATACTTTGTTTATTTTCTGTTGACGGAGTTAGTTCGAGACATGTCCCATAAACTCTACAGTTCAAATAGTTGAGGCTTTTCAGACGGATGTATTAGTATTCAGTTTTTAACTTTGAGTATGTATAGATGTGTTGAACTTTATGGCAAGTTTCTGTATTTTTTTCCAGATATTATGCAGTATACAGGTACAGATATCAAAAAAGGGTTAGCTTGTGGTCCTTCGGGTCCATAAGCACCATGTGACATCTCGGGATGGGATCTCGGGGCATTACATAAGATAACGGAGTTGGTGTCCAACCTTTGACACCAGTTGGAAGGGTGTCAATATCGTGCCTCGGGTAAAGACACTGAATAGTTACCCTTATCTGGTAGGTACTCTAATGAGAATGGTGGAACCCTCTTCTGGCATGTTAAAATACCTCATCAACCCTCAACTAGCAGGTTTGATGTCTCAACCTACGTTGGCGACGTAGTTATGGAACATAAGGATTGCTTCTAGAGATCACACCCTCTAATGGCAGTTGAGTCCCCATCCTTGGCTTCACTCTGTGCTGAATCCTACTCCCAACTGAAAGACAATGAACTAAGTATATTGAACTGGACTGGACTGATACTGATCTTACTGAGTTTTCCTAATTTTGATAACTGATTGAGTTCTACTAAGTTCTGTAACTAACTGAGAGTACTACTGGTCGTGACATGACTGAGATTCTATAACTGACACTGGTTCTAGGCACACAGCTAAATTATCGGGTATTAAATACCCCCAGTACTCGATAGCATGAAAAAAATAAAGTATAATATACTCTTGAAAATCATAACAATGTATACTTGTCCATAGTTCACTCATAAAGGCATTTAATCAAACACTTGTAATTGCATCTACTTATATATGAATGGGGAATACATGCTATCATGTTATAATGGCACTATTTAATTTACATAGGCATTTTATCAAACACATGGGGAGCATGCTTAGGTTATACAATAATCAAAACATATAGTTATCATGGCTACATCAATCAACTTGCAAATTTTAGGGTTAATCATGAAGATCATGTAATTCAACACATACAATGATTAATTTTATAAAAGCATGTAATTTAATCATGGACTAAAACCCAACAATAACATGAACATGAATTCACTTAAATTTAAGCATGAAAGTTCATAATTCAACAATCTTGTATTTTGAAAAAAGATTCATGGACTCTATGGGTGAAAGGAACCCATAGATGAACACCTAATATACTTTAATTTGTGAGTTTCTCGAAGTTCTTGGTGAAACCTTTGAGATTGCTCTTGTTTTCTAGAAGCTAGGGTTTGTAGTTTTGAGAGAGAATGCTTTTAATTTGGGGTTAAATTGAGTGATTAATGACTTAAAATATTTTTAGGGATTAAATCCCATATTTGGGAGTGTTAAATTCATGTGAAAAGACTATTTTAACCCTGGACAAAATATTTAATTTCCGTCAAAATTATCTGAAATAGGCACCTAGCGCGACGCGGCGCTATCGTGCCATGTCTATGGAAATTGCCAAATGGGAAAATGCATGGTGGTGCGATGCGGTGGTATCGCATTGCAACTTTGGTTGGGACATGGAAGTTCACCGCAACACGGTGGAATCGCGTTGGTACACTAGAAATGGACAATTGTGAAAATAAGGTGTGGCACAACGCGCCGGTATCGCGGTACTTCACTAAAAATTGACAATTGTCATTTTGACATACTCCACGACACGCTACTGGACTGAATGACAGTGTTAAATGACTGGAACTTAAAATAGCCATAACTTCTTACCCGGTTATCAAATTTAGGTGAATTTTATATCGTTGGAAAGCTAATTCAATTTCCTACACAATGGCAGGATCTAAATTGTATTCCATAGGAATGGAGAATGAAATGCATGCATTTCAAACATACACATTATTTTAGGTCCCTTCTAAGTCTATTGATATGTCGCACATGCCTATATCCCTTCTCACGCTCCCTCACTCTCCCAATACATTTCAGGTGTCCAAATTTGCGGCATGCTGTGTTTTGTGTTTCCGTGATCCATTTCAAGCCTTTTTGAGTTTTCCCACTTTATTTGAAGCTTGTAAATCCTTCATATATCATTATAATCAATTCACCAAGAATCCTATAGAATTAAACACAACAATTTACAGCTTAAAACATCAAAACATCCAAGACGGAGAACTAGAAACACGAGCTAAGCATAGACTTCATTCACTTAGATTTCTAACTTATTGTTTTGACTCTTGTGTTGATCCAATTGACCCTTGAACAATACCAAAAAAAAATTCACATATAAATACAAAATAAAAAACTTATAAACTCATTAAAAACATTAGAACCCAATACGATAGACTAGACAAACACCTAGCTTAAGATAGTCACACTAGTTTTCTCGGTTGACTTCTAAATGATCAATTTGAATCAAAACATGTGTAGAAACACTATTAAACATTGTAAACACATACATGGACACTTAGAAGAATATATATATCATTATCACCATATTAAGAACTTGAATCATCTTCAAAACAAGGCTAAAAAGGCTAGAATAGCAACGCTAAAATGCAAAAATTCACCCAACATCACCACCCAACACTTAAAGCCTTGTTCGTCCTCAAACAATTCTTAACTATAAGCATCATGAGCTTACGAGACTCCATACTTCTAAAAACATGGTGGGCTTATTGATTATTCCTTCAAGATTCATTTTTTTTCATTTTCTATAATCATGGGAATATTTCTAACACTATTTATATCAATCCCAACCACCACACATCTATTATAAACACCAATAACTCTTACCTTGGGCCATCAGTTTTATCTTTTTCTTCTTTACTTTCTCAAACTCCTTACTAAATCCATTTTTTTAATTAAAGCACTTAGGAGCTTTTTAGATCAAATTATTGTCGATCAAAGAAGGGATTAGGCTACTTATGTGGCTACCAAAGAAAAGGCTAAGGGCTCAATGGGGGTTAACTATGATAATGAACAAAGGGTAGGTAAAAGAAAAGGTAAAAACAAGGCTATCAAACAAATGCCTAAATCATCTCCTAAACTCACACTCTTTATTTCACTTTACACACACACCGGGAAAAGTCTAGGCATTACATGTAACAAGGAATATTCAAAAAACCTTACATGCACATGGCACATGCTCAAATTAATAGAATCATCATAGATTCCCAACCAAACAATTGCACAAATTAAATTTTAAGCCACCAACTGCAAGAGTCAAAAGCTAGAGCCAAAGAGTCAAAAAAAAAATCACTCAATCAACATTCTTTTACAAACAAACCCACTTGCACCAGGTAATAAAAAATAGCACCAACAAGAATATCTCACTTATTCCTAACCTAAAAAATTTTAAATTGAGCCAAAATTTAGGAATTTCCTCACCCCACACTTAAAATCTACTTTGTCCCTAAAGTGAATTTAAAAGTAAGAGACAAAAATACTCCCTGAGACCTCTAAGCCTAGCTAGTAGCATCTTTTCACATAAAGGGGGTTCGTGGGACCCCACACTCAGTCTTGGCCATGCTTCTTAGCTTAAGTATATGGTACTCAGACTTCCCATTAATCTGTGACTCATCCAAAAGTAAATACTACAAGAAATAAAAATTAAAAAAAAACTGAAAAAAAAAAATATACCTTATTAACTTGGGTTGCCTCCCAAGAAGCGCCTAATTTAGTGTCGCGGCACAACTCAATCAACTATTTCCTGCACCTTTAGAATATAAATATCACCCTAACATCGCATCCATCTTTTTGCCTCGATCATAGGGAGGTGGTACAAAGATTAAGAAACCGAGTAATAGAATTTGCACGTAAACCACTCGGCCTTGAAGTGAGGTATGTTTTTATGTTGCTTTTCCAATGTAAAATCAAGAATATAGGATTCTTTTTCCTTATCTTCACACTCTTTCACTATTTTAAATGATTCCACAGACAAGACATCATCAAAACATAATGTAGAAAAGTTCTTTGAGTGAGGACCAACCATTCCCATTTCAAAATTTACACTATCATAAACACCCTCACTTTTATTCACCTTCTCAATTTCAGTCTTAAGAGAAAGATGAAAATTGAGTGACTGCGATTCTTGTGTCTACTCAGAAAATTGGCTAATATCCTCCTCATATTTTTCTTTACTTAGAATTTGTAGACATGGTGGCAGTGGTATCTCCTCAACCTGTTCAAAAACTTTAGTTTCCGAGTACTCAGACTTCCTTGAATTTTTAGCAATTTCGTCTGCAACAAGTTGGGGAGTCAACTCTGCATCGACATCCAACTTATTATCCGATTACTCTGCAGTCTTCTGATAGTGCTTTATGTCTTCCAAGAACTGTACTTGAGATGCTAAAAGTTGTTTCAGCATCTCTTCCAAGTTGCTAGTTTGAGTTGTGGCCTGCATGTTTAGTTTTTGCTGCTAAAACTATTGCTGGTTGTTCCATGATTGAATTCATGGATGAATCTACACCGTTAGATTGTAGTTGTTTATATAATTTTTTCTTTCAGCATAGCCCATAAACAATTCTGAATCGGGTTTAATAGCACACATAGCTGCAGTATGACCACTGTTGCCACAAACCAAACACCAAGTTGCAGTCTGCTTCACAGATAGAACAATATCCGCATCACATTGTAAAGGTCTCGTCCATGCACTTGCATCAAAATCTAGACAAAAAGCCATTTGATGTGGTCCCCCACAAAAACAACAAGAATCTTCATCACTCAATAACCATCTATCCCAAGATGACATATCAAGAAGTGTGATAAAAAAAGAAATAAAAGAAAAAAAACTTAAAAAAAAACTATTTACAACTCAATATCGAAAAAACTAAAAATAAGATAGTTGCCTAGTTACAAGTCCCCTGCAACGGCGCCAAAAACTTGAAAGCGCACACGCAAGTGTACATGGTCTTATTAATTAGTAAAGGTGCCTTCAAGAAAGCCCAAGTATCAATCTCCCAGGGACTTGTGTTTGCCGACTATTCAATTCTAGTTTAACCAATTGAGGTGAGTAGCAAATAGAGTTTTAGAATTGTAAATTAAAAATAAACTAAACTAATGCAGTAAAGTAATGACTTAGGACAATCAATGGATAGCAGCCCATGGTTAAGGCTTACGAACAATCATACTACGTTGTTGAACTTCATTCGTTAACTTTCTTATCTAGGTTGTTGATTTGTTAGGTTAATTGCATGATTATGGTTTCCCAACTTCTAATCCTTTACCTAAGTTGAACCTTACAACTACATCGTTGAGCGAGGATGTAATAGTTCACTTAAGTTTTTTACAAATATCATCCTACATATGAATCAAGTAAGGAATCTAAGTACATCCCTATCCTAGATACTAATTTGAATTCCTTATTTCATAAAGAAACACAGACCATACTTTGCTTATTCCCTTATTCTATCGCCCTTTTCCCTCTCCCGAGTTCACAAGGTTGACAATTGATGTATTCTAAGGGTAGCTAATCCTTAAAATAGTTAAACCAAGAATAAAAAAATAACCAATAATGATAAGCAAATTAACAAACTTAATTAAAAACAAAAGTAATCATGATCTTGGCCTTAACCCTGAAAAAAAGGGAGTTTGGCCTTTAATGGAAATATTCATCATTCAATCCCTTGGATTGATGCTACAAACCATGAAAGAAACTAAAGTAAAGAGATATAAACCCCAAAATAAGTGTTGAGATCCCCACAACTAGTCCAAGACATCGAAAAGTCAGTAAGAACATATATAAAGTTGTATTTTTAGCAAAGAACAAGTCCCAGGCCGTGTTAGAATCGAATTGTAGTGAAATGCCCAGGGGGGAATAGACCATACGTCGCACGCTGTATTCCATAGAAATGGAGGATGCGATGAAAGCATATCACACATAAACACTATTTTGGATCCATTCTGAGTCTATTGATATATTGGACACTCCTATATCCCTTCTCACAATCCCTCACTCTCCCAATACATTTCAGGTGTCCAAATTTACGTCATGTTGTGTTTTGTTCTTCCGTAATCCATTCCAAGCCTTTTTGAGTTTTTTCCACTTTATTTGAAGCTTGTAAATCCTTCATATATTATTACAATCAATTCACCAAGAATCCTATTGCATTAAACTCAACAATTTAGAGCTCAAAACAACACAACATCCAAGAAGGATTACAAGAAACATGAGCTAAGCATAGGCTTGATTCACTTTGATTTCTAACTTACTATTTTGACTTTTGTGTCGATCCAATTGACCCTTGAACATTAACAAAAAGTTTTTTAACATATAAATAAATAATAACAACCTTATAAACTCATTAAACACGTTAGAACCCAATACTATAGACTAGACAAACACCTAGCTCAAGCTAGTCACACTAGTTTTCTCGATTGACTTCTAAAAGATCAATTTTAATCAAAACTTGCGTGTAAATACTATTAAACATTGTAAACACATACATGGACACGTAGATGCATATTTATATCATTATCACCACACTAATCACTTGAATCATCCTCAAAAGAAGGCTAAAAAGACTAGAATAGCAACGCTAAAATGCATAAATTCACCCAACATCACCACCTCACACTTAAAGCCTTGTTCGTCCTCGAACAATTCTTAATCATAAGCATCATGATCTGAAGAGACTTCACACTTCTACAAACATGGTGGGCGTATTGCTTATTCCATCAAAATTCATTTTTTTTTCATTTTCTATAAACATGGGAATATTTCTAACACCATTTATATCAATCCCAACCACCACACATCAATTATAAACACCAATAACTCTTACATTGGGCCATCAATTTTATCTTTTTTCTTCTTCAATTTCTCAAACTCCTTACTAAATCAAAAAAAAATTCAATGAAAGCACTTAGGAGCTTTTTAGATCAAATTATGGTCGATCAAAGAAGGATTAGGCTACTTATGTGGCTACCAAAGAAAAGGCTAAAGGCTCAATGAGAGTTAACTAGGATAATGCACAAAAGGTACGCAAAAGAAAAGGTAAAAACAAGGCTATCAAAGAAATGCCTAAATTATTTCCTAAACCCACACTCTTTATTTCAATTTACACACACACCGGGCAAAGTCTAGACATCAAATGCAACAAAAAATATACAAAAAACCTTACACGCACATGGCATATGCTCAAATCAATAGGATCATCATAGAATCCCAACCAATCAATTGCTTAAATTTAATTTTAAGCCAACAAGTGCAAGATTCAAAAGCTAGAGCCTAAGAGTCTCAAAAATAGTAATTCACTCAATCAACATGCTTTTACAAACAAACCTACTTGCACCATGTAATCAAAAATAGAACCAACAAGAATATCTCACTTATTCCTAACCTAAAAAATTTTAAATTAAACCAAAATTTAGGAATTTCCCCACCCCACACTTAAAAATCTACTTTGTCACCAAAGTGAATTTAAAAGTAAGAGACAGAAATACTGTTTGAGACCTCTAGGCCTAGCTAGTAGCATCTTTTCACATAAAGGGGGTTTATGAGACCCCACTCTCAGTCTTTTCCATGCTTCTTAGTTTAATTTTATGGTACCAGACATCCCATTAATATATGACTCGTCCAAAAATAAAGACTACGTGAAATAAAAATTAAATAAAACTGAAAAAAACAAAATATACCTAACTAACTTGGTTTGCCTCCCAAGAAGCGCGTAATTTAGTGTTGTGGTACGATCCAATCAATTTTTTCCTCCACCTTGAGGATATAAATTTCACCCCCAAGATCGCATCCATCTTTTTACCTCGATCATAGGGAGGTGGTACAAAGATTAAGGAACCGAGTAATAAAATTTGCATGGTAAACCACTCGGCCTTGAAGTGAGGTGTGTTTTTATGTTGCTTATCCGGTGTATTATCAAGGATATAGGATTATTTTTCCTCATCTTCACACTCTTCCATAATTTTAAATAATTCCACAGACAAGACATCATCAAAATATAATATAGAAAAGTGCTTTGAGTGAGGACCATCCAATCCCACTTCAAAATTTACACTATCTTCAACACCCTCACATTTATTCACCTTCTCAATTTCAATCTCAAGAGAAAGATGACGATTGAGTGGTTGAGATTCTTGTGTCTTCTTTACAAATTGTCTAATATCCTTCTCATACTTTTCTTTACTTAACATTAGTAGACATGGTGGCAGTGGAATCTGCTCAACCTATTCAACAACTTTGGTTTACGAGTACTCAGACTTCCTCAAATTTTTTATAATTTTGTCCGCAACCGGTTGAGGATTCAACTTTGCATCTACCTCCAACTTATTATCCAATTACTCTACAGTCTCCCGATAGTGTTTCATGTCTGCCAAGAACTGTACTTGAGATGCTAAAAGTTGTTTCAGCATCTCTTCTAAGTTGCTAATTTGAGTTGTGGATTGCATGTTTCGTTGTTGCTGCTGAAACTGTTGTTGGTTGTTCCATGATTGAATTTGTGGCTGAATCTTCACCGTTTTATTATAGTTGTTTATATAATTTTTCCTTTCTTCCTAGCCCACAAACAATTTTGAATAGGGATTAACAACACACATAGTTGTAGTAAGACCACTGTTGCCACAAACCAAACACCAAGTTGCAGTCTGCTCCAAAGATAGAATAGTATTCATATCACATTGTGAAGGTCTCGTCTACGCACTTCCATTAAAATTTGGATAGAAAGCCGCTTGATATCGTCCCCCACAAAAACAACAAGAATCGTCATCACTCGAAAACTATCTATCCCAGGCTAACATATCAAGAAGTGTGTTAAAAAAAAAACTAAACAAATACTATTTACAACTAAATAATGATAAGCAAAGTAACAAACTTAATTCAAAATGAAAGTAGTCATGATCTTGGCCTTAACCCAAGAAAAAGGGAGTTTCGCCTTTAATGGAAATATTCATCATCCAATCCCTTGGTTTGATGATACAAACCATAAAAGAAACTACAGTAAAGAGATATAAACCCTAAAAGAAGTGTTTAATATCCCCACAACTAGTCCAAGACATCAAAAAGTCATTAAAAACATTTTCAAAGTTGTATTTATAGCAAAGAACAAGTCCCAGGCTGTGTTGGAATCGAATTCGAGAGAAATGCCCATGGGTGGAATAGACCATGCGTCGCATGTTGTATTCCATAGGAAAGGAGCATGAGACACCTGTATATCACACGTAAATACTGGTTTGGGTCTATTCTAAGTGTATTTATGTGCACACGTGTCGATATCCCTTCTCACACTCCCTCACTCTCCCAATACATTTCAGGTGTGCAAATTTGCATCAAGCTGTGTTTTGGGCTTCCGTGATCATTCCAAGTTTTTTTTGAGTTGTTTCCACTTAATTTGAAACTCGTAAATCCTTCATATATCATCATAATCCATTAACCAAGTATCATATATAATTAAACACAACAATTTATAGCTCAAAACAACACAACATCCAAGACGGAGAACTACAAACACGAGCTAAGCATAGGCTTCATTCACTTTGATTTCTAACTTATTATTTTGACTCTTGTGTTGATCCAATTGACCCTTGAACATTACCAAAAAGTTTTTCACATATAAATACCCAATAAAAACCTTATAAACTAATTAAACACATTAGAACCCAGTACAATAGACTAGACAAACACCTAGCTCAAGCTAGTCATACTAGTTTTCTCGGTTGACTTCTAAATGATCAATTTAAATCAAAACTTGCGTGAAAACACTATTAAATTACTCACAATAATGCAATTCATAGTATAATGGGTACAAGAATCAAATTACGCTCACTCTCACAAGGAATTCACAAGTTACACATAATGAACCATAGTCTTTCCCTTAGTGTCATGCTCCACTAATGTTAGAATGTTAAGCTTAGGAACAAATAGGTCTTTTTCGGGTTGTATTGTTGACTAAGGGACAGGTAGTAACTATTTTAGCCAAGACTAGTGACTATCTTCCTAAGCTCTTTAATAAATCACATTTTTTCACATAAAACCTCCTTCAACAACATATTTACACCTTTTCCATCTACCGATATCTTTTTGTTGTGCCCCATCTCTTTTTAGCATTTTTACAAATACATGGTGGGCGCATTGCTTATTCCTTCAAGATTTAATTTTATTCTTTTTCTATAATCATGGGAATATTTATAACACCATTTATATCAATCCCAACCACCACACATCAATTATAAACACTAATAACTCTTATCTTGGGGCATCAATTTTACCTTTTTCTTCTTTAATTTCTCAAACACTTTACTAAATCATTTATTTTTTAATTAAAGAACTTAGGAGATTTTTGGATCAAATTATGGTTTATCAAAGAAGGGATTAGGCTACTTATTTGGCTACCAAAGAAAAGGCTAAAGACTCAATGGGGGTTAACTAGGATAATGCTCAAAGGATAGGAAAAATAAAAGGTAGAAACAAGTTTATAAAAGAAATGCCTAAATTATCTCCTAAACCCATACTCTTTATTTCGCTTTAAACACACACCGAGCAAGTTCTAGAAATCACATCCAACAAGGAATATACAAAAAACCTTACACGTACATGGCACATGCTCAAATCAATAGGATCATCATAGACTCCCAACCAAACAATTGTACAAATTCAATTTTAAGCCAACAAGTGCAAGAGTCAAAAGCTAGAGCCTAAGAGTCTCGAATATAGTAATTCACTCAATCAACATGCTTTTAAAACAAACCCACTTACACCATGCAATCAAAATAGCACCAACAAGAATATCTTACTTATTCCTAACCTAAAAAAATTTAAATTGAGCCAAAATTTTGAAATTTTCCTACCCCGCACTTAAAAAATCTACTTTGTCCCCAAAGTAAATTTAAAAGTAAGAGACAAAAATACTCTCTGAGGCATCTAGGCCTAGCTAGTAGCATTTTTTCACATAAAGGGGTTTCGTGGGACCCCACACTCAGTCTTTGCCATGCTCTTTCGCTTAAGTTTATGGCACTCAGACTTCCCATTAATTTGTGACACAAGAAAAAATAAAGACTATGTGGAATAAAAAGTCAAAAAAAATGAAAATAAATCATACCTAATTAACTTGGGTTGACTCCAAAGAAGCGCCTAATTTAGTGTCGCAGCATAACCCAATCAACTTTTTCCTCCACCTTGAGGATATAAATTTCACCCCCAACATCACATCTATCTTTTTTCCTCGATCATAAGGAAGTGGTACAAAGTTTAAGGAACCAAGTAGTAAAATTTACACAGTAAATCACTCGTCCTTGAAGTGAGGTGTGTTTTTATAGTGCTTGTCCGATGTAAAATCAAGAATATAGGATTCTTGTTCCTCATCTTCACACTCTTCCACTATTTTAAATGATTCCACAGAAAAGACATCATCTAAACATAATGTAGAAAAGTTCTTTGAGTGAGGACAACCAATCCTACTTCAAAATTTACACTATCTTCAACACCCTCATTTTTATCCACCTACTTAATTTCAGTCTCAAGAGAAAGATGACGATTGAGTGGCTGCGATTCTTGTGTCTGCTCAACAAATTGTCAAATATCCTCCTCATATTTTTCTTTACATATCATATGTAAACATGGTGGAAGTGGTATCTCCTTAACCTGCTCAACAACTTTAGTTTTCGAGTACTCAGACTTCCTCGAATTTTTAGCAATTTTTTCCCAATCAGTTGGGGAGTCAACTCTGCATCTTCCTCCAACTTATTTTCCAATTTCTCTACAGTCTCCCGAAAGTGCTTCATGTCTTCCAAGAACTGTACTTGAGACGTTAAAAGTTGTTTCAGCATCTCTTCCAAGTTGCTAGTTTGAGTTGTGGCATGTATATTTCGTTGTTGCTGCTGAAACTGTTGCTAGTTGTTCCATGATTGAATTTGTGGTTGAATCTGTACCGTTTTATAGTAGTTTTTTATATAATTTTGTCTTTTAGCATTGCCCACAAACAATTTTGAATCGGGATTGAAAGAACACATAGCTGCAGTATGACCACTGTTTCCACAAGCCAAACACCAAGTTGCAGTCTGCTCCACAGATAGAACAGTATCTGCATCATATTATGAAGGTCCCGTCCACACACTTCCATCATAATCTGGACAAAAGCAGCTTGTTGTGGTCCCCCCACAAAAACAACAAGAATCGTCATCACTCAAAAACCATATATCCCAGGCTGACATATCAAGAAGTGTGATAAACAAAAGAAATAATAGAAGAGAAACTAAAAAAAAACTATTTACAACTCAATATAAAAAAACTAAAAATAAGATAGCTGCCTAGTTACAAGTCCCCGACAACGGCGCCAAAAACTTGACAGCGCCCAAGCGCACACTCAAGTGTACATTGTCTTATCAAGTAGTAAAGTGACCTTCAAGAAAGCCAAAGTATCGATCTCTCAGGGACTTGCGTTCGCCGACTATCCAATTCTAGTTTAACCAATTGAGGAGAGTATCAAATAGAGTTTTATAATTGTAAATTAAAAATAAACTAAACTAATTCAGTAAAGTAATGACTTCAGACAATCAATGGATAGCAACCCAGGATTAAGGCTTTCGAACAATCATACTACGTTGTTGAACTTCATTCGTTAACTTGCCAATATTAGTTTTTTATTAGTAGGGTTAATTGTATGACTTTGGTTTTCCAACCTATAACCCCTTACCTAAGTTAAACATTATAACTACATCATTGAGCGGGGATGTAATAGTTCACTTATGTTCTTTACAAATATCATCCTACATATGAATAACGTAAGGCATCTAAGTACATCCTGTCCTAGATACTAATTTGAATTCCTTATTTCATAAGAAATAGTAACCATACATTGCTTACTCCCATGTTTTATCGCCCTATTCCCTCTCCCAAGTTCACAAGGTGGACAATTGATGTATTCTAAGGGTAGCTAATCCTTATAATAGTTAAAATAAGCAAAAATAAATAACCAATGATGATAAAAAAAGTAACAAACTTAATACAAATGAAAGTAGTCATGATCTTGGCCTTAACCCTAGAAAAAGGGAGTTTAGCCTTTAATGGAAATATTCATTAACCAATCCCTTGGATTGATGATACAAACCATGAAAGAAACTAAAGTAAAGAGACATAAAACCTAAATAAACTATTGAGCAGCCTCATACTAGTACAAGACGTCCAAAAGTTTTTTAAAACGTTTACAAAGATGTATTAATAGCAAAGAACAAGTCTCAAGCCATGTTGGATATGAATAAGAGAGAAATGCCAGGGGTGGAATAGGAATAGAGAGTTAGACGCATGTATATCGCATGTACACACTGTTTTGGATCCCTTCTAAGTCTTTTGATGTGTTTTAAGTTAACATATCCCTTGCCACACTCCTTCACTCTCCCAATACATTTCAGGTGTCCAAATTTGTGTCAAGCTGTGTTTTGTGCTTCAGTGATCCATTCCAAGCCTTTTTGAGTTGTTTACACTTTATTTCAAGCTTGTAAATCCTTCATATATCATCATACTCAATTAAGAAAGAATCCTATAGCATTAAACACAACAATTTAGAGCTTAAAATAACACAACATCCAAGATGGAGAACTAGAAACACGAGCTAAGCGTAGGCTTCATTCACTTTGATTTCTAACTTATTGTTTTGACTCTTGTGTTGATACATTTGACCCTTGAACATTACCAAAAAGTTGTTTAACCTATAAATACACAATAACAATCTTATAAACTCATTAAACATGTTAGAACCCAATACGATAGACTAGACAAACACCTAGCTCAAGCTAGTCACACTAGTTTTGTCGGTTGACTTCTAAATGACCAATTTGGATCAAAACTTGTATGGAAACACTATTAAACATTGTAGACACATACATGGACACTTAGAATAGCAATGCTAAAATGAATAAATTCACCCAACATCACCACCCCACACTTAAAGCCTTGTTAGTCCTCGAACAATTCTTAACTATAAGAATCATGAGCTGAAGAGGCTCCACACTTATACTACATGAAATACACTCAAGATAGTTCTACAATGACTACATATAATACAAGTTACTACACTAAGCATGTTTCAACACAATTGAAAGCTCAAGAACACTACTCAAAAACAACCTAGCCTTAAGAATTGACTCGCCTAGTTGGCAAAATCATGATTATTTGTCAATCAAGGATATCATACAAATCACCCACATTCATCAAACAAGTGCCCCTCACAACAAGAGAGTTACCTATAATCACTCACAATAATGTAATTCATAATATAATGGGTACATGAATCAAATTACGCTCACTCTCACAAGGAATTCACAAGTTTCACATAATAAACCATAGGCTTTCCCTTAGAGTCATGCTCCAATAATGTTAGAATGTTAATCTTAGGATCAAATAGGTCTTTTTCGGGTTGTAATGTAGGCTAAGGAATGGGTAGGAACTATTTTGGCCAAGTATAGTGACTATCTTTCCTAAGCGCTTTAATACATCACAATTTGTCACATAAAACCACCTTCAAAAACCTATTCACACCTTTTCCATCTACCCATATCATTTTGTTGTGCCCCATTTATTTTAAGTATTTTTACAAACACATGGTGGGTGTATTGCTTATTCCTTCAAGATTCAATTCTTTTCTTTTTCTATAATCATGGGAATATTTTTAACACTATTTATATCAATCCCAACCACCACACATCAATTATAAACACCAATAACTCTTACCTTGGGGCATCAATTTTACCTTTTTATTCTTCAATTTCTCAAATTCCTTACTAAATTAAATTTTTTTAATTAAAGCACTTAGGAGATTTTTTGATCAAATTATGGTCTACCAAAGAAGGGATTAGACTACTTAAGTGGCTACCAAAGAAATGGCTAAAGACTCAATGGGGGTTAACTAGGATAATGCACAAAGGGTAGGAAAAAGAAAAGGCAAAAACAAGGCTATCAAAGAAATGCCTAAATAATCTCCAAAACCCACACTCTTTATTTTGCTTTACACACACACCGGGAAAGTTCTAGGCATCAAATGAAACAAGGAATATACAAAAAACATACAAGAACATGGTACATTCTCAAATCAATAGAATCATCATAGACTCCCAACCAAACAATTGCACAAATTAAATTTTAAGCCACCAAGTGCAAGAGTCAAAAGCTAGAGCCTAAGAGTCTCAAAATTAGCAATTCACTCAATCAACATGCTTTTACAAGCAAACCCACTTGCACCATGTAATAGAAAATTGCACCAACAAGAATATCTCACTTATTCCTAACCTAAAAAAATTTAAATTGAGCCAAAATTTGGGAATTTCCCCACCCCACACTTAAAAATCTACTTTGTCCCTAAAGTTAATTTAAAAGTAAGAGACAGAAATACTCCCTGAGGCCTCTAGGCCTAGCTAGTAGCATCTTTTCACATAAAGAGGGTTCCTGGGACCCCACACAAAGTCTTTGCCATGCTCCTTAGCTTAAGTTTATGGTATTTAGACTTCCCATTAATCTGTGACTCAACCAAAAATAGAAACTATGTGAAATAAAAATTAAAAAAAACTGAACAGAAAACATACCTAATTAACTTGGGTTGCCTCCCAAGAAGCACCTAATTTATTGTCGCGGCACAACCCAATCAACTTTTTCCTCCACCTTGAGGATATAAATTTCACCCACAACATTGCATCCATATTTTTGCCTTGATCATAGGGAGGTAGTACAAAGATTAAGGAACTGAGTAATAGAATTTGCACGGTAAACCACTCAGCCTTGAAGTGAGGTGTTTTTTATGTTTCTTGTCCAGTGTAAATTCAGGAATATAGGATTCTTGTTCCTCATCTTCACACTTTTCCACTATTATTAATGATTCCAAGACAAGACATCATCTAAACATAATGTAGAAAAGTCCTTTGAGTGAGGACCAATCAATCCCACTTCAAAATTTACACTATCTTCAACACCCTCACTTTTATTCACCTTCTCAATTTCAGTTTTAAGAGAAAGATGATGATTGAGTGGCTGGGATTCTTGTGTCTGCAAAACAAATTGGCTAATATCCTCTTCATATTTTCTTTGCTTAGAATCTTTAGACATGGTGGCAGTGTTATCTCCTCAACCTGTTCAACAATTTTAGTTTTCGAGTACTCAGACTTCCTCAAATTTTTAGCAATTTTATCCGCTACCAGTTAGGGAGTCAACTCTGTATCTACCTCCAACTTTTTATACAATTGCTCTATAGTCTCTCGATAGTGCTTCATGTCTACCAAGAACTATACTTGAGACACTAAAAGTTATTTCAGCATCTCTTCCAAGTTGCTGGTTTGAGTTGTCGCCTACTTATTTCGTTGTTGCTGCTGAAACTGTTGCTGGTTGTTCCATGATAGAATTTATGGCTAAATCTTCACCGTTTGATTGTAGTTGTTTATATAATTTTGTCTTTCAGCATAGCCCACATACAATTCTGAATCGAGATTGATAGCACACATGATGCAGTATGACCACTGTTTCTACAAACCAAACACCAAGTTGCAGTCTGCTCCACAGATAGAACATTATCTGCATCATACTATGAAGGTCCCATCCACACACTTCTATTAAAATCTAGACAAAAATCTGCTTGATTTGGTCCACCACAAAAACAACAACAATCGTCATAACTCAAAAACCATCTATCCCAGGCTAACATATCAAGAAGTGTGATAAAAAAGAAATAAAAGGAAAGAAACTAAACAAAAAATATTTACAACTCAATATAGAAAAACTAAAAATAAGATAGTTTCCTAGTTACAAGTCCCCGGCAATGGTGCCAAAAACTTGACAGCGCCCAAGCGCACACACAAGTGTACATGGTCTTATCAAGTAGTAAAGTGTCCTTCAAGAAAGACCAAGTATCGACCTCTCAGGGACTTGCGTTCACCGATTATCTAATTCTATTTAACCAATTAAGGAGAGTAGAAAATAGAGTTTTAGAATTTTTAATTAAAAATAAACTAAGCTAATATAGTAAAGTAATAACTTAGGACAATCAATGGATAGCAGCCCAGGGTTAAGGTTTACGAACAATCATACTATATTTTTGTAACTTCATTCGTTAACTTGATTTTCTTAGTTGTTGATTCATGGGATTA
Organism: Capsicum pubescens; assembly: GCA_030864215.1. Lineage (NCBI taxonomy): Eukaryota > Viridiplantae > Streptophyta > Magnoliopsida > Solanales > Solanaceae > Capsicum > Capsicum pubescens. The sequence continues at coordinate 146,704,699 of CM061546.1, read as the reverse complement.
ATTGCATGATTATGATTTCCCAACCTCTAATTATTTACCTAAGTTGAACCTTACAACTTCATCGTTGAGCGGGGATATAATAGTTCACTTAAGTTCTTTGAAAATATCATCCTACAAATGAATCAAGTAAGGCATCTAAGTACATCCCTGTCCTAGATACTAATTTGAATTCCTTATTTCATAAAGACATATAAACCATACTTTGCTTATTCCTATGTTCTATTGCCCTATGCCCTCTCCCGAGTTCACAAGGTTGACAATTGATGTATTATAAGGGTAGCTAATCCTTAAAATAGTTAAAATAAGCATAAATAAACAACCAATGATGATAAGCAAATTAACAAACTTAATTCAAAACGAAAGTAGTCATGATCTTGGCCTTAACCCTGGAAAAAGAGAGTTTAGCCCTTAATGGAAATATTCATCATCCAATCCCTTGGATTGATGATACAAACCATGAAAGAAACTAAATTAAAGAGATATAAACCCTAAAAGAAGTGTTTAATATCCCCAGAACTAGTCCAATCACTCCAAAAGTCATTTAAAACATTTACAAAATTGTATTTATAGAAAAGAACAAGTCACAGGCCGTGTTGGAATCGAATTGGAGTGAAATGCCCTGGATTGGAATATACCATGCGTCGCACACTGTATTCTATAGGAATGGAGCATTTAACGCACGAATATATCACAAACTCACTTTTTTGGGTCCATTCTGAATCTATTGATGTGTGGCACGCGCCAGTATCCCTTCTCACGCTCCCTCACTCTCCCAATATATTTCAGGTGTCCAAATCTGCGTTTAGCTATGTTTTGTGCTTCCATGATCCATTCCAAGCCTTTTTGAGTTGTTTCCACTTTATTTGAAGATTTTAAATACTTAATATATCATCATAATCCATTCACCAAGTATCCTATAGAATTAAACACAACAATTTAGAGAACAAAACAACACAACATCCAAGACGTAAAACTAGAAACACGAGCTAAGCATAGGCTTGATTCACTTTGATTTCTAACTTATTGTTTTGATTCTTGTATTGATCCAATTGACCCTTGAACATTACCAAAAATTTGTTTCACATATAGATACACAATAACAATCTTAGAAACTCATTAAAAATGTTAGAGCCTAATACGATAGAATAGACAAACACCTAGCTCAAGCTAGTCACACTAGTTTTCTAGGTTGACTTCTAAATGATCAATTTGGATCAAAACTTATGTGGAATCACTATTAAACATTGTCGACACATACATGGACACTTAGATGCATATTTATATCATTATCACCACACTAAGAACATGAATCATCCTCAAAACAAGGGTAAAAAGGTTAGAATAGCAACGCTAAAATGCATAAATTCACCCAACATCACCACCCCACACTTAAAGCCTTGTTCGTCCTCGAGCAATTTTTAACTATGAGAATCATGAGATGAAGAGACTCCACACTTTTACTACATGCAAGACACTCAAGATAGTACTACAAAGACTACACGTAATGCAAGTTACTACACTAAGCATGTTTCAACATAATTGAAAGCTCAAGAACACTACACAAAAACAACCTAGCCTCAAGAATTGACTCACCTAGTTGGAAAACTCATGCTTATTACTCAATCAAAGATATCATACAAATCACCCATATTTATCAAACATGTGCCCCTCACAATAAGAGAGTTACCCATAATCACTCACAATAATTCAATTCATAATATAATAGGTAAAAAAATCAAATTACGCTCACTGTCATAAGGAATTCCCAAGTTAGACATAATGAAACATAGTCTTTCCCTTAGTGTCATGATCCACTAATGTTAGAATGTTAAGCTTAGGATCAAATAGGTATTTTCGAGTTGTAATGTAGGCTAAGGGGAGGGTAGGAACTATTTTGGCCAAGAATAGTGACTATCTTTCCTAAGCTCTTTAATACATCATAATTTTTTACATAAAACCACCTTCAACAAACTATTCATACCTTTTCCATCGACCCATATCATTTTGTTGTGCCCTATCTCTTTTAATTATTTTTACAAACACATGGTGGGCGTATTGCTTATTCCTGCAAGATTCAAAAAAAAAATTCTATAATCATGGGAATATTTATAACACGATTTATATCAATCCCAACCACCACACATCAATTATAAACACCAATAACTCTTACCTTGGGGCATCAATTTTACCCTGTTCTTCTTCAATTTGTCAAACACTTTACTAAATATATTTTTTTCAATTTAAGCACTTAGGAGATTTTTGGATCTACTTATGGTCTATCAAAGAAGGAGATTTTTGGATCTACTTATGGTTTATCAAAGAAGGGATTAGGCTACTTATTTGGATACCAAAGAAAATTCTAAATGATCAATGGGGGTTAACTAGAATAATGCACAAAGGGTAAGCAGAAGAAAAAGTAAAAACAAGGCTATCAAAGAAATGCCTAAATCATCTCCTAAACCCACTCTCTTTATTTTGCTTTACACACACACTGGGCAAGTTCTAGACATCACATGCAACAAGGGATATATAAAAAACCTTACACGCACATGGAACATGCTCAAATTAACAGAATCATCATAAACTCCCAACCAAACAATTGCACAAATTTAATTTTAAGCCACCAAGTGCAAGAGTCAAAAGCTAGAGCCTAAGAGTCAAAAAAAAAATTAAATCACTCAATTAACATTCTTTTACAAACAAACCCACTTGTACCATGTCATAAAAAGTAGCACCAACAAGAATATCTCACTTATTCCTAACCTAAAAAATTTTAAATTGAGCCAAAATTTGAGAATTTCCCCACCCCACACTTAAAAAACTAATTTGTCCCTAAAGTAAATTTAAAAGTAAGAGATAGAAATACTCCCTGAGACCTCTAGGCCTAGCTAGTAGTATCTTTTCACATAAAGGGGGTTCTTGGGACCCCACACTCAGTCTTTGCCATGCTCCTTAGCTTAAGTTTATGGTATTTAGACTTTCCATTAATCTGTGACTCAACCCAAAATAGAGACTACGTGAAATAAAAATTAAAATTGAACAGAAAACATACCTAATTAACTTGGGTTGCCTCCCAAGAAGTGCCTAATTTAGTATCACGGCACGACCCAATCAATTTTTTCCTCCACCTTGAGAATATAAATTTTACCCCCAACATTGCATCCATCTTTTTACCTTGATCATAGGGAGGTAGTACAGAGATTAAGGAACTGAGTAATAAAATTTACATGGAAAACCACTCGACCTTAAAGTGAGGTGTGTTTTTATGTTGCTTGTCCGGTGTAAAATCAAGAATATAGGATTCTTATTCCTCATCTTCACATTTTTCCACTATTATAAATGATTCCAAGACAAGACATCATCTAAACATAATGTAGAAAAGTGCTTTGAGTGAGGAACAACCAATGCCACTTCAAAATTAACAGTATCTTCAACACCCTCACTTTTATTCACCTTCTCAATGTCAGTCTCAAGAGAAAGATGACGATTTCGTGGCTTTGATTCTTGTATCTGCTCAACAAATTGGCTAATATCCTCCTCATATTGTTCTTTACTTAGCATCTTTAGACATGGTGGCAGTGGTATCTCCTAAACCTATTCAGCAAGTTTAGTTTTTGAGTACTCAAACTTCCTTGAATTTTTAACAATTTTGTCTGCAACTGGTTGTGGAGTCAACTCTGCATCTACCTCCAACTTATTAACCAATTGCTCTATTGTCTCCTAATAGTGCTTAATGTCTGCTAAGACTAAAAGTTGTTTCAGCATCTCTTCCAAGATACAAGTTTGAGTTGTGGCTTGCTTGTTTTGTTTTTACTTTTGAAACTGTTGTTGGTTGTTCCATGATTGAATTTGTGGCTGAATTTGCACCGTTTGTTTGTAGTTGTTTATATAATTTTTTATTTCAGCATAGCCCATAAATAATTCTGAATTGGGATTGACAACACACATAGCTGCAGTATAACCACTGTTGCCATAAAAAACACCAAATTGCGGTCTACTCCATAGATAGAACAGTATCTATATCACATTCTGAAATTCCCGTCCACGCACTTCTATTAAAATTTGGAAAAAAATCTGCTTGATGTGGTCCCCCACAAAAATAACAAGAATTGTCATGACTAGAAAACCATCTATCTCAGGCTGACATATCAAGAAGTGTGATAAAAAAAGAAATAAAAGAAAACAAACTAAACAAAAACTATTTAAAACTCAATATAGAGAAACTAAAAATAAGGCAGGTGCCTAGTTACAAGTCCCCGGTAACGGTGCCAAAAACTTGACACCGCCCAAGCGCACATGCAAGTGTACGTGGTCTTATCTAGTAGTAAAGTGGCCTTCAAGAAAGCCCAAGTATCGATCTCTCAGGGACTTGTATTCGCCAACTATTCAATTATAGTTTAACCAATTGAGGAGAGTAGCAATTAGAGTTTAAGAATTGTAAATTAAAAATAAACTAAACTAATATAGTAAAGTAATGATTTAGGACAATCAATGGATAGCAGCCCAGGGTTAAGCCTTACGAACAATCATACTACGTTGTTGAACTTCATTCATTAACTTGATTATCTTTGTTCTTGATTCGTAGGGTTAATTGCATGATTATGGTTTCCCAACCTCTAATCCTTTATCTAATTGAACCTTACAACTACATCATTGAGTGGGGATGTAATAGTTCACTTAAGTTCTTTACAAATATCATCCTACATATGAATCAAGTAAGGCATCTAAGTACATACCTGTCCTAGATACTAATTTGAATTCCTTATTTCATAAAGAAACACAAACCATACTTTGCTTATTCCTATGTTCTATCACCTTATTCCCTCTCCCGAGTTCACAAAGTGGACAATTGATGTATTATAAGAGTAGCTAATCCTTACAATAGTTAAAACAAGCATAAACAAACAACCAATGATGATAAGCAAATTAACAAACTTAATTCAAAATAAAAGTAGTCATGATCTTGGATTTAACCCCTGAAAAAGGGAGTTTATCCTTTCATGGAAATATTCGTCATCCAATCCCTTGGATTAATGATACAAACCATGAAAGAAACTAAAGTAAAGAGATATAAACCCTAAAATAAGTGTTGAGCAGCCCCACAACTAGTAAAATATGTCCAAAAGTCATTAAAAACATTTTAAAAATTGTATTTATAGCAAAGAACAAGTCCCAGGCCGTGTTGGAATTGAATTGGAGTGAAATACCCACGGTTGGAATAGACCATATATAGCACGCTGTATTCCATAGAAATAGAGCATGCAACACGCGTATATCATATGTACACACTGTTTTGGGTCCCTTTTGAGTCTATTTATGTGTTGCACTAGCCTATATATATCTTCACTCTCCCTCACTTTCCCAATACATTTCAGGTGTTCTATTTTGCATCAAGCTGTGTTTTATGCTTCAGTGATCCATTCTAAGACTTTTTGAGTTGTTTCCACTTTATTTAAAGCATGTAAATCCTTAATATATCATCATAATCCATTAACAAAGAATCCTATATCATTAAACACAATAATTTAGAGCTCAAAACAATGCAACATCCAATACGGAGAACTAGAAACACGAGCTAAGCATAGGCTTCATTCACTTTGATTTCTAACTTATTGTTTTGACTCTTTTGTTGATCAAATTGACCCTTGAACATTAACAAAAATTTGTTCCACATATAAATACACAATAACAACCTTAGAAACTCATTAAACACGTTAGAACCCAATACCATAGACTATACAAACACCTAGCTCAAGCTAGTCACACTAGTTTTCTCGGTTGATTTCTAAATCATCAATTTGGATCAAAAATTGTGTGGAAACACTATTAAACATTGTAAACACATACATGGAAACTTATATGCACTTTTATATCATTTTCATCACATTAAGAACATGAATCATCCTCAAAACAAGGATAAAAAGGCTAGAATAGTGATGCTAAAATGCATAAATTCACCCAACATCATTGTGCTAAAGGTAAACAGACTAGATCCTCTTTCAAATTGAAGAAGCAAGTAAGTACTTCCAGACCCTTTGAAATACTTCACATGGATTTATGCGGACCTATTAAAGTCTAAAGTTGAGAAGGAAAGAAATATTTGTTTATTAATATAGATGACTATTCCAGGTTCACCTGGACAATGTTTATATGAACCAAAGGTGAAACATATGAGGTTATTATGGATTTTTCCAAGAAATTCCAAGTTAAGCTAAATTATAAAATTGTCGAATTTAGGTCTGATCTTTGGACTAAATTTGAAAATTAACAATTTGATGAATTTTGTGTTGATCATGGAATGTGTCACAACCTTTTTGCTCCCATAACTCCACAAAAATTGGAGTTGTTGAAAGGAAAAATAGAACTCTCATAGAGATTGCTAGGACTATGCTAATTGATTTTGGTCTTCCAAAGAGTTTCTGGGCTAAAGCAGTGAATACTGCTTGTTATGTGAATAGGTGTTTGATTAGATCATTTCTTAATAAAACTCCATATGAGCTGATATTCAACAAAAATCCTAGGATAGACTACATCAAACCTTTTGGATACAATGTTTTATACTAAATAATAGAAAGAGAGAATTAGGAAAATTTGATTCCAAAAGTGATGAAGTTGTGTTTGTAGGATACTCATCAACTATCAAGCCTTACAGAGTGTTCAATAAAAGGACTCTGTATGTTGAAGAAATTATTTATGTGATCTTTAATTAGTCAAGAAGTCAAATAAATTCTGGAGATGGTAAAAGTTTAGATGATGAAGAACTAATTCCTATTCAAAGGGATGTTGTTATTAAATATGATGATGAAGGTATTAATGATGAAGATGACAGTGAAGATGGTATTGATGATCCAGGATCTCAGACACAAATTCCAGCTACACTAGAAGCACAACCAGAGGAAACCAGTCAAAATTCACAGGGACCTGGTCCCAGTGGTATCAATCTCAGAAGGCAATCTTGGAGGCACAAATCCTGTAATCCCCTTGAGAAAATGACAACACCCTTGGAAACTAGAGTTCAAACTAGAGCTCAATACAGGAATTCTATGGCATTTTTAGCCTTTTTATCCAAAATTAGGCCCAAAATGTAAAAAAGGCCCTGAAAGATGCTGATTAGATTAATGTAATGCAAGAAGAGATTCATCAATTTGATAAGAGCAAAGTTTAGCATTTGGTTCCTAGGCCTGTTGATAGAACAATCATTAGGACCAAATAGGTGTACAGGAATAAGCAAGATAAAAATGGAACTATCAACAGAAATAAGGCAGGGTTTTTTGTTCAAGGCTATAACCAGGACGAAGGGATTGACTATGATGAGACCTTTGCCTCTCTAGCAAGAATAAAGGCAATCAGAATTCTTGTTGCATTTGCTGCATACATGGGATTTAAACTATTTCAAATTGATGTCAAAAGTGCCTTCCTAAATAGAAATCTAAAAGAAGGAAGTATATGTCAAATAGCCTCCAGGTTTTGAAGCTGTAGATTTTCCTCATTATGTACTAAAATTAGACAAAGCTCTTTATGATTTGAACCAAGTACCGAGGGGCTGGTATGAGTGACTCTCAAAGTTTCTCATGGAAAATAGCTTGAAAAGAGGGAAATAGACAATACCCAATTCAAAGAACAGAGGTAGCAGTCTATTGATTTTTAAGATATATGTTAATGACATAATCTTTGGATCTACTTCTGAATATCTATGAGAAGAATTTTCTAAGCTAATGGAAAGTAAATTTAAAATGAGTATGATGGGTGAACTAAGCTTCTTTCTAGGTCTACATATTAAGAAACTTCTCAAGGGACAATGATTTATCAGGAGAAGTAAATCAAAGAACCATTGAAGAAGTATAACATGGGAGATGCCAAGCCAATTGATCCCCAATTGGAACCAGCTCAAAAATAGACAATGATGAGTTAGGTCTTTTAGTGAATGGGATAATATATAGAGAAATTATTGGATCCTTTCTATATCTCACTGTTAGTAGTCCTGACTATATCTTTAATGTAGGAATGTGTGCTAGATTTCAAGCAATCACAAAGGAGTCCCATCTAAAAGTTGTGAAAAGAATTCTTAGGTATTTGAAAGGGACAGGGGAACTGGTCCTACAATATCCCTCAGGAGATAATTTGACTTGGTGGGCTATGCTGACTATGCTGGATATTTAGTAAATAGAAAAAGTACTTTAGGAATGGAATATTTTATTTGCTCATCCTTAATCTCCTGGGGTTCAAAGAAGAAAAATTTAGTTTCTATATCTATTGCTTAGGCTGAATATGTTATTGCAGCTTCTTGTTGTGCATAACTGCTATGGATCAAGCAGTAATTAAAAGACTTTGGTATCATCACAGATACTATACCTCTAATGTGTGACAACATAAGTTCTCTAAACATGGCCAAGAATCCAGTGCATCATAAAAGGACTACGCACATTGATGTGATGCATCACTTCCAAGAGACAATTTTGAGAAAGGGGCAATCTGCATAAAGTTCTGCAAGACAGAGGATCAGATAAAATATATCTTTACTAAGGTACTTCACAAGGAACAATTTGTAAAGAATAGGCTGAGGTTAGGCCTGGTAAAAATGACCTAACCTACCATGTGAATCAGTAGTTCTCCACAAAATTAGTTATAATCTGGAGAACAAATATCTTTGGTAAAGTATGTAATTTTTAGTCTAACTCGGTATCATACCTTTGCAGGTATACGACCATGGGATAACATTTGAAGAAAATATATGATGTATGCACAAATGTGAGCAATCACTCAAAGAAAGAAAGGGGCCTGGTCCCATCTCTCAGGTTAGTATCATGAATGTGTATGTTTTTCTTCTTATTTTGCTAGAAAAGGCCACATTCTCTCTCCATAATAGAAAACTTGTTTAAAGAAAAACTAAAATCAATTTTATCTTTGCATTAACCCCATGGACCCTGTTCAACTCAACTATCCAAATGATCCAAAGACAAATCCTTTACTTCACTTACTCTTTCATTGAAGATTTTTCCCTGAAAATATATTACGCTCTTGAAGTGTGAAAGGAAGTTTTGATGGTCCAAGGAACAAAATAACAAGCCTAAAAACAAAGCCTTTATAGTAAATTCTAAACATCCTATTAAAAGGCACCAAACTTCTGAGGGACCCGGTCCTAAGAAAAGAAAAAATCCTAATGGTAAACCTAACAGGGCTTGTGAAAGACAAATGCTAGAAAATGCTAAAATTTTGCGTGTGTTGATGATCTCAAGATGAAGGTTATAATTCTAACCAATGAGTCTTCTGAATTAAAATTGTTACACTTTCCTAAGATGACCTTATGTCTCCAAACCTTCTCCCATAATCTTCCACGTTTTTATCCTCTAAATTTTGTGGTTTTTTTTATGGAACTTAAAATATAATTCTTGCATTGAAATGATACATAATCTAATGGACATAAATGTGTTCTTGCTTTTAAACTCTTTATCTGGTTCTACCTTATAAGTATTCCTCGTGATTGGTTTTCCCCAGCGGCCATGAGTTAACTAACTTAAGCTTACTATTACTCTTGGTTAACTGTTCTGGATTTTTAATGATGCCAAAAGAGGGAATACTAACTAGTCTCAAGGGAGGAAAACTGGAAAGTATTTATAAATAAAGGTTAGGTTACAGATAAGTATACGTGTTAACAAGGGAAAGAAATGATGTGATGAGCCACAGTGAAGGTATGAAGGTATGAAGGCACAGTGACAGGTGGGAAGCAAATGCAAATATACTCAAATAAGTTTTTTTTGGCTACTATAAATGATAAGAAGGGACCAGGTGATGGAGAAAGCATGATGATAGGGGGAACATTCATCTTCAGGTGCTAATCGTACTGATTAACTATGATAAATGTGCACTGGTGCTCAAAATTGTATGGTTTATTTGTCATTATCAACAAGGGGGAAAATTGCTACATGCAGTTTTAATGATGAGCAGCTAAATGCAAGGGACCAGGTCCCTTAATGTGCAAGATTCAGTATAGCTGTTATGAATTGTATGTACAGTTTTTCCCTCTTGTATAACAAACTTATAGGTGTTATTTTGTACTAATTAGTAAAGTTGATCCAAAGATCTTTCAGCCCTAATCATCACCCACCTATAAAAGAAAAATGAGTCTTCTTCATCAAATGAGGTTTTTGCATAATTCTAAATAGTGAAGAGAGATGGAACCAAAAACTCCACTGCTCAAGTTCTTTTCTATTTATGTGAGCTTAAATTTAAATTGCTCTTGATTTAGTACTAAATTATTATTGAATTACTCATTCTATAAGAGTAGTGTTTTTCTCTTTGAGTAGAGAGTGCTTAAGTAAAGTTGTCTAAGTGTGAGGCTGGTTAGAGTTAATAAGCGTAGAGGGTCCTTGGTAGAGTTACCAAGATGATCTTGTAGTAGAGTTATTACAAGCGAAAAGAGCTTAGAGGTAGGCTGAAAGCTAGACTATAATCAGGAGGTTGATTATAGTGGATTTCTTGAGGTATTTGTGAGGGAAAGTAGCGGTTTTTTCCTTCTTAGGATTCAATATAAAATCTTTTGTTTTTACCTTCCTGCACTGTTTTTTTATAGCACCCAATAGTTTTTTTACTGTTTTATAGCTTGTGATTGATTATAAGGGGAGTGGTCCCTCATTATGTGGTGTAACCCCCAAGGATTCAAATAGATAAAGTTGATAATTTTTAAATAGTTGGGATTGAGACCTCCCAACCCTATGACGATGTGACTATTGATGGTAGATCATATGGTGAAAAAGCCTGTGGGCATATCGTTTGATGTTTTGGTAAAGGTATACAACTTTATCATTCGGTTGACTTTGTTGTCTTGGATTGTGAAGTTGATGTTGACATACCCATAATTTTGGGGAGACCATTTTTGGATATGGGTAGAGCATTGGTGGATATGGAAAAAGGTGAGATTAAGTTCAAGATGAATGATGAGAAGGTCATATTCAATGTTCGCAGAATTATGAAGCATCGTATTGACATGAGGGTGGGTTCAATAATAATTTGTGATGATGACCCTGGAGGCCAACCCTTTGGATACCTTGATGAATTTTAAGTAATCAAGGTACCAATGTTATGCTGCGCCATTAAATCAGGCACTTCTTAGGAGGAAACCAAAGGTATCTTGTTATTTTTGCATTTTTGGTAATTCATGTTAGGGTGATTGACATCAGATCTATTCACCTTTGGTGCCATGTTCCTAACTCTATTTCAATGTAGGTGCCTAATGCATTAGTGACAATGCATGTCTATTTAATGGGGGTAGGGCTACTTGTGGGTCTAGATGTCCTCTTTAGGTATTTGTTGTTGTGTCTCTTTTACCCAGATTTTGTTCTTAGTAGAGCTGGCATTTTGTGTTGTTTGATTTTTTTTATGTTTAACTAGGAGAAAAATAAGGAACTTAAGGGTAGTTGATGTATTTTGATTGTGTTTTAATGTTTTGAGAAAAAAGATACCCCTCCAAGAAGTTTGTTTTGAACTATGTGATGTGTTTATATTTGTGACCACTGTGAATTGTGTTATGGAATTAGGATTAGGGACATAATAATCATATCTAGAATTTCTATGAACTGGATAGGTAGTAGTTGGTAGCATAACCCGATACTATGTGTATGTGAGATGCTTAGTCAGTTTCCTTTGTATATTTAATTCAAAACTTGCCTGGTTAGTCTTGACTAGGTTGTAGGGTAGTTGGTTAGGAAAGAATCATAGGCCGTTTTTTATTTAGTCCACTCTTAGCCTAAAATGACCATCCAAATGAGAATAAATATCCCTTGATCCTACATAGACTATTTTCTTGTTTTTACCTTTCACCTTCCTAGTTTAGCTATAATGAACCTATTTTAGCCCTAGTCCCTTTTTGTACATTGTGCACCTCAACTCAGGCAAATCACCTAAGTTGAGGGTGGATATAATAAAGGTACGTAGTTAAAATTTGGATGTGAATAAGGTTGAAAAGGATAAAAAAAAAAGAGTAGGTTTGGGTGTGGTAAAAGAGAAAAAACACAAAAAAGGAATAAAAGAAACCACACCAACTTAAATAAGCAATAAAGGAGAAAAAGGGAGAAATAAGGGAGAAACAAAAAAAAGTTGGTTAAGAAGTGGGCCCTAAAATGTAACTATAGTATTAAGGAGGGTTAGTCACTAAAGTTCTAAAGGTACTGTACCAGCCCTGAAGCCTATATTACAAGGAGAATAAATTCCTATAGTGATCCTAGTCTGATTGTCTTAAAATCTAAGGTAAAGAAAATACGGGTAAGCCTATGGTATTCTGTGCACATTGATTGGAACTTCTTTTGTGAGTGTGAGTGTCTCATGATTGTCCCCACATTGACATGCATAATCATATTATGAGAGTGGGACTTCTTTGATGGTGAGGGTACAAGGGTTGTATTGTGAGCATTTAATCTTTTCGGGTAGTGTAATTTGTACATATGATTGATTGTTTGTTGATAATGTGATTCCATTGCTTGATTCTCTTGTGTTGCATTGTTGGGATATATAGATCCACACAGTTGGTTTTGAAAAGTTAAAAAATAGGAGGGCGTGATGTGTTTTGAGGTGAAATTGACTCTACTACCGTAGGAACCTTAGGTTTCTAAGGTTAATCATCATCATGTTGTTTTTGTTATGTTTTATTGCCTAAGGACATAAGAAAATTCTAAGATAAGGGTGTTGATGCTCCATGGTTTCATAGAACTTTCAATCCTTAAAACTGGAAAATATGTAAGTACTTAAGGATGTTTTGTTAGATATGATGTGATTTTGTGTTTGTGTTGCAAGAAACTAGGTCTCTGGAGCTAAAAAAAATAAAAGATGAGGGGGACATTTACGGCCCGTAAATGGTAGCCACATTTCCTAAGTCCCTTCATGGATATCAAAAAGTGAAGGTCAAAGAACCTAAAAGTTGAAAATTTTCTCTAACACCCACGGTGGGGGTACTTACGAGGAGTAAGTGGAACTTACCCACCGTAACTTCCATCGTAGGTCATCTCCAACAGTTGATCAAGAGCTCTGACTCACACGACACCCACCTATGGGGCATAGGTTCCACTTACGACCCGTAAGTGGGTCCATAAGTGGCCACCAACCTAGTTTTTCCTATTTGTTTTGGTTAAGATTTTTAGGATTTGTGTGTGTTCTATAAATACCCTTTGGACATTTCTTGATTTATTGGTTGATTATTAATTTGAGATTAGTGGTTATGTTCTTAATTCATTATGAGATTCATCTTATGGTTTATTTATTGATTTCCATGAATATTCTCACAAGCATGAGCGGCTAAACCACCTAGCTAAGGTTGTGTGAACCCTGGCAGAATAACAAAGTTGAGGAAGTGCTAACTCGATCTTGATCAATATTATTGCATGTATTGTGATTGTCTTTGGTTGAATTATTTTATTGTCAATGGCCAATGTTGAGAACCTACCTGTATTCACTACTTACTTCACAAGAGAGGTAGAGATTAGGAAAAGAAGATCACGACAATAATTTAAAGCTAATGCATCTTTATCTAATTAACTTAAAACTCAAAAGGTAATAGTTAATCTAGGATCTAGGATATGGGTTAGTAAAGCAACACTATAAGACTAAAAAGGTAAAGAGTGAAATTCATTAAATGCATTCACAATATGGTTAGTGATACATAACTTATCAGATTCTACATGCAATGTATTATGAAAGATCAATAAAGCACGATAAATCTGTAGAGTTAGAAAGCTGGGGGAACACGCTCTTGGTATTCATCTTAGATTGATTTTGACTAAGGAAATCAAGAGTTGTTTCTACTATACTATTATTATGATAACATTTCCCATTTACTTTCCTACATTTTTCTGGCTTCTTCAATAGATTCTTGGGGGATTATTCAGCCTGTTCCCTCTGGTTTTGACCCCAACCTCTATTGGGTTACTATATTTGACTTCGATCGATTTATACTTCTTGGAGATATAGTTTTGGGCGACATCATCCACATAGTATACAGCAACTAGCATATACTTGTAGCCATAAGAACTCATAAAGGAGATCATAAAGTCAGTACCTCAAGCATCAAATAGTTCTACCTCAAGCATGGTTGATATATGCATCTCTTGATGCTTAGAGATCGATCCTTGTCATTGACATTGTGGACACAGAACTATAACTTGGTAAACCAAGCTACGAACACTTTAAAATTACCTTTAGCTCAATTATAAACAATTTACCCTTTTTCAAACAAAACCAAACAATTCAGTCAAGTGTGAATCAATATAGAAAATAAACAGTCAAGACCATGACTACCAATTATTAACCACGACAATAACTATGACTCATTAACAACAACACAAGCTCTAATGAACTCATAAGCATCCTTATAAATGGTAGGCCAGCAGTACCCACTTTGCAGGACCTTTCGGGATATTCGGTCACCTGCATAATTCCCTCCAATAGGAGAAAAGTGACAAGACTTTAATATATCTAACATCTCTATCGAAGGTCCGAGCTGTGCGATCACACACATGATTTTCTCCAATAAGAGAAGAGTAAGAAGCCTGCAATATATATCCAATACTCCACCTCTAGAACATACCTTCAGATAATATTATCCACACACAATCAAAATAAATAAGGTTCATCCTAGAAGTACTTGTTCACATTATGGAGGAATCTCTTTCATTGCTGAAAATTTAGGTCTTCAAAATAATATCACTCACAAAGGTAATTTGTGAAGTCTGCATACCAAGGAACAAGGTCACGGGTATGTTACAGTACTTGTTCATCTATAAATGAATCATTATTCTCAAACTTCTCTACTTTTCTCCCTTTTTTTCTCAAATCTAGATAGGTGATCAGTTGCTTGGTTCCCATAATCTTTTCTATCCTTGATTTTGAAATTGAATTCCTACAGCAACAACACCCATTTAATTAACATAGATTTGACATCTTTCTTTTCCATCAAGAACCACAATGTTAAGTGGTCTATGTGTACCATAACCTTAGTTCCCAATAAGTATGCCCTAAACTTCTCAAAGGTATGGACAACAACAAGAAGCTCTTATTTTGTGATAGTGTAATTCTTTTGAGCTCTATTTAGCACCTTGCTTGCATAGTTTATTGGGTGGAACAACTTTTATTTATTTTTCCCAAGAACAACACCAAGGGCCACTCTTCTTTCATCACATATCAGCTCAAAGGGTTTGGACCGATCGGCTGCAATCATAATGGACGCTTCAAGTAATTTTTCCTTAAGGCATTAGAAACCCTTCAAATGCACATCATTCCACTCAAATTTTACCTCTTTCTCTAATAATTTGCATAATGGGTTGGCAATTTTTTTGAAGTCCTTGGTGAACCTCTTGTAGAATCACACATGGCCTAAGAAACTTCACACCTCCTTCAATGAGATCGGTAGAGTTAAATTTTCTATCACCTAAATTTTACCTCGGTCCACTTCAAAACCTTTTTGAGATCTTGTCTCCTAACATTATGCCCTCTTTCACCATAAAGTGATACTTCTCCCAATTGAGTACTAAGTTAAACTCTTTACAACGCTGCAATGCATTACTCAAACTCATCAAGAAGTCATCTAATGAATCTCCTACCACCGAGAAATCATCTACGGACACTTTTAAAGTGTCTTCCACTATATTTGAGAAAATCAAAATCATACACCTTTGAAATAAAACTGGAGTTTTACATAACCTAAAAGACATTTATTTGACCATAGGCGTATAAAAATGTACTTTTGTCTTGGTCCTCAAGTACAATGGAGATTTGATTGTACCTGGAGTAACCATCTAAGAAGCAATACCAACCTCTTCCATCTAATCTATCCAACATCTAATCTATCAAGGGCATTAGAAAATGATCTTAGAGTGTCCATGAGTTCAACTTTCCATAATCCATACACACTCTACAACTTGTAATTAGCCTAACAATAATCAATTTATTTTTTCATTGGTTGCCAAATTCATACCTCTTTTTTGGTACGCGTTAAACAAGACTTACCCATTTTCTATCTGAGATCGGGCACACCAATGTTGCATCAAGATACTTAATTATCACCTTCTTTTCTCAATCTCAAACTCTCTTGTGAAGATGATCTAAAATGCAGGTGGGTTCTCAGCGTTGGACATTGCTAAGAATACAATTAAACCAAAGAAGATCAAAATAAAAAGTATAAAAAATGATCTAGAACCTCACATTTTCCCTACTTTGTTATTCTGTCAGGGTTCCCACAACCCTAGCTAAGGGATTTAGTCGCTCATAGTTGCGAGAAATGCCATGGAATTCAATAAAGAAAGCATAAAAGTAATCTCACAACAATGGAAGAATAAAACCCAAAGTCTAAAATTAATTAGTCAACCAAAAATCAAAATCACAAGAATTCTAAGATCAAAAGTCAATCTTGAAATCAATATATGTTTATGAATTGTATGAGTACATTAAAGTGCATAAAATAACTAAAAATAGAAAAATAATATTTATAGGTTACATAAAAACCCTAGAAATCTAGACCAAAACTGACACAACCCAAACCAGGGCCTGGCCGGGTAGGTACCTCAAGTCCCACGTGGACCGAAGATCACCCTTGTACCAAACCGACCAAAACACAATACACCCCAAAGTTAGATTAATTCCAAACATATAACAAGATAGCATACAATGGCTTAAGAAAGTTTGAATGCATGTCCATAACCAACCACCGACGACCGACCAAATGATCGGCCTACACTGCCCAATAACCACAGTAGTCCAAACAAATCCTTCTAAACAATGATCTAAAACTAAATATCAATAAAGTGTCGGGACATGCCCCCGAATATAGCCAAAATAGTAACCAATAGTCTATAACTCAAAAAAGAAATATTATCACAAAATGGGGCCTTCCAAAGCATGAAAGCTCACTACTTCAAGCAAACTCTCGATTCATCCACAATCACTGAGCAGAAGAGGTAGAAGTATGGCCAAATCCTGCATCACATAGGGATACAACGTACGTAGATGGTTAGCGGTTGAAGTTCTAACATAGAACTTTGGGATAAGGATAACATAATTACATGATCAACAGTTCAAAATTATTCCAAAATCAATGCACATAATTAGATGCATACACACACACATATATATATCCAATGTCAAGATAGGGAACAAGGCTTAACATGCATTTTCAAAACTTTAGCCTGGATTGTGTAGCTCAACCATCATATAATACCCACAAGCTGTATGGGCGTCATCTCTCACCCTCTGGTCGGACCCCAGTGCGTGTAGCTGAATAAATCATAGACTAATCTCATATATTTGCACACAGGGGACTCGAACCTCCCAAAATATACCATAGTGACTTAATTACCTAATCATATAATGATTTACGGGGGAATCAAACCTCTTAATGAAATAATAATAAGGGGGACTCAAACCTCCTTGGTCACCTTGACACCTACATTGGCTAATGTGGTTTCCAGTATCGGTCACCTGAACCTCTACTTTAACGACTTAGCCACAAAACCCTAGTTATAGCCCAGTTAAAACATTTATCACACAATCTTATTCATGAACCACATTTCACATTAAGGCATACATTGTTTGTATCATCGTACCAACTACACTTTACATCATGCAAAAATAATTTCCATTAACTTGGGGAGAACGACTCCCTTTGTTCATTAATACAAGGTGAGGGATCAACAACTCCCTTTGTTCACTAAATCATATTATTGTGTTTCAAATACCTCTTTATATCGTGCAGTAGTTCAAGACTAGTTCACTTTACAAATGCCCACCTTTCTCATAACTCAAAGCTAATTTTACACTATAGGTTGGGGTCATAACCACTTCAAAAGTCATAAGTTTAGGAAAAACACAATTTCCTAGTTCATTAACCATGTCCATGCACCCATAAGTTAAAAACCATACTTAAAGCATGAATATTCATAATTAAATCATGGGAAAACATTGTTCAATAATAAGCATTCAAAGCCACAACCATTGTGTTCAAAACCAAAACAATCTAATGTGAATAACACTTTAATACATATGCTTTTACAAAATTAACAATGGGGGAAGAGTCACATGCCTGAAATAGTAAGATGTATGGAGAGAAATCACCCTTGAAAGCCCTAATAGATCAACCTCTTGAAAACCCTAAGTGTTCTTGAACTTGAGGATTTGGGAGTATTTGATAAGTTACTTTGATATGTTTCTGAGTGCTAATGACACCCTAATATGCTTTAAAGATGTGGGTTTCAAGTTGGGTAAGAGGGGAAATATCTACAATTCCCTCAACTTAAAACCTAAAAAAGTGTCGCCTTTAACTACGGGTCGACCCCTTGACTCATAACCACTCCTTACGACTCATTACCATGAGTCATTATCAAGGAAGTACCATCAAGGAACCCTACACGGTTATCCTTATGACTCATTGATACCACTCGTAATGGGACCCTATAACTTATAGGTTCCAGTTGTAATTAACACAAAACCTATTTGGGATATATACTGGAAACCCTACGATTTACACCTCATGACTTGTAACGTATCCCTTTGGCTCATAATGAGCCACTCATACTCAGAGCAGAATCATACCACAAATATACATGATTTGGTTACAACTCATCCCAATGACTCATCAGGACACCCTACGACTCATAGGGTAAGTTATAACTAGGGGAGTGAAATCAAAGCTCAAGGAAGTTTTAAGGGTCAAAAATCTGGGGTGTTTAAAAAATGTACAAAGAAAACTAAGTCGGTGGCCACTTACAGAACCACTTATGGTCTATAAGTGGCACCGACACCACATAGGTAGCCTTCATAAATCTTATTCTTCATCAAATCTACAGTAAATTTTCTTGTACTTACCTATAGGGCATAAGTTGTACTTATGTACCATAGGTTACCTCATCATAAGTACTAGAAGATCCTTCATCCTGCAGCTTCTTAGAACTTCAAGTATCGGCTATGTGCACCGGTACTTATAGTGCTAGAGGTGGTATATATGAATCATAATTTAACAATCATACCTAGAAGGATCAACACTTCAACTTTTGATTCTTTGAAGTTGCATCTTAGAAAACTATGACAGGCAACTTATAGGTTGTAGGTGGGACCTACGCCATGTAAGTGGCATCTTATATGGGCCCATCTATAATTTTAACTGTTGTTCTTCATTTTTTTTCCAAACCTAGTACCCTGTAAAATAGACACAAAACACATCATATCTACCAAAATGAACCTATGTACTTGCATATTTTCCAGTTTTAAGCATTGAAAATGTCATAAAACCATGGCACATCATCCACCATATGTCTTCTTTGTACCTTCTAGATACTAAAAAAGGGTTTCAACTCGTTGCTTCACCAAATCAGCTGTAATAATCACTAGTAATGTATTACTTTATCCCAAGAACACATATCAAAGATAACCCGACAACACTTTAAATTCTAACATAGGTAGTTCTTTAATAGATGGCTTTACGGGAGGTGTTGGCATATTTTTCAGGTCCATGTCTAATTTCTTCAAAGCATATAAGTATGCACATATTCCAGTCAAAGTACACATTATTTCATCATATTTCTCAATTCTATCACCATCAAAGTTCCTCAATACCGCTGCCAAAGTCCTAATAGCAAATTGTTTTTTGACAAGCACCACTAGATCACTCTCATCAACAACATCAATAACTGAAACAACATTTATCTACTTGGGTTTCTTCATTGACTGACAGACATCAAAATTAACTTTGTTCTCATGTAGCCTGAATTTCTACTCATTTCCCTTTATATCCACCAATACTCTCCCAGTGGCTAGAAATGGTTTAACCAAAATTATAGGCACTTCAAAATCAACTTTGCAATTAAGAATCATAAATTCTGTGGAAAATATGAAATTTTCCACCTTTACTAACTCATCATGAATAACAGCTGGTCTCTTAATTGAATGATCCGCTATCAACAACCACATAGATTTTATTTTGGGAGTTTCCAAATGCAACTGCCGATAAATTGCTAGCGCGATATAATATCCCTCTAGGTCATTCCCTTTATTTACATGCATTTTTAATATTTCAAGACTTTCTACAGTGACTACACCTTATTTCTGACTAGCCGGAACTATTGGTTTGATTACCAGATAGTTTGTTTGGATATTAGGCTTATTTCCGTATTTTTGAGCTTTTGTTGTTTAGGATTTGGTCTCAGACCAAAAATCCTAGTAAATGACCTCAAACAATATCATCAGCTCTGGAACATTGATTTTAGGCTAGAGGACCCTTGGTTCAGATCCCAAGGCTTTTGAATGCATTTTGGGCTATTGGGAGGATTATGTGAAAAATAAAACTATAGGTGGGCCCTATATTTAGTTGAAATGAAATTAGATGAAGGTTTTAATGGTTTTATTGAGTCCAAAATGTCAAATTTCATATTGTAGCATATTTTTTTACGCATATGGGGTTCCAAAAAAATCTTGAGCACCCGGTCAAAGTCCATTCTAAAATTGGTAAAAATCTAGTGCATGACACCTAATAGGACTGCTTAAGATCCTATTGGGTCGCTTTAGCTCTCAACACTTTAGCGCCCTTGGTAATTTTTGGTGGTGTACTTTAGCGCTCAATGGTCGCTAAAGCGGTGCATGATTTAGTTCCATTGAGGCCACTTTAGTAGCACCCGTTGTTGTCACCAGACAACTTTAGCAGTCGTGTTTCCGCTTTAGCGGTAGGTAATTTAGCCCCCAGGTGTCTTCTTTGGCAGCAATTATATCCTTTAAATGCCCTTTTCCCCACTCAATTTTCTTTCACTTCTTCTACTATTTTTACACTAAATTGAGAGCTCAAAGAGAGAAAACTTAGAAATTATCCACATAGGTTAAGGTAAGCTAACCTAACATATCTTGGTCATATCCCATTGATTTTCCCTTTAATTTCCATCCTAGTTCTTGGTAAAATTCTTAGAAATTAGGGTTGAATTCCTAAAATTTTATGATTGATTTGAGACCCAAATTGTGTTTCATTTTTACTTAATTTTTTAGAATAATTTCCTTGTCCTTCGAGTACCTCATGACGAGTTTAATTTTTTATTCTATTTGTGGGCCTTGCAGGCCCGTTCTTGACCCAAAATTTGACTTGACCCTTAATATATTAATATGGGTCTCATTCTACTCCTAACTATGTGTAGATTACTAATTTTACAGTGTGATGGCATTTTGGGATTGTGGAGCGAAGATGGATGATTCATGGATGATCTAAGGGTTGTGGTTGGAATTGAGGTAAGATTATGTATACTCTTCTATTAAGATGGTGTTATATATATGTTTCATATTAGATAGGAATATTAAAATGTGATTATGGGTAGAACACCATGACTTAAATTATAACGTTGGAGGCTAAAAGGGTATTTGACCCTTAAGTTGAAATACTTATTATACTTTTTAAATTCTATTACCTTCTTTATAGATAAAGCTAATTCATAGTATGACTAAGATATTATTCTAGATGTGTAATTGGATTTAAGTATTTGAAGCATGATTAGTATGATTGGTCTGATTTGGATCGTTTAGGCTATCACAAAATCATAATTATAAGTAATTAGCATAGTTACTCATGTATTAGGTAAATTTGGCTCTGTGGCTCATGTTTGGAATGGAAATGCCTTAGTTTCTTAAGTTGGGTTTATTTCCTTAATCGCTCATATTAGAGTGGAATTGGTCTTATTTGCGTAAGTTGGAGGAAATTGTCTTAGTTATTATTATTTTAGGTAGGATTAACTTAGTTTCTTGTGATTGGTAAGAACTACTATCTTAGGGATATTTATGGATTATTTAACATCTAGAAGTGAATTTAGATACCTTAGCCTACCCCGCTATAGAAGATTGTCTAAAATGGATTTTGGGGATTAGAAGACCAGTCTACCTTAGGCCAAGACCTATGTTATATTTTGTAGACTTATTTATGCATATTAACATGATTAGACTCATCTGAGGTTAATGAACCCTTATCATGATGTTTAATACATTAGGTGGATTGTAATGGTCTTTCCCTGAATTACGATATTATGGTTATTCCAGATATATATTGGGTCTAAGGCCTTGATTATGAGGTTTTGGTTATGTTGGTTATATATGTTGGGCCTAAGGTGGTTATTGTAATGTTATTGTTATGGAAGTTATATATGTTGGACCTAACATCGTAATTATGATATTAGTTGGGTTCTGGGAAGTATTCTACCTTTGTAAAGAAAATGGTCATAGTTTATAAACATATTGATGCTTATAATCATATTGTTTGAATACTGGTGATAGCATGCATTGATTTAGTACAGTCATGATCACTTAGATGGTAAATGGTATGATTCCAACTAAAATATGCATAAAAAGTAATTTATTCCTTCTTTACATTTTTAAAATGTATTTTTCACAATGGGCATCGTACCGTCTTAATGAATAACTTATGATCCTTCATACTAATAATGATGATCTTAGAGATTTGATAGAGATATATTCTGGTCCACGATTTTGCTTCTACTATTCACCTCATCTAGAGAGAGATATTCTGACCCTCTTTACACTCTTATGATGATTTAGTCCTGAATTTTGCCGTGGGTAATGGATTTATGAATTTACACTTTTTTATCCATGATTTTAGTCGTGTACTTATATATATATGTGTGTGTGTGTGTGTTCATGTGTGTGTGTGTAAATATATCTCTGGTACTGGATGCATAGTCGATTGGTGATTATATTGATGATGTGAGTTCCACTTTATGTCATGCAATTGAAGATGATATTGATTGTATGAGTTTTGATTCTAGTCCAATGATTGATGACGATATTGATGATATGACTTTATACACTTGGTTACTTTATGGCATCTGGATCAATTATGGTATTACGAATTATATCTTGGCATTCATTCTTTCATGTGCAATGCCTGTCACTAGTATGCCCTATATATATCAACCTTATAGGGGGTTGCATAGGTATAAGTATGAGTGTTTCTTGCGGTATATTGTGTGTATCTTGTATCTATTAGCTTTATAGGGGTTTCATAGGTATAGGATCAGACTGTTGTTTGTTGAGTTTTGTTTGAACCTTCTAAGCCTATGATGGTGGTGTTTTATGAAAGGCCCGGTTA
Organism: Capsicum pubescens; assembly: GCA_030864215.1. NCBI lineage: Eukaryota > Viridiplantae > Streptophyta > Magnoliopsida > Solanales > Solanaceae > Capsicum > Capsicum pubescens. The sequence continues at coordinate 146,681,595 of CM061546.1, read as the reverse complement.
GGTTTTGTTTGTCCGGACTAGCCGATTACCTTGTGTTGTTATTGTTATTATGGTTAGTTCATGAAAGGTTAATTATTGTAATGGCATTGAGATTTGAGGTATGATTCTGATTCTTTCATCTTATGGTTATATTATTATGCATAATTATCCCATGGTTAGGCATTATGGCTTTAGACTAGATTATTTCTTTACGATTTCTTTATTATGGTAATTATATCATGTTTAGATGCATGGGTTTGATACTTTGATTATCTTATTACTAGTTACTAATGATTCGGGGGCCTGTAGATGTTATTGTCATTACTTGTCTTGTAACCTTGAGTTAGCATTTTTGTATATATATATATATATATATATATACTAGTTGGTATTATCATATATCCTCTTTCTTTCATTTACTCATGTTGTATATCTATCCCTTGGCCTTGTACACTACTATACATATCCTTCTTCTACTATTTATTCATATATTATCTAGTGATATACGGTACAGTGCTAGGGTTTCAGAGTATGGTTGTAATAGGGTAACTTATCCTTATTGTTCCATTGGATTATTATGTTCGTTGTTTGGATATGAATAAAATAGATAACCTTATGGTTTTCTTAGCTTTATTATGTAGTTGGTGGATATTTGGGTCTAGTTTATATTCCTACTTGTATGCTATTTATATTTGCATTATCTTTGGATCATAGTTGGCAGTTGCCTACTAAGTATCACGTGTCTGGTATTGAAACTACTCTTTTGCGGCCTATAGATCATAGTACAGTTTCTCATCATTTTTGTGTGCATCATGCGAAGCAGCTATGGTTTAGATACATAGGGTGAGTTATTGGCGTTCATAGTATTGCCATTCTCCCTTTTATGTATTGGATTATTCTCTATGTTGTAGTCAGAGATGAGTTACATCAGTATATTCATTTTTGTACTTTATTTTGTAAGTCTTATTGCATTAGAAGCTCTTATACTGATTCCACCAGGTTTTGGGACTATCTTAAGTAATTCAATCTTTTACCATATTTATTTTACATTTTTCCTTCTTTTCTCTTGGTAGTCTATTACAAGTAGTTTTGGACTACGGGGTTGGCTTAACTACTGGTGGTTCTGAGTAGGTTTCATCAAGACCTAAGAAATCGGGCATGACACGGCATCAAGTTGACACTTGCTCCAAGATCACAAAGTAATTTAGCAAAGCGAAAGGCACTAATAGTAAATGGTATGGTGCACTCTCTCGAATTGGATTTCTTTTGAACCAATATTCTCGTAGCAATGGCATTGCAATGATGAAGGTTATCTACTAGCTCATAGCTTACTGTTATCTTCTTTATAACTAGATCCTTCATAAATTTCACATATCTAGGCATTTTCTCCATAGCCTCAATCAATGGGACATTCACTAATAACTAATTCAACATTTCCATAAGCTTACTAATCTTGCCTTCTTCGTCATCCTATGTGGAGATGGAGGAGGTAGACTAGGAACTTTAGTTAGATGTGCTCCACCTCCTTCCCCTTTTCTGTCCCAATTCATTATCAACTTCAAGTTAGATAGTTACTCCACATCATCTCTCTTCTCACCTAATTCTTCTAACTTATCAAACTCAGCTGGTTTACTTTCCATCCAATATCATTAATCATAACCTCATCTTTGGATGAAACATGTCTACTTGTAAATAAACTACCAGATGTGGATTCGGTAGCATTTTACCACTCCTTGTAGTAATAGCCATACATACCATTATTCTTTGGGTTTATGCAACATATCACTCAGTAACATTCCACTTTTCCTTTGATTGAAAACGGACGATAACTGATTCATTTATAATTTTAAACACTTAATAGAGAGAGAATGGGAATCCACCAACTAGCTTATCGTTGATAGATCGATTCTCATCTCCTTGACATCTACATCTGTTGACTCCACCCCTTTTAGAAATTTAGCCATAATGGCTTCCATAGACATCTTTCTTGTATCATTAGCAATGTTTAAATGGCTCCCAGGTGGCACGTATAATCCACTTCAATAAGTCAGAATGTACAATCCACTTTGATCGCCTTTGCTCTTCCAATTTTCTTGATCATGGTATATATAACCATCCTTGTAATAATAATTCTCCCTTTTATAGTACTGACCTTGATTTCCTTGGCTATTGGTCCAAAACCCCCTGGTTATTCAAATAGTTGGCCCCATCTTCAAAATTAGATTTAGCAACTCTACTATTAAACCCCACTATTTTGACCTTCTCAATATTCGCGACATTAAATGTTTGGTGAGAAATTCCATTTGTCTTTTCATATGAGCCATGTCTTGGTCATGTTCTTCTTCTCTTTAGTATTACTCTACAGATATCCTAACTAAATAAGTATTTCTTGCTATATCAAAATCCCTGGTATGTCAAGATCTACTTTTCTTTATCAACCTATCCAAGATCTCAGTTTCCTCAGTAAAGGTACAATCCATGAAAGCAGCACCTGCTACATTATCCATTGTTGGCTTCATGGTTGAATTTAATGCCCTGTAGAATGTCTCCATCTAGTGCTTGTTAGTCAACTTGTAGTTCAATAACTAGATCAACTTCTGTTTAACCTTAACTATGTTTCTTCAGAGCTAATAGACAGTTGCCTAAAATTACTGATCTCATCCCTCTACTATAACATCCTGAAAAGAAGAAAGAACCTTTCTAGGAAAGCTCTTTTCAGTTGCCTCTAGTTTGTTATAGAATCGGATGCCAACCCAATCAGCCATAGAGTTGCTCCCTAGATAAATGCAATAGGAACAACCTCAGACGGATAGCATTATATCCAACTCCAAGATAGTTGAATGACTTACAAATGTTGACAAAGTTCACCAAGTGCATTTTTGGATCATCCTCGGATAGTCAACCAAATAATCCTTTCAGGTTGAGAAATTATATCATTATGCTTGTAATATTGAACTTCAACTTAGGAGACAATGGGGGTAGCATAATTTCCCCACTAGCACCATCTCCATCCAAATCAGCATCATCATCATCCAAGGCAAACTGAGTCACTAGTTGTTGACGTCCTCTGCCTCGTGCTTGATGATTTTGGTTGGCTGGTGCAATATTATTGGCACATAGCTTGTTCAACGGATCAACAAACTCATCATATCCTTGGTCCTCATCATCCGCATTTTTTGCATGACCTAGTGCATCGATATTTTATTGGTTCAACTGGGTGGCGGCCAGTGTAGCTAATCTTTCTACCTCTTGTTGTGCTTTCATGTTCCTCCTCAAAGTTCATAGAAGTTTAGGGTCGAAAGGTAATAGAGGCTTGCCAGACCAACGAGATAGTGTCATGCATAATCAATAGCTTGAAAACACAAAGACAACAAATAAAAGTAAAATTAGGAAACTAGACTAAGAGTCAATAAATGCACATAAACTTAATTGACCACCATTCTTCAGCAATGGTGCTAAAGTTTGATACACCCAAACTACAACTCCCTTGAAAGAGCGTAAGTAATTGTTGTCAAAATATATAATCTAAAAAAGGTTGGGGTAGAATCTCATAGGGAATAAGATGCTAATTAAGTTGTATGCAGATTAATAAACTTTTAATCATAGGTTCCCACAAAATAGAGAGTTTTGTTATAATATCAATTAAGTAACTTTAGTCTATTTAAATGCAGATATTTTCTTTATAACGTGTTAAGAATCGAGAAAGAGAAAACTAGGGTTATGTTCACCTTGGTGTTTAATCACTTCCAGAATATAGGTTATGTGAGTTCATACTTATACATGCAATTATAGAGAAATTGATATCAATTTTCCATAGAAGTGTTTCCCAACCATCGAAGATGGTTTTCACCTTAATTTTCTCATATTTAAAGGGATAAAATGATAATTTAGCTATACTCCTCAAAAGGTGATAATTCAGCTATACTCCCCAAGAGGTTAATCCGGTTAAGGCATTAATCTTAATTAGAGGTTGAAAACTCTAAATTCTTATCAGAAATCTTTTTTCCCAACATTAACTTCTTTATTCAAGCAAGCGAAGTTTTAGGACATGTTCTCATGTTTACAACCAAAGGACCCATCAATCTGATGAGAAAAGTGATATAATTGTAAGTTTAGTATAAACCCAACAACCCATATCCTAATAGTGAAATTACACACATGATCCCATAACCATATTATGGAGTATTAGACACTCATGATCACAAAGTAGATAAAAAAGATTAATTTCATAAATCAAAGATTAGAACTTACAATGAAGAAATACATGACTTTTGAATCCAAATTCAAACCAAGAACATTGTGTTTCCCCTCCAAACTTGTTTCTTAGTAATGCAAATATGTTCCAAAATTCAACACCGGGTCAAAAGATGTCTATTCTAAGCCTAATCTCTGTATTTATAGGCTCAAACAAAATAGGGATTTAAATTTCTAATCTAGGTTGTTGTATCATGGTTGACGGCTGGCTCCACTGTCCGTCAAGAGGGCTATGATTCATCAGATAAACCATTTCTGATTTCCATAATCCATATGTGTTGTGTTAATCTTGATGGCTTTAGCAATGGTCCATTGCTGGTCTGATGGTCTATCACCCCACTAGTCACTCGCCTCCAAATTTTCTTAGATCCTATTTAGTTGGGAAAATTAGGGTGATAGTCCGTTGAAGCCTTGATGGTCCATCATTTTGATCGTCACCCAATTCCTACTTTTCCATTATTTTGCTTCTTGGCGACAATTTGTGTGGGGATCTATCAAGGCACTGACGGCCTATCAGGCTTCACATCACAGGACTCTTAAGCTTAAGGTTTTGATATTTCTTGTCTTAGAGTTTGATTCTTAAGAAGAAGCACAAATGTTAAAAACACTAATGGTTTCTGGAAAATATGCAACTATCCTTGTTACTATCCAAAAACTAAAGGTCATGATGGCAATTATCACGATAAACCTTGACAAGTAAGCCTATAATCCAAATTGATATGAAATGAGAAAAACAACACTAAATCCCAAGGTATGGCATCTAGAATAAAGTCGAACCAGACATATAGAATAATAGAATAAAATACAAAGCAATGATACCATAAATCTTCCCAAAATCTAGTGTCACGGTGTAGGAACCAACTAAATACATCTCGAAGCCAAAATAAACAACTAATAGTCCAAAAGAAACATAATCTATCTCTGAATATAAAAACAAGACATAAACTAAGCAAAAGGAGGTAGTAGATCAACTATGGAAGCATAGACCGAACGCTACCTCAAAAATACTCCAGAATCACCTACACCTGGATCTGCACTAGAAGGGCGCAATAGGGGTGAGCATGGTCCACTTGTACTCAGTAGATATCATAGGCCGATAGAGCAAAGTATAAAATGAGTATATAAAGACACACTATGGGCAATTCACTTGAAACCAGAAAATATCCCAAATGGTAGCCCACACCATCTCCACTAACAGTTCTAAAATATACATATATACCAAATACAAGTATAGAAAAAAAGCACAAATATATAAATATCAAATTAAGAATAAAAATACAACACAGATTATGCATAGTATATGAAATGCAATAAATATAATGATGATGATAATGATGATGATGATGTGATGTATGAGGTTGTCCCATAACCTCCGTATACACCTACTGTGAAGTAGGACCCATGGGCGGTTCGTTAATGCATATACGATCCAACAACCAGTACCAATCCAATATCTATAAATCCTCTCTGGCATATACATCGGTAAAGGGTTTTAAAAATATCATATTTTCTGTAAAAAAAATAGTATTTCCATAGGGGTACTAATGTTTCATGAATGTATATGATATGAGGATGTAATGCTCACAACCAATCAAAATGAGAATTTCCAAATCTAACCAATGTACTAAGCACGTGAGCCAAAAATCCACTCAATTAGCCAACCATCCATGATCCAATATAATCCATATACCAATGAAGCAAGATATACCATAATATGCCATTTGATACCACATAACTCCCAATTTAGATAATTTTCACCAAAAAGAAAACAACCAATTACATAAATACCAGGCCAATAACATAATATAAGAGTACACGGTCACGTATAAAAAATAATATCTCAAGACCACCAAATAACAACAACATAGGCCCCCACATACGCTCAAAATAGTAATAAATCTATTTCCATGATTATTTCCCACACATATAACATGTTTTTATAAAGGTATTAACCACCCATCCCAGTCTGAAGAACGTTAAGTCATAACCGACCTCAAATAAAGAAAACCCAGTCCAAAAGCCTTAAACATAGAGCCTTCCCCTAATGAATGGACTCAAAATAAAGTAAAGCACACAAAATAGAATCTACGCATAAAAAGGAAACCAACTATACTCATAATGCCCATTTCTAGGTCGGGGTCAAAACGGAACCTCAAAATAGATTTTTAAAAAAGAAGGGTAGAATAAAAATTTTAGTTCAAAAATATATTACACATGATTAAAGAAACTCATAGAAGAAAACCCAAGTAAAACGTTTTGAAATTGGGTTTTATGTTGAAGAAATACTAATATAGGCCTTCCAGGCCAAAATTTCCAAATTCTACATTTAAAATGAAGTTTTAACAAGCTTTAAATGACCAGAATCGAAGAAAAATAATTGAAATAGGGATTTGGAGCTTATCAAGCATGAAAATAGAAGAAATCACCCAAAAACTCTCAAACTCTAAAGCTCCAAGACTCAAAAATGATGGGAAGATCGAGAAAAGAGTTTATATAGGGTGTCAGCATTGACTGCTAAATCGGTCAAATGGCCACTTCAGCGGTATCCACATAGGCTGGCCGGTGCATTAAAGCATAAAAGGGCCACTTTAGCGACCTCCGCTAAAGAAAATAGGGCATCTCTAAAGCACCTTTTCCCAGTCGGAGTCGGCTGCTTAAGCAGCAAAGTGGCGCTTTAGCGCCTACCGCTAAAGTGGCCAAATGGCAATTTAGCGGTTGCACTAGCTGAATTTGAAAAAATATTCAAATCTCCACATACATCTCATGATTTATTTGGAATCTTGAGAATGTAAATGAAGTATGATATCCTATCAAATTAGATGCTCTGAACTTAAGCACGGTATCAGATTTTTGAAAAAATGTCATTTCCATAAAATTGAGCCTCGAGACCTAATTTTACAACTTCCTGAACTAAGGTTCGAAATGAGATACCAAAGACGTAAAAACATACCAACTATATTACCAATCTAAATCAACGTTTCAAATTTGCTAGTGCAGTCCGTTTTGTCATCTGGTGTAAAGAATAATAAATGTTAACCAAAGTCAACTATACAACCTTTTTAACCTCCAAAAACCCCCAAACTCGCACAAATCTTACTAAAATACATTAGGAATTATGCCAATTATCCCCAGACCCCAAAAATACCATAAAGCAACCATAGAGAGGGGTAAAATTGTCAAATCATGTAGAAATGGAAAAATCACAAAAATTAGTAAAAAATTAAGTCATTACATCATCCACCACTAAGAATCTAGTTCGTCCTTGAGCTATAGGCAAGGGAAATACCTAAATCAGTGAAAAGATAAGGATAACTACCACACATATCAAACTCGACCTCCCAAGTAGCCTCATCTATAGGTTGATATTTCCACTTGACCTTAACCATTAGAATATCTCTAGAACGTAACTTCCTAACATCCCTGGCTAGAATAAAGATGGGCTCCTCAATAAAAGACATCCACTCATCAAACTACATTGAATCCCAATGAATAACATGAAACTTATCCAAAATGTAACATCGAAACATGGAAACATGAAAAATTTGATGAACAATTGATAAATCTAGGGGCAATTCTAACTCATAAGACACATCTCCAGTAGTCCAAAGAATCTCAAATGGTCCAATAAATCTAGGGCTAAGATTTCCATCTTCTCAAACCTCATTCTTCCTTTCATGGGAGACACACAAAGTAAGAATCAATCAACCAACAATAAATCTCAAGGAATGAAATCTATGATCTGCATAGCACTTCTGCCCACTTTGAGATGCTCGAAGTCTATCCTGAATGGCCCAAACTCTATCCAAAGACTCGCAAGCTAGTTCGTATCCTGAGGTCTAGCCTTAAAAACCTCATACCAACCAATTATATAGGAACAATGCCTACCATACATGCCCTCGAAGTGAGATATCTCAATATTGGAATGGCTACTATTATTATATACAAACTCCGCCAATGTTGGATGTTGCTCCCATTAATCTCCAAAGTTCATAACACAAGCGTGGAACATATTCTTCAAAACTTTTATAGTCTGCTCCTACTGTCCGTTGCTCCTACTGACCTCCGAATTCCATTACACAAGCATGGAGAATATCCTTCAAAACTTTTATAGTCCGCTCCGACTGACCGTCGATCTGGAGGTGAAAAGTTATGCTAAGATCAAATAGGGTACCCAATTTTTCTTGAAAAATCTTTCAAAAGTAAGATGTTAACATTGAACCTTTGTCTGAGATGATAGACATTGTAACACCATGAAGATAAACTATCTCACGAATATAGACACGAGCCAACCTCTCAGCACTAAAACAAACCTAAATCAAAATGAAACAAACAGATTTGGTCAATCGATCCATGATGACCCAAACACTATCAAAATCAGGATAAGTTCGAGGCAATCCAGTGATGATGTCCATAGTGATTTGTTCCCATTTCTACTCAGGATAGGTAACCTCTGAAGTAAACCACCAGACCTCAGATACTTGGCCTTCACCTAGTGATAACATAGGCAAAGAGCTACAAAATCTTCCGCATCCTTCATCATACCACCCCACTAGTAGTGTTATCTCAAGTCATGATAAATATTAGTCACTCTTGTATGGATAAAATACCTAAAACAATAAGACTCCTCCAAAATCAATCTCACCCAATTACCCACTCTCGGTACTCAAACTTGGCTTGCAATCATCAAAACACCATCTAAATCAAGTGAGGCTTCCTTAGCCTCTCCACTCAATACTTGTAATAACCGTCCAGGTTATATACTTAAATTGCATACCTTTTTAGCATTTAAAGACTTCTTACAAAGGATATAAGTTATTTATGACTTTCTAAAACTATTGGTTTGGTGATCAAAAAATTCATTTGGATTTTAGGCTCATTTTCTTATTTTAGCTTTTGTTATTTAGGATTTGTTCTCAAACCTAAAATCCTAGTAGATGGCGTCGAATGAAAATTCTAACTGCGCTAAGAGATCTAAAATATTAATATTAAGCTAGGTAGACTCTTATTTCAAGTCCCGAGGCACTTGGGCTCATTTTGACCTATCGGTTAAGAAGTTAAGAAATTGGAAATTTGGGTGAAGGACCCACATTTGGTCAAAACAACCTCATATGGAAAGTTCAATTACATCAACAAGTTTAGAATATCAAATTTGGTGTGGTTGCATAGTCCATTTGCATATATGGGATTCCAAATAAATCTCAAGGGCTTGGCAGAACTTGGAAATTTTCCAAGTTTTAGTTGTATCTGTTATTCTGGTGCCATCATGAATACAGATCAAGGTATCATGATCGCGATAACCTTGGCAGGCTAATGCTGCTATCGCGATGCTCAGGTCACAATCATGGTTTATGTGTGCAAGCCAAAATGTTGCGATCACAATCTGTAGGTCGCGATAGCATTACTCAGATACTTGGAATGGGTGTTAATAAACCCCTTGTGTCGCTATTTTTACCATTTTTCATCCATCTCTTGAGATCTAAAACCCTATAAGAGAGGAAAATCTTGGAATAAGCTTGTAGATATTTTGGGGATCTTGGTTAACGATTATTCCATGATTTCCCTTAGAAGTCATGGTAAGATTCCTTCAATTTCTTGATAAAATCTTAGAATTAGGGCTTTGAATTTCTAAAATTTTAGGGTTTATTTGAGACCCAATTTGTTCTCAACTTTTGAGCACAACTTCCTTGTCCTTCGAGAGACCTCGCGACACTTCAATTTTGGATTCCGTTAGCAGGCCCTACGAGCCCGTTCTTGACAAAAAATTTGATCCGATCCATTATATGGCAATACGGGTCTCATTTGAATCCTAATAATATATAGATTATGATTTTGATAGTCTAGCAGTATTTCAAGATCATGGAGTGAAGGAAAATGCTTGGTGGATGATTCTAGGATTTGTAGTTCGGCTTTGAGGTAGGCTGGTATTGACTTCTTCACAAGATGATCTATTTTATATATTACATGAGAATATGAATGCAAAGATTGATTATGGGTAGAATAATATGACATAGTCTTGATTATTGAAGTTTGGGGTTTATATGAAGGCTTTGACCTGTAAGGTGAAATACTTGTTATATTTCTAGGATCCTATTGCCTTCTTCATATATTGAGCTAATTCATAGAATGGTTATGATATGATACTAGGTTTGGGATGTTGCTTAAGTGTTAGAAGTGTGATTAGTATGAATATCCTTACATGGACTAATTAGCGACCTTGAAACCCATAATTTAGGTGAAGTTAATGATAATGCCCAAAATATACCTTTATTCCGAAGATAATTGCAGTCGCTATCAAATATTGTAACCCAACTAGGTTGGGATCGATACCATAGGGAAATGGCTAGAAATCCTTCACAGAAATATTAAAATTACCAGGCAGTGCGGGAAAGTAAAGAAGGGATTTATTAAAATAGAGAAAGGAAAAGAATTAGTTTCTCTTGGTTGTAAACAATTTAAGAACATTATATTTATGTTCCCCCTAGCTTCTCAACTCAGTATACTTACGTGCACTGTTGAACTATTCCAACATGTTGCATATAGAATCTGATAAGTTATGTATCATCTATAGTCTTTTGGACGAGCATATGGATTTCACCCTTTACCTTTTGAGTCTTAGGATGTCAACTTACTAACCCTTATCATGGATCCTAGTTAACTATTACCTTTTGGGTCTCTAGTTATTAGATGATAGCTAACCATAGTAGATAATACCTAGTAGCGTGGATCAATAGTTAATCTTTAAATTACTATTGTGATCTTCTTTTCCTAGTTACTACTCCTCTTTTGGAGTAAGTAGCAATAATCTAGGTGGGATCTTAACATTGAACACTGCTAAGAAATCAATATAAATGAATAAAATCCAATACATGCAAAAATCTTTATCCAGAATGACTTGGCACTTCTTCTACTTCGCTAGTCCGCCAAGGTTCCCATGACCCTAGTTAAGGGAATTAGGCACTCATAGTTCTGAGATCAATCATGGAATCCACAGACAAAATTACAAAATCAATCTCACAATAATGGAAGAAAAATTCCCAAAGTCTTAAATTGAATAACAAACCAAGAACAACAAGATGTTTGTGAACTTGTCCCCAAAGGGGAGTTCTTCTACACCAAGCACTATGTAAATGTATATTTCTGAATAATTTTCTAAGTAATTAACTAAATAAAGCCTAAAGGGTATTTATAAGTTACAAGAAACCCTACAGTTCAAATCCTAACTAAAATAAGAAAACTTAATTACCCATACATAATAGGACTTAAAAACATCATAGGAGTGTATTTAGGATACATGGGAACCCTAGGAAATGATTTTGGAATAATCCAGAAAATTTGAGGTCGGTGGCTACTTACTCTCGCTACTTACTTTCTATAGAGTGGGCGCAGGTTCTACTTGCGGTCTGTAGAGTGGGAGAAGTAGCAAAAATAAGTGCCAGACCAAAATTTCTTGTGAGTAAGATCTCAAGATTTTGGACTTTTGACACTTGCTTTGCCCATATGCGGTCCGCATGTTGACTTAGCATGTGTCGAGAATCATCTTTTCAGGTCTTCTTCAATTCCCAAACATGATTTGTTCATGAACAAGCCGAAAAGTGTCATGAATATCCGTAATTGCCCATAATTTCTCCCATAAGTATCCAAAATCAACTTTTTCATGAAATTAATATCCAAAACATGATTTTCTGCAAAACACACCAAAAATACCTCAAATACAACAAAATAGCCTTAAGTACATGCATATTATTATAGTTTTACTCATTGTTAGTGCTATATTTCTTTAGCACATTAGTTGACCTAATTGCTCATGTTCTAGGTAGAATTCCTATATTACGGTCGATTATGGCTTATGTACCATCTAGTAGTCAATTTAGACACCTTAGCCTAGTTCAGGATAGAAATTTCTTAAATATGGAACTCAAGGATTAGAAGTGGGTTCCTTCGGCCCCACCTTAGTCCAAGACTTGTGTTAGCCCTTGTGGGCTTATTTATGCATGTTAGACATAGTTGGGACTATTGAGCCTTTAGAATAAGGTTACTTCATGACTTGGTGAATAATTATGGCTTTCCCCGAATTATGACTAATGGCTTGTAGCTATGATATGACTTTTGGACTTAATTTATTGATATATTATGTCTCTTATATGTAAGATTCTTATTTATATTATGCCTCCTAGATGTGAGATTCCTATTGATATATTAAGCCTCCTAGATGTGAGATGCTTATTGATATATGATCCCTTCACCAGACACAACATGACCCAGAAATATGACAGCGCTCAACCAAAATTCACATTTAAAGAACTTAGCATACAACTGCTAATCTTTAAAGATCTGTAACACAATGCGAGGCGATCGGCATGATCCTTAATTCTCTAGATGTCCACCTTGACAAAACCTTAGCCCAATCTCCTTAAGAGGTTTCTAGAGAGTTTTGAGAGTATTTTGATCTTCTAAAGTGAAGAATAAAAGGCCAAAAAGTGTTATAAGATGTGGGGTCTTAAGAGATTGGGGTGGGAATTATCCAAAATATCTTTAGATTAAAATCTATAAAAAATGCAGGAGGGTACAGTTGGACCCCTCAACTCGTATCCACATCATACGAGTGGTACCCCCAACTAGTAACTTGATTAGAAAGTTGGACACCATATTCTGTCCAACATATGACTCCTTATCTTAACTCATACGATCACCATACGACTAGTACCCTTCAAGTCGTTTCCTAAGCAGAACATCAAAGGATAGACATTGGACAACATACGGTTGGGTACTGTACCTCTCATATCATTAACATACAACTCGTATGGAGTCTTCTCGTATCTTGAACAGAACTTGGCCAATATCACACTGACAAACATACGACTAGGTTCCTAGACCTGTATCCACACTATACGACTAGCATGGTGTAAGTCGTATGATGATCACAAGGCTCAATACTTGAGAACTTTGCAAGGGCCAAAGTTTGGGGTGTTTCAGTCTCCCTCACTTAGGATCATTCATCCTCGAATGATGGCACGAGGCAATACAAGCTCGACTAAACCTTCAAATGTCTCTACTCTTATCTTTAAGAAAAAAACAAACATCAAGAAATTTGCAATCTATTATCAACAAAGATAGTAAACAAAGAAGTTAAAAGAAACACATACCTCAAGCACGAATTTCCGAAATCAAAAATAGGAATGGATACTTGGACTTCATATCCTCCTCAGCTTCCCAAGTAGCATCCTCAGACTTTTAGTTCTTCCATAGAACCTTTAATGAAGCCACATCTTCCGTTCACAACCGATAAACTTGCCGATCCAAGATCTTCACCGGGACCTTCTCATAGGACAAAGAATCAGAAATACCAATGTTCTCCAAGGGAACAAACAATGAAGGATCACCCACGTATTTCCAGAACATAGACACATAGAATATCGGATGAATGAAACTCATGCTAGAAGGAAAATCCAACTCATACACAACATTTCCAACTCTTCTCAAAACCACATACGGGCCAACATACGGTGACTGAGCTTCCCCTTTTTTCCAAAGTGCAATAATCCCTTCATAGGAGACACCTTCAAGAACACCCAATCTCCAACCTCAAACTTCAAATCCCTTCGCCTTACATCCTCATAGGTCTTTTGGTGACTTTGGGCATTCTAAAGCCTATCCCAAATTACATTCACCTTTTTCATAGCTTAGTGAACCAAATCTGGGCCAAACATCGCCATTTTACTAATGTCAAACCACCCCATAGGAGATCTATACCTCCTACCATACAATGCCTCAAACAGGCCATACCAATGCTAGAATGGTAATTATTGTTATAGGCAAACTCAATCAAAGACAACTGGTCGAACCAACTACCACTAAAGTCGATTACACAAGCTCGCAACATATCTTCCAAAGTCTAAATAGTCCTTTTATCTTGCCCATTCGACTGTGGGTGAAAGGGTATACTAAGACTCACTTTAGCCCCCAAACCACGCTAGAAAGATCATAAGAAATGTGATGAAAATTGAGTACCACGCTCTAAAATAGTTAAAATAGGAGCACCATGCAACTTTATAACTTCTAGAAGGAACAACTTCGCATAATCCTCTATAGAATAAGTAGTCCTCACTGGCAAAATGTGAGGGGACTTAGTCATTCTATCCACGATGACTCAAATAGAGTCATACCGATTCTGCGACCATGGAAGGCCGGTGATGAAATCCATATTAATTACCTCTTATTTCCACACCAATATTCAATCTTTTGAAGTATCCCACCGGGCCTCATGTGCTCCACCTTCAATTGCTGACACCCATATACTTTGCCCCAAAGTCAGCTACATTCTGCTTCATATTATTCCACTAATACATCTCTTTGAGATCATGATACATCTTTGTCGAACTTGAATGAACCGTACACCATGATTCAATGTCCTCGGCAAAAATCCTTCCTCATAATCCATCAACATCAGGAACACACAACCTCCCTTCGTACCTCAAGATACCATCACCACTGATCTTGAAAGCCATCACCTTCTTATTACCCACATCATCCTTGATCTTCATCAAGAGAGGATCTAATACCTATTTCTCCTTTATTTTTGAACCAAGAGATGATTGCGCTACATATTGCAAAAACACACCACCATCCTCAAAATCCAAAAGATGAACTCCAATGTTAGCCAAATGGTGAATATCCTTCACCAATTCTCGCTTATCCTCTTCCACATAAACTAAACTCCCCATGGATAACCATCTAAGAGCATTAGCAACTACATTAGTTTTACCTAGATGGTAGTAAAGACTCATATCATAGTCCTTCAGCAACTCAAGCCACCTCTTTGCCTGAGATTAAGCTCTGTCTGAGTGAACATATACTGCAGGCTCGTATGATTAAAAAATATATCCACATGCACTCCATATAGATAATGATGCTAGATTTTCAATGCAAACACCACAGCCAAAAGCTCCAAGTCATGAGTCGAATAATTCTTCTCAGGAACCTTTAATTGTCTAATGGCATAAGAAACCACCTTACCATGTTGCATCAACACATAACCCAAAACAACCCGGGATGCATCACAATAGACGACGAAACCCTCGATACTCTCAAGTAGACTTAAGACCGAAGCTGAAGTCAACTTATTTTTTAGCTTCTCAAAACTACCCTCACAAGTATCAGACCACAAGAACTTCACCTTCTTCTGAGTCAACTTGGTCAATGAATCAGCAATAGTAGAAAAACTCTCCATAAATCTCCTATAATAACCGGGTAAACCTAAGAAGCTTCGAATAGTGGTTAGAGTCGTGGGTCTAGGCGACTTTTTAACCATAACAACTTTCTAAGGATCCACCATGATCCCTTTACTAGACAAAACATAACCCAAAAATGTAACAGGGTTCAACCAGAATTCACATTTAGAGAACTTATTATACGAATGCTGATCTTTAAAGGTCTGCAACACAATATGGAGGTGATTGGCATGATCCTCCTCACTGTTAGAGTATACCAAAATATTATCAATGAAGACAATCACAAACAGATCTAGAAATTGGTAGAAAACCCTATTTATCTAGTCCATGAATGCCAACAGGGCATTAGTCAAACCAAAAGAAATGACTAAGAACTAAAAATGCCCATAACGGGTACGGAAAGCTATCTTAGGGATATCCACCTCCCTAATCTTTAATAGATAATACCCGAACTAAAGATATATCTTAGGGAAAAACTTAGCACCCTGGAGCTAATCAAATTAATCATCTATTCTCGAAAGAGATTACTTATTCTTTACCATCACCATACTCAACTGTCGGTAACCAATACATATCTAAAGGGAACCATCCTTCTTACTCATGAATAACACTGGTACACCCCATGGAGACACACGAGAAAGGATGAAACCCCTGTCTAATGGATCCTTTAATTTCTCCTTAAGATCCTTTAACTCAGCCAGGGCCATTCTATATGAGGGAATAGAGATAGGACAAGTGCCTGGAATAAAGTCAATACAAAAATCAATCTCCTTATTTGGAGGGACACCAGGAGGTCATCAGGGAAGACCTCAGGAAATTCATTAACCACCAGGACAGAATGCAAAGAAGGACCATCCGAGTTAGAATCTTTCACTCAGACCAGATGATAGAGACGCCCCTTAGAGATCAATCTCTGAGCCCTAAGATATGATATGAACCTCTCCTTAGGAGCGAGGGAACCACTCTCCAACTAAATAATTAGTTCATTAGGGAATTTAAAGATGACCTTGCAGGTATGACAATCTAATGAAGCATAGCACGAGTGTAACCAGTCCATCCCTAATATGACATCAAAATCGACCATGTCTAATTCAAACAGATCCATCAAAGTTTCTCAACAATCAACAGATACCACACATCCCCTATAGATTCTTCTAGAAACCATTGAGTCACCCACTGAGGCAAATATAGAAAAAGGGTTTGAAATACACTCGGGACAAAACACAAAATGCACAGCCACAAATGGGGTCACATAAGAGAGAGTAGACCCCAGGTCAAGTAAATAGCACATATCATGGGAAAAGAGTTTCAACATACCATTAACGGCATTGGGAGATGCCGCTGAGTCCTGACGAGAACCAAGAGCATATAAGTAATTTCAACCAGTATCGGTACCAAAAGTAGAAGCAAGAATATCTCCCTTTTGTATAGGAGCTTATGACAGAGCAATAAGGACCCTATTGGCCCTAGAAACAACTCCAAATGGACAATCACACTGTATATGGCCAATCTGACCTCAACTAAAACATTGATTTCTCCTTTTCTCACACTAACCATGGTATGAATGACCACAGAATCTGCAAGGAGGAGATGAAGGAGTGCAATGAGCCCCACTAGTTAGAGATTAGACACTTTATTCCCCGTACACTCCACCATGCTGAGAGAAATGATCATCCAATGACTTTGGGTAAGGATTACTAGCTGTAGATAAATAACCATAACTCTCCCACTTCTTCATAGGCCACTCTTCCCTATCTCTACCACTCAGCTGCTGGCCTCTACCCTGATCAGAAAATCTAAGCTTCTTACTCTGCCTCTCTCTAATCTCATCCTGTTTTTTCTTTTCTTTCTCAAACTATTTCATATAAACCACAAGCCAAGAAATATCCATATCCTTATTCAATAAGGCATCCTTACTATCCAGAATCAATTCATAGGACAACCTAGAAGCAAACTTACACATTGTAGCTCTCATGCTAGACACCAACTCTGGAACATACCTGGACGACTGATGGAATTTTAAGGTATACTTCTTGAACGACATCCTACCTTTCTTCAAGTTAACAAATTCCTCTACCTTCACCTCCTTCAACTCCTGAGGAAAGAAGCGCTCCAAAAAGGCACTGAAAAAGTTATCCCACAATACAGAGTCAGCATCATTTCCCCTAGACTGTTCCCACTTTTTGTACCACTGGTATGCCACATCATTCAATTGGTAGGCAGCAAACTCTACACCTTCAACATCTAAATCATACATAATTCAGAAGATCTTCTCTATCTCATAATAAAAGCTGAA
The DNA here is from genome assembly GCA_030864215.1 of Capsicum pubescens. Lineage (NCBI taxonomy): Eukaryota > Viridiplantae > Streptophyta > Magnoliopsida > Solanales > Solanaceae > Capsicum > Capsicum pubescens. The sequence continues at coordinate 146,663,838 of CM061546.1, read as the reverse complement.
GGATACTCCTCAACCTTATGAATTGGCCAACCTTTGTGGCCTCAGAAGATGGAGTAACAGAAATACCATGCTCAGACTGAGAAGCTACCAAATGAGCAAATATATGAATAGACTGACGAAACTAAGCATTCTTCATATCTGCCTGAGGAGATCGAGGATTAGAGGAAACTGGTCAAACTCGTGGAGGGAAATCAGGAACTAGACCCCTAGACTGGGTCTACAATCTATAAAAAGGACATGTCCCATCAACAGTGTCCCCAAGTGGAATAAAGGAGTCCCCATGATCTTTAGATCATTTGGGAGGCATGATCTGAAAAAGCAAGCAAACGGGAATAAGAGGAATCCAAGACCTTAGACTCTATAGGTCAAAGTAAGACAACAAGAAAGGTAAACATTCCTAAATGTCTCGTAACCTCTCTTTTATAAGTGTAATGCATTGCACACATATAAATGAGACTCTAATTGACACGCCATTATAGACACCCAATTGACCATGAACCTAGGCTTTGATACCAACTTTATCACGACCCAAACCAGGGCTTGGCTATGACAGGTATCTCAAGTCCCACGTGGACCCGAAATCACCCCGTTTACCTAACCTAACCAGTACAACAACCATAAGTGTCGGATGATTTCCGACATAAAACAAGATAATGAAGAAATAAGACTAATGATGACTCATGAAATGTCTAACCCACTCCACCAAAACAACACACCCAAGTCCACAGTGATCCAACATAGCCTCTACAAATTCTAAATCAATAAAATGTCAGAACATGCCCACGACAATAGCCAAAACCGAAGTCTAAACAAGTCGAAGACATAGAATATAAAGAATATGAAATGAAGTCTTTCAAAGTATGAAATCTTACTACTTCAATATCAACTCATGAACCACTCGAACACCTGTTCATTGCATAGGTAAAGTAGGGAAAGTTCAGTTACCTGCATCACGTGGGGATACAGTGTTGAGACGGTTAGCGATTGGAGCGCTAGCATGTAACTCAAGGATAGAGAAATAAAGTAATGCCATCATTCAAAACAAAGCCAAGTCATCATATGCAATCACATACATACATATATATATCATGATGGGATAGGGAACAAGGTTTAACATGAACTTTGAAAACATTAACCTAAGATGTATAGCATAACCTTCATATGACAAGGCACCCACAGTCTATATGGGCCCAGCTCTCCCGTAGCTAGAAGTGCCCCAATGCGTGTAGCTACACAAACCAGAGAATATCCATATCTGTATATGCCTTTATAAGGGACCCAAACCTCCCAACATAACTAATGTGACTTAACCACCAATGTATACAATATGGAGGACTAGAACCTCCCCTTTATATATTAATTCGAGGGACTCAAACCTCCCATCAGATAGTCACCCACGCCAGTTAGCATAATTTTTAGTGTTAGTTCTTTGGACTCTACTTTTATGGTCTGACTACATATCCCGCTTCAAAGACAAAATTAAAACATTCAATACATATAAACAACTATTATTCTAATTACTTACTAGAGGCATCTTATTGGTATCGTCAAACCAACAACACTTACAAGCATACAACATGCCATAACCATTACTAATCAACTTTGGGACTCGAACCTATTGTCTAAACTAAGACATTAATTCAATTCAACATTTAGGGACTCAAACCCATTTAGTCAATCCAACCACCAAGGTTACAATTCAAATCAATTCATCGCTAACAAGGTCATCGTACAACCATTTACCAATCAACAACATTCATAGGACAATGCCTTAGTTCAAAACACAATTCATATGTGACAAGATTCTTCTCATTGACATTTTCACAAACAGGTTGAGGGCATACCATTATCAAACCAGTATTCAAGCCAAAAACCATCAAGTTAGGGTTAACCTTGAGCCCTTAGTTTAAATCACAATTTCCAAGGACCTACATATGTAAAACCATTATCAAAACATATACAATCATAATTTAAGACATGATAAAACAATACTCAACAATATGCATCCAAACCCTTAACTATGGTATTCAAAACCACAATCAATAATTCATGAACAATGTTTAAAACATATGATTTTTGTGAACTAACAATGAGGCAAGAGTCACATTCCTGAGTTATGAATTTTCACAGGTAGATTTCGATCCTTAAGCCTCTAGATGACCACCTTGATAAAACCTTAGCCCAATCTCCTTGAGAGGTTATTAAAGTATTTTGAGAGTGTTTTGATCTTCTAAAGTGAAGAATAAAAGGCCAAAAAGTATTATAAGACGTAGGGTCTTAAGGGAATGGGGTAGGAATTGTCCAAAATACCCTCAGCATAAAAGTTGTAAAACGAATACAGGAGGGTACGGTTGGACCCCTCAACTCATATCCATATCATAAGAGTGGTACCCCCAAATCATAACTTGATCAAAACGTTGGACATCATATTTTGCCCAAAATATGACTCCTTAGCCTAACTCATACCATCACCATACAACTAGTACCCTTCAAGTCATACCCTAAGCAAAATATTAAAGGCTAGATACTGGACAACATACGCTTGGGCACTATAATTCTTGTATCATGAACATTCGAATCGGATAAAGTCTTTACGTACCTTGAACAGAACTTGGCAAATATCACATTGTCCAACATACGAATAGGGTCCTAGATCTGTATCCACACCATACGACTAGCATGGTGTGAGTTTTATGATGATCAAAAGACTCAATACTTGAGAAATTTACAAGGATGAAAGTTCAGGGTGTTTCATCCTTACGAAGGAATAGATATAAGATAAGTGTCTGGAATAAGATATATCCCAAAATCAATCTCCCTATTGGGTGGAATACCAAGAAGGTCATTTGGGAAGACCTCACGAAATTCATTCACCAATGGGACAGAATGAATAGAAGGACCCTCCGAGTTAGAATCTTTAACCCGGACCAGATGATAGAGACATCCTTAGAGATCAATCTTCGAGCTCTAAGATATGATATGAACCTCCTCTTAGGAACTAGGGAACCATACTTCCACTCAATAACCATCTTATTAGGGAATTTAAAGATAACCTTATGGGTATGACAGTCTAAAGAAGCATAGCATGAGTGCAGCTAATCCATCCCTAATATGACATCAAAATCAACCATGTCTAACTCAAACAAATCCACCAAAGTTTCTCGACCACCAAAAAATACCACATAACACCTATAGACTTTTCTAGAAACCACAGTCTCCCATAAGGGTAGACACAGAAAAAGGGTCTAAAATACACTCGGGACCAAAACCAAAATGCATAGCATAAATTGGGTCACATAAGAAAGGAAAGACCACGGATCAAGTAAACAGTAAACATAAGGGGGAAAGATTTTCAACATACCAGCAATAATAATGAGAGATACCTCAGAGTCCTGACAAAAAGCAAGAGCATACATGTGATTCCGACCAGTGCCAGTACCAGAAGCAAAAGCAGGACCCTTAGGTGCAAGAGCTGAAGAAGAGGAAACAGGAACATTATTGCCCTAGAAGCAACCCTAAAAGGACAATCAGGTTGTATATGACCGATCTAACCACAACTGAAACATTGATTTCTCCTCTTCTCACACTGACTACGGTGTGGTTGACCACAAAATCTGCAAGGGAGATATGATAGAGCAAACTGAGCCCTACTAATTTCAGATTAGGCACCCTATACCCTATACCCTCCACCATGCTGAGAGAAATAATCATCCAACAACTTCGAGTAAAGTGTACTCGCCGTAGAGAAAGAACCAGAACTCTCCCACTTCTTCTTAGGCCACTTTCCCCCATCTTTATGACTCTGCTGTTGGCCTTCACCCTAATCAAGAAATCTAAATTTCTTACTTTGCCTCTTACCAATCTCATCCTACTTCTTCTTTTCCTCCTCAACCTGCTGCATATACACCACAAGTCGAGAAATATTCATATCCTTATTCAGTAAGGCACCCTTATTCTTAAGAATCAACTCACGAGATAACCCAAAAGCAAATATATGCATTCTTGATCTTATGCTAGACACAAACTCAGGAGCATACCTAGATAACTGATGGAATTTAAGGCATACTCCTTGACCGACCTCCTACCTTGTCTCAAATTTTCAAATTTCTCCATTTTTGCCTCCCTCAACTCCTGAGGAAAAAAACAGTCCAAAAAGGCACTAGAAAAGTCATCCCATAGTGTCAAATCAGAGTCACCTCCCTTAGACTGCTCCCACTCTTTGTACTACTAGTACGCCACATCCTTTAATTGGTAGGCAGCAAACTCCACACCTTCCATAGTTGATGTATACAAAATCCAAAATATCTTATCTATTTTATCAATTAAATCTTAAGGATCCTACTTAACCTTAACACCAATGAACACATGAGGGCTCAATCTCATAAACTGGCCAACCATTGTAGCCTTAGAAGATAGAGTAATAGAAGCACCAAGCTCAGATAGAGAAGCTACAAACTGAGCCAATGTATGAATAGACTAATGAAACTCAGCATTCATCACATCAGCCTAAGGATATTAAGAAGGACTGGAGAAAACCGATGGAACTCCAAAAGGACAATCAGGAACTGGAACCCTAGAATAGGTCTGAACCCCATAAGTAGGGAGTGTCCCATAAACAGTGTCCCCAAGTGGAATAGAGGAGTCCCTATGAGCTTCAGATCATCTTAAAGGCATGATCTGAAAAAGCAAGCAAACAGGGATTAGAGGAATCTAAGACCTTACACTCTATAGCTCAGAGTAAGATAACAAGAATGAGAAACATTCTAATATGCCAGCCTCTCTTTTCTAAGTGTGCCATGCTACATACCCATAAAAGAGACTCTACTTAATACGACTTTGTGGATACCTAATTGACCATGAACCTAGGCTCTGATACCAACTTTGTCATGACCTGAACCAGGTCTTGGCCATGATGGGTATCTCAAGTCCCATATGGACCGGAATCACCCCCTTCATCTAGCCTAACCAGAACAACAACTACAAGTGTTAATGAATTCTGAACACATAACAAGATAGCGTAGAATAAGGATAATAATAATTCATGATAAGTCTATACCAACCACCTGCAACCTAGCAACCATCCATCACCAAACAACCAACAAAACGACCCAAGTAAGCCTCTAAAAATACAAAATCAATAAAATGTCAAGACATGCCCTCGGCAGTAGCCAAAACAAAGTCAATGCAAGGACTAAGATATAAGATACAAGGACCATAAAATAAAGCCTTCCAAAGTATGGAATCTCACATCTTCAATGTCAACTCATGAACTACTCGAGCACCTGATCACTGCGCAGAAAGATTAGAAGAAATCCCATTACCTTCATCACGTGGGGATATATCATTCAGAGACAGATAGTGATTAAAGTACTAGCATGTAACTCAGGGATAGAGGAATACAATAATGCAATCATTTAAAACAAAGTTAGACAATTGTATGCAATCACATATATACATATATACCATGTCAGTATATGGATCAAGGTTTAACATGCATTTAAAAATATTAACCCGCATTGTGTAGCACAATCATTATAAAACAAGGCACTTACGGGCTATATAGGCCAAACTCTCCCCTAGCTGGAAGGTCCATAATGCGTGTAGTCACATTAACCATAGAATATTCATATTCGTATATGCCTTTATAGGGAATTCGAACCTCCCAGTATAATCAAGGTGACTTAAAAACCAATGTATACAATATGGGGAACTCGAACCTCCCATTCTTATATTCATTCGGGGGACTCAAACTTCTCGGTCATATAGACACCCACACAGGCTAGCGCACTTTCTAGTGTTAGTCATTTGGACTCCATTTTCATGGCCTAACAAGCCCAATTAAAATATTCATTACACAAACACAACCTTTAATCCAATTACATACCAAAGTCATCCCATTAGTATCGCTATACAAACCCCAATTGCAAGCGTACAATGTGCCTTAACCACTATTAATCAACTTTGGGACTCGAACCCATTATCTAAACAAAGATATCAATTCAATTCAATATTTAGGGACTCAAACCCATTTAGCAATTCAAACCAATTTATGGCCAACAAGGCTTTCATAAAACCATTTACCAACCACTTACATTATTAGGCCAAAGCCTTACTTCAAAAAATAATTCAACATGTGACAAGATCATTTTCATAGGAAATTTCACAAACAGGTAGAAGTCATAACATTATCAAATAATTATTCAAGCCAAAAACTATTAAGTTAGGGTTAATTACCAAGCATCCACTGATGTTAGGCGTATTTACACGCCTAAAGCACCTTAATTTACCCATATTTTAGCTAAGTTTTAAAGGACAAAGTATATAATTCCTGCACTTTTAGTCCTTTTTCCTGTAAGTGAGCTAACCAACGTGATTAGCAAGTTTTCAGGAATAAATGATGAAGATTTCAGCATTTTATGGACTGTTGGACGCCAAAGGAAACTTCACGTAAGAAGGAAGGCAGCTTCTTGTGGACTGAAAGTGATGCATGGAGAACTTGTCCCGGGCAAAAACAGCATTTCTAAAGACTTGGGGGATCAGCAGTAACTTAGTAGGATTAGGACAAGTATGCAGTAACCCAGTAGGACTAGGACAAGGATAAAAACCCTATTTCAGTAGGACTAGGACAAGGATGTTATAAAAACCCTATTTGCTGAATTTTTCAGCAAGCTTTTTATTATTCACTCATTCATTAATTCAATTCTTTTTCATTCAACTTCCGCTCCTAATTCACGTTACAATTGTTAACAGAGAAAAATGCTAACTCGTGGGAAACAACAAGAGGAAAAACGTCAACCTTGTTGTGACGCCACACTCCTCTCCAACGTGAGATCATTCTAGTTTTGATATGATGATGATGTTTATTGTGATCTCAATTGCGCTCATGAGTAGCTAAACTTCTCTGTTAGGGTTATGGAAGCCTTATGAGATACTATCTATTGCTATGAGTTTGTGAATTCTTGATACGTATGCTGCTTATATCATTACTCTCTTCATCTTAATTGAATTCTTGTGGTTGCAAACATATAGAATACGCCAGTATAGCATTAACTTGTTCGAAAGGAAAGTTACATATCTGGAAAAGAGAGAATGACAAGGAAATAGGGCTACCAACCCCTGTTTAAAAGTTAGTGTCGTAACTGGATTAACCTCTTGGAGAATTCGTACCGTTAGTATACGCTTTAAGCTCGAAAGAGTTAAAGTGATATAATCCTTGATGGTCGAAAGACACTTGGATTTACCATAGAATACGAATCTCTATAAGCGCATGCATGTATGAATTCCGCATAACTCATAGCCACTAGATACTTAAAACTCATAAGGTGGACATAACCCTAACTTACAATTCTCATTGATTAAAACCTACTAAGCATTCCGCTTTTCTTTGTTACTTTGATACTCTTAATTCACGCTATAATTAAATCCCCCCTTTTTTGTAGAATTTTCGATCAACAGTCTACTAATCGTTGCATACTTAGTGACCAAGTATTCTCTGTGGGATTTGACACCCAACCCAGTTGGGTTCTATATTTGACAACGACAGCTTACACTCTTACAAGAGTTGTAGTTTGAGCGTTATCAAATTTTGGTGCCGCTGCCGGGGAATACGGTTGTCAACTAAGTTTGTGATAATTACTAGACCCTTTGGTCAAAGATTCTCGTATTTTACTTTTAGTTGTTGTTTTTGTTTTATTCAGGTTTGTTTGAGTGCATGCCAAATACTCGAAGTTCAGGTCAACCATTATTACACATAAATCCTGAACCTCAACTTATTGGCTGAATGGATGCACAGCGTGACATTGAAAGAAGGGCTGCTCAATAGGAGCAAGCTAGATTAGCTGCGTTGGCAGCTGCTCAAGTGCATCAACAGAATATTGATAACCCAGGTCGGGCAACAAATCCTGATGATGAGGACCTGGGTTATGATGAGTTACTTAATCCACAGCGTGCAGATGAGGTGGCAGCGCCTGTGAACAGGAGAGATCGTCAAGCTAGAATGAGACCTGAACGCCGAGCTATGCAGGCTCCTTTTGATGATGATGATGATGATCTTGATGGAGCTGGTGCCACAGGGGATATTATTCCTCCACCCTTGGCACCCAGAGCTAAGTTCAATATCACTAGCACCATGATTCAGTTATTGCAGCTCAAGGGGTTATTTGGTGGACTTGCAGGAGATGATTCGAATATGCATCTGGTCAATTTTATTTCAACATGCAAGTCGTTTGACAATCCAGGAGTTGGGCAGAATGCAATTCGGCTGCGCTTATTTCCATTGTCTCTGTCTGGGGAGGCAACTCTATGGCTGAACGGGCTAACTCCTGATTCTATTACTAATTGGAGGCAACTGAAAGACGCTTTCCTAGAAAGATTTTTTCCGTCATCCAAGAGAGCAAAGTTGAGAGATGAGATCAGCAATTTCCGACAGCTTCCAACTGAAGCTCTCCACGAAACATGGGAGAGGTTCAAAAAGAAGCTTATGCGGTGCCCAAATCATCAGATGTCCAACATCCACTTGATGGAGATATTATACAGGGCTTTGAACTCAGTGACTAAGCCAGTGGTTGATAATGCTGCAGGTGGGTCATTCATGGACCTTACTTTTCTTAAGGCAAGTGATATGCTAGATCGTATGACAAAGCAGAGTAGAGCTTTGCATACCAGGGATTCTGAGGTAGCAAGCTCTACAGTATATATTGGCTTGACTACAGAGCAGAGGTGTAGACAAGAAGAACGTGACCAAGATATGTCTCACATAAAAACGCAGATGGATCTTCTTACCAAGCACTTATTATCAGGAAAGACCGAAAAGGTTAAGGCCGTTGTATCACAGGGAAGAGATGAATCCGACTATGAGGAAGAAGCGAACTACTTGAATAATCAGGGGGTTTCCGAGGCAATGCCCAAGGAAACCAAGGTCGGAACTATTATGATAAATCTGGATACAAGGACCGCGATCAAGGTAGTTGGAAGAATAAGACTGACAAGAGTGGTTTGTATGTTCCTCCTGGAAATCGTGAGGCTGTGGCGTCTGGCTCTAGGAAGATGTCCATGGAAGATATGATGGCTAAGCTATTGAGAGGAGTGGAGGCAACCAATATGGGCGTTACTGAGGTAAAGAATGATTTGTCATCAATAAATCAATTGGTTGACTCGCATTCTACTGCAATAAAACAGCTGAAGCAACAATTGAGTCAATTATCAGCGGCATTCAACCAAAGAAAAGCTGGCACGCTACCCAGTGACACTGTGCAAAAGCCAAGGAATGACGGATCGTGTATGGCTATTACTACCCGGAGTGGTAAAGTGTTGGAAAATCCATCCAAAGGCAAGCAGGTGGTTGATGATATAGCAGAGAATGTTGATGAAGCAGAGTTTGAAGATGCCGTAGAAGCTGAAGTAAGTGCTCATGATGTTACACCTAGACGTCACCAGCCTGTAAAGAGTGATAATCAGAAGCAAGATAAAAAGGAAGTGGTGGAGAAAATGATTCCTCTTCCACCACCACCTTTTCCTCAGAGACTGAAGAAGAAGGCTGACGACACTCCTGAAAAGGTTAATAATCGGAAGCAAGATAAAAAGGAAGTGGTGGAGAAAACAACTCCCCTTCCACCACCACCTTTTCCGCAGAGACTGAAGAAGAAAGCTGATGATACCAGGTTCAGTAAATTCATGACTATGTTGAAGCAGCTGACTATTAATGTTCCTTTGGTGGAAGCGCTAGAGCAGATGCCCGGATACGCTAAATTCATGAAGGACCTTTTGACAAAGAAGCGGGCAGTAAGCTATGAGCTGGTAGATAATGTTCATCATTGCAGTGCAATCGCTACAAGATCGCTAGTTCAAAAAAAGGCAGATCCTGGTGCTTTCATTATTCCTTGCACGATTGGATCATTGGATTTTGCTAAGGCGTTGTGCGATTTGGGAGCTAGCATCAATTTGATGCCACTATCCGTGTACAGAAAGTTGGGATTGGGTGACCCTACACCAACCAATATACGGCTCGTGATGGCAGATAGGTCGGTAAAACGACCTGTGGGTATCTTGAATGATGTGTTGGTGAAGGTTTCCACCTTCATCTTTCCTGCAGACTTTGTTATTTTGGATTGCGAGGTGGATTCTGAAGTTCCCATAATCTTGGGGCATCCTTTCCTCACAACTGGACGTGTGCTGATTGATTTAAGAGCTAATGAGCTTTTATTTCGACTGAATAACGAAGTGGTCCGTTTTGATGTATGTAAATCGATGAAGCAGCCTAGAGATATGGATGTGTTCTCTGTAGCTGATGTTTATTATGAGGATGAGAAAGAATTATCTGTAGAGAAGCAGCTTACTATTGAGCCATTGTCTGCTGTGCTGTTGAATTTTGTGCATGAGGAGGTTGAAGAATATGAAGAAACCGTTTGTGCTCTAACAGGAATAAATTCCTATTCTCATGCTCCTAAGAAGCAGGACCTTGATCTTAAGACCAACCGTCACCAACAGCGAAGACTTCCATTGAAGAGCCACCAGTGCTAGAATCGAAAGAGCTCCCCAGTCACCTAAGGTATGCGTTCTTGGGAAGTGGAAATACACTTTCGATGAGTGTTGTGGCTGATTTAGGTGAACAGCACGTAGAGGCTCTCATCTCTGCTCTGAAGAGGTACAAGAGAGCCATTGGTTGGTCTATTAATGATATAATTGGTATCCCACCTGGGATATGTATGCACAAGATGCATCTCGAAGAAGATTGCATGCCCACAATTAAGCATCAGTGTCGTCTGAATCCATTCAGAAAATGATGCACCAAATATCTCGATGAAGTCTAAGTAATCGAGATAACTATGTCATGCCGCGACAATAAATCAAGCGCTTGGTGGGAGGCAACCCATTGTTTTTAATTATTTTTGTTGTTTTTTTTTTCCTAGGATTTTGTCGAGCCACGACCAAAACTAAGGCGCTTGATGGGAGGCAACCCATCTTTCTAATCGTTTTTGTTGTTTTTGAGTAAGTGTAGGTGCAAGACATATAAAGGAGGAACTTGGTCTCAAATTTTTATTTGAAAGTGAGCAATGTTAAAGGTGGTAAGTGATTAATGAAGGAGCAAAAGGCTTTCGGTTAGGCATTTCCTATACAAATCTAGGCAATGGACAAGGCAAGGCCTATGTAAATCTAGGCAACGGACAAGGCAAGGCCTATGCTATGGCCTTTGTTCTCTGAATCTACAATGCCATAGCATAGGCGCCGCCTATGCCCAACAATGCCATAGCATAGGCGCCGCCTATGCTCAACTAGGCAAAGCATTAGGCGCCGCCTATGCCAAGCATAGGCAAAGTTAAAGGCGCCGCCTATGCCATTTCCTTTGCTCTCTGAATCTACAATGCCATAGCATAGGCTCCGCCTTTTCCTCCCAAATCTCTCAAAACTTTTCTTTTTTCTCATCTAACCTTGCAAGATCATCTTCCGAGTTCAACACCAAGTAAGTCCTTCGTTTATATTCCGAAGTTGTTACAATCTTACGCTTATAATGGTAATTTAGATCTTAAAGTGGTGTTGGTGATTTGAACGTAGTAGATTTTTTATGATACATCTAGTTGAGTGAGAGAATACGTGTGGGTGTTCTTGACTTGGTTCTGTCTTATAGTTGATTTTGATACACTGTCATACATTTGTGAAATCGAAATGGTGAAGTTAATTGCATACTCTTCAAAGTTGAATGCTTGGATGTTTGAATGACTCGTTCATCGAGATAAAGATCATGATTGAATACAAGCATGAGATGTTGTGATTATTTCTATGCCATAACTTGATATGATCTCTATGTAGTAGTCTTGTACAAAAGGTGCATTAATCCACACATGAAAGTATAGTCAAGATTACATGAAATAGAGTTGGAAAGGATAGTAAGATGACATGAAAGTATGACTATGCTGAACATATTGTTGGAACATATCACCTAAATGTATGTCGATGAAGTCTGAGTAATCGACATCATTCACTTAATTAGTTTGTGTCAACAAATTAAGTGTGGGGTGGTGCCACTATTGTCTGTTTGTCGATTAAATATTCCGAGATGAGCTAGCATGAATTTATTTTAGTCTCAGGTAAAATGGCACCAAAAGGTCGACCAGGAAAAGAAAAAGCGTCCACCTCACAGAAAGGTCAGAAAAGGGGAAGAAAAGAGAAAGTTGAATCCTCCTCTCTTCAAATACTTCGAATGACGATGTGAAGGACAACTCTGGTAATGACGACTCTGATGATGATTCCGACGCAAGGGGTTTGACCCCAGACATAGAAAAGGAGTCCAACTAATCAGGTTTTCCTTACTTATTTCCACTGAGGGCAGTGTGTCCCGTCTAAGTGTGGGGTGAGGGTATTTGTATGCTGTAGCATACTTCTTTGCCTGCATTTATTCTCGTTTGTAGTTAAATTTTTAGATTTTTAGATTTTTTTTAGATTTTGCATGAAATTGTTCTGATAGGCGGCATGGTATTATGACAAGAGTTTGTGCTAAAATCATTGCTATTGAGACGTTTAGGCTCCAAGTGTGACTCACTGTGTGATATTTGTGTGGTTTAATTCATTTATCTGTTGGGTCAAGAGTCTATACTGCTCCCAATAAAGTTGACCATGTGCCTTGTGTGTGTGTGGATATAGTATATTCTGTGTTGTGACTGATGCTAGAACTTGTCTGGTGTGTGTGTAAAGCGAAATAAAGAGTGTGAGTTTAGGAGATGATTTAGGCATTTCTTTGGCAGCCTGTGATTATTTACCTTCTTTTTACCTACCCGTGGACATTATCCTAGTTAACCCCCTTTGAGCCTTTAGCTATGTTCTTTGACAACCTCATATGTAGCCTAATCCATTTTTTAAGACCATAATTTGATCCAAATTCCTAAGCGCTTTAAATTGTAAAGTCATGTGACAAAATAAAAGGAAATTGGGTGAGAGTGATGCCTTAAAGTGAATTGGTACTTGAATTTGTTATGAAAAAGAATGGCTATTATAGAGGTGTGTTATAAAAAAAATGAAAAATGAAATGAAAAAGAAAAATACAAAGTTGATTCTATTTAAAATTGAATAACAAAAGAGGTGAGAAGGGGTGGTAGATTAAAAGAAAGTAGAAAGGTCGTTTGAAAGAAAGTGTAAATGGCATAATGTGATGTATTAAAGCGCTTAGGGAACTTAGTCACTATTTCTGGCCAAAATAGTCCTACTCGTCCCTTAGCCTACATTACAACCTGTAAAGACCTATTTGATCCTAAGCTTAACATTCTGATATTAGTAGAGCATTACACTAAGGGCAAGCCTATGGTCATCAGTTGCAACATATGAATTCTTTGTGAGAGTGAGATCAAGGATAATCTTATACCAATATTTTGAAAAATGAAATACTTGTGAGTAATTATGGGTGATATATTGTGAGACACACATGGTTGATGAGTTTTGGGTAGTCTTGTATGATTCTTTATGCCTTAACTTTTGAATACAAATTAACCATCATCACGAGTCTATGTTGGAGGTTGAATTGTTTCTAGAAGTGATTAGAAAACTACTCTTTGTTAATAATTGTTGTGCCTGTCTTGATGAATATTTTGTGATGTTACTGTGAAACCCTAAGTAGATGTTTATATGGACATGATATATTGTCCGAGGACGAACAAAGCTTTAAGTGTGGGGTGTTGATGTTAGGCGTATTTACACGCCTAAAGCATCTTAATTTACCCATATTTTAGCTAAGTTTTAAAGGACAAAGTATATAATTCCTACACTTTTAGTCCTTTTTCCTGTAAGTGAGCTAACCAACGTGATTAGCAAGTTTTCAGGAATAAATGATGAAGATTTCAGCATTTTATAGACTATTGGACGCCAAAGGAAACTTCACGTAAGAAGGAAGGCAGCTTCTGGAAGCTTGTGGACTGAAAGTGATGCATTGAGAACTTGTCCCGGGCAAAAACAGCATTTCTAAAGACTTGGGGGATCAGCAGTAACTTAGTAGGATTAGGACAAGTATACAGTAACCCAGTAGGACTAGGACAAGGATAAAAACCCTATTTCAGTAGGACTAGGACAAGGATGTTATAAAAACCCTATTTGCTGAATTTTTCAGCAAGCTTTTTATTATTCACTCATTCATTAATTCAATTCTTTTTCATTCAACTTCCGCTCCTAATTCACGTTACAATTGTTAACAGAGAAAAACGCTAACTCGTGGGAAACACCAAGAGGAAAAACGTCAACCTTGTTGTGACGCCACACTCCTCTCCAACGTGAGATCATTCTAGTTTTGATATGATGATGATGTTTATTGTGATCTCAATTGCGCTCATGAGTAGCTAAACTTCTCTGTTAGGGTTATGGAAGCCTTATGAGATACTATCTATTGCTATGAGTTTGTGAATTCTTGATACGTATGCTGCTTATATCATTACTCTCTTCATCTTAATTGAATTCTTGTGGTTGCAAACATATAGAATACGCCAGTATAGCATTAACTTGTTCGAAAGAAAAGTTATATGTCTGGAAAAGAGAGAATGACAAGGAAATAGGGCTACCAACCCCTGTTTAAAAGTTAGTGCCATAACTGGATTAACCTCTTGGAGAATTCGTACCATTAGTATACGCTTTAAGCTCGAAAGAGTTAAAGTGATAATCCTTGATGGTCGAAAGACACTAGGATTTACCATAGAATACGAATCTCTATAAGTGCATGCATGTCTGAATTCCGCATAACTCATAGCCACTAGATACGTAAAACTCATAAGGTGAACATAACCCTAACTTACAATTCTCATTGATTAAAACCTACTAAACATTCCGCTTTTCTTTGTTACTTTGATACTCTTAATTCACGCTACAATTAAATCCCCCCTTTTTCGTAGAATTTTCGATCAACAGTCTACTAATCGTTGCATACTTAGTGACCAAGTATTCTCTATGGGATTCGACACCCAATCCAGTTGGGTTCTATATTTGACAACGACCGCTTACACTCTTACAAGAGCTGTAGTTTGAGCGTTATCACCCACATGTGCAAAACCATTATCAAAAGATGTATAATCATAATTTAAACTATGACAAACAATACTCAACATTATGAATTCAAACCCTCAACCACGGTTTTCAAAACCACCATTAATTATTCATGAACAATGTTTAAAACACAAGATTTTTATGAACAACTAATGAAGGAAGAGTCACATCCCTGAGTTATGAAGTTTCATGAAGAGATTTTGATCTTTAATCCTCTAGATAGTCACCTTGAAGAAACCCTAGCCCAATTTTCTTGAGAGGTTTTTAGAGATAGTTTAGACAGTGTTTGATCTTCTAAAGTGTATAATAAATGCCCAATAATCATTATAAGATGTGGGGTATTAAGGGCTTGGGTGGGAAATATCCAAAATACCTTAGCTTAAAAGCTATAGAAAACTTGCAAGTGGGTACAATTGGACCCTCCAACTTGTCACCACATCATATGAGTGGTACCCTCAATTTTTCACAAGATTAAAAAGTTGGAAAAGATATTCTATCCAATATACAACTCCCTTGCCTTATTCATCACAACACCATATGATTAATACCTCAAGTCATATACAAGGCAGATCACCAAGGGGTAGACGTTGTACAACATATGATAGGACTCAACCCTCTTGTTACATCAACATAAATCGTATGGAGTCTATCATACCAAGGACAGAACTTTGTCAGTCAACACACTGAACAACATATGACTAGGGTCCCTTGACCCATCACAACACCATACGACTTATGGTGTGAGTCATATGATAAACAGAAGGTTCAAGACTCAAGGATTTTACAAGGGCCAAAGGTTGGGGTATTTTATTTTGAGATAAAATAAATACCTTAGGGTTATTCCTGTATTAGGTATGCACTTTTACATTACTTTGGATACTTTACATATACTTTGATCATTATATCTTGTTCTTGAGATTTTTCTTTCAAATTCAATTGGATATTTTTTATTTTATTCTTTTATTTTTAAGTAATTAATTACATGCCTTCTTTATTGATTATCATGGATTATTGCATAAGTATGAGTGACTAAATTCCTTGACTAGGGTTGTGGGAACCTTGGTGGATTATCTATGTAAGGAAAGTGGGAGATTTATCTATTCTACTATAATTGCATGTATTGCAATCTTCCATGTTAATTGAACCTAAGCGACTATAGAAACTTGGGAGTTACATGTATTTAAGAACGTCCTCACAAGGGAGTTTGAGATTGGAAAGAGGAGATTACAACACTAATTTAAGGCTATCAACCCTTGTCTATTCAATTTGAGACTCGAAAGGTGAGAGTTTTACTGAGGTTATAGACAAGGGATAGCAAGGCAACACCCTAAAACTCACAAGGTAAAGGGTGAGATCTATCAACATATTCACAAGACGGTTTCTAGTACATAGCTTATCAACCTTGCATGAAGAGCAATAGGTTAGGTGGATTGAATGCAAGAATCTTACATAGTTGTAAATCTAGGGGGAACACAGTCCTAGTGTTCATATTCTATTGCTTGCAAACTCAAGAATTCAAGTTTGCTACTTGTTAATATTGACTTTCAAGTTCCCCCCCATTTACTTGTCTACACTGCCCATGAATTTAGTCAAGTTTGAGATATTATTCAGCATATTCCCTGTGTGTTTAATCCCAACCTGAGTGGGGTTACTATATTTTGCATCGACCGTAGTATAATTCTTTGGAGGTTAGTTTTGGGCCACAACAAATTTTGGCATCATTGTCAAAGAGTATGATGTGAATTATTAATTGAAGTTGACAGAGTTCGCGAGTTTTTATTTTCTATGTTTAGTTGGGTATTCACCGATGTATGCCTAGCAACAGAAATCAAGGCAATCCATTACTCCCTATTGATCTTGAACCGGAGAGAAATTTACGAGCACCATGAAGAATGTCAGAGTAAGTTCGTGATGGTGTTCTTGTTGGGATCCGAAATCCTCAAAATGTACCTCTTTCTCTACCTGTTGATCCACAAAATATTGCTAATATATAGATAGACCAATTTTTAGTAGAGGTAGCTAAAAAGAGAAGAGTAGTCGAGGAGGTCCAATTGGCTCAACAGGAACATGTGGCTTTGCCAAGATTGGTAGATGAGCATCAAATACCACTTGATGCAAATTATGATAGTGGGAATAATGGTAGAGCTAGAGTAGTCCCAACCTATCTATATCTACTACCATGAAGATGAATACATGGGTTATGTATATCCTGTTGAGACTGGAGCCACTGTTCCACCGACTTTACCCCCTAATGGGAAGTTTGATATTACCAGTGCAATAATCTAGTTGTTGATCTAAAAGATGTATTCTTAGGAGTAGCAACAAATGATGCAAATATGTATCTAGCAAATTTTATTGTGATATGCACTACATATACTATCCCTGGGGTGGATCATGAAGCATTAAGGTTATGGTTATTCCATTTTTCACTGATAAGTAAAACATTATTGTGGCTGGGAATGATAGGTGATGCATCATTGTGGCTGGGAGATCTTTCTAGAGGCTCAATCATGACTTAGAATGAGCCATATAGACAATTTTTAAATTGAATTATCCCTCCTAAAAGGATATTGTAGTTAAAAGATAAGAGCTATAATTTTTGACAGTTACCTACAGAGTCTATGTATGAAGCATGGCTTCAGTTCAAAAAGAAGTTGAGCATAATACCCCATCATAGGATTCCAGGATCAAATGTATTGGAAATATTCTATAGATCCTTTAATATTAGCTCTAGGGCAATGGCAGACACAATATCTGTAGGAGCACCTATGTATCTTTATTGGGATACTGCCCAAGAGATGCTAGATGAGATCTTTGTCACTAACCAAGGATGGCACACTAGGGAGGCTGATAGATGAGCCGGTACATATGTTATTGGAGCAGCTAATGACTATAGATCCAATGATGTTATGGTATCATAAGAGGTTACACATCTTAGAACTAATATTGTGATGCTTTCAAAACAATTAGTTGTAATAATGGCTGAAAAGGTGAATACAGTGGGGCACAAGGATATATTTCCAAAGCTTTTCAGTCTGATGCAAATGAGGAAGCAGAGTATTTGGATCACAAAGCGGCGGGTTTCCAATCCAAAAATAAAGGAAACCAAGGTCAAAATTATTATTAAGATAGGTAATGGACAGGTGTAATACCTCGCAAAGTCCTCTTCCAGCCTGAGCCTTAGAGAGTATTCAGTAAAGCAGAAATCCTAGTCTAAAAGTTTTAGAAATATCTTTCCATCGATATAAAATTTTCCAAAATCGGACACTCGGGTGAATAGTTAGAGCCATTTTAGTGAGAAAGTGTGCCACCTAGCACTTTAGCACGTTACGGAGCCCGCCAAAGTGGAAATAGTCAAAATCCAGTGAGCCTCCGCGATTATGGTGCGTTACGCCAAGGCTTAATTTCAGAATTTGTCAATTTCCAGTGAACCTCCGCGATTCTACCGCGTTGTGGTATAGTTCCAGTTCGCAACTCAGGGGTAATCTGATTTCCACCGCGTCGCACCGTCGTGCAGTTTCCCAATTGTCCAAATTCTAGTGAGCTGGCGCAATTATGGCACGTCGTGCCAGCATGTAAAATCGAGGATTTTTTAGTTTAATTCTAAGGGTTTTTTGGTCTTTTCCCCAGCCTCTATAAATACCCATTGAGGGCCTTCAGCCTTATTTTCTCTTCTTCCACCCAAAAACTAGGGTTTCCAAAATCAAAATCCTCTTTTCTCCTTCAATCAAAAATTAAGAGAGAATCAAGAGGAATCAAGAATCTCTCTTAGAACTTTCAAAAAAAATGTTTCCCCAGGTATGTAGATGTTGATTCTTGGGTCCCTTTCATCCAGGAAGCTCAAGTACCCTTTTTCTAAAACTCAAAGATTTTATGTCTATGAGTTGTTAATGATTCATGTGAGTTGAAATTGATGTTCCATATGTTGTTGAGTTTTGATTCATGTTTGTCTACAAGATTTATGAACTTGAACCCTAGTATGTGGAACTCTTGTGTTGGTGGTGATGAACCCTAGTATGTGGAATTCTTATGAGGGTGGTAATGAACTTTCTTAATGATGCTTCCTATATAAAGTGTTCATGTTAAATAGGAGTAAAAATGGTTGAATAAGCGAAGCATCTCCCTCATAAGTTTGATAAAGATCTTAGGTGAAGTATAAGGGCCATTATAGTATCTTGAACAGGAAACCCCCAAATTGGGAGCTAGTCCATGCATGCCTAGTGTTTGATAAAATACCTTAGTGAGTGAAATGTGCCATAATAGTATGAAATCCCCAAGAAGGTGTAAACCCGTACTTTCTTAGTGTTGTTGAAAGACCTTAGTGAACAAATCGAGATATGATGGTTGTAAATTCCCCAATTATGTGCTCTCCGATATATGCTAAGCTTTTAATACATGCCAAGTGGTTAGCAAGTAAGTTGTGACACGAGAGTATGAAGTTACCCCAAATGATGTGATATCTAGATTCTTGGCAAGACCTTTTTGAAGGGAGTAGGATCTAGTGGCATATTTTCCCTACGCTAGTATATGTTAATGATTCCTAAATGCATGAAGTTACTCTGTAGTAATTGTGATGATGAATAGATTTCTATGTTTTCCTGAATGCTTGACGTGATGCTTTAATGATTGTGATCAAGAATGAAAGATTGTGGTGATGGCTAGTTAAGAATGATTATGCTTTATTTTATGTTATTGAGTCCTGGGTATGTATACCCAACAATTTAGTTGTTTTCTAGAGCCCGTGTCAGTTTCACGATAATTCCAGTCGAGCCATGATTCTCAGAACTCAGTGAGCTATAGAACTCAATATCCTTAGACAATTGCAGAACGTAAGAAAGCTCAGAAA
This sequence comes from Capsicum pubescens, assembly GCA_030864215.1. Lineage (NCBI taxonomy): Eukaryota > Viridiplantae > Streptophyta > Magnoliopsida > Solanales > Solanaceae > Capsicum > Capsicum pubescens. The sequence goes on along the minus strand of CM061546.1, from coordinate 146,643,980 downwards.
TATCAGTAATCTCAGTTACCTCTGTAATCTCCATATCACTAGTAATCTAGCCTTAGCTCTGTACTCAGCTTAGATCTAACAATATGCAAGTATTCAATTCTAATCTCGGTAGTGACTGAATAATCTATTCAAGCTCTATATCATCAGTCAGATACCGTGATTCAATACCATTTCCATCAAATACAAAACTAAGTGATCTCAGCATTGCTCAGTCAGATCAGTCAAGTAAGATAATCAATAACAAGATTCAGCTCGGTCTAAATTAAGCTAAGAATCAGTTCAGAGTCTTTCAGTTGGGAGTAGGACTTAGAACCGAGTGAGCTCGAGGATAGGAACTCACCTACTAGTAGAGGGTGTGATTCTTAGAAGAAATCCTTGCACTCTAGAACTACATAGCCAGCGTAGGTTGAGATATCATACCTGCCAATTGAGGGTAGATAAGGTGGCTTGACCTGTTAGATGAGGGCTCCACCATTATCGTTTGAGTACCTGATAGATGAGGGTCACATAAAGTTGTCTTTACCCATGGTACGGTACTGACACCCTTCCAACTGGGTTTACAGGTTGGACCCCAACTTAGCTAGAAGGGGTATGTTGGTTAGATGACTACTTCCCACAGTCTCATTTTCAGAATCAGTCTTAGACTTCAAGAAAGAGCTCAGTTCAGTGTATAGAATTCAAGGCTATTAGATACAGGCCATCAAGTCTAATTACTTGCAAATTCAAAGATCTTCTGCTAGATAGGCTGATCCCAGATTTAGTTAATCAAGTATTATTATCCACGAATTCAGAAACTACCTGCTAGATGGGGTTGATCTTAGATTCAGTCAATCATTCTTATTATTAGTAGATTCGGAGACAACCTGTTGGATAGAGTTTCTATCAGTTATCAAAGTTAGTCCTAGTATGCTCAGTAACAGTATGTACAGTATGTTCAGTAGTTACAAATTCCCCATGTATGCTAATCCAGCTCTTGCATATCATTCAGTTAAGTTATGTTCATGCATAAGCCCCTGCATTTAGCCTTACCTCATTTGCATACTCAGTATATTCCAATGTACTGATGTATTTACGCTATGGTGTTTCTTTTTATTTTACACCATAGATTCAGAGACGGGAGTTCCATATCAATAGTAGTAGTCCAGTGACCAGCAGTGAGTTCTCATCTTTCGAGGATGGTTATTATTCTAGTATATTATTATATTCAATTTATTTTCAGTAGACGGAGTTAGTTGGGGACTTTTCCCATCAACTCCACAGTTCAAATAATTTAGAGGTTTTTTAGACGGATGTATTAGTATTCAATTTTCAATTTTGAGTATTCATAGATGTGTTGAACCTTATGGCTAGTTTCCGCATTTAGTTCAGCTATTATGCAGTGCACAGGTACAGATATTAATAAAGGGTTAGATTGTGGTCTTTCGGGGTCATAAGCACCGTGTGACGTCTTAGGATAGGATCTCGGGGCATTATAATAGGAGCAGATAATGAGATGGTGATTAAAGGTGCAAGGATGACTATAAAGAGAAGAGTGATAGATATGTTCCACCGAGTAGCCGAGATACCAAGTCTAGAATAAAAGAAATGTTGTTAAAATTAGTAAAAGTCCAAGAAAGTTATTTTAAGGAGATTAAGTCATATCTATCTGGGCTAAATAAGAAAGTTGAGTCGCATGATACTGCGATCAAACAACTGGAGCAGCAGTTTGGTCAAATGTCAGCCACGTTAAATCAAATGCAGCCTTGCACTCTTCCTAATAATATAGTATAAAACCTAAAAAATAATAGTCATTTCCATACCATTACCAGTCAAAGTAGTAAAACCACCATGGATCCACCCGTGCCCACTGTGAATTAGTCAAAGAATGATGTTGATCCAGTTGATGTTGAGGAAGTACCTTATATAGAAGCACAGAAATCGTTAGATATTAAGGATAGTAGTATGAAAGAAAATGGTAAGAGTAAGGTTACAAAGCCTATTCTAAAAACCATTCTAAGACCTCAACCACCTTATCCTCAAAGATTGAAAAAAAAGCATAAGATGAGTAAATATTAGAAGTTCATGTATATGTTGAAGAAGTTGTCTGTAAATATCCCACTAGTTGAGGCATTAGAGAAAATTCTAGGCTATGTGAAATTCATTAAAGATTTGGTTACTAGAAAGAATATAGTGAGTTATGAGCCTACTGACAATGTTCATCACTGTAGTGTTATTTCCTCTAGATCGTTAGTCGAGAAAAAGGAGGACCCTATATCTTTCACCATTACTTGCACCATTGGGTCCTTTAACTTCACTCGGGCTTTATGTGATCTAGGAGCAAGTATTAATCTCATGTCGCTGGTTGTGTTTAATAAGTTAGGGTTAGGAGCACCTAAACCAACATCGATGAGATTGTTAATGGTTGACTAGACCATGAAAAAACTAGTTGGTATTTGTGTGATGTGTTGGTTGATGAGTGGTGAATTTACCACTCATTCACACTCATTATTCGTGCACATTATAATGTTTTGTATGAATAATTAAGAAAATATTTTTGATTAAATACACTAATATCCACAGTTTGTAAGCACATAGGTGATGAGGTAAAAAAATCTGGATGAGAGTTGAAAAAGATCAAAAGAAGGAAAAAAGTGCAGTTGGAAGACTTGGAGCAGAAACAGGCCTCAGTTACCGCGATCACAGTCTGAGGGTCACGATTGCAGTCAAGAAAGTTAGCAACCATTATTGCGTGACTCTATGTTTGGTTTCAGTAGCTGCGATGTAGACAAGCTCCCGCGATCACGGCTTAGCGGAAAAAGTACCAAAGGGAAAAGATGTAAATTCACACAGATGTTCCCAAATTTCCCTTTAAGAGACTCAAACCCTATCTCTTTGGAAATCATTCCATTACTCCTAATTATTGTAACTTTGTCTAGTGCTTAGTTTCCATTCTTGGAGAACAAAATATTGTATTAATTTTTGGTGAAGAATACATTGGAGTAGCTTCCAAGTGAAGGATTAGCTAACACCCATTGAAGATTTATAAATGTTTAAAGTTTGAAGTAACATTCACTTAGTCTTTCATAAATATAATCAATGGAGGTTATTGGGCATATCTTGATTATTGTTTTTATGAGTAGTTTTTTCTTCCTCTTAGGATTATGCTAGATTAGGGTGCAATTATGTGTGGGATGTGATTTACTTGTGCATTTACTAGTTTGTGATGTTGGGTTCTATTATTGTTTGATTAAAGTGGTTGGGATTTGTGGATGAAAGCCTCAAATACCCAATAATGAGTTTGTGAGTGAAAATCCCAAGCTCTTGAAGGCCTAAACTCCTTGAGAGAGGGGTTTGGGTGAACATTTGGAGCCCATATCAACCTTGAAAGAGGGATGTGGTAACCAAGGAAATAATAGATAATTATTGGGTTTAGTTTGCTAATTTTCACTATCTTAGACCTAAGGGTAATTCTGAGGTTGACTATACTTAGGGCACTATCCTAGAAATAAGGGTGCCTAATTGAGGTATTAGGTGGTTTTAATTAATGCACTCATTAGGTACTCGAAAGGGTCAATGAGTGATACCCTTGAGATTTTGTTGACAAACTAGCCTCCAGGACTTCCAACCTATCCTACCACATCATTAGCATTTAGAATTTGCATCAAGTCATCACACTATCATGCATAAGTTTCCCTAGGAAGGCATAATCCCAAGATCTACTCTTAGTTTATTAAACTCTGATTATTTGTAATCCCAAATTAATACTAGAAAATTCCAAAAATAAATGTTAGTTGTGACACCTTCCAAACCCCTCCATTTTTACATTCTTATACTCTAGGTTTCAACTTTAGCGAGTATCCATTATTTTGAGCTACTTTTATCGCCACTCACATTGTTCCTTATGGATTCGAACCCAACTCAAAGTTGGGTAAATATATTGACAAGGACTTCCTTGTACTTAAATTAACGTGTAAGTTAACCGTTATCATTAGTGAAGGTGGCATCCTTCATATTCCCAACCAATTTGGTGATACTTAATTGTCAGGTGGACTTCAATGTCCCTATCATCTTGGGTAAACCCTTCTTAGATACAGGCGGGGAATTGGTTGCTATGGTGTTGGGAAAGATGAGGTTCAAACTCAACAATGAACAGGTAATCTTCAATGTATGCCAATAAATGCGGCAACCAAATGATATGAGAGTTGTGTCTGTGATAGACACCATTGATGATGAAGTTGATGCATTGACTGTTCCAATTGAAGACAGGTTGTGTTGAAGCATTAGCAGTAGTGATTATGAATTTCTACAGTGATGGAATTAAGGAGAACAACGAGATGGTTGGTTCTCTATATGGGAGACATTCTTATACTTAAACCACAAAGAAGTTTGATTTGAATCTGAAGAATAGAACCACTCTTCCCACTCGTCTATCAATTGAACAACCACCAATATTGGAGTTGAAGTCCCTCCTATCCTATTTACACTATGCTTTCCTGGGGGCCAACAACACATTGCTAGTAATTATTGTTGTGAATTTGATGGAGACTGAGGTAAAGACATTATTGTCTATATTCCAAAAGCTCAAATGAGCTATAGGATGGATAATTATGGATATTATGGGTATTCCACCAGGAATCTGCACTCATAAAATCTAACTTAAATTGGATAGTATATCGACTATTGAGCACCAACGATGATTGAATCCTCCTATGCAGGAGGTGGTAAAGAAAGAGATCATTAAGTGGTTGGACACTGGTGTCATTTATCCTATTACTAATAGAAAGTGGGTCAGTCATGTTCAATGTATCTCGAATATAGGCGGCATTATAGTAGTGCCAAATAAAAAGAATGAGCTAGTGACAATGAGAACAAACACAAGTTGGTGAGTGTGCATGGACTAAAAAAAGTTGAACATATGGACCTAAAAGGACCACTTCCCAATGCCCTTCATCGATCAAATATTGGATAGACTTGCGGGAAGGGGCTTGTATTATTTTCTGGATGGTTATTCAGGGTGCAATCAGATCATGATTACTACTAAAGACCGAGAGAATACAACCTTTTCTTGCCCATATGGGATATTTGTATCCAATAGAATGCCATTGTAATATGCAATGCTCCAGCGGATTTCAGAGATGCATAATGTCCATCTTTTTTGACATGTTAGAAGACACCATTGAGGTATTTATAGATGATTTTTCTGTAGTTTGTGACTCTTTGATGACTATTTGATTCACTTGGACAATGCTCTGCATCGATGTGAGGAATGCAACTTGATACTTAACTGGGAGAAGTACCACTTTATGGTGAAAGAATGAAATATGCTTGGATACAAGATCTTAAAAAGAGACATAGAGGCTGACAAGGTAAAAATTGAAGTGATTGAGAAGTTGCCACCGCCAATTTCAGTTAAGGGAATTCAAACCTTTTTGGGACATACAGGTTTTTACAGGCGATTCATGAAAGATTTATCAAAGATTGCTAATCCTTTCTATAAGCTTCATGAGAAAAAGGTGAAATTGTAGTTTGATGAGGCATGTTTGAAAGTTTTTGAGTGCTTGAAAGAGCAGCTAGTGTCGGCCCCTATCATTGTATCTCCTGACTGGTCTATGATATTTTAAATCATATGTGATGCAAGTGGTATGTCTCTAGGTGATGTCCTAGGTCAAAGTCGAGAGAAAATTTTGCACCCTATCTATTATGCTAGCAAAGCATTAAACTCTGCTCAGAAGAATTATACTGATGAACAAGAACTACTCGCAGTGGTTTTTGCCTTTAAGAAATTTTGGTCTTATCTAATTGGCACTAAGGTTGTTGTGCATATAGATCACGCAGCCTTGAGATACTTGATGGTGAAAAAAGACACAAATCCTAGATTGATTCATTGGATTCTCTTACTGTAAGAGTTTGATTTTGAGGTTAAAGATCGAGAGGGTACAAAAAATAAAGTTGATGATTATTTGTCAAGACTTGAGGATGAAGCAATGCAGAAAGTAAGGAATGGTCTTAAAATCGATGATACTTTTCCAGACAAACAGATTTTGGAGCATCACAAGACCTAATTCCCTAGTTTGCTAACTTTGCAAATTATATGGCAAGTGATCTTATTCCAGAAGATTTGTCCTTCCAATAGAGAAAAAGATTTATGCATAAGGTAAGGAAGTTATTTTGGGATGAACCTTACCTCTTCATAATTTGTATGGATGGGTTTATTCATAGATTCATCCCTGAAGTAGAGATGATAATCATTCTTTACGCTTGTCATGCTTCACCAGGTAGGGGACACCATGGAGGAACCCGCACAGCCCACGCGATCTTGAAATGTGGGTACTACTGGCCAATAATTAACAAGGATTCTCATGAATTTGATATATCTTGTGACCAATGCCAACATCAAGGTAATAACTTGAGGCGCCATAAACTTCCTATGACCTTTATCCTAGAACTGGAGTTGTTTGATGTGTGAGGTGTGGACTTCATGGGGCCATTTATGAACTCTTTTGATATGAAGTACATTTTAGTAGCGTTAGACTATGTGTCTAAATAGGTGAAAGTGGTTTTGCTCCCCAATAATGAAGGTAAAAGTCTCATGACCTTCCTGAAGAAATATTTTTTTCTTGATTTGGCATGCCACGTGCAATCATTAGTGACGGTGGGCCATATTTCTGCAATCACCTATTTTAAAATCTGCTTAAGAAGTATGGTGTAAAGCATAAGGTGGAAATACCTTATAATCCTCATACTAGGGGATAATTTAAAGTATCCAATAGAGAGATAAAGTCCATTTTGGTGAAAACTGTGAATGCCAACGGAATTGATTATTCAAGAAAGCTAGATGTTGCACTATAGGCCTACTGAAAAGCTTTCAAGACTCCCATAGGTGCTTTTGCATATCAGTTGGTGTATGGTAAGGCATGTCATATGCTATTGAACTTGATCACAAAGAATTGTGGGCGTTGAAGAGGTTTAGCTTTAAGTCGCATGATGCAGCAATGGCAAAAATGAGTAAGGTGAATCAGTTGGATGAATTATGAATTTGGGATTATGAAATATTTGCACTGTACAAAGAAAAGATGAAGTTGGATCATTATTAAGAGATCGAGAAAAGAGTATTTGAGCCAAGTGACCAGGTATTTCTATATAATTTGAGACTTTACTTGTTTCCAGGCAAGCTGAAGTTTAGATGGTATGGGCCATTTATTGTGGTAAGAGTGTTTCCATATGGTGCTTTAGAATTGAAGTGTGATAGTTAATCCTTATTTAAAGTAAATAGTCAGAGGGTGAAGCACTATATGGGTAACACAGAGAAAGTTAACGTAATTTATGATTTGAGCCTTGGTGAGTCAGAGTAACTATGGCAACTGAGTCGTGTTGCAACGTTAAATCAGGCACTACATGAGAGGCAACCCATATTGCTAGTTGGTAAAGTCTGAGTATCCAACCTAGTCACGTCGTTCTACGGTGTTAAACCAAACGTTTCATAGGAGACAACCCATGTTTTGTACTTATTAAAATATAGGGTAACATGTGTGTTTAGTGTGTAGGATTGGATATTACAGGGGTCAACCAAGAAAATTATTGATATCAAGCCATATGGCGCTATTTATGAGTCATAACCAAACATTATGACTCGTGAGCAGGAGTCGTAAGGACCTGGAACTCAGAGCACTTTCAGGTAATTGGTCTTTAGAATCATTATGGCTCTCAAAATAAGTCGTAATCAGTGATTACGACTTGTCACCTTGAGTCGTAATGACTAGAGACCTGGGTAAGGTTCTAGTCTTTACTGAGGGAGTCTAAAACTCGTAAGAAAAAATTATGAGTCATAAATAAGACTCATAACCAAGCCTAACAGATCAGGTATCGCGGGTCGACCTGATCTAAATCATAATTTAAAACAAAAGGGCAACCAAATTGGGCAACCAACTTGTCAATTCGCAAACTCGCTCTATTTTTCATTGCTATGAAAAACTCATAAACACACTCCACAAGTCATCCCAATCATCAAATCTTATGAATTTCAAGTTCCAACTAAAGTATCTCTCAAGAGCATTAGGGTTCAAAATCTATAGAAAGTGTTTTTTCAAGGATCCAAAGTTCCAAGTGTTTGTTATAAATTATTTAATTCTTATAATTAATGCTAAAAATACTAAAAGGGAACTTAGATTCCTTACTAAGTTGTATGTGCTTAAATCTAAAATCCTAGTGTTCATGAAGATAGAAATTGAAATCGGGTGTAACTTGAATTTTTTGCACCTAAAAACGTAATATTGGGATGTACTAGGAGTTGTGTTGACCTAGAATAAATATGAGAATGTATGTTTGATGATGGGATTGAATATTGGAACCAACTAAGTCTAAACCCTCATGTTATAGTAGATACGGGACTCCTAATGACTTGTAAAGACACTTAATGAGTCGTTTTAAAACTCATAACCATTGATAACATGGAGGATTAGAAGAGTATAGGTTCTGGTATCACTACAGCTCGAATAAATGAGTCGTAATCATCCCTACAACTCGTAGTCAAGATTTATAATAACTGAGGAAGCTTATTTATAATAAGAAATTTATTCTGGTCAGCATATGAGTGTTGGTAACAAGTTGTAGCCTAACCTTACAACTAGTTAGAAGAACTCATAATTTGACTAGAAACTAATTATCTTGTCTCTATCCACATTATGACTCATTCAAATGAGTCGTACCCAATGGTTATGACTCATACCCCTTAATCATATAGAGTTCAGTACATGTACACTAACATCAAACCTTATTGTTTTTCTTTCCTCCTCTTAGAATTCACTAATAGGTCTTATGCAAACCAGTACTCATGGCTCCTAAGGGTGATTCATCATCAAAGCAAACACCAGAACACTAAGAAGAAAACTACCCTAAAGTCATATTACCAGTTGAGAAATAAGGACACCAATAAGTCAAGTGGTGACCTCAAAGAATATCTAGTAAAGGGGTAGGTGAAGCCACTAAAAAAACTACCTCGAGGTGATAAAATAACTGCGAAAGAGGCCACACCTCCCAGAAACCCCCCAGAATGAAAGATCCTAGAACTTCCCACCTTATTCACTATCATCTTTCAAAGATGACAATGATGATGATGAATAAGAAAATAGTGATGATGCAGGTGACTAAGAATCAAGATCCTATGATGATAAATCTAAGAGTGGGAGTGAGGAGCATGTTACTCCCATTAATATCTAACAACCACCACCACAATATCAAATTCCATTATCCATTGAACTACTTTAGTGTCTATCTTGAATGGTGCGAGTACTTTAAAATGTAGGATACATAAAATGAGGAGATAGAAGTAAACCCATCTAAAGAAAAAATAAGAAAAAGGATATAACTGGAGAAAAAGTTGACTATGGCAGGAATGTAAGAGATGCTTTAGTTTAAGTCCAACTTCAGACAATATCGATTTCAGTGGATGACCACAACTCCCGAGAAATTCAATCCTGCATTAGTGTGGAAGTTCTATGCGACTTACAAAGGGGAGTTGAAGAGGCAATACCCACAGGGCAACTTGTGGAAGGGTGGTGAGATAGTTACTTGACTATTAGAGGAGTTTGGGTTAACATCTCACCAAGGACTATTTCAATAATCTTGCATGGACATGATTTCTAACCATCAGTGAATATGGACAAAATTTATTACCCATGGATGAAATGTAGAAAATAATAAGGAAGCAAATGGGGACTGTAGATAAGATTATGCATTATGGTGGATAACTAGTATTATTACTGCAAATAGAGAAGAAGTTAGTTGGGTAGTTGGTGGTCCAGAGTTGAATTCACAGCGGACTACCAAGCCCACTTTGACCTTCGAGGCAAAAGTATGGTGGAATATTTCCCGACATAAGTTGTATCCCACAACTGGGGACAACGTACTTAGTCCATTCGATATAGCATTAATAGCTGGACTCATGGTTGTATATGAGTTTGATGTTGTGCAGTTCATTACCTTAGAGACACATGATCGAGAAGTAGGCACTGATGTGATTCTAACATTCTCATGTTTGTTGACTCATATATACTTTGAGGTAGAGGTTCCAAAACTTTTGGATATAGATTAGTATATTGATCCAAAGAATACCAATGACTTGGGGTTAATTCAAGACGCTGCAAATCCCATGTCCAAGGTGGCTAAATATAGAGCGGCATTGCTAGCTGAGTTTCTTCAGAATTGGGATGCGAGTATTGAGACTGTTGGATTTACTATGGTAGATGACACTCTGATTGAGGGTGGACCATTTAAGACCCAGCCTTCTAATGTAGCTGGAATATCCAGTGCTCCTACTCTCCTACAGACTGCAGCACCATATCCATCCACATCCAGATCACTGTCAATAGGATTTGTGGTCATTACACAGGCTATGTAGAATAAGGTGGTGAAAAGATTGAGCACCGTTGAGATAAAAGTGAGGTTGATGTAGAAAGGCTTAAAGCCTGGGTTGACAAAAGACTTGAAGAACAAAGTAGGAAAATACAAAGGAGATTAGATGGTTTCGAGCTGAAGGTCACTCATCAACTTGAATGCGTTAAATTCCCCGACATAGTGGGAGTAAAGGCTGAGGTAGCATAGCTATGAAAGCAGGTTAATGAATTACATGAGTGGCCAATTTACCCAATGCCTATTATTACAAAGATCCAGCTAGAGAAAGAGATTGAAAATTTCTGAGGTATTGATTATGAAACCCCAAGAAATATTAAGAAGGTAAAGAAGAGCAAGAAAATAAAGAGAAGAAGAACAGAGGATAAAGAATTTAAGACAGCGGTGCACGAAAGCATCGTAAGTAAGAGGGACCGATAGGTGAGGGTCCAAGAGATGGTGGTAGGAGATAGTAGTTTGAGACAGGCTAAGATTGTTGAGAGAGAAAGTGAAACAACCTCAACACTAGATATACCATTAAGCACAATGGTCATAACAGATGCTACTACTATAGAGATGATCCCAATAGCTGGTAGGACCACTACTGAGGAGAGTAAAGCTCGATCTGAGGGTCCCCATATTGATTTAGTATGAGATTGCACCTAGGTTGCCCAGGTATGTCCTCGATCCATGCTTACAATTCTAGATACACTAAGAATAGTGCATAAGATTTTGTTGGGGTGGGGTGTATCAGAATCACCATGAGTTATGGTTGTCGTGGTTAAAAATTTATAGGCCACAATTTGAATAATAAACTGGTATATTTGTGTTTTGTGTTGTTAATAATGCTTAAGTGAGAGAGCATTGTGTGTTAAAGATAGTTTGTTTGATATGTGTTGCGATTTTAAAATTGGCACCCCTCTTAAAAAAATTTATAATAAACTGTGTGATCTTTGTGTGTATGCGACTGCTGAGAATCTGTTAATGGCATTAGAATTAGGAATGAGATAACTATGTCATGTAGGTACATAAATAGGATAAGTAGATACTAATAGCGTTACCCTGTATAACGTGAGTGTAAGGAGGTATTAGTTCCCAGTATGTACGGATTCCAAAACTTGCCTGGTTACTTTTACTTAGATTGTAGGATGGTCGGTTAGGAGGTGATCATAGGCTATTTTTTGTGAACAGTCCACTCGAGCCTAAAATGCCGAACCAAATGAAAGATAAATCCATTGATCTATAAATTAGGCCTAATTTACCTATTCATTATTTACACCAATTTCACCTTCCCGTTTAACTACAATAAACTTATTTTTTTCCTGGTCCTCCTTGAACACCATGCATCACAACTTAGGAAAATTGCCTATGTTGAGGGTGGCTATTATAGGGGTGCGTAGAAAAAAATAAGTATGAAGAAAGAAGTGTAGATAGAAAAAAATGAATAAGGTCGGGTGTGGTAAAAATAAAAGAAAAAAATAGCAAAAGAACAAGAAAATGAAAGAAAAAAAAGGAAAGAAAAAGATAATGAGAAAATAGAACCACACTCAACCCAAAAATAAGCATGAAAAAAAAGGGAAAGATAAGGGAGGATTGAATAGAAATATGATCAAAAATGTAGACCCCAAAGAAAATGTAGTGCCAAGGAGGCTAAGTCACTTATAAAGTTCCCAAATATACCATAACCAACCTTAAGCCTACATTATAAGCCTAATAAAGCCCTATAATGATCCTATACTGACCATATGAAAAATTAGGTAAAGAGCATAAGGGCAAGCCTATGGCATTCTATGTACACTGGTTGGAATTTCTTTGGGATTGTAAGCATTTCTAGACTGTCCCTAGAATATTAGTATAAATCAAAATAAGCGATAGGGACTTCTTTGACTGTGAGGGTGCATGGATTGCAATGTCAGGTTGTGTATCTATCTAGGTACACAATAATTGGTTTTAAACATCAAAATAGGAGGGGGTAAAAAAATTATTGTGTTGAGTTATAAAGTCGACTGTCAAATATGTTAAGACCCTCAATTGTTAAGCATAATGTTTTTGTGGGTGTTGATTCTTGTTTTTCCTGAGGACATGTAAAAGATATAATTTTAGGGTGTTCATGTGCCTTGGAAACATGGCACATTCGATGCTTAAAATGAGGAATTTATGCTTGAACTGAAGTTATGATGTGTTTTTTGTATGAGTACAGGTAAATCAGGTAGAAAGTGGCTTAAGTTTAAAATTGGAAGAAAAGTCTCTAGAAAATATGAAGTACTGGTCAGGCTACAAGTCGTTAAGACACTATACGACTCGTAGCCCAACTCATAAGAAGAACTATAACTACTAACTGAGCTGAGGAGCTAAGTAAAGAATGATCACAACTCATAAAGAGTGGCTACGAGTCATAGTATGAAGTCATAATGACCATAGTAGCTATGCTAAGGTTCACGATTTAAGTCTTAGAAGACTATGAATCGTAAGGACTGACTACAACTCATAGTAAGCAATCATAATGAGACCAGTATGCAAGGTCCTGATGTTTAAGGATCAAGTGATAACGAGTGAAGACCATGATTCATAAAGATGGAATATGACTCATGGTGATGAATCATAATGACAATATTAGCTTGAAGCCCTGAAGATAAAAGTTCACTAGAATACCTACGACTAGTAGTATACGACTCGTAAGGAGACCTTATGAATCATATGATTGCTGACTTACTTTTTCTATTCCTCTTTTATTAGGATTTCTTTATTATTTTGAGATGCTATAAATACCTTAGGGTTATTCCTTTATTAGGTTATGCACTTTTACATTACTTTGGATACTTTTCACATACTTTGATCATTGAGATTTTGGCTTCAAATTCAATTGGAGATTTTGAATTTTATTCTTTCATTGTGGTGTAATTAATTACATGTCTTCTTCATTGATTATCATAGATTATTGCATAATCATGAGCAGCTAAATTTCTTGACTAGGGTTGTAGAAACCCTGGTGGATTAGCTATGTAAGAGAAGTGGGAGATTAATCTATTCTACTGTAATGTCATGTATTGCAATCTTCTTCATGTTAATTGAACCCAAGATACTACAGAAGCTTGGGAATTTCTTGTATTTGAGAACATCCTTACAAGGGAGTTTTAGATTGGGAAAAAGAGGCTACAATAGTGATTCGAGGCTATTAGCCCTCATCTAATCAACTCGAGACTCAAAAGGTGAGAGTTGTACTAAGGTTATAGACAAGGGACAGCAAGGCGACGCCCTAAAACTTACAAGGTAAAGGATGATATCTATCAATACCTTCATAAGATGGTTACTAGTACATAGTTTGTCAACCTTACATGTAGAGCAGTTGATTAGGTGGATTGAATACTAGAATCTTATGTAGTTGTGAAACTAGGGAGAACAAATTCCTAGTGTTCGTCTTCTCTTTTTTGCAAACTCAAGAATTCAAGTTCTCTACTTGTTACTGTTGACTTTTAAATTTCCCCCATTTAATTTTTTGCACTATTCGTGAATTTAGTGAAGTTTGAGATATGGTTCAACATATTCCTTATAGGTTCAACCCCAACCTGAGTTGGGTTACTATATTTGGCATCAACCGCAGCATACTCTTTGAAGGTTAGTTTTGGGCAACATAAATTATTAATGTTCTTATTTAAAGTAACTGATCCCCGTTGGGTAGCTGTTTAGACTAGTGTTATCTTGTTACGATTTCCCTTCCTTACAGTTCTTATTTGGCAGCTTAAGCAGCTATAGTTTGATTTGATAATTTCTTTCCTATAGCAAGGTGAGTATTGGACATTTTTTTCCTGGTTACCTATGCTAGACTGATCGGGAATGAATTGTGGTATTAAAGGTAAGTTGACTTTTAGTGGTTCTATTATGATTCTAGAGTTGTCAATTTCATTATATTGCCCATTCCTAAGCATGGAATTCTTAGACTTGCCTCCTAGGTTACGAAGCTTTTTGCATTGGTCATCCCTTATATGTAGCATATTTTTATCTTGACCAGCTTGGATCTGTTCTTTGCTTATGGTTATTTCATCGCCCAATAGTGGTTTGATATTAATATCGGGATGTCCTAGATTCATCTATTAGATTTTTGGGTTCGTATCCTCATGATGGTTTGATCCTGGAATGAGTGTGGAGATTGGATGTTTCTTTCTTTCCATGATGTGGTTCTTATATAAAGTGGATCTAGGGAGTTAGAGGCGAGTGGCCTTTTCTCTGGTCGCTTTGTGAGTTGGTAAATCAGAAATTCTTCATCTTGAATTGTTGGTTCATTTTTCTGGTAATGGACTTAACCTTGACATTGATGTTGAGATTGTTATTTTTCTTCCTCAGTGAGATAATTCATGGTTTGTTTGAGTTATGATTGTCCTACTTGGTGGATTTAAGAAATCCCTATTTCAAAGTTTGTTCAACCTAATAAGGCTTTATGGATTTCTTCTCCTTGGTGATATGTGCCTATGGATATTCTTGGTGATAGAGTGCTGGATTGATTAGTTTTTTGCTAAAATGAAATTTTCTGAGTTGCTAGAGTTTTTGCCATTACTAGTGTGGTTTGTAGCCTTGGGGAGTTTTGAGTATGCTTTGATAGTTCATGCCCTCCAGTTGAAATGGAGTTGATTTCCTATGTTTTCAGTTGGTGATTTATCCTTTATTCCAATTTGGTTCTTCAGTTATGTTTCAATTTTGGCTCGACAAAATTTAGTATAGATGTGTTTGACTCAGACAGTATGGTTGATATTAGTATTTGATTTTAGTTTGGATTTGTTAGCTCAATTTTGGATTTGATTCCTTGGAATGGCAATTTGGAAGTTATGATAGATTTGGAGTATGAATGCCTACCCGTCTTCAGGTTTGGTTTGGGTTGTTGAGATTGAGTGATTTGGCCTTGGTGTTGAGATTTCAGCTTAGAGTTGCAGATCTTAAGGGTACTCTTCATTTTTAGATTCTTCTTAGTTCAAATTTTATTTATAGGTTAGTTGAGCCTACGTCGTGGTTACCTATTCAGTCTTCTTGACTTTGGATGGATTATAGTTGATAAGTGTTCATATGATAGCCCATGGATACGGTATTGGTTCCTTCAGCTTTGACCTCGGGTCTTCAGTTTTCTTTGGGATGCTTGAATTATATACTCAGTGGGAGAAGTATGCTTGAGCTGGATTCAGCTTGGTTTTATTCTCTATCGATGGAACATCCTGGAGAGGATTATTTAGTGATGAGTACTTATGCCTTGATCTTCTTGATTTTAGTTTTGGTTACTATCTGGACTAGTTGTAGCATTGGCATAGATTGAATTCCTTCTTTATCTCCATTTGTGTTTTCCCAGATAGCACCTTATAGGCTTATTCTTATGTTTGCCATATGAACTTTCAGCGAATTAATCTCAGTTCTTTGAGTTCTCTATAATAAGATTATGTAGATAGGACTCAGGTGATTTTTCTCTGGTTTGGGGTGGAGAGAAGGTGTGGAATGGTAAAGAAAGGTTATATTTGGACTTAGAGTTGGTTGTATGACTCATGCCTTGGTTTGGTTTTCGCTTGGATAGGCCTATATTGATTTTTTTGGGTATCAATATGGTGTTGGTGTTCATGGTTTGGATTTGCGTGTATCAGCATTTTTTGGTTCAATTGAAGGCCAGATAGTGGTTAAGATTAAGTTTTGGCTATTTGGAAGTAAAGTGAGATAGTTGGTTGAAAAAGGGATACTGGTGGCAAATCCCTTGGGAGTGTTCTCTCTTCGTAGAGGATATCTGGGAAGTCATGCTCGAAGCATGTAGGCCCAGCACCTCATCCTTTTGAGCGTGTGAGATTTTTCTATCCATTAACTTTTGCGGATGAAACTTCTTTTAATAGTGGATATTGTGATGACCCTTCAGTTCATTTCCTTGATTTGTATGCCTTCCCATAGTAGCTACAGGTCATTTATGACTTGACAAAACTATCGGTTGGGTTATCGGATAGTTCGTTGGGATTTTAGGCTCATTTCCCTATTTTGGAGCTTTAACTGTTTAAGATTTGGTCTCATACCAAAACTCCTAGTAGATGGCCTCGGATGTAAATTCTGACTGTGATAACATCTTTGGAATGTCAATTTTAGGATAGGTAGACTTTTGGTTTGTGTCTCAAGGCACCTGAGCTCATTTTGACCTATCGATCGAAAAGTTAAGGAATTGGAAATTTGAGTGTGGGACCCAAATTTGGTCAAAAAAACCTCGGATGGAAAGTTTGATTACATCATTGAGTTTGAAATATCATTTTTGGTATGGTTGCACAGTCTGTTTGTATATAAAAGATTTTGGATGAATCTCTAGGGCTTGGTAGAAAATAAATTTAGAAGTCTCAGTTGTATCTGTTATTCTGGTGCCATCGTGAATGCGGACAAAGGTATTTCGATCACGATAACCTTAGCAGACTAATGTTGCGATCATGATGCTCAAGTAGCAATCGCAGTTTGTGCATGCAGGACGATAAGCCGCGATCGCAATCTACTGGCTGCGATAAAGACACCCAGATGCTTAGACTAGGTATAAATAAACCCCTTATGGCATGATTTTAGCCATTTTCAGCTATCTCTTGAGATCTAAAGCCCTAAAAGAGAGGCAAAGCTTGGGATTGAGCTTGTAGATTCTTTGTGGAGCTTGGTTAATGATTATTCCATGATTTCCCTTTGAATTCATGGTAAGATTCCTTCAATTTCTTGATAAATTCGTAGGGATTTGAATTTCTTAACTATAAGGGTTGATTTGAGACTAGATTTGTGCTCCGTTTGTGCTTAACTTTTAAGCACAACTTTTTTGTCCTTTGAGGAACCTCGTGATACTTGCAATTTTGGATTCCATTAGTGGGCCCAGTCGGCCCGTTCTTGACCTAAAATTTGACCCGATCCATTATATAGAAATATGGGTCTCATTTGACTCTTAATAATGTGTTAATTACAATTTTGATAGCATAATAGCATTTTGAGATTGGAGTGAAGACGGACGTTTGGTGAACGATTCAAGGGTTTACGGTTCGGCTTCGAGATAGGCTTCTGTCTACTCTTCCTCATAAGACGATGTGTTTTATATATTGCATATGAATGTTAATTCTAAGATTGATTTTGGTTAGAACACCATGAATTATTCTAATTATTGAAGTTTGGAGATTAGATAAGGGTTTTGACCCTCACGGTGAAATACTTGTTATATGTCTAGGATCCTATTGTCTTCTTCATAGATTGAGATAATTCATAGAATGGTTGCAATAAGATACTAGGTTTGGGATGTAGCGTAAGTGTTGGAAGTGTTTTTAGTATGAATATCCTTGCATGAACTAATTAGCGACCTTGAAACCCATAATTTAGGTGGAGTAGACCTAATTGCTCATATTCTAGGTGGAATTCCTATCACAGGATAGATTATTGCTTATGTACCATCTAGTAGTCAATTTAGACACCTTAGCCTAATCTGGGGTAAAAATTACTTAAATATGTAACTTGAGGTCTAGAAATGGGTTCCTTCGGCCCACATTTGGCCAAGACTAGTGTTAGCCCTCCTGGACTTATTTACGCATGTCAGACATAGTTGAGACTATTGAGCCTTTAGTATAAGGTTACTTCATGACTTGGTGAATGATAATGGCTTTTCCCCGATTATGACTAATGGATTGTAGCTATGATATGACTTTTGGCCTTAATTTATTAATATATTATGCCTCCTAGATGTGAGATTCTTATTGATATATTATGCCTCCTAGACATGAGATGCCTATTGATATATTATGCCTTCAAGATGTGAGATACTGATTGATATATTACACCTCCTAGATGTGAGATGCTTATTTATATAGTATGTCTCCTAGTTATGAGGTGCCTATTGATATATTATGCCTCCTAGATATGAGATGCCTATTGATATATTGTGCCTGCTAGATGTGAGATGCTTATTGATATATTATTCCTTCTATATGTGAGATGCATATTGATATATTATGCCTCCTAGAGGTGATATTCTTATTGATGTATTATTCCTCCTAGATGTGATATGCCTATTTATATATTACGCCTCCTAGATGTGAGATGCATATTCATATATTATGCCTCCTAACTATGAGATGCCTCATAGAGATGACTTATGGCCTATAGATATGATATGCCTCATAGATATGCTATGGCTTATATATAAGAGATGACTTATGGATATTATTATTGATATGGGTTCTGGATATGTATATGGGACTATGGTCGTGATTATGATGTTGTAATTATTTTGGACACATTATTGGGTCTAAGGTCGTGTAATGATATCGGTTGGAAATCCAAAAAATGTTTATCCTTATAAAGCATGTGGTTTTAATTTATGAATATATTAATGCTTATGGTTCCATTGTTTGAATATGGTGATGGCTTGCATAGATTTGGTACATTCATGATCATTAAATCGGTAAATGATGTGATTCTAGCTAAAATATGATCTTATTATTGTTTTTCCTAAATAAGGGTTAAAGCCCACTTTTAACCTTAAAAATGAATTTATTCATAACAATAATTGTCTGTCTTAATGAATAACCTATGTGTAAAGAGATTAATAAGAGATTGACCGAGAGAGATTCTGATTTATGATTTGATACTATAAATTACTTCGGTCGTGAGATATTTTGACCCCTTTCTACATTTTTATTATGATTTAGTCCCAAAATTTACCTTGGGCAATGTATTTATGGATTTACACTTTTTTGGCCATAGCTTAAGTCGGTGCACCTATTATATATCTATATACCCATCTCTCCGGTATTAGATGGAAGAGGATTATGTATTAGTGATGTAAATTCTGGGTAAAATCCAATGGCAAATTATAGTATTGATGTTATATAAGTGTTGATGATACTTATTATACCTATCTCGATTCCAAAGGATGATTATAATGATATTCTTATATACTCTGCAAGGATGGAGGATGATTATGATGATATGCTTATATACTCAGCAAGGTCGGAAGATGACTATGATAATATGCTTATATACCCTGCAAGGCCGGAGGATAATTACAATGATGGTGGTTATGATGATGATGGTTATAATTATGATATTTATAATATTGTGGATTCTGTTGCATTTATTCTTACATGTGCAACGCCTATCACAAGTATGCGCCTATATCTATCAGCCTTATGGAGGGTTTCATAGGTATGGGTGATGTGTATGGCTTGTGGTGTGTTGTTTGTTGATTGAACCTTCTGAGCTTGGGGCGGTGGGGGGTCGTGAAATGCACTATTAGGTATTATTTGTCTATACTAGTCGGTTACTCGTGTTGTCATTGCTATTGTTATTATTATTGGTATGATCATTGTTATGGCTAGTTTGTGACAGATTGATTAATGAAAAGGTATCGAGATTTGAGGTATGATTCTGGCCCTTCTATCTTGCAATTATATTATTATGCATGATTAACTCATTATTTAACATCTGGATTAGAAACCTTGATGTATTCTAGCACTAGTTCCTATTATGATTATGAGGTCTTAAAATGCTAGTTTGGTGATTTAGGCTGTAATTCATGTTGACCTTGCATATATATAAATATATATATTTAGCTATATGTATCTATGGTGTTACCGTATATCCCTTCCTTTTATTTATTCAGATTGTATATTCATTCTTTGGCCTTGTATACTCATATATATATCTTTTTTTCGTCCATATTTTGTATATTGGCTAGTGATATAAGGTCTAGTGCTTAGATTTCTGAGTATGTCTGAAATGGAATAGTTCATCCTTAATACTTTCTCAGCCTTATTATGTTAGTTGCTTGAGCATAAATAGGATAGTTCATTCTTATTATCTCATTGGCTTTCTTATGTGGTTGTTGGACGTTTGGGTGTAGTTTTCCATTTTATTTATATGTTGTATGTATCTGCATTTCTTTAGAGCTTAGCCGACAATTGCCTACTGAGTACCATGTGTTTGGTACTCATACTACACTTCTACAGCCTGCAGATCATGGTATGGGTTATCACCATTGATGTGTGCATCACGCGGAGCAGCTATGGTTCAGAGAGTTAGGGTGAGCTCCTGATGTTCGGAGAATAACTTTCCTCCCTCTTATGTACTAGACTACTCTCTAAGTTATATTCAGAGATGGTTGTATCTGCATATTCACTTAGTACCTCATTCGTAAACTTCTTATGTTAGAAGCTCTTGTACTAATATCACCAGGTTTTGGGACTATGTTATTGATCTTTTATTATATTATTCTGCATTCTTTTTTTCATTCTTGGGGTAGTTCATTACTAGCGGTTCTGGACTATGGGTTTAGCTTGCCTACTGGTGGGTTATAGTAGGCACCATCATGACCCGAGAAATTGGGTTGTGATAACACCTTATTACAAATCACTCTCAACCCAACATCATTAAACTAATGAGCCTGAATCTACTCCATCAAGGAAAACCTAGCCTCCACAAATGCCAACACATCTAGGTGTCAAAATATCAAGCCTAACCATCTGGTTAGCAAAAGACTGAACCTCTAAGGCCAAGGGCGACTCCTGGGTCAAAAGATGCACCAAGATACCCATGCTAGTGAACTTTCAACTCAAGGCATTTGCAACTACATTAGCCTTGCGCGAATAATATAGAATAGTAAGGTCATAGTCCATAAGTAGCTTAAGTCAATGATTCTTCCTCATATTAAGATCTCGCTGGGTGAATAAATACTGAAGGCTATGATGGTGTGAAAATCTTGCAACGGACTCTATACAAGTAATGCCTCCACAACTTCAAAGTAAATACAACTGCGCACAACTCTAAATCGTGGGTAGGGTAATTTTTCTCATGGGGTTTAAACTGATGAAAAGCATACACAATCACCTTACTCTCCTACATCAATACAACAATTAACCCAATACCGGAAGCATCACAAAAGATGATAAACCCAGGCCCTGATTGGGCAGAGTCAAGATAGGAGTTGATGTCAATAAATTTTTAAGCTTTTTGAAGCTCGCCTCACAAGCATCAGACCATTGAAAGTAAATCTTCTTCTGAGTCAACTTGGTCAATAGAGCTATAATAGATAAAAAAAAAAAAACTCAACAAAGCATTAATAGTAACCTTTTAAACCAATAAAACTCTGAATCTCGATCGGAGAAGTACACCTAGCCCAATCAAGAATTGCTGCAATCTCTGTCGGATCGACGATAATACCATATTTGGTCACCACATGACCTAAGAAATAAAGAAACTCCAACCAAAACTCACACTTTGAGAAATTAGCAGACAACTTCTCGTCCCTCAATCTCTAGAGTACAAATGCTCCTCATGGTCGGCTTCACTCTTGTAATAAACCAAGATATCATCTATAAATACAATGAAAAAAGAGTCGAGATACGATCGAAATACCCAGTTCATCAACTCCATGAAAATAGTTGGGACATAGATCAATCCAAGGGACATGACTAAGAACTCATAAAGACCGTACCGAGTCCAAAAAGCTATCTTCGGAATATCCAAAGCTCTAATCCTTAATTGGTGATTCTCAAATCTCAAATCAATCTTTGAAAACACCGAAGAAACCTGAAGCTAATTGAATAAATCATCAATAAGAGGAAGAAGACGTTTATTTTTAATTGTCGCCTTGTTTAACTGTCGATAATCAATACACATATGCATAGACCTATCCCTTTTCTTCACAAACAAGATAAGTGCACCCCCAAGGTAATACTTTAGTATAACCTCCACCTCTCACCGTCAATATAGGAGTAGGCCTAAAAACATGGCAGGGATAGTCCTTGTCCAAATAACTAGCCTAATCACACACAAAGCACACTCTAAGACCCAACTCAATAGAGAGAGGTACGGCTAAGCTAGAACGACCACTCAAAGCTATTGAACTAGAAGACTCACTACCCAAACCTTGTAAGGTTGCCAGCCCAGTTTTGCCGATACCTACAGAAACCTCTAAAATTTTTACCTCAAGGAGTGTGGCCCCTGAACTCGACTTGACGTCGCATCCTCTTGGTGCCTCCCTAAGACGTTCAATGAATAGACTCAGTCATCATAGCATGATCCATATACTCTGAAATGATGCCCCTGAGGTAGGACCTATCGGGGGTCTTCAACCCATATACAATCCAATGACCAGTACCAATCCAATATCTGTAACTCCTCTTCGGCACATACATCGGCAAAGGGTTTTTAAAGAAGTCATATTTTTTGTCAGAAAAAATAATATTTCCTCGGTGGTACCAATGTTTCGTGAATATACATAATGTGAGGATGTAATTCTCACAACAAACCAGAATGAGAATTTCTAAATCCAACTAATATACTAAGCACATGAGCAAAAAATCCACTTAATAAGCCAACTATCCATGATCTAATATAATCTATATACCAATGGAGTAAGATATACCATAGTATGCCATTTGATACCACATAATTCCCAATTTAGACAATTTCCACCAAGAAGAAAACAACCAATTACATAAATACCAGGCAAATAACATCATATAAGATCCCAAGCGATCACTCATAACAAATAATGTCTCAAACCACCAAATAACAAGAACATAGGCCCCCACACAGTCTCAAAATTTTAATAAATCCATTTCTATGATTAGTTCCCACACCCATAATATGTTTTTATATCAGTATTAACTACTTAACTTAGTCTGAAGAAAGTTAAGCCATAAACTACCTCGAATGAAGAAACCCCAATCCAAAATCCTTTAACATAGACCATTCCCCTCACGAACAAACTCAAAATCAACTAAAATATACAAATATAGAATCTACACGTCAAAACAAAGCCAACGATAACCACATTTCCCATTATTGGGTTGGGTCAAACCAGCCCACAAAATGGATTTTCAAAAAAGAAGGGCAAAACCAGAATTTTAGTTCAAAAATATATATTACTCATGATTAAAGGAACGCATAGAAGAAACCCAAGTGAACACGGGTTGAGATTGGAGTTTAAGTTGAAGAAATACTAATTTAGGCCTTCTGGGCCAAAATCCCCAAATTTTAATTTTGAAATCGCATTTTCACAAACTTTAAATGAAAAGAATTGAATAAAATTAATTAAAATACAGACTCAGAGCTTATCCAATCTTTAAAATAGAGAAAATCGCCCAAAAACTCTGAAACCTAAAGCTCCAAGTCTCAAAAATAGTGGGAAAATCAAGAAAAGGGTTTATATAGGGTGCCAGCATTAATCGCTAAATCAGTTAAATGGATGCTTTAATGGTCATGACTAAAGCGGTCAACTATCGATCTAGCGGTATCCGCATAGGCTGGCCAGTCCACAAAAGTAAATAAGGTCTTCTTTAGCGGCCTTCGCTAAAGCATACAAAGGTTATTTTAGCGGCATTCGCTAAAGCTCCCTTGCCCAACTGGAGCCGGCTGCTTAAGCGGCCAAGTAGAATTTAGTGCCTACCATAAAGCAGCCAAAATGTCGCTTTAGCGGCTGAACCAGTTAGGTGGTGCAGCATATGAACTTGGAAAAATTTCAAAGTCTCCATGGACCCCTCAGAATTCATCCAAAATCCCGAGAAGGCAAATGATTTATGCTACCCTATCAAATTTGACACTCTAAACTCAATGACGATATTAGATTTTTGAAAGAATGTCGTTTCCACAAAATTAACCCCCAATATCTAATTTCACAACTTCCCAAATCGAGGGTTGAAATGAGATACCAAAGCCATAAAAACACACCAACCATATTACCAACCTATAATCGATGTTCTAAATCTGGCGCAGCTTGTTTTGTCATCTGATGCATAGAACAATAAATGTTGACCAAAGTCAACTATAAAGACTTTTTAATCTCCAAACACCAGAAACTCGCACAAATCGCACTTAAATTCATTAGGAATCATGTCAATTATCCCCACACCCCAGAAATACCACAAAGCAACAACGAAAAGGGGTAAAATGGTCAAATCACATAGAAATGATAATTCACAAAAATCACCAAAAATCACCAAAAATCAAGTCATTACAATCCTTCCTTGAAGATGAAAAATGTACCGTTATGAATCGGCACATCACTCAGTAGTACCAATATCTCATGAATATGTATGTATAGGATGAGGATGTTATGCTCATGATCAATGAGTGTGAAGATGATAATCAATTTAATACAGGTATAAATAAGCTCAGAATCAATTCAATATGTCAATAATTCATTATATCAACCCTCTCTTGACACCACTAGAATGAAGAGTCATGTAAGACATCAAAAATATCATTTCAAAGCACCTCACTTGAGTATCACTATAATTATAGAGGAAGATAATGTTCAAATAAGGCCTATAATATCTATCATGCCTCCTCATGGATGTCACTATGACAATAATGGCATATAATACATAAATAAGGCCTATAATGTCAAATAAAGTCCCACCCAGGCATTACCAAAAATATAACTCTCGAATTAACAATAATGAGAAATTAAACCCCCACACAGAAACACAATAACAATAATAATCTTGAAATATAATTTCCCGTCTTATTCCACAACCCATAATATGCTTTACAAGAATGGTTGACTACTAGCTCAATATGAAGAAAGCTAAGCCATAACCTACCTCAAAGACCCAAAATTCCAAGAAGGAATAGACTTTCAACATGGAGCATTTCCTTTAAGAGCAGTCTTGGATAGAACTAAATCTATCAAATATGTAATCTATGTGTCAAAAAGGAACTAATGATACCCTTATCAATTATTTTAAAAACATGATCCTCATATCAAAATGAGTCTATATTTGAAAATCAAAGAAAAAAAGAGGTGAAATCGACATTCGTATCAGATTAAAATTAATTTTACCGGGTAAAAACTCAAAAAACTAATTTGGAATCACATGTTCTTAAAACCATTTTAAAGATAGATAGAAAATAAAAGAAATAAGGGTTTGGATGTTATCCAAGCAAGAATGGTGAACATACACCTTTGAAATCTCCTTTTTCAAAGCCCAAGTAAGAATGGTGAAGATACCCTTTTGAAATCACCTTTCTCAAAGCTCCTAAGTCCAAAAATAGAGAAAATTATAAAAATGGAGAATTTGTATTGTTTAGGTGAACAGTACCTCACGATCACTCACTTTATGATTATGAAAGTCAACATTGATCGATATTAAGTTGGTCATCGTGATAGGAGGACCTCACGACCACAAAGGTCAAACTCAACCCAGTCCATCCAATTACCCATCGTGATTGTGGTACCACCACTATGAAATCACAATGAAGAATATCATTAAGGCTTGCAATAGCAACATGTGGCCACACGATCGTGACAAAGAGGCCTGATGCACCAGAAAAAATGCACCAGCAATTTTGTAATTTAGAGAATTGTCTCGATTGAACCTAGAAATTAATTTGGGACGCTACAAAAATAAACCAAATATGCTACTGGGATAATTTTAATATTTCGATCTCAATGGCACCGTCATATTTTTAGAAAGAGATCATTTATAACAGTTTAGCCCTCGAGACCCCGTTAGGCATATTTTGGCTAGTTTCCATCACAAAGGTCAAAATGTAAATAAAGGCTTAGGATCCAAACTAACGATGCTCCTAAACCAAAACTGACATTTTAAATCTAATGAAACTATCTAAATCAACATATGAGGCTCAAAACTCAAACATTCATCAAGGTTAAATCAATGCTTTAAAAGCCTCTAAAATCCTCAAACTCAAACCAAGTTACTTCTGGATGCATGAAAAATAATGCCAACATCCCTACCACTCAAAAATAAAATATAACAACTATGGAAAAGGATGAAATGGTCAAAACACATAAAAAGAAAATTCACAACTATAATTGTTACACCGAACTAACTCTAAACTACTGCAACTAACAAGATTGTAAATAAATAATTAAAACTACAAGCTGCCCTCAATTAATGAGGACTCACAAAGTCTATTGGCTAATGGAGTGGGGTGCAA
This sequence comes from Capsicum pubescens, assembly GCA_030864215.1. Taxonomy (NCBI): domain Eukaryota; kingdom Viridiplantae; phylum Streptophyta; class Magnoliopsida; order Solanales; family Solanaceae; genus Capsicum; species Capsicum pubescens. The sequence continues at coordinate 146,617,688 of CM061546.1, read as the reverse complement.
ATATAACTGTGAATTTGAAGATAGGTACATGAATATATATATATATATATATATATATCATAATAGAATATATAAAAAGAGAAAGTTACGCGGTCAGTACTTATATATAAAATATGCTAGAATCATGTAGAAACCATTAAATCATCCTTTCAAACTAAAATATAATGATCAGGGTGTAGAAATCATATCAAAAATTTAAAATGTAATTATTTAAAAGTTGTGAACACAACTCATTTTATAATGCATAGTTCAAAAACAGTAAGACATATATCCTTTTTTGTAAAATGAGTTAAAACTTATCTGAATTGAAAAGCTACAAAAGTATAAGTATTTCATATAGTTCAAAACTAATTCTAGGGAATTTCTCTTAACCAACATAAACTATGTGAACAACATGGAGTACAAAATCTAACCCCATATTGGGAAGAGATGTTATATACTTTTCCGTCGGTATAGAACATGTTTGCGGGGTGGATCTACTATGTGAGTCCAAAAGGGAAAATTGTAAATCTTATGCAAGCACGTAGTTCTAGGACTTGGATTATCTAGAACTATTGTTCTATCAGCGCTAAATACTACTCTTAAAACAATTGTATAATATTATTTTCTCATAAATAACTAAAAATTGTAGGTTTGAATTTAGAGTAACATACTCAGCTAAAAATATCTATTTATACTAAATTTCAAACCACGAAACATAGAGTAATATACTCAATCAAAAATATCTATTTATTCTGAATTTCAAATAATAAAACTTAAATCATGTAAAATTAGGATAAATCACACTTAAAATAAACATCAAGAACAATATGTGAAATCATGTCATAAATAAAATTCTGACAAGGGAACACCTTGCTAAGCGTACAAATAAATGTAATACTCATAAATAAAACCATAATCATAAAGGGACTTTCAAAGAGTCATGAAATTTTCACAATAAGGAAAAAATTAAAATGAGTTCATAAATCCTAACCATAATCTTAAATTCATAAAAAACTAAGGATTTTTAGATTTTAGGATGGAAGAAAATTCTTATTGAAGTTTTATATACCTTAATTTCCTTCTAAGAAGTCAAGAAACAACCCTATCTTGATAGAGGATTCCAAGAATTTAGTTCTTGAGATCTTGATTGAGTTTTTCTTAAAAAATCTATGGTTATGGTGTAGGATTTCATAAACAATCCATAATAGACTAATGGAATTGACTAAATTATTTGAAATTAAGTGAGAGAGGCTTAAATTTGTATTAGAGGATGATGAGAAGAGAGAAAACCTAACTTAGGGCTTGAAATTATGCAGAAAACTAAAATGAGGTATGTAAAAATGACTTAAATTAAAAAGAGAAAAAACTTCGTCAAACCTAAGTTCTACAGAAGAGTGGCACGCACTTCTTTAATTGTAGATCACACTTTTTGAAGTGTGGCTCGCACTTCTATCATGCTCTGGGTGTAGAAAATTGGGAAAACTTACATGAGAATTGTGTAAGAAGTGCTACAACGGTGTGGCTCTGACTTCCCTAAGTATGGTTTGCATTTGTCCCGTACTTAGATTGGTAGATATTCCAGATGAAACTTCAAGGAGCATATATTTTTACTGTAAATTTAGATTAGTGAGTAGTTGATGATATTGGAAAGAAAACTGGAATACCTTTACTTTGGTAGGTGTTGGACCTCATAACTTTTCATATTCTAGGAGTAATGCTTGCTTGAAGTTGATATTAGTAAAACCATATGCCTAATCTCAATCGATAAAGAAGTTTTTAACTCAATTTTGAGCTACAGGATTTCTATGAGTGTAATTCACCTTTAAAGCTCCTCACGCACTAAAGAATTGATCTTATCACCTAGGTAAAGAGGAAGTTTCATCGACTTGGGTCTAGCTACACATGTAGAATAACTTATATCTTAGATCATAAGTTCGATGTCACATTAGATATATGAGTTGGTATCAGGTTAGATAATTAATCTAGATAAGAGCCTTGTCTACTTAAATGATAAAGGTATTTCAAATAAAATGGTATGGTTTAATGAACAAAGAGAGTCAGTGTTCCCCAATGTGTATTAATGAACAAAGGGAGTTGTTCTCCCCAAGTTAATGGAAATTGTTTTGGCATTATGTGTTACCTTGCATATGTAGTTGGTATAAAAATACCAATATTATATGTCTTAATGTGGAATATTATTAATGGAAATGTATGATACTTGTTTTAATTGGGATATAATAAGGGTTGTGTAGCTGAGTCATGAAAGCGTAGGTCCGAGTGATTGATACTAGAAACCGTGTTTGCCGACATGAGGGTCAAAGTGGCTAAGGAGGTTCAAGTCCCCCTTATTATTATTTCATGATTAAGGAGGTTTGAGTCTGTAGTAAATTATTATATGATCGGGTGCTTAATTCACCTTGGTATATGTTAGAGGGTTTAAGTCCTCCATGGTTATATATATGAGATTATTCTCTAATTCGTACAGCTACACTCACTGGGGCCTGACCAGGGAGTGAGAGGCCCATATAGCCCATGGGTACTGTTATATGATGATTGAGCTACATAATCCAGGTGTAACACCCCGAATCTGGTACCTGAACTGCTACACGGTGCTCATGACCCTGAAGGACTATAAGCTAACCCATGAATGATATCTATACCTAAACACTGCATAATACACTGTATAAATACGGAAATAAAGGATGTAAGGCCGTAAGGTTCAAAACTATAACATAACTAATAAAACATAACATATGGATGGGGAATGAAATACCCAAAACAACTGAAATAAACTGTCTGAACATACTATAGTCTGAAAAGCCTCTAACTGACTGAACTGTCTGAATAAGGAGTTGATGGGACATTTCTCCAACAAACTCCAAATAATAAATTAATTAATGAGATAATAAAGTAATGCTCATATCCTCGAAGGATGATTACTCACTGCTAACTCTGACTGATGAGGCTGGAATGTTACTGATGCTCTAGAGCTCGTGCTTCTGAACCTATGGTATAAAACACCATAGCACAAATGTGTCAATACATTTGAATGTACCGGTATACATGTAAGGTAGGCTGAATGCAAAGGGTTCACATGTATGAACTATACTAACTGACTGAATAACATGAACATGATAATGCATGCATAAATACATAATAACTGTAACTGAGTTCTTGATAACATGATTACTGAGTCTGAGTACTGATAACATGAGATACTGGTAACTATATAACTAAAATAACTGATACTAAGCGACTGTATCTGACAGTCTAGATTCTAATGGAACTAGCTATGTTTCATACTGTTCTGAGTTGATTGTATCTAACAGTCCTGAATTCTGTAGAACTATCTGAGTTCTATTACTGAGATTGAGTGACTGTATCTGACAGTCCTGATTTTGTATTGAAATTGTGGGAAGTAGTCATCTAACCGACATGCCCCTAATACGCCATTATGGCTGAGTTGGGGTCTAATATGTAACCTCAATTGGAAGGGTGTCAATACCGCGCCACTAGTAAGGACAATCTATGAGTAACCCTAATATAATAGGTAACTCTAGTGAGAATGGTGGGAACCCTCATATAACAGGTTAAGCCACCTCATCTTCCCTCATATAACAAGTTATGATGTCTCAACCTACGCTGGCTATGCAGTTCTGGAACGCAAGGATTGCTTTTTAGAATTACACCCTCATATAACAGGTAGGTTCCCATCCTTGGGTTTACTCGGTGTTAATTTCTACTCCCATATGGATAGACACTGAACATGATTAACTGAACTGATTGGACTGAGTTAACTGAGTTCCGTTGATTGACGAAATACTACTGAGATTACTAAATTTCTAAGGTTTTTAAGATTACTAAGTTTACTGAGTTTTTCTGAGTCACATGACTGACTGAATTTCTATGAACATGGCTCGACTGAGAGTATCTTGGAAACATGACACTGGCTCTAGGCAAATAGCTAATTTTCGAGTACAAGTACCCCCAGGACTCGATAGCATAAAACTGACAAAGCATGACTTTATTGAATACTTGACCAACATCACAGTCCATAATACAATAAGTTGGAGATTTCATGAAGTACAAGTTCTAAAGCACCACAAGGGCTATACATGTATCCATAATTCACTGATTAAGACATTTCATCAAACATTTGACATGCATAAGCTTGTACATAAATAGGGATTACATATTATCACACTAGTATGGCACTTTTCCTTCACATAGGAATTTAATCAAACACATGGGGAGAATGCTTTGGTTATACAATCATCAACACATCTACTAATCATGGATATATCAAATAACGTGTAATATTTAAGGGTTTATCATGATTATTATGCAAATCACCACATCCTAGATGTGTCAATCATTGGAATATGCAATTTCAAACATGTTACAAAACCCACAACATCATGAACGTGAATTTTAATTCAATATAAATCATTAACATTCATAAATACACAAATCTTGGATTTTGAAAAGAGATTCTTGTGATTCATGTGTGAAAAGGTCCCATGAATCAACACATGACATACCTGGGTGGATGATTTCTTAAAGATTGATGAAGGAAAACTTGAATCCTTGACTTGAAATTAAACACCTAGGGTTTCTTATTCTTGGGGATTATCTTTGAGAGAAAACCCTAATTTGGTATTGTAGATGGATAATTAACTTATGAGACTTGATCTGATATTATTAGGGGTTAAAACGGGTGGTAAAATACCAAAAACCTTTTTAAAAATGACTTAAAATAGCCGAATAAACTATGCAACGGTCTGTCATTGGGTCGACGGTCCATCATCCTCAGCCATCACCCTTAGGCAGAAGGTGGTATCACTGCCTCTGTTGTGATGGCTTGGGCGATGGTCCATCACTAGCTTAATGGTCCATCAATCCTCACCTTCGCACCTTGGCAGTTTTGGCTGCTTTCTGTAAAATGTCCATAACTTTCTACCTCAATACCCGATTTGGACGAAATTGGTATCATTGGAAAGCTAATTCAATTTCCCACATGACAGAAAGTGAAAATCTAAAAACAATTCCACGTATATAAAAATGGATTCATCTTTCAAAGTAAGTTTCTAACATACTTGGGATGATTTCAAGCTAGGTAGAAGTATATATCTTCCCCTTGAGAATATTCATCCTCGAATGAGACTGAGTGAGAGGGGGAAGATAAACTGACATACAAATTGAATATGAATAACTGGAACATGATCTCATGACTGACATGACTGATAACCAAATATATCATATAGATCACGCATATTTGATGTATGTGTAACTTATTCATGAATGCATAATTGAGTGTTCTGATGAACCAAGGTTCTTACAATGAGAATGCATATCTGATGCATGATTATATAACTGAAATAATACATGAATGCATGACTTACTATGCAATTGTACTTAATACTAATTTTATAATGAAATTTTGAACATAAAATGGATACCAAGCTTGTCACTGAAATCTGAACATGAAACTGAAAAGCTTAAGGAGAACTGTTACCTTGAGCTTGATCTGAGTTGGCAGAGAAGAGGTGAGAATACTTGGTACACATGTCTGCTTCTGCTTACCAAGTAGCTCCCTCAACAGACTAATTTTTCCAAAGAACTTTGACTAGAGGGACTTCTTTGTTCCTTAGTCTATGAGTCTAGTAGTCAAGAATTTCGACTGGAATCTCTTCATAAGAGAGGTTGTTCTGAACATGTATGCTCTGAATAGGGACTACAATGGATGGATCACCTATGCACTTCTTGAGAAAAGAGACATGGAAGACTGGATGAATTCAGGCTAGGTCTGAAGGTAATTTGAGCTCATAAGCTACCTAGCTAAAATGACTGAGATTTTTGAAGGGACCGACATATCGGGGACTGGTCTTTCTCTTCTTTCCAAATCTCTTCACTCCCTTCATAGGAGAGATCTTTATATAGACATAGTCACCCATATCAAACTCGAGATCCTTTCTGTGCACATCTGTATAAGACTTTTGTTGGCTTGGAGCAGCTCTAAGTCTTTCTCTAATCAACTAGACTTTTTCTAAGGCATCGAATACTAAGTCAGGACCTATAACTAAGGCCTCACTAACTTCGAACCAACTGATTAAAGATCTATACCTCCTACCATAGAGAGCTTCGAATGAAGCCATCCGAACACTGGAATGATAGTTGTTGTTATATGCAAACTCAATCAAAGGCAAATGGTCATCCCAAATACCCTTGAAATTAATTGTAGATGCCCTTAGCATATCTTTTAAAGTCTGAATAGTCCTTTCTGCTTGACTATCTATCTGAGGATGAAAGGTTATACTGAGATGAACTTGGCTACCAAGACCCTTTTGGAATGCTTTCTAGAAATAAGAGGTGAACTAGATACCTCTATCTATGATAATAGATAACGGAACACCATGAAATCTAACCAACTCTCTGATGTAGAGTTTACCATAATACTAGGCTGAATGAAAGGTATGGACAGGAAGGAAAAGATCTGATTTGGTCATTCTGTCTACAATTACCCAAACTGAATCATGTTGGCGATGAGTATGAGGCAAACCCGTTACAAAGTCCATGTTCACTTCTTCCCATTTCAAAGTAGGAATAATAAAATCCTGCATGGACCCTCTAGTATTTTGATGCTCTATCTTACTTTTCTTTCACATCGGAAACTAGAGATAATTCTAAATTACTCTGAACCCATATGTCATCCTCCTCTGAATCGACTAAGCGAACACCTAGTCTGGCAAGCTGATGGATTTCTTGAGCTAACTTCTTCTTACTATCCTCAACATAAGTAACACTCATGTCATAATCTTTCAAGGGCTCTAACCACCTTCTCTGACGAAGATTAAGATATTTCTGAGAAAATACGTACTGAAGGCTCTTATGATCTATGAACACATCTGCATGAACTCCATATAGATAATGCCTCCAAATCTTCAAGGCAAAAACTATGGCTGATAACTCAAGATCATGAGATGGATAATTCTTTTCAGGGGTTTAAGCTGTCTAGAGGCGTAGGCTATGACCTTACCATACTGCATGAGGAAACCACCCAAACCTACTCTGGATTCATCACAATACACTACGAACCCATTTGGACTATCTGGAAGAGCTAAGACTGGAGCTGAGGTGAGTCAATTCTTTAACTCCTGAAAACTCTTCTCGCAAGGATCTGACCACTGAAACTTGACTTTATTCTGGGTCAATCTGGACATAGGGGATGAAATAGAAGAAAATCCCTCAACAAACCGTCTGTAATAACTAGCCAAACCCAAGAAACTCCTGATATCTAATGGAGATACAGGGCGAGGCCAGTTTCTTACTGCTTCAATCTTTTGAGGATCAACTCTAATGCCATCACCGGAAATGATATGACCAAGTAATGCTACTAACCTTAGCCAAAATTTACACTTACTGAATTTGGCGAATATCTAAGGATCTCTAAGAGTCTGAAGTACGATTCTGAGATGGTCTACATAATCACGCTTACTGTGGAAATAGACCAGAATATTATCTATGAAGATTATGATGAACATGTCCAAGTACTGCTTGAATTCCTGGTTCATCAAGTCCATGAAAGTTGCTAGGCCATTGGTAAGACCAAAGGACATAACTAAGAATTCAAAGTGACCATACCGAGTACCAAAGGCTATTTTCAGAATGTTACATTCTCTGACTCTGAGCTGATGATAGCCTGATCTGAGGTCTATCTTAGAGAAATAGATGGCACCCTAAAGTTGGTCAAACAAGTCATCAATTCTGGGAAGTGGATACTTGTTCTTGACCATGACTTTATTGAGCTGATGGTAATCAATGCACATTCTGAGAGAACCATCTTTCTTACGCACGAATAAGACTGGTGCACCCCACGGGGACACCCTGGGTCTAATGAATCCCTTATCTAGGAGATCCTTCAACTGCTCTTTCAATTCTCTGAGTTCTTCTTGTGCCATTCTATATGGAAAAATAGATATAGGCTGAGTATCTGGAAGAAGATCAATGTCGAAGTCTATTTCCCCTTCGGGAGGAATTCTTGGAAGATCTTCGGGAAAGACATCTGAATATTCATTTATGACTGGGACTGATTTGAGATTGGGTGTTTTAAAACAATATCCTTAACTCGAACAAGATGATGGACACATTCCTTAGATATCATTTTTCTTGCCCGAAGGTAAGAAATAAGCTGGCCTCTGAAAGCTGAAGTGCTACCCTTTCACTCTAGGACAGGTTCATTTGGAAATTAAAATTGGACTATTCTATTTCTACAGTCGACTATGGCATAGCAGAAATAAAGCTAATCCATGCTGAGAATGACATCAAAATCAGTCATCTCTAGTTCGACTAACTCTGCAGAAATGACTTTCTAAAATATCATAACCAGGCAGTTTCTGTATACCCGCCGAGCTATGATGGTTTTACCCACTGGGGTAGAGACTGAAAAGGGATCTACAAGAATTTTGAGACTAACTCCGAAATCAACTGCTATATAGGGAGTAACAAAAGACAAAGAAACTCCTATATCTAGCAAAGCGTAAACATGCACACGAAATATCTATAAAGTACCAATAACCACATCAGGAGAATTTTCCTGATCTTGCTAAGACTGGAGAGCATAAAGTCGATTTGGGTATTACCCACTAGTAGCGCTGGAGGTGGCACCTGGTTGGTTTGGGCGACCGAACTGAGCTGGGGAATGATTTTTCTAACCCTGAGGACCTGGTTGAGGATAGTCGCTGACTCTGTGGCCTGTCTTGCTACATCCAAAACAAATACCACTGCCATCCCTGCAAATACCCTGATGGTGCATGCCATAAGTCTAGCAAAAATGATAGGTGCGGGAACTACAACACTACCCGGAGACTTAGTGTCTGGTGCTCTATCTCTGTTACCATCTCTGAATCTAGGAGATGGAGCACTAACTGAAGAAGGATATGGAACTAATGACTTAGGAAAAAACTAAGAATGGTTTCATCCTTCTTATTTGGGTTGAGCAAAGTTGAAACTACCTGTCCTTGCACTCTTATTCTACTTCTCCCTTATCTTAATCTTTTGCCCCTCTATCTGCTAAGCATGGTTCATAAGCCTAGCTATGTGCATGTCAGTATTCAACATCGCGAACCTGCACTCATTGACTATACTATCATTCACCCCAAAAATAAACTTACTCATCTTAGCCCTACTATCTGCAACCACATGAGAAGCATATCTGGCTAATTGAGTAAACTTAAGAGAATACTCTTTCACTGTCATGTTTCCCTGCCTAAGGTTGATAAATTCTAACACTTTAGCTTCTCTCAGCTCTAGGGGAAAGAATTATCTAATAATGCAATAGCAAACTCCTCCCACTCAATAGGACCTACATCTACAGCCCTCTCTAACTTCCACTATTTGTACCAAGTGTGAGCAATATCCTACACCTGATATGTACCTAGCTCAGCACTCTCACTAGGAGTAACCCTTATTATATCCGTAACCTTTTGAACTTGATCAAGAAATTCTTGAGAGTCCTCATCTGACTTAGACCCGAAAAAAATGGAGGATTCATTTGGGTGAAGTCCCAAATCTTGGCTTGTAACGCCCTAATTTTCTAAACCAAAATGCTACACGGTGATCAAGACCCCGAAGGACCACAAGCTAACCCATGACTGATATTTGTACCTGTAAACTGCATAATATCTCATAAAATATGCGGAAACATGAACTGTAAGGCCATAAGGTTCAATACTGATACATATCTGAAAAACATAGTATAACAATACTAAAAAGAAACATAAATACTGAAGTCTGAACATCTAATCTGACATCTAGTCCAAAAATCCTCTAACTAAACTAAATAAGGAGTTGAAGGAACATGTCTCCAACTAACTTCATGAACTGAAAAACTAATCTGAAAAACTATAATAAAGTAATAATAATATTGTCCACAAAAGAAGAGGAGTACTGACTGCTAAAATCTGCAATGCTACTGCTGCTCTGAAACTTGTGCCTCTGTACCTATGGCGTCAAATAAAACACCATAGCGTGAATGCGTCGGTACGACTGAATGTACTGAGTATATGAGTGAGGTAGGCTAAATACAAAGGGTTTTATATGCATGAACAATGTTGACAGATATGAACATGAGAATACATACATACATATATACATACATACATAACTGCAACTAAACTCATGGTGATACTGACTACTGAGTCTGATACTGACAACATGAGTTTACTGATGCTGAGATACTGAATGATTGAGTTTACTGATATTGAGATACTAAATGACTGAGTTTACTGATATTGATATGTAATTCACTAATAAGTGAGGAACTGATACTGTATTACTGAATACTGGGAGACTGATACTATATTACTGAAAAAGGAATGATTTCTTCTGATAGTTCTAATTATGAAGAACTGATTTGATTGACCGTATATAACAGTCTTGAAACTGAGCTCGTGATAACATGACTACTGAGTATGAATACTGATGACATGTATTTACTGATAACATATCATGAATGATAACTAAATTCTGATAACTGATATCATGAATGATTGTATCTGACAGTCCTAAATCTGATGGAACTAGCTGAGTTTCGTACTGTATCTGAGTTGACTGTATCTGACAGTCCTGATATCCTGAAGAACTATCTGAGTTCTTTTACTGAGACTGATACTGAAACTGTGGGAAGTATTTATCTAACCGATATGCCCTAAATACGCTATAATAGCTAAGCTGGGGTCCAATCTCTGCCCTGATTAGAAGGGTGTCAATACCACGCCACTGGTAAGGACAATCTATGAGTGACCCTCATCTGGCAGGTACTCTAATAAGAATGGTGGGAACCCTCATCTGACAGGTTAAACCACCTCATCTACCCTCAACTCCTAGGTATTGATGTCTTAACCTATGCTGGCTACATAGTTCTGGAACGCAAGGACTGCTTCTAAGAATCACACGCTCTACTAGCAGGTGAGTTCTCATCCTTGGGTTCGCTCGGTGCTGAATCCTACTCCCAACTGAATGATGTTGAACTGATTATACTGAACTGATTTCCTAGTTCATACTAAAATTAACTGAACTGTTACTGATTGTTCTGTTTAACTGAACTGAACATAGACTGAGTTTATTGAGTTCCGATGACTAGCGGAACACTACTGAATTTTATTAACTGACTAAATGCTACTGAGTTTTGTTAGCTGACTGAAGTCTACTGAACATGGCTTGACTGAGAGTATCGTGAAAATATGACATGGCTCTAGGCACACAGCTATATTTTTTGGGTACAAGTACCCCCAGGACTCGATAGAAGGAAACTGACACTTCTTGACATTCTTGAATACATGATCAATATCAACCATTCATAATAAAATAAGTTGGGGATTTCATAAAGTACATGGTTAATGTAATCTTGTTCATGGTAGGAATGTATATAATCAAGATGATAATTTCATACTCTAACATCATGACATTCCAACAACATATTCATTGTACAACAATAGCATGTAAGCCATTCAAGCATGAGGTCAATGGCATGAATTCACCTTTTAGGCCATATTAATCCATACTACATGTTTTTTGTTTCTCTTAAACATTTAATCAAACACCTTTCATGCACAACTTAGGCATAGGTGAAATCATAAAATTTTCACAAAGTATAAATCACCAAATTCATGGACTTCAACTTATATTTCAACATAGTTTCATGATTTCACATAAAGATCCCAACTTGGGAATCATTCAACACCAACAACATGATCATCAACGTCCAACTTGAAATTTCAAGAACTCAACATAAAGTTCATATGAATAATATTATAAAATAAATTAGTTTTCATGATTCTTGAGATAACTCATGGAATTAAAAAAAAATCAATTTAACATCATCAACATGAACATAATCATCCCACCACAAAATATTCATGATACATAACTTAAAACTTGATTCTTGAGCTCCATGGATGAAAGGAATCCATGGATGAAAGGAATCCATGGATGAACACTATGCATACCTTAGTTTTTCATTTTATGAAGATTGACGGAGAGAATTTCTTGTAATTAAATCCCCAATTGCAAACCCTCTTCTTGTTCTTGATGAATTTTGAGAGAAATCAAGCATATGTTGCTAAATTATGTTAAATCTCGTGTTTGTGTGTATATATATAGAGTTGGGAAAGACTAAAATACCCCTGGAGAAAGAGAGAAAGACGCAGCTGTCCTCTATTATTTTCAGGCTGATAGGCTAAAGTAAATTGATCATAACTCTTTGATCAGATGTTTAAATTGGATTAAACCAATTTCATTAGAAAGAGGACTCAAAGAGATTTTCATCGATATATAGCATCTCTCACAGTTCAAAATATTCAAGAAATTATGATCGTTTGAAGTTAACCCTGAAATGCTAAAAATTTCTGGAGCATGCTATAGAGCATGTGACGCATGCAAATCGCATGGTGCTTCTGTTTTGAAATCCAAACATACCCTAAACGGATTTTAAAAATTTTGAAACTCACTCGAGATGTACTATTGACTTCCTCGATCACAACGCAACTTGAAAATCCAAAAATGGAAGTCGGGAAGGTTGTCAAATAAATCCCCGAAGTTCGGAGGTATAAGATGAAACTAAGTGTTTCTAACACTTAGAAAAATTCTGCTAAGTGTTGGATTTCCTTATCAAGCCTTAAGGATCTGAATTTGACTTAGGATTTTTACGGGGTCTTACATGGCTGCAGCTGAATTGGCCACTGGGTTGGCCGAAATGATAGCTGGTCGTTCATTCTGAGCAGCAACTGACTTAGCAAGAGTAGTGAATGCAGTACTGAACTCTGCATGAGAGACATGTTTGCCCAAAGCATCTTTGGGCTGAGGGGCTAACTGATTCCTGTTTATTTTTTTTTGGAGGCATGTTCTATAGAAAAAAGAGAGAACTGAATTAGACTGAGAGATTGACTTGAGATTATGCTCACTGGCACAACATGAATAATTAAAGAAGGGAAACTGTTCCTAAAACATCTTAAAGCCACTTGTACATAAATGTGGCGCACAACACACCCATATATAAGACTCTACTAGATGCAGCTTTCTAACTTCCTAGGACACTACTGAACCTTAGGTTCCGATACCAAGTTTGTAATATCCCAAATCTAGTACCCCAAATATTACACGGTGCTCATGACCCTGAAGGACCACAATCTAACCCATTACTGATATTTGTACCTGAACACTACATAATACACTGTATAAATATGGAAATAAAGATTGTAAGGCCATAAGGTTCAAAACTGTAACATAACTGATAAAACATAACTCATGGATGGGGTATGAAATACCCAAAATAACTAAAATAAACTGTCTGAACATACTATAGTCTGAAAAGCCTCTAACCAACTGAACTGTCTGAATAAGGAGTTGACGGGATATGTTCCCAACTAACTACAACTAATTAATTAATTAATGAGATAATAAAGTAATGGTCATGTCCTCGAAGGATGAGGACTCACTGCTAACTCTGATTGATCAGGATGGAATGCTACTGATGCTCTGGAGCTCATGCTTATAAACCTATGGTATATAATAACATAGCGCAAATGCATCAGTATATTTAAATATATTGGTATGGATGTGAGGTAGATTGAATGCAAAGGGTCCACATGCATGAACTATACTAATTGACTGAACAATATAAACATGAGAATACATGCATGAATACATAATAACTGTAACTAAGTTCATGATAACATGATTACTGAGTCTGAGTAATGATAACATGAGATACTGGTAACTATATAAAAAAAATAACTGATACTGAGCGACCGAATCTGATAGTCTAGATTCTGATGGAACTAGCTGAGTTTCGTAATGTTCTGAGTTGACTATATCTGACAGTCCTAAATTCTATAAAACTATCTGAGTTCTATTACTGAGACTGAGTGACTATATCTGACAGTTCTAATTCTATACTGAAACTGTGGAAAGTAGTCATCTAACCGACATTCCCCTAATACGCCATTATGGCTGAGTTGGAGTCCAATCTGTAACCTCAATTAGAAGGGTGTCAATACCGCTCCACTGGTAAGGAAAATCTGTGAGTAACCTTCATATAACAAGTAACTCTAGTGAGAATGGTGGGAACCCTTTTATAACAAGGTAAGACACCTTATCTTCCCTCATATAACAGGCTTTGATGTCTCAACCTACGCTGTCTACGCATTTCTGGAATGCAAGGATTGCTTTTAAGAATCACACCCTCATATAATAGGTGGGTTTCTATCCTTGGTTTTGCTCGGTGCTAATTTCTACTCCCATCTGGATAGATACTGAACATGATTAACTGAACTGACTGGACTGAGTTAACTGAGTTTCGTTGACTGACGGAATACTACTGAGATTACTGAATTTTTGAGGTTTTTGAGATTGCTGAGTTTACTGAGTTTTCCTGAGTCACATGACTGACTAAATTTCTATGAACATGGCTCGACTGAGAGTATCTTGGAAACATGACACTGGCTCGAGGCACACAGCTAATTGTCGGGTACAAGTACCCCCAGGACTCGATAGCATGAAACTGACAAAGCATGACTTTCTTGAATACTTGACCAACATCACAATCCATAATACAATAAGTTGGAGATTTCATGAAGTACAAGTTCTAAAGCACCACAAGGGCTACACATGTATCCATAATTCACTGACTAAGACATTTCATCAAACATTTGGCATGCATAAGCTTGTACATAAATGGGGATTTCATATTATCACACTAGTATGGCACTTTTCCTTCACATGGGCATTTAATCAAACACATTGGGAGCATGCTTTGGTTATACAATCATCAACACATCTGCTAATCATGGATACAACAATCAACGTGTAATATTTAAGGGTTTATCATGATTATTATGTAAATCACCACATCCTAGGGTCAATCATTGGAATATACAATTTCAAACATGAATAAAAACCCCACAACCTCATGAACATAAATTTCAATTCAATATAAATCATGAAAATTCATAAATACACAAATCTTGGATTTTGAAAAAAGATTCTTGAGCTTTATGGGTGAAAGGGACCCATGAATCAACACATAGCATACCTGGGTGGATGATTTCTTGAAGATTGATGAAGGAAAACTTAAACCCTTGACTTGAAATTATACACCTAGGGTTCTTGTTCTTGGGGATTATCTTTGAGAGAAAACCCTAATTTGATGTTGTAGATGGATAATGAACTTATGAGCCTTGATCTGATATTATTAGGGGTTAAACGGGTGGAAAAGACCAAAAATACCTTTTAAAAATTATTTAAAATAGCTGAACGAACTATGAGATGGTGGGTGCGATGGTCCATCACAGGGTCAACGATTCGTCGGTCCTGACCGTTGCACCTAGGCAGAATAGGAGTTCACTGCCTTTGCTGCAATGGCTTGGATGATGGTCTGTCTCTAGTTCGCTGATCCGTCCACCTGAGCCATCACCCTTAGGTAGAAGGTGGTCTCACTACCTCTACTTTGATGGCTTGGGCAACGGTTCGTCGCTAGCTCGACGGTCCGTCGACCCTCACCGTCGTACCTGGGTGATTTTGACTGCTTTTTGTAAAACGGCCATAACTTTCTACCTCGATACCGGATTTGGATAAAATTGGTATCGTTGAAAATATAATTCAATTTCCCACATGACAAAAAGTGAAAATCTTAAAAAAAATCCACGTATATAAAAGTGGATTCATCTTTCAAAGTAATTTTCTAACATACTTGGGATGATTTCAAACTAGGTAGAAGTATGGGGAATTACACCAGGTAAAGGTTTTGAAATGCATGTTAAGCCTTATTCCCTATCCTGAAATATGAAATATATATATGTGTGTGTATGTGTGTGTGTGTTTATTCATTTGATTATGTGCATTAGTTTTGAATAATTTTAAATTATTGATTATATCATTATGTTGTCTTTATCCTCGAGTTTCATGCTAGCGTTCAACCTACTAATCATCTTCAGAATTTGTATCCCCACACAATATAGGAACTGGTTATACTTCTACTCCTCCTGCTCGGTGACTTAGATTCGAGATCAACTAGCGAGTCAGATTGAAGTGGTGAGCTTCTATACTTAGGAAGTCCCTATTTCATGTTTATGGTATCCTCTATATATTGTCTATTCCTTTGGATTTTGTTTTTGGCTATTATCAGGGGCATGTCTCGACAATTTATTGATATTCAGTTTGGGATCATAGTTTAGAAGGCTTTGTTTGGACTACTGTGGCTATTGGGCGGTATCAGTTGGTCAGTTTGTCAATCATCGGTGTTTGGTTGTGGACATGTATTTAAACTTTCTTAGACTATTGTACACTATCTTGTTATATACTTAAAATTCAGCCATCCTCTTGTGTTCACCGGTGTTAGGGTTGAGGAGGATGCTCATGGTTTTATCAATGAGATAGAGAATATCTTTCGAGTTATACCTACTACTAATATGGAAGATTTAGAATTATCAGCCTATCCACTGAAGGATGTAGCATACTAATAGTATAAGGAATGGGAACAATCTAGGGGAGATGATGTCGAATCCACATTGTGGGATGATTTCTCTAGTGCTTTACTAGATCGCTTCTTTCCTCAGAGGATGAGGTAGGTAAAGGTAGAAGAGTTTGTTAATCTGTAGTAAGGCAGGATGATAGTTAAGGAGTATGCCTTGAAATTCCATTAATTATCCCAGTATTCTCCCAAGTTAGTATGTAGTATGAGGGATAGAATAGGGAAATTTGCTTTTGGGTTATCCCGTGATTTGATTCTAAAGAGTAAGGTTGCCTTGTTGAATAAGGATATGGACATCTCCACATTGGTTATGTATATGTAACAGGTTGAGAAAGAGAAAAACAAGTAGGCAGAGATAAGGGAAAGGAAGAATAAGAAGTTTAAATTTTCGATCAGGGTGGAGGTCAACAGTAGAGTGGTGGAGATGGTGGAAAGCGGTCTAAGAAGAAGTGGGGGAGTTCTGGTTCCTACTCTACGGCTAGTTCTCCTTATCCAAAGCCATCGGGTGATTGTCATTCCCAGCATGATAGTGGGTTTAGGGAACAGGGTGCCCAATCTTTGGTTGGTGGGGCTCAGTCTGCTCTATCATATCCTTCTTGTAGATTCTGATGGTAAGTGCACCATGGGTTTTGTGAAAAAGGGAGGAACAGGTGTTTTAAATGTGGTAAGATTGGTCATTTGCAGAGCGATTGTCCTTCTAAAGTTGCTTCAGTGGAAAATAATATTTATTTTTCCAGTTCATCAGCTCCTGCACCAAAGCGTGCCACTTTTGTTTCTAGTACCGACACTGGCCAAAATTGCTTATATGCCCTTGCTATCTTCCAGGACTCAAAGGCATCCCCCGATGTCGTCACTGGTCTATTATGACTTTTTCTTGTGATGTGTATTACTTGCTTGATCTAGAGTCTACTCTTTCTTATGCAACCCCATTTGTGGCTGTGCATTTTGATTTCGTCCCGAGTTTATTACCGATTTGTTTTATGTTTTAACCCCGGCAGGTGACTCTGTGGTTGCTAGAAGAGTCTATAGGAGTTGTGTGGAATCTATTGGTAGCAGAGAAACTCTGGTAGATCTGATAGAGTTAGATATGGTTGATTTTGATGTCATATTAGGGATAGATTAGTTGCATTCGTGCTATGCCTTCTTAGATTATTGAACCCGTAAGGTAATGTTTAAATTCCCTAATGATCCAGTCATTGAGTGGGAAGGGGGTTCTCTGGTGCCTAAGGAAAGATTTATATCATAACTTAGAGCTCGAAAGTTGATTTCCAATGGATTTCTATATAATTTGGTCCAAGTTAAGGATTTTAACTCATAGGGCCCTTCATTGATATTTGTTCCCGTGGTTAATGAATTCCTTGAGGTTTTTCCTGGTGTTTCTCCTAATAGGGAGATTGATTTTGAGATTGACCTTGTTCTGGACACTCGTCCTATCTCTATCCCTCCCTATAAAATGGCTCTAGCTGGCTAAAAAAAGCATAAGAAGAAGTTGAAAGACCTTCTTGACAAGGGTTTTATCCATCCTAGTGTATCATTATGGGGTGCTCTTGTTTTGTTCATACGTAAGAAGAATGGGTTTCTTTAAATATGCATCAATTACGATCATATCAATAAGTTTATGGTGAAGAATAAGTATCCTCTTCCCTGTATTGATGAATTATGTAACCAACTTCAGAGTGTTAGATGTTTCTCTAGGATTGATCTCAGGTCAGGTTATCACCAGCTAAAGATTAGGGAGGTGGATATCCCTAAGAATGCTTTCCAAACCCAGTATGGCCATTATGAATTCTTAGTCATGTCTTTTGGTTTGACTAATGCCCCAGCGGCATTTATGGACTTGATGAATAGGGTCTTTCATCAGTTTCTGGTTTGTTTGTTATCCTGTTTATAGATGATATTCTGGTGTATTCCAAGACTGAGGCAGATCATGCTGATCACCTCCGCATTATGTTGCAAACCTTGAAATATCAGTATTTATATGCTAAGATTCGAAGTGCAAATTCTGGTTGAAGACTGTTACTTTTCTTGGCCATGTCATTTCTAGTGAGGGGATCATGGTAGATCCGTAAAAAGTTGAACTGGTTAAGAAATGGCCTAGGCCCATGACTCCAAGCGATATTTGAAGCTTATTGGGTTTAGCCAGATACTAGAGGAGATTTGTGGAGAGTTTCTTGACTATAGCTACCTCGTTGACTAAGTTGACCCCAAAAAAGGTAAAGTTCTTATGGTCTGATGCTTGTGAGGGTAGTTTTGAGAAGCTGAAAGATAAGTTGACTTCAGCTCTGATTTTGACTCTGCCCGAGGGTACTAATGGTTTTGTTATCTATTATGATGCATCCTATGTGGGACTTGGTCGTGTGTTGATATAGCATGTCAAGGTAGTGTCCTATGCTTCTAGGCAGGTGAAAGTTCATGAGAAGAATTATCCGACTCATGACTTGAAGTTGTTGGTTTTGGTGTTCGTATTGACGATTTGGTGTCACTATTTGTGTGGAGTCCATGTATATATATTTTCTGATCATGAGAGTCTGCAATATGTATTTACCTAGAAGGAGTTAAATCTCAGGCAGAGGAGGTGGCTTGAGTTGCTAAAAGACTATGACATGAGTCTCCATTATCACCAGGTAAAGCTAATGTGGTTCTTGATGCTCTTAGCAGGTTATCCATGGGGAGTCTAGCTCATGTGGATGATGATAAGTAGGAGCTAGTGAAATATATTCACCATTTGACTAACCTTGGAGTTCATCTCTTGGACTCTAAAGATAGTGGTGTGTTTGTGAAAGAGGTGGCGAAATCATCCCTTGTTGCTAAAATAAAGGAGAAGTAGATACTGGATCCTGTCTTAATGAAGATTAATGGGGATGTGGGTCAGCATAAGGTTGTAGCTTTTGATATTGATGGCGATGGTATCTTGAGGTACCAAGGAAGATTGTGTGTTCCCAATGTATATAGGTTGCAAGAGAGGATCTTAGCAGAGGTTCATGTGACGTGTTATGTCATTCATCCTGGTTCAATTAAGAAGTATCATGATCTTAAGGAGATTTATTGGTAGAACAATATAAAGAGAGATTTGGCCAGTTTTATGGCTAAATGCATGATGTACCAACAAGTAAAGATTGAACACTTGAGGCCCGGTGGGTTGACTTAAGAGATCGAACTGTCGGTATGGAAATAGGAGATAATTAATATGGATTTCATCATTGGTCCTCCTCGGTCTCGGAATAAGTTTGATTCTATTTGGGTCATTGAGGATAGGATAACTAAGTCTGCTCACATCTTGCCAGTGAGGACTAATTATTCGACAAGGGATTATGTGAAGTTGTTCCTCCAAGAGGTTGTGCAGTTGAATGGGGCGCCTATTTCTACCATGTCAGATTGTGGTACTCGGTTCTCATCACATTTTTGGCATTCGTTTTAGAGAGATTTGGGAACTATGGTGAGCCTTAGTACTGCTTTCCACCCGTAGTCAGATGGACAAGTAGAAAGAACTATTTTGGAATGCCTCAGGAGCACCGCATGGATGTCACACGGTGCTTAGGACTACGAATAGCGCCAAGCTAACCCATGATATCAATTCAACTTAGAACTCACATGAAAAGTGAACTAACATGTATAGAAACTGAAGGTAAACAATTCCATATCTTAATGTAATTTTTAACTTTGGAAGCCTTAAACAAACTCTTTGAACTTAGAACATACATAGTCTGACAAGCCTCTACTGCTGAGTAGAGAGACACCGGGACAGATCCCAGCTGACTCAAACATAAATGGAAATCATTGATCTAAAATAACTTTCAAGAATAAACATGAGTCTGATAAAATAGTTCCTCGGACTGTGAGGACTCACCAATATTCGGGATGTAGGAAATGATGTCTATGATCAACCGTACTACTGGAGATGAGCACTAGAACCTATATTATAAGACAATAAAGCATATAGACATATATGCGGGTCAGTACTTCTGGAATGTACTGAGTATGTGAGGGTGAATGCATAAGTAAAACAAGAACTGAATATATATGTACACTTTCAAATGATCCATGCTAAGCATAAATTACTCACCTTGGACTTGAGTAGAACTAAAGACTGCAAGATCATAAAACATGAATAATGAAACATATGAATAAGCTTAGTGATCCATAACACTTGGTTTCTAAAATCTCAACTTTTATTCTTTCTTATGGGAGATTCTTACAACCGACATAAACCATGTGAGCCACCATAGAGTCCAACGTCTAACCCATATTGGGGAGAGCTGCTCTACCCTAGCCATCATAATAGAACCTCAACTTAAGTGATCGCTGAACTTAACCTATATTGGGACTTAAACCTACAGTGACTCGTAGTTTCCAGGAATTTAGGATACACTCATCCATATTCCCTTCTCGGATCTAAATACTACTCCCTGAATACATATATGCTCATACTTAAGAAATCCACCTTAAAATAGCATAAGGGTTTAAAGACTTAAAATTAGTTATGCTTCTCTTAACTTTAGATCATAATCAAGATGAACACTTGAGGATTTCATGTATTATCTTTAAATCAAAGGATCAATCTTTCTTGAATCATGCTATATTGCATATGAATGGAGCTTAAAATCTTAAACTTTCTTGTAAACTTAATAGTTTTTCTTAAATCTTGAAACTCTTACTTTCTTTCATAGCACTTATAGAAAAATATCAGGCTCAATACCCATATAGAAATCTTACATTAGAATCCAAATCAAGGTAATGAAATTCAAATCACAAAATCAATTTTAAAGTTCAAAACATGAATAGATGTAACCTTTATGCATCTTTAACCTTTAAATCGCAAGACAAGGTTATACTTCAATATATGAGAATTTAAGGAATGAACCTTAATGTAAAACATGTAAATTCAACTTAAAAATCATGTTTTTTAGGAACAGGGATGGAAGATTAACCTTGTTCAAAACCCAACATACCTTAAATTGCTTGACTTGTGAAGAAGACTTAAACTTCGAGACTTGAGAGATGACTTGGGAAGAGAAACTCTAATCTTGTTGTTCTTGAAGATGGGTGGAGAAGAAATATTGCTAATCAACTGAAAGATAGAGTAAAATAACTCCTCTCTTGGGTTATAAGTCATGGGTTGGGAGTTATAAGAGGGGAAAAGAACAAAACGTCCCTTAACTAAACTTATAGAAATTCAACCGCCAATAGTCACGAGTCAACGTACGACTTATAATATGAATTTAAGACTTTTCCTAGAAACTTGTAAGCTTGGTAGTGGAAAGGATTACACACACTGGTCAACAAATGAGTCATATCTTACGACTTGTCACATATCCATACAAATTGTATCATCCTCTCATAACTTGGACAGAGACTTGGGGAACCTATACTGTTGACCTTACGACTTCACTTTATATGACTCATAACATCCTACGATGATTCCTAGGGTAAAATCACAATTACAATGGACTCCAACTGCTCTATACTTCCATAGCTACGATTTATAACTTACAACTTGTAAGGTGTATATATGACTTAAGGAGGTGAGTCGTAAGTTACACAGTAGCTTTTAGACACGGGGTATTACTATATATCCCCCTTATAAACATTCATCCTCAAATATAATTCATCTAGGATTTGGATTTGGAAAAGAATCAACACCTCTATACCAAAATTACAACCAAGCATATATCTATCACAATGATGAAATTACTCACAACATAAGATACGACTTAAGAATACTTAAACAGACTCGAAGAGAAAGAGTTTTGGTTAAAAAAAATATTTACCTTTGGTAGAACTGAGTTGGAAGAAAAGAGATGAAGATACTTGGTCATCATGTCTACTTCAGCTTCCCAAGTGGCCCCTTCAACCAATTGGTTTCTCCAAAGTGCCTTTACTGATGCTACTTTCTTATTCCTTAGCCTTTGGAACTTCCTATCAAGTATCTCCACAGGAATATCCATATATGATAAGTTATCTTTAACCCAATACTCTATAGGGGGACTACTAAGGACGAATCTCCAATGCACTTCTTAAGCATCAAAACATGGAACACTGGGTATACCGCAGTAACCCTGATGGAATGTCCAACTCATAATCCACCTCTCCTACACGCCTCACTATCTCATATGGACTAATAAATATGGGACTCATCTTCTCTTTTTTTCCAAATCTCATTATTCCCTTCATAGGCAACACTTTCAAGAATACCTAATCCCCCACTTCAAACTTGAGCTCTCTCCTCCTTACATCTCCATATGACTTTTGATGACTCTGAGTAGTCTTCAGTCTTTCAAGATCAATTGAACATTTGTCATAGCTTCAAGAATAGAATCTGTCCTCAACCCATCTATATTGAAAACACAAAACCTACCTTGATAGTGAAGTACACCATCTCCCTTTTGGGAGAAAAACTCAACCTTCTGTAGCTGGACTGCTTCCAATATTTGGTTAAGTATGGATCATCACGCTACTTCTCCTTTACTTTCACTAAAAAAATGATTCTGAACCATTCTGAACTACTACTCCAGCATTTCAGTGTTGAGCAAACATACTCCCAAATGGGATAATCTACGCACTTCTTTGGCCAATTCTCGTTCCTTCTCTTTCACATATGAAACACTATCCATAGACAGCCTGCTCAGTGAGTCTACCACCATGTTAGCCTTACCTAAATGATAGATTACATTCATGTCATAATCTTTCAATAACTCTAACCACCTTTTTTGATAAAGATTTAGCTCCCACAGAAAAAAATACATACTAAAGAGTCTTATGGTCAGTGAAAACATCAACATGCACACTATAGAGGTAGTGCCTCTAAATTTTCAAGGCAAATACCACAGCATCTAACTCCAAGTTGTGAGTTGGGTAATTCTTTTTGAGATCCTTAAGTTGCCTAGAGGCATAGGCTATCACTCTCCCATTTTTCATCAATACACAATCTAGCCCAACTTTAGAAGCATGACAATACACTACGAATTTGTCTAACCCCTCTGGTAGAGCTAACATTGGTGCTGAAGTCAATCTATCCTTCAAATCTTGGAAACTCTTCTCATACTTATTCAACCATATAAACTTCACTTTCTTTGGGGTCAGCTTAGTCAATGGTGCATCTATAGAGGAGAACCCTTAAACAAATTTTCTATAATACCCAGCTAAACCCAAAAAACTCCAGATATCAGATGAAGTGATGGATCATGGCTAGTGTTTCACTACATCAGCCTTCTGAGGATCCACGTGAATACCAACCCCTGAAATAATATACCCCAAGAAGGAAACAGATTCCAACCAAAATTCACATTTACCGAACTTTAAATACAATTGACGGTCCTTGAGGGTCTACAACACTATTCTCAAATGGTCTACATGTTCCACCTCACTCCTAGAATACACCAATATGTCATCTATAAAGACAATGACAAACATGTCAAAGTACTACTTGAAGACCTGGTTTATCAAATCCAAAAGGGTTGCAGAAGCATTTGTTAGTCCAAATGACATAATCACGAACTCAAAAATGGTCATACCTTGTTTGGAAAACTATTTTTTGAATGACTTTCTCCCTAAATTTCAATTGATGGTATCCCAACCTAAGGTCAATTTTGGAAAACCATTGGGCACCCTGAAGTTGATCGAACAAATCATTGATTCTAGGAATGGGATAATTATTCTTGATAGTATCCTTGTTTAGCTGTCTATAATCTATACACATTCTATAAGATCCATCTTTCTTGAGAAAGAAAAAGACTGGAGCACCCCATAGAGAAACACTGGGTCTGATGAAACCCTTATCTAATAGATCCTTAAGTTGCTTCTTTAACTCTTTGAGTTCGGCTGAAGCCATGTGATATCGAGGGATAGAGATGGGATGAGTATTAGGAATAAGATCAATTTCTCTATCTAGAGGTACCCTTGGCAGATCTTCAGGAAAAACCTCAGGAAACTCACTGACTTTACAGACTGATTGAACTATTGAGGCTTCAAACTTGGTATCTATGACTCAAACTAAATGGTAGATACACCATTTTGATATTATCTTCCCGGCCTTAAGATAAGATATGAAGCGATACTTGGGAGACACATAACTACCCTCTCATTTCAAAACTGCATCATCAAGAAATTAAAACTTCACCACTCAGGTATGACAATCTATTGATGCATCGCATGAATAGAGACAATCCATACCCAGAATAACATCAAAATTTATTATCTCAATCTTTATTAAGTCTGCTAGTGTAATCTTATAGAGAATGGAAATAGGGAACTTCCTATAGACTCACCTAGCAATAACTGAATCACCCACTAGGGTGGAAATTGAGAAGGGCTTAGGGAGATTATCAGGACCTACCCCAAAATTTATTGCGACTAATGAAGTTACATAAGAGAGATTTGATCTTGGTCTAACAAAATATACAATCAAGGTGAATGGAACAAATCATACCGGTGACAACATCTGGAGAAATCTCCTGCTTCTGATAGGATGGTAAAGCATAAAACTGATTCTAGCATTGACCACCACTGGTACTGGATGATGCGCCCTGTGGAGGAACTGGGCGGCTTGGCTGAGCTGTTGGATTAGTAGCCTGAGTATGAGTATAAGCATATCTACCTCCCTTCTTGGTATATGGACACTTCTTAATCCTGTGGCCCATCTTTCCACAACTATAACAACCCTCTTTGCCCATCATCCATTCACCCGAATGGGTCCTGCCACACTTTGCATATGTCGGGTAAATAGGCCTCCCGACCACACCATTCTGAGACCTATAATTTGAAGTCCTTCCCCACTACTTTTGCCTGGTCATGGGTGCAAGGGAACTGGATAAAATGGCGCAGGCACAGATGAATTACCCTAAGACTAGGAATGGCTTCCCCCTCCATACCTTGGTTGACTATACTCAAACTATACAGTCATAGCTCTTTTGTTTCACTTCTATTTTTTCTTAAAATTTTATGCTTTGATCTATTGAGCATGAGTTATCAATTGAGCAATATCCATGTCTCCAATCAGCATGGCAGACCTACTCGTCTTGACCACCAAATTAGATACCCCAATAACAAACTTACTCATACGAGCTCTAGAGTCAGATAATGGCTTTGGGCATACTTAGCTAACTAAGTGAACTGCAGATAGTACTCCTTGACTATCATAGAGCCCTACCTCAAGTTCATGAACTCCTTCACTTTAGCCTCCCTCATCTCATGAGAAAAGAACCTATCCAAAAAATCACTTTGAAAGACTTGCAACTCATAGGAGATACATTCTCATCTCTACCATCCTTCGACATAGTGACCCAATCATAAGCAACATGCTTCATCCTATCGGATGCTAGCTCTACACTTTCCTCTTCAGTAATATGCATGATCTGAGTAATCTTTCTCACCTCATTATTAAAGAGTTAAGGATCCTCGTCCACCTTTGACCCAAGGAACTCAGGTGGATTCATTCTAATAAAGTCCTAAATTCTGGCTGTAGCTAAATTACCATTTTGTTAAAGTGAAACTATTGCCTATTGGTTTCCCTGAATATTAGCATTCACATCTTGGGCCAATGTTTGAAAGGCAGCTCAAAATTCAGCATAATAAATATTTTCATTTAGAGGGTATGCGTGCACTGCACGTAGTGGTGGTTGATCCCCATTTCTTCGTGCATCAACTCAGTAAGGATGCATATTCTATCATGTTAAAGAACAAATTAGGATAGAGAGAGACAACTTCAAGCATGATAGATTATGAAAGAAAGGATGATCACTACCTCGTTCTATAACCTTTCGCTCATAAATATGGCGTGATTCACATTCATGATCAAGACTCTACGTAACAGGGCTTGTCTGACTCCCTAATACTCTTTAAAATCTTAGGATCTGATACCAAGTTTGTAATGCCTTGGTATCACCCATTGGACATCACATAGAGCTTAGGAATACTAATAGCCTCAATCTAACCCATGATATCTATTCAACTTAGAACTCATATGAAAAGTGAACTAACATGTATAGAAACTAAAGGTAAACAATTCCATATATTAATGTAAATTTTTAAATTTAAAAGCCTTAAAAAAACTCTTTGAACTTAGAATATACACAATCTAACAAGCCTCTACTTCTAACTAGATAGCCACCGGGACAGACTGTAATACCCCAAAAAATCCAAACCAATATTAGCGCCATGTTTCAAGATCATGCATAGTACATCAAGGTTATTTTATAGTTTTATGAGAAAGTTAGATGTATATTAAGTCTTTAAATGACTCCAAGCTATCAGACGAATCAAAACATTCCTTATCGATTGAATTCTTGGGAAGGATATTGCCATAGTCAACTTCAAATTAGCATATATCTAGTTATACTATGAATTTTTGAGGTCATGACCCACCAACATATATATAATTGAATTATATTTCCAACTATACCAATTTTTCCGAAATTCGATATCGGAGCAAAACATTATGCCCATTTTACTCTAGCATGTCAGCCTGAAAACTGAGTGACGACATTTCTGACGACTTATCACAACTCTGACGACATTTCTGATAACCTATTTAATTTTTGATGATATTTTTGATGACTTATTAGCAATGTCGTTAGGATTAGGGAGAAATTCAAAAATTTCAGCTCCCAGGTGACGACCTGGGCTGACGAGCTATCACAGATCTGACGGCTTATCAGCCCATGTCGTCAGCTGATAATTGCAGTAACTGGGAGGTAATTTTGTAGGGGTATTTTGGTATTTTTCCCTCACTGTAAACACGGTATTAAATCCCTAAGAAGGATATTATCCCATTATTTTCTCATTCTCCTTAAGAACAAGAACATTCTCTCCCAAAGGTGTTAAACCCTAGTCAAGAAAAATCAAGAGCAAGCCTAAGGATTTCTTCAAGAACCTTCAAGAAACATTTGATCTCTTTCAAGATCAAGCTTTAAGGTATGTGTAGTGTTCATCAACGGATTCCTTTCATCCGTGGAGTTCAAGAACCCTCTTTTAAACTATGAATCATGAAGTTATGTTGTGGGTTGATTATGTATGTGTGATTGATTGTTATACAACTCCCAAATTAGAATCTTTATGTGATTTTATGAAACTAGGATGACATGCAAATTGAAATAGATGAATTTTGGGTGGTTTAAATCATTAAGGTGATGAATATGCCTATGCCACAAGGTGTGCATGCAAGGTGTTTGATAAAAGACCTAAGAGGCTAGAAATCATGTCTTATAGCTAAATAGAACTTAAATGACAAGACCATGCTATATTCTTTATGACTCAACATGAATTCCATGCTAATTGTTGTGTATTGTTGTTGTGATATAAAATGCTCATGAAATTGAAGTTATGCAAGTATTTACATGTTATACGCATTCCCTTTCATATATATGGTGTTGAGAAACATGTGTAGTATGAAATCCCATACTTATGGTATTATGAATTATGGATGTTATTCCTATGATCAAGAAGTGTCATGTGTGTCGGTTTCCTTCCATTGAGTCCTGGGGGTACTTGTACCCGATAATTTAGATGTGTGCCTAGAGACATGTCATGTTTCACGATACTCTCAGTCAAGACATGATCCATAGATCTCAGTCAACCATGTAACGCAGAAAATCTCAGAAATCTTAGTAGTTCAGTAATCTTAGTGATTTCAGTATTCCAAGAAAAATCTTAGTAACTACTGTACTCTCAGTCAGTCCTCAGACATCAGTATATTCTGCCAGTCAACGAAACTCAGTAAACTCAGTTTAGCTCTGCTAAATAATACCACTAGTATCAGTTCAGCTAATCAGTTCAGTTCAGCTAATCAATTCAGTTTGGTTAATCAGTTCAGCTTAATTAATCATGTTCAGTCTCTTTAGTTGGGAGTAGAAGTTAGCACCGAGTGAACCCAAGGATGGGAACTCACCTGCCAGTAGAGGGTGTTATTCCTAGAAGCAATTCTTATGTTCCAGAACTATGTAGCCAGCGTAGGTTGAGATATCATACCTGCTAGTTGAGGGTAGATGAGGTGGCCTAACCTGCCAGTAGAGAGTTCCCACCATTCTTATTTTGAGTACCTTCTAGTAGAGGGTTCTCACAACCTGTCTTTATCAGTGGCGCGGTATTGACACCCTTCCAGTTAGGGCAGAGATTGGACCCCAGTTTAGCTATATTGGCACATATGGGGCATATCAGTTAAACAACTACCTCCCATAGTTTTAGTATCAGTCTCAATAAAGGAACTCAGATAGTTCTTTGGATTTTCAGGACTATCAGATACAGTCAAATCAGTTACAGTAAGGAGCTCAGATAATTCCATCAGACTCAGGACTATCAGATAAAGTCACTCATGTTATCAGTCATATCAGAACCCTAGTAAGTTTAGCATGGGGCATGTCAGTTAGGTGAATACATCCCACAGTTTCAGTTATAGAATCAGGACTGTCAGATTCAGTCAATTCTGCTCAGTAATACAGATTCAGGACTGTTAGATACGATCAATCCTTATCATTATAAATAGACTTTAGGATCTTTCAAGATAGGAACTGATCTCAACTATGGTCAATCAGTATCAATATCATCAGATTTAGAGATCACCCGCTAGGTAGGATTAATCTCAGAATAAGTCAATTCATCTTTATTAACAATATACTTAAAGATCACCCGCTAGATAGGACTAATCTTAGATTCAGTTACTCCATACAGTGCGAAACTCAGATATTTCCATCAGAACTTAGACTGTCAGATACAGTCGCTTAGTATCAGTTACATCGGTTAGGACGATCATCATAGTTATATCAGTTATATCAGTCATCATAACTCACGTTATCAATATTTAGTTTCAGGACTGCTAGACACAGTCAATCAAACTAGTTCTTCATAATTCGAACTATCAAAAGTAGTTGTTCATCTATTTAGTACCTCAGTATCAGTAAACTCATATTGTCAGTATTCAGACTCAGTAGTCAGTATCACCACGAGTTCAGTTATAGTTACTTATACATGTATGTATTCTTACATTCATATCAGTCAGCATTATTCATGCATATAAACCCATTGCATTTAGCCTACCTCACTCATATACTCAGTATATTCAGTCATACTGATGTATTTGCGCTATGGTGCTTTCTCTTATGTTACACCATAGGTTTAGAGGCACGAGTTCCAGTACAGCAGTAGCATTATAGATTTTAGCAGTTAGAGTTAGAAGTGAGTCCTCATCCTTCGAGGACATGATTATTTCTTCATTATCCCATTGGTCAGTTTATTAAACGAAGTTAGTTGGGGACATGTCCCATCAGCTCCTTATTCAGATTACTCAGACAGTAGAGGCTTTCAGACTAGATACAGACTAGATATCAGACTTGGTTTAGACTTCAGTATTTTCAATTTTATTTTGGTATTGTGATACCCCCTTATTCAGAAGTTATTATTATTTAGATGTTTTTTCCATTTTGAACCTTATGGCCTTTCAGTTCATATTTTTGCATTTTCCAGTATTTTATGCAGTATATAGGTACAGATATCAGTAATGGTTTATCTTGTGGTCCTTCGAGGTTATGAGCATCGTGTAGCATTCTGATTTAAAAAAATGGGGCATTATAAACTTGGTATCAAAGCCAGGTTCAATAGAGTCTTAGGAAGTCCGAAAGTCGCATCTAGTAGAGTCTTGTACATGGGTGTGTTGTGCACCACACTTATGTGCATGAGGCTATGAGATGTTTTAGGAACAGTTTCCCTTCTTTCATGTTTCAGATCATGCTATATAAAGGTTTCCTAAGAAACTCATGTAGATTCTCATCATGCTCCACTCATGTCAAATCCACCTTACTTTCAAGGTAACAAAAGTAGTGAAGCTCAAGTCCTAAGGATAAGGCTTTCTCAGACAGTCCCTACAGACAGTTATGGGATTTGCCACATGCTCAGATAGTATCCCTCAGTTTTGTTATGTTCCAAAGTTATATGGATTCCATTCATGAACATGAGAACTCATTCTTGAACCCAAATTTAGATATTCCACCAGATCCCTTCTTAGAATCCTATGATAGCATAGACCTAGAGTTAGAAGCATGAACCCAGGAGTTTAGCAGTAGTAGAGTTGGGATAATATTATCCAGATTGAACAGATTTTGTATTCATAGGGATAGTTGTACCAAAGTGAATCAATAGGCTTAAACAGTGCAAGAAAGAAATTAAGACTATTGATTTGAAATTAAAATTAGGAATGTGATATTAGTAGTATATGAAGAAATAGTAGTAGATAATGTATTTAGTAAGGCAAGCATATGTCGAACAGAGTGTAAGTATGTGGTGATGATTGCAGTTTAATCCAGAGCTTCATAAAGTATTCACAGACTTAAGATGATGGCTTAAAGTTAGGGGGAGATGATAGATCAAGTAACCAAGTCAGGCTCTCAGAATTCCAATAGTAGTTCTAGTATGAATAGAAAAAAAAAAGCAGTAAGGGAAGATGATTCCCGATCCATCCTTATCTCGGTACAAGTTTTGTACTTCAGTCAGCATAATGCCTACACATGTTTCATAACTCAGTTCCATGAACACAACTTATGAATCATGTCTTATGAACACAGAAACTCCAACCTCAGGTCATGGAGCTCATGACTCATGTACACATGTCACTTTTTACAGATTGCTCAGCTGCCACAACTCATGTTACACTCCTATTGATCAGTTAATCCAGGATATGTCATGTATATCCTCAGTTCAAACCTTTTGGGTACATCCATATTATTGATATTCTATTCCTCGAGCCTTAGTCATATGTCAAGTTCAGCTAGTGTCCATTCATGTTTCAGTTCCTCTTGATTCAACCCCTTCAGTGAGCTCTCTCTTTGTGAAAACAGTGTAGTGATAAGCAGTTGCTTAGATAAATGAGAGAGTAAATAATATATGTTAAGAGAAGATTGTTGCATGCCTATTTTACACGATGGTGTAGTTATGGAGATAGGCTTGAATGTCATGCTAATATGCAAATAAATGACTAGTAAGAGGTTGTACTTAGAAATTAGGAAAAGTTCAGAGTGTGAGTGTACATTCAGATCCTTGACTTATGACAGCCTTCATTACGCGACTATCATAACTCAGTTGTCATCTCAATTATAGTCTTAGTTATAATGTATGCTTCAATTCAGTAATCATCTCAGTTCATGTGTCATACCTCAGTTTCAAATCTCATGTAATCAGTTGCGATTCATTTCCTAGGTGCCTTGCGCATCGCCTAATCTTCCCTCAGTAGCTTAGCTAAGTCACTATTCTATGAGGGACCTAGTGTCCCAAGGGAGAGATACGCTATGATTCCCCGAACTTTCATAACATATGCATTCTATTCTCTGTTTATATAATGAATCCAGTATGGAGTAGGGGATACTCATAAGTTGACCCTTAAGATCCAGACTCAGTTGCACGCCATGTATTACCGACTCAGTTCAGTTCATGTATCACGCTCCAAACTCAATTATGTTCTCATGTTTCCATTTATGCATATTGAGTAATTAGTCTCAGACTCATCGGTATTTTTAGTTCAAGGTAATAGTCTTCCTTGAAGTTACTTATTCTCATGTTCATATTTCAATAACAAACTTGGTATTCGGTTCCATGCTCAGTTTTTAGTTCAAACTTGGTATCTTTACCATTACATGTTCAGTCGTATGTTTATGAGTCAGTTCAGTTATGCATTCACGTATCAGATATGCGTGATCAGCTTACCAGTACATTCAATCATGCATTCCCGTATCATGTAAGTCATAAAATTAGGCATCAGATATGAATTCTTATTATGAGAAACTCAGTTCAACAGAACACTCAGTCATGCATTCATGAATTAGTTACTCATGCCTCAGATATGCATGTTCAGTATGATGTATTCATCTTATCAGTCATGTCAGTCCCGAAACTATGTTTTAGTAGTGTATGTCTTGCACGTACTTCAGTTGATCTTTTCTTCAATCTCAGTCATTCTCAATCGAGGACGAATGTTCCCAAGGAAAAGATACTGTAATACCCCAAAAAATCCAAACCAATATTAGCGGAATATTTCAATCTCATGCATAGTACATCAAGGTTCTTTTATAGTTTTATGAGCAAGTTAGATGTCTATTAAGTCTTAAAATAACTCCAAGCTATTAGACGAATCAAAACATTCCTAACCGATTGAATTCTTGGGAAGGATATTACCATAGTCAACTTCAAATGAGCATATCTCTCGCTATACTATTAATTTTTTAGGTCATGACCCACCAAAAGATATATAATTTAATTACATTTCTAACGATACCAATTTCTCCAAAATACGATATCGGAGCAAAAAGTTAAGCCCATTTTACTCCAGCATGTCAACTTGAAAACTGAGTGACGATATTTCTGACTACTTATCACAATTCTGACGACATTTCTGATAACCTATCACAATTTTGACGACATTTCTGATGACTTATCAACAATGTCGTCAGGCTTAGGCAAAAATCCAAAAATTTCAGCTCCTAGGTGACGACCTGGGCTGACGGGCTATCACAGATTTGACGGCTTATCAGCTCATGTCATCAGCTGATAATTTCAGCAACTAGGAGGTAATTTTGTAGGGGTATTTTGGTCTTTTTTCCTTACTCTAAACAGGGTATTAAATCCCTAAGAAGGCTATTATCCCATTATTTTCTCATTCTCCGCAAGAACAAGAACATTCTCTCCCAAAAGGGGTTAAACCCTAGTCAAGAAAAATCAAGAGCAAGCCTAAGGATTTGTTCAAGAAACTTCAAGAAACATTAGATCTCTTTCAAGATCAAGCTTTAAGGTATGCATAGTGTTCATCCACGGATTCCTTTCATCCGTGGAGTTCAAGAACCCTCTTTTAAACTATGAATCGTGAAGTTCTGTTGTTGGTTGATTATGTTTGTGTGATAGATTGTTATACAACTCCTAAATTAGAATATTTATGTGATTTTATGAAACTAGGATGACATGCAAATTGAAATAGATGAATTTTGGGTGGTTTAAATCATTAAGGTGATGAATATTTCTATACCACAAGGTGTGCATGCAAGGTTTTTGGTAAAAGACCTAAGAGACTAGAAATCATGTATTATAGCTAAATATAACTTAAATGACAAGACCATGCTCTATTCCTTACGACTCAACATGAATTTCATGCTAATTGTTGTGTATTGTTGTTGTGATATGGAATGCTTATGAAATTAAAGTTATGCAAGTATTTACATGTTATACGCATTCCCTTTTATGTATATGGTGTTGAGAAACATGTGTAGTATGAAATCACCTACTTATGGTATTATGAATTGTGGATGTTATTCCTATGATCAAGAAGTGTCATGTGTGTCAGTTTTCTTCCTTCAAGTCTTGGGGGTACTTGTACCTGACAATTTAGTTGTGTGCCTAGAGCCATGTTATGTTTCACGATACTCTTAGTCAAGCAATGATCCATAGAACTCGGTCAACCATGTGACTCAGGAAATCTCAGGAATCTCAGTTGTTCAGTAATCTCAGTGATTTCTATATTCCAAAAAAAATCTCAGTAACTTCAGTACTCTCAGTTAGTCCTTAGACATCAGTATATTCTGTCAGTCAATGGAACTCAGTAAACTCAGTTTAGCCCCGCTAAATAATAACACTAGTATTATTTTAGCTAACCAGTTCAGTTCAGCTAATCAATTCAGTTCAGTTAATCAGTTCAGCTCAATTAATCATGTTCAGTCTCTTTAGTTGGGAGTAGAAGTTAGCACTGAGTGAACCCAATGATGGAAACTCACCTGACAGTAAAGGGTGTGATTCCTAAAAAAAATCCTTGCATTCCAGAACTACGTAGCCAGCATATGTTGAGACATTATACCTTCTAGTTGAGGGTAAATGAGGTGGCCTAACCTGCCAGTAGAGGGTTCCCACCGTTCTCATTTTGAGTACCTTCCAGTAGAGGGTTCTCACATCCTATCTTTATCAGTGGAGCGGTATTGACACCCTTCCAGTCAGGGCAGAGATTGGACCCCAGTTTAACTATATTAGAACATATGGGGCATGTCGGTTAAATAACTACCTCCCCTAATTTCAGTATCAGTCTCAATAAAGGAATTCTGATAGTTCTTTGAATTTTCAGGACTATCAGATACAGTCAACTTAGTTATAGTAAGGAGCTCAGATAGTTCCATCAGACACATAACTGTCAGATACAGTCACTTATGTTATTAGTCATATCAGAACCCCAGTTAGTTTAGCATTGGGCATGTCGGTTAGGTGAATACATCCCACAATTTCAGTTACAGAATCAGGACTGTCAGATACAGTCAATTCAGCTTAATAATACAGATTTAGGACTATTAGATACAGTCAATCCTTATCATTATAAATAGACTTCAGGATCATCCACTAGATAGGACTGATCTCAACTATGGTCAATCAGTATCAGTATCATCAGATTTAGAGATCACCCGCAAGGTAGGATTGATCTTAGAATAAGTCGATTTATCTTTATTAACAATATACTTAAAGATCACCCGCTAGATAGGATTGATCTTAGATTCAGTTACTCCATACAAAGCAGAACTCAGATAGTTCCATCAGAACTTAGACTGTCAGATACAGTCGCTTAGTATCAGTTACATCGGTTAGGATAATCACCACAGTTATATCAGTTATATCAGTCATCATAACTTATGTTATCAGTATTCAGTTTCAAGACTGTTAGACACAGTCAATCAGACTAGTTCTTCATAATTCAAACTGTCAGAAATAGTTGTTCATCTATTCAGTACCTCAGTATCAGTAAACTAATGTTGTTAGTATTCAGACTCAGTAGTCAGTATCACCACGAGTTCAGTTATAGTTACTCATGCATGTATGTATTCTAACGTTCATATCAGTCAGCATTGTTCATGCATATAAACCCTTTACATTTAGCCTACCTCACTCGTATACATAGTATATTCAGTTGTACTGACGCATTTGCGCTATGGTGTTTTCTCTTATGTACACCATAGATTTAGAGGCACGAGTTCCAGAGTAGTATTAGCATTGCAGATTTCAACAGTCAGAGTTAGAAGTGAGTCCTCATCCTTTGAGGACATGATTATTTCTTCATTATCCCATTAGTCAGTTTATTAGATGGAGTTAGTTGGGGACATGTCCCATTAACTCCTTATTCAGATTACTCAGATAGTAGATGCTTTCATACTAGATGCAGACTAGATATCAGACTTGGTTTAGACTTTAGTATTTTTAATTTTTTTAGTATTGTGATACCGCCTTATTCAGACGTTATTATTATTCAGATGCTTATCCAGTTTGAACCTTATATTTTTCAATTTATGTTTTTATATTTTCCAGTATTTTATGCAGTATACAGGTACAGATATCAGTCATAGGTTAGCTTGTGGTCCTTCGGGGTCATGATCATAGTGTAGTATTCCAATTTAGAAAATCGAGGCGTTACACAGATCCAAGCTGACTCAAACATAAATGGAAATCACAGATCTAAAATAACTTTCAATAATAAACATGAATTTGATAAAGTAGGTCCTCAGACTGTGAGGACTCACCAAAATTTAGGATGTAGGACATGATGCTTATGTTCAATCGTACTACTGGAGACAAGCACCAGAACATACATTATAAGACAATGTAGCACATAGACATTAATGTGGGTTGGTACTTCTGGAATGTACTGAGTATGTATGGATGAATGCATAAGTAAAACAAGAACTGAATATATATGTACACTTTTAAATGATGCATTCTAAGAGTAAATGACTCACCTTGGACTTGAGTAGAACTAAAGACTGCAAGATCATAAAACATTGATAATGAAGCATATGAATAAGCTTAGTGAGCCATAACACTTAGTTTTTCAAAATCTCTACTTTTATTCTTTCATATGGGAGATTCTTAAAACAAACATAAACCATGTGTGCCACCATAGAGTCCAATGTCTTACCCACATTGGGGAGAGCTGTTATACCCTTGCCATTGTAATAGAACCTTAACTTAAGTGATAACTGAACTTAACCCATATTTGGACATACACCTATGGTGGCTCATAGTTTTTAGGAATTTAGGATACGCTCCTTCATATTCCTTTCTCAGTTCAAAATACTACTCCTAGAATATGTATATTCTCATACTTAAGAAATCTACCTTAAAATAGCATAAGGGTTTATGGACTGAAAACCAGTTATGCTTCTCTTTACTTTAAATCATAATCAAGATGAACACTTGTGGATTTCATATCTTATATTTATATCAAAGGATCAAGCTTTCTTGAATCATGCTATATTACATATGAATGGAGCTTAAAAGCTTAGACTTTCTTGTAAACTTAATACTTCTACTTAAATCTTAAAACTCTTACTTTCTTTCATAGATCTTATAACAAACTATCAGGCTTAATACCCATATAGAAATATTTCATTAGAATTTAAATCAAGGTAATGAGATTCAAATAACAATATCAATCTTAAAGTTCAAAACATGAATAGATGTAACCTTTATGCATCTTTAACCTTTAAATCAGAAGATAAGGTTATACTTTAATATATGAGAATTTGAGGAATGAACCCTAATATAAAATATGTAAATTCAACTTAAAAATCATGCTTTTCAGGCACAGTGATGGAAGATTAACCTTGCTCAAAAACCCCACATACCTTGAATTGTTTAACTTGTGAAGAGGACTTAGAATTTGAGACTTGAGAGAGAGATGACTTAGTGAGAGAAACCTTAATCTTTTGTTCTTGAATATGGGAGGAGAATAGATATTGGTAATGGACTGAAACAAAGAGGAAATTAATGCCTTTCTTGGGTTATTAGTCATATATTGTGAGTTATAGGAGGGGAAAAGACCAAAAAGTCCCTTAACTGAACTTATAGAAATTTGAACGCCAATCATCATGAGTCAATTTACAACTCATAAGATGAAGTTATGACTTAGCCTAGCAACTCTTAAGCTTGGCAGTGGCAAGGATTGCACACACTGGTCAACAAATGAGTTGTATCTTATGACTCATCACATCTCGATACGAATTGTATCATCCTCTCATAACTTGGATAGAGACTTGGGGGACCCATAATATTGACCTTTTGACTTCACTTCATAGGACTCTTAATACCCTATGATGATTTTGTAAGACCCTGCAAAATCCTAAGCTTAATTCAGTCCTTTAGGCTTGTCAAGGGGTCCCAAACTTAGAATATTTTAGCTAACTACTCAGACTTAGTGTCATTTTAACCTACAAAGGTTGGAAATCTTATTTCATGACCTTTATGTCTATTAAATATTGATGTTCAGGTTAATTCATGATCAAAAATATTTGTAGGTGTTCCCGAACAAGTTTTAAATTTTTTGGACTTTGTTTGAAGCTCCTTTGGAATCCCAAAATAGTGGATCAACACGATCTTGGCGTGCCGCATCGACTATCGCATTGATTAATGTTTTCACCAGCTACCAGCATCTAATTCCAGTGAATCGACGTAAACATGGTGCAATGCATTGGCTATCGCATCGATGTTATCGACGCGCCACGTCGACCTGCGCGTCGGCAGCCTTGTTTTTAGTCATAAAAGACCATGTTCTTGGGGGTATTTGGGTATTTTCTCCACGTACTTCAGCCCCCAAAACACAAAATTAAGTCCTTTGGAGAGAAAATATACTCATTCATTCTCCAATTATCTCAAGAACAAAACCCTAGGTGCTCAAATTTCAAATCAAGAACTCAAGATTCAACCATAAACTTTCTGAAATTCTTTAACAAAGGTATGTGAAGTGTTCATCCAAGGGTCTCTTCCACCCTTGGAGTCCAAGAATCGATTTTTAAACTCTAAGTATATGAATTTCATGAATACCATGATGGGTTTGATAATATTCATGTTTATAAGAGTTATGCTAAGTTTCATATTGAGTTTATTGATTTATAGGTCTTACCATGTGAGATCATGTTAAAGCCTTCAAATAGTGAATTTGCTGATTTAATTGTGTGCTCACATGTTGATTAGTGTTATGTGCATGTTCTATGCCTTTCAAGTGTTTGATAAATTATTCATGTGAACTATTAAGAGAATGAAATCATGCAAGTGTTTGTTAAAATGCACCAATGAGTGAATGATGATCAAGTTTATAGTGTTCATGTTTCATGTTGATCCCATGTCTCTTAATTTATGCTATCAAGTCTTGGGGGTACTTGTACCCGATAATTTAGCTGATTACCTAGAGCCATGGTTAGTCATAGAGCAGTATCAGTCACATCACGATCAGTAGTACTCTCAGGCAGTTAATAAACTCATGAAAACTCAATAGAGTCAGTAATATTTCAGTCTAACTCGGTATTCAGTTCAGACCTCAGTAAACCCTATCAGTTAAAAGAATTCAGTAGTATTATATCAGTCAACGGAACTTAGTGAACTCTGTTCAGTTCAGCTAAATAGTAATCTCAGTAACCATTTATTATAGCCTAGTACAGACTATAAATCAGTTCAGTGTCTATTCAGTTGGGAGTAAGATTCAGCACCGAGTTAACCCAGGGATGGGGCATTTTTGTCAGTAGAGAGTTTGACCCTTAGTAGCAATCCCTGTGTTACAGAACTACATAGCCATCATAGGTTGAGATATCTTCCTGCCAGATATTATGAGGGTTGATACTTCTCATTCGAGTTATTCTGCCAGCGAGGGTTGACAAAAGAGCTTCCTATCAGAGAGGGTTAACTCACAGCTTGTCCTTGCCCGTGGAACAGTATTGACACTCTTCCAACTAGAGTTACAGGTTGGACCCTAAATTAGTTAGAGAAGGGGCATGTCGGTTAGATGATTACCTCCCACAGTCTCAGTTTTAGTCTCAGTCTTAGAATAGAATGCAGTCCAGTTCTACAGATCCAGGACTATTAAACATAGTCACTCAACTCAGTATGAAACTCAGTATAGTTCCCCAGAATTCAAGACTGTCAGATACAGTCACCCTGAAATCAGTTATACAGTATCAGTTATCCAGTAAATC
This sequence comes from Capsicum pubescens, assembly GCA_030864215.1. NCBI lineage: Eukaryota > Viridiplantae > Streptophyta > Magnoliopsida > Solanales > Solanaceae > Capsicum > Capsicum pubescens. The sequence goes on along the minus strand of CM061546.1, from coordinate 146,578,223 downwards.
TATTTACCAGTATTCAGACTCAGTGTTCAGTGTTATCACGATCTCAGTTGCAGTCTATGTATATATGCATGTACTCTTACTCAGTCATACTCATGTTATTCAGTTATTATTATGCATGCATATGAAACCATGCATTTCAACCTACCTCACTGAGCATACCAGTACATTCAAAGTACTGACGCATGCTTTTTGTGCTATGATGTCTTATATCATAGGTTCCAATGCACGAGCTCCAAAGCACCCTCAATAGTATAGACTTTCAGCATTCAACATAGTGGTGAGTCCTCATAGTTCGAGGATATGATTTCTATTTATAGTATTTCAGTTTATGTCAATAGACGGAGTTAGTTGGGGACTTGTCCTATCAACTCCACAGTTCAGACAGTTAAAGGCTTCCCAGACTATAGTATTTCAGATAGTTATTCAGATTTCAGTTTTGTCTTTCAGTTTTGGTATTTAATACTGCATTTAGTACTATTTACAGATTGAACCTTATGGCATGTTTTTTCCTAATTCCATATATTATTTTGTATTATTGCTTAGTTATTACAGCAGTTACCAGTCATGGGTTAGCTTATGGTCCCTCGGGATTATGAGCATCGTGTAGCGTCCGGGGTATAGACTTGGGGCGTTACAAACTTGGTATCAGAGCCTAAGGTTCAATGGAGTCCTAGGAAGTCTGGAAGTCGTATCTAGTACATTCTTGTGCATGGGTTTGTTGCGCGCCACACTTATGGACAGGAGGCTATGTGATGTTTTAGGAACGGTTTTCCCTCTTTTAGTATTCATATCGTGCGAGTGAGCATGAGCTCCAGTTACAATCTCTTACTAATCCTAGCTTCTCTTTAGTTTATAGAATATGCCTCCAAAGAGGACTTAGGGAAGAGGAACGGGAGAACAGTCAGCCCCTCATCCCATCCATCCAGATCCTTTGGGCGAGTATGTCTCCTATGCGGAGTTTAGAGCAGCCTTTACCACCTTATCTCATTTTGTAGCAGCCAGAATGAATGTCCAGCTATGGTTCCAGCCAACCCAGTGGCCAATACTGCTGCTGCCAGGATTCGGGATTTCACCCGAATGAACCCTCCATCGTTTACAGGGTCTAAGTCAGATGAGGACCCTTAGGAATTTCTTGATCAAGTGTAGAAGGTTACTGATATCATGGGGGTCGCTGCTGTTGAGAGCGCTGAGTTGGTCGCATATCAGTTATAGGATATGGCTGACTCATGCTTCAAACAGTAAAAGGCAGAGAGGGTCGCAGATGCAGGTTCCATAGAATGGGAGGAGTTTACAGTTGCTTTTCTGGATAGGTTCTTTCCGCTAGAGTTAAGGGAAGTGAAGGTTTTGGAGTTTATAAACTTGAAGTAGGGCAATATGAAGATGCAGGAGTATTTTCTTAAGTTTGCTCAGTTAGCCAGATATGCCCCGCATGTTGTAGCAGATAGAGGAGGCCAAGAATAAAGAGAAAGAGAGGGAGAATAAGAGAGTGAGAATAGGTAGTTTTAATTTTGCTTAGCCGAAGTCAGAGGATGGGAATCATTCTCAGTTCCACCCGAAATCCTTAGTTCTATCTCCTTCCTCAGCCAGTGCTCCAGTGCCAAAATTTAGTGATGGAAACTGAGACAGGGCATTAGGTCCTAAGCCCCAGGGCAGTGTTAGCAGTGCCCGAACCAATCCCCTTTGCCAAAAGTACGGTGGAAACCACCAGGGTATCTACAAAGCTGGCAGTGATATATGTTTTAGATGTGGCAAGCCAGGCCACAGAATCAGACAGTATCCTCGGGTTGGTTCGCAGATTCAGCATAACCATCCCCCAGCTTAATCCGATCACCCGAATCAGTAGGTTGCCTCTACCAGTGCCACCAGTAGGCAACTCCCAAATAGACTTTATGCTCTTCAGTCCCGACAGGATCAGGAAAGTTCTCCTGATGTGGTTACTGGTACGTTACAAGTTTTCCATTTGCATGTTGACGCTTTACTAGATCCAGGAGCTTTTTTGTCTTTTGTTACTCCAAATATAGCAGTTGATTTCGGAGTCAGTCCTAAAATTCTAGAAAATCCCTTCTCAGTTTCCACCCTAGTAGGTAAATCTATCATAGCCCGATAGGTATACAGGAATTGTCAGGTTATGATATCTCAGAAAGTCACTTCAGTAGACTTAGTTAAATTAGAGATGACTGATTTTGATGTCATTCTCAGTATGGATTGGTTTCATTCCTGATATGCCTCAGTCGACTGCAAAAACAAAATTGTCCAATTTCAGTTTCCGAATGAACCCGTCCTAGAGTGGAAGGGTAGTACTTCAGCACTTAGGGGTCAATATATTTCTTACCTTTGGTCTAGAAAGATGATATCTAAAGGATGTGTCTACCATCTCGTTCAAGTCCAGGACTCTAGTTTAGAAACCCCTACTCTTGAATCAGTGTTAGTAGCATTTGAATTTCCAAATGTGTTTCCCGAAAATCTTCTCGGAGTTTCTCCCGAAAGGGAAATTGATTTTGGAATCGATCTTTTCCCAGATACTCAGCCCATATCTATCCCACCATACAGAATGGCTCCAGCAGAACTCAGAGAATTAAAGGAACAATTAAAGGAACAATTAAAGGATCTTTTGGATAAGGGATTCATCATACCTAGTATGTCCCCGTGGGGCGCACCAATTTTATTCATGCTTAAGAAAGATGGTTCTCTTAGAATGTGAAAAGATTATCGCCAATTAAATAAAGTTACAATCAAGAACAAGTATCCACTCCCCAGAATTGATGACTTGTTTGACCAACTTCAGGGTATCAGTTATTTATCTAAGATAGACCTCAGATCAGGCTATTATCAGCTCAGAGTTAGGGAACGTGACATCCCAAAAATAGCTTTATGAACTCGGTACGACCACTTTGAATTTTTAGTCATGTCCTTTGGTCTTACTAATGCCCCAGTAGCCTTCATGGACTTGATGAGCTGTGTGTTCAAGCAGTACTTGGACATGTTCATCATAGTCTTCATAGATGGCATTCTTGTTTACTCCCATAGTGAACATGATCATGCAGACCATCTCATAATAGTATTGCAGACTCTCAGAAACCATCAGTTATTCGCCAAATTTAGTAAGTACGAATTTCGGCTAAGGTCAGTAGCATTCCTTGGCCATATAATTTTTGGTGATGGCATTAGCGTTGATCCCCAAAAGACCAAAGTAGTGAGAAACTAGCCCAAGCCCATCTCTCCATTAAATATCAGAAGTTTCTTGGGTTTGGCTGGCTATTACCGATAGTTTGTTGAGGGATTTTCGTCTATTACATCCCCTATGTCCAGATTAACTCAGAAGAAAGTCAAGTTCCAGTGGTCAGATTCTTATAAGAAGAGTTTTCAGGAGTTGAAGACTCGACTCACCACAGCTCCAGTTTTGACCCTACCAGATGGTTCCGACGGTTTTGTTATATACTATGACACTTCCAGAGTCGGATTGGGTTGTGTTTTGATGCATAGAGGTAAGGTCATAGCCTATGCCTCCAGACAGCTTAAGCTCTATGAGAACAACTATCCTACTCATGATCTTGAGTTAGCAATAGTAGTTTTTGCCTTAAAGATTTGGAGGCATTACTTATATGGCGTGCACGTTGATGTGTTCACTGATCATAAGATCCTGCAGTATGTGTTCTCTCAGAAAGACCTCAACCTCTATCAGATAAGGTGGTTGGAATTATTGAAAGACTATGACATGAGTGTTCTGTATCATTCGAGCAAGGCCAAGGTAGTGGTTGACACTCTCAGTAGAATGTATATGGGTAGTGTTCCCTATGTTGAGGACAGTAAGAAGAAGTTAGCCTAGGAAGTTCATCAGCTAGCCCGACTAGGTATTCACTTAGTCAATTCAGCAGAAGGTAGTGTATGGGTGCAGAGTAGCTCAGAATCATCCCTAGTTTCTGAAGTGAAGGAAAAGTAGGATAGGGATCCTAGTCTAGTCCAGTTGAAGGAATTAGTCAGAAATCAGAAAGTAGAGGTTTTCTCCTAAGGAGGAGATGGTGTATTTTATTATCAGGGTCAGTTGTGTGTGATAGGTATAGATGACTTGAGGCAGAAAATTCTCGCAGAAGCGCATGGTGCACGTTACTTTATTAATCCAGGGGCCACGAAGATGTATCGCAATTTGTGAGAGATCTATTGGTGGAGTGGGATAAAAAGAGACATTACAGAGTTATGGCTTAGTGCTCAACATGTCAGCAGGCTAAGATTAAGCATCAGAAACCTAGTGGGTCTATGCAGGAGTTCAGTATTCCCACCTGGAAATAGGAAGAAGTGAACATGGACTTTGTGATGGGTTTGCCTCGTACTCATCATCAGCATGATTCTGTTTGGGTCATTTTAGATAGGATGACCAAATTAGCTTATTTTCTTCCAGTTTATACCTCTTATTCAATCAAGGATTACGCCAAACTCTATATCAGGCAGTTGTTCATATTACACGGTGTTCCTTTGTCCATTATCTCAGATAGAGGTACCCAGTTCACCTCTTATTTCTAGAAAGCATTCCAAAAGAGTCTTGGTACCCGAGTTTATCTCAGTACAGCCTTTCATCCTCAGACAGATGGTCAAGCAGAAAGGACCATTTAGACCTTAGAAGATATGCTACGAGCATATATGATAGACTTTAAAGGTAGTTGGGAAGACCACTTTCCTTTGATTGAGTTTGCATATAACAACAGCTATCACTCCAGTATTCAGATGGCTCCGTTTGAGATGCTTTATGAGAAGAGGTGTATATCTCCCATTTGTTGGTTTAAAGTATGTGAGGGTATATTGGTAGGTCCTGCCTTGGTGTTTTATACCTTAGAGAAGGTCTAGTTGATCAGGAAAAGTCTTAAGACAGCTCAGTGCCAACAGAAATCATACTCAAATGTGCACAGAAAGGATCTCGAGTTCGAGATTGGTGACTATGTGTACTTGAAGATCTCTCCTATGAAAAGAGTAAAGTATTTTGGCAAGAAAGGGAAACCCAGTCCCCGATATGTCGATCCATACCGAATTCTCAGCCATTTTGGAAAGGTAGCTTACGATCTTGAGTTACATTTATATTTTTCTTTAGTTCATTCAGTATTTCATGTCTCCTTGCTACAGAAATACATAGGTGACCCATTAGTCGTAATACCTATTGAGGGCAAAGATGTTCAGAACAGCCTCTCTGATGAACAAATCCCAGTCAAAATCCTTGACTATCAGATTCGTAGACTGAGGAATAAAAAGTTCCTCTAGTCAAAGTTCTTTGGCGGAATCAGTCCATTGAGGGATCTACTTGGGAAGCAAAAGCAGACATGCGCACCAAGTATCCTCATCTATTCTACTCTATCCAGACTCAACTCAAGGTAATAGTTTCCTTAAGCTTAATCAGTTTCATGTTCAGATTTCAGTTACAAACTTTGTATTAGTTACCATTGCATGTTCAGTTATACGTTCATAAGCCAGTTCAGTCATGTATCCATGCATCAGATATGCATGTTCAGTATGTACATTACGTTTATCAATAATCCCAATCATGCATTCATGAATCATGTTCAGCTATACTCATGCATCAGATATGCATGTTTAGTAAGATAATTCAATATACTAGTAATATCAGTTATATAGTCATGTTCCAGATATTCATGTCTAGTAAGTAAGTCAATCTCTCAGTATTCTCAATCTTAGTAGTCTCATTCGAGGATGAATGTTCCCAAGGGGGAGATAATGTAAGACCCCGTAAAATCCTAAGCTTAATTCAGTCCTTTAGGCTTGTCAAGGGGTCCTAGACTTAGAATATTTTAGCTAAGTACTCAGACTTAGTGTCATTTTAGCCTAAGAAGGTTGGAAATCTTATTTCATGACCTTTACGACCATTAAATGTTGATGTTTAGGTTGATACATGATCAGGAATGTTCGTAGGTGTTCTCGAACAAGTTTTGGATTTTTTGGACTTCATTTGAAGCTCCTTTGGAATCCCAAAATAGTGGATCAATGCGATCTTGGTGCGCCGCATCGACTATCGCATTGATTAATATTTTCTCCAGACAGCAGCGTCCAATTCTAGTGAATCAAAACAAATATGGCGGGACGTGTTGGTTATCGCATCGATGTCATCGACGTGCCGCGTCAACCTGCGCATCGACAGCCCAATTTTTAGTCATTAAAAGGCCGCGTTCTTGAGGATATTTGGGTCTTTTCCCCACGTTTTTCAGCCCCCAAAACAAAAAATAAGCCCTTTGGAGAGCAAATATACTCATTCATTCTCCAATTAGCTCAAGAACAAAACCCTAGGTGCTCAAATTTCAAATCAATAACTCAATATTAAACCATAAACTTTTAGAAATTCTTTAACAAACGTATGTGAAGTGTTCACCCAAGGGTCTCTTCCACCTTGGAGTCCAAGAATTAGTTTTTAAACTCCAAGTATATGAATTTCATGAATACCATGATGGGTTTGATAATATTAATGTTTATAATGATTATTTGAGTTTCAAATCTATAAGTTATGCTAAGTTTCATATGGAGTTTATTGATTTATATGTTTTACCATATGAGATCATGTTAAAGCCTTCAAATAGTGAATTTGATGATTGAATTGTGTGCTCACATATTGATTAGTGTTATGTGCATGTTCTATGCCTTCCAAGTGTTTGATAAATTATTCATGTGAACTATTAAGAGAATAAAATCATGCAAGTGTTTTTTAAAATACCCCAATGAGTAAATAATGATCAAGTTTATAGTGTTCATGTTTCATGTTGATCCCATGTCTCTTAATTTATGCTATCGAGTCTTGGGGGTACTTGTACCCGATAATTTAGCTGATTACCTAGGTCCATGGTCAGTCATAGAGCAATGTCAATTACATCACAATCAGTAGTACTCTCAGACTGTTAATAAACTCATGAAAACTCAGTAGAGTCAGTAATATTTCAGTCTAACTCAGTATTCAGTTCAGACCTCAGTAAACTCTACAGATCTAGGACTATCAGACATAGTCACTCGGCTCAGTATGGAACTCAGTATAGTTCCCCAGAATTCAAGACTATCAGATATAGTTTCCCAGACATCAGTTATATAGTATAAGTTATCCAGTAAATCTGTTAATCAATATTCAAACTCATTGTTTGGTGTTATCACAATCTCAGTTACAGTCTATGTATTCATGTATGTACTCTTACTCAGTCATACTTATGTTATTCAGTTATTACAGTGCATGCATATAAAACCATGCCTTTCAGCCTACCTCTCTGAGCATACCAGTACATTCAAAGTACTGAAGCATGCTTTTTGAACTATGATGTCTTATATCATAGGTTCTGACGCACGAGCTCTAAAGCACCCTTAGTAGACCATACTTTCAGCATTCAGCATAGTGGTGAGTCCTCATAGTTCGAGGACATGATTTCTATTTATAGTATTTCAGTTTATGTCAGTAGAAGGATTTAGTTGGGTTCTTGTCCCATCAACTCCACAGTTCAGATAGTTAAAGGCTTCCCAAACTAGAGTATTTCAGACGGTTATTTAGATTTCAATTTCTTCTTTCAGTTTTGGTATTTAATACTGCATTCAATATTATTTATAGATTGAACCTTACGGCATGTTTCTACCTAATTCTGAATATTATTCAGTATTATTGTTCATTTATTGCAGTAGGTACTCGGCATAGGCTAGCTTGTGGTTCCTCGAGGTTATGAGCATCCAAGGCATAGACTCAGGGCATTACAGATTCCTAGGGTCAAATCATAACAACAACTGACTCTAATGACACCATACTTCTATAGATACAACTTATAAATTACTACTCATAAGGTGTATATACAACTTAAGAAGGTAAGTCGTAAGTTGCAATGAGGCTTTCAGACATGGGGTATTACATATTCAGACATTGGAGATATTCTTCGAGCTTGTGTGATTAACTATAGTGGTAGTTGGGTTGATCCATTGTCTTTTATAAAGTTTATGCATAATAATAGCTTTCACTCATGTATTAGGATGGCTCGGTTTGAGGCGTTTGTATGGTAGGAGGTTTAGGTTTCGTAATAGGTGGTTTGAGGTTGGTGAGACAAAGATGTTTGGCCCAGATATGGTTCATCAAGTGATGAAGAAAGTGAAGGTGATTTGGGATAGACTTAAATCTACCTAAATTCACCAAAAGTCCTATATGGATAAAAGGCATAGAGAGTTAGAGTTTGATGTTAGCGATTGGGTGTTCTTTAAGGTATCTTTCATGAAGAGAGTAATGCAGTTTTGAAAGAAGGGGAAGCTCAGTCCCCGATATGTCAAACTATACTTGGTCTTGAAGAGGGTTGGTAATATTGCGTATGAGTAGGAGTTACCACCTGGTTTGATCTCCATCCATGCAATGTTTCATGTTTCGATGTTGAAAAAGTGTGTAGGTGATCCTTCGACGGTTATTCCTTTAGAGGAGGTGGGTATTTTGGATTCCTTATTGTATGAGGAAGTTCCAGTTAAAATTTTGGATCGGCAAGTTTGTCTGTTGCAGATGAAGGACGTAGCTTTGGTAAAGGTTCTATGGAGGAACCACAAGGTTGAAGAGGCTACTTGGGAAGCCAAAGAGGACATGAAGTCCAAGCATCCATTCTTGATTTCTACTTCAGATAATTGTGTGTAACGTATGTTTTATTCTTAACATCTTTGTTTTTTTACTTTGTTAAAGGTAAGAGTAGAAGTATATACAGTCAAATCGTTTTAGAAATTTCCTTGTCCCATTATTCGAGGACGAATGATCCAAGTGGGGGAGAATTGAAACACCTCGAATTTCGTCCCTTGAAATTTTTCTGAGCTTTATGCTCACTGCCCTGGGTATGACTGGAACCCATGAGTTGTATTATGTCCTGACGAGTTATTGGGATGATTCATAACCGAACTAGTAAGTTTGTGTCTTGATTCTGCTCTGAGTATGAGTGGCTTATTAAGAGCCGTAATGATATATTATGATTCATTAGGTGTAATCGTAGGATTTCCAGTGGATGTCCCAATTTATGTTCTATGTTGACTACGACTGGACCCTAAGAGTCATAAGGTCCCATTACAATTGGTTCTATTGAGTCGTAAGGATAATAGTGTAGGGTGCTTTGGTGGGACTTCCTTGGTTACGACTCATGGTGAAGAGTCATAAGGAGTAGTTACGAGTCAGGGGGTTTACTCATAATCAAAGGCGTCACTTTTCATCTTTTTAAGTTAAGGGAATTCTAAACTTTTTCCCTCTTAACAAAATAGTGAAATTCAAGAGGGGGGAGGGTGAGTTGAAAATTTTCTATGAGTCGACTACTGGATCTTCACAGTCGACTCGCCTTCAGATCAATACACTTAACAAGACAGGATAGATTTATAATAATTAAGCAAATAAGTAATCAAATATAAAGTAAGGACACCAAGATTTATCCAGGTTCGGAACACCAATGTGGTGCCAACTTCTAGTCCCCTTGGGTTTCAAAGTTTCCTTATATCATTCAATGACGGGCTCGAGTACAATAGTGAGAAACAAGTCCTGAAGACTTATTTTGTTCTTTAGATCTTGTAACATAGCTTTAGTTGATGTTACAAAGTTGACACGATTCTACTCCTTATATAAAAATTGTAAACTAAAAGTTACAAAGCCTTGTGAGACTAACATTATGACACTTTGATATTCTTCTTTGAAGTTGCGTACGTGTTTCAGCCTTTTGTCTCTTATTTTGTAGTGTCCAACTTTTTTCTATCATTCCCTTTGTGAGAAAACCCAAGAGATTTCCTCTCAATCAAGGATTTGGATTGATTCCTTGATTAAGGGATGGCACCATAATATATGTCCATGTCAGATATGTCCATACGTGGTGCAATTTCCATAATTATACATGTCTATATCAGATATGTCCATGTAATGGTTGTGACCTTTATTCCTTTTATTTTATGTCCTAATTAATTTGGTCTATTGTGATTCTGGAATTATGATCCTTCTTCTATTTCCAAGATATTAGATTGATTTGTTTGCCATACTATTTGAATTTCGTGATCCTCCTTTTCATGATTAGATGTTCTTCCATTATTGGAATTGGCTCTCTTACTTGCTTCCATGTTGAGTTAGTCTTTTTGATCCTCCATATCTTCTGGTGAGATACCCTTATATCTTCTAATATCCTGCAAAGGTCCACTCATTAGTTCGTCATTATTAAAACTTGCATACAGGAGGCTAACAATCTCCCCCTTTTTGATAATGACAAACAAGCATAAACATCAATTAACTTCCCTGTCTGTCACAGTAGTCGACCCGCTCCCCCTGACTTGTAAGCATTTCTGTTGTCCTAATTTTCTTGGGTATCATTCATCCTTTGTGTATCGAAAGTCTACTTGCTCCACCTGACTGATGGGTGCTTCCTGATTTCTTGACGTTTCTGTCTCTCTCCCTCTTTTGGTATAATCAAAAACAATAGCAGCAAAAAATAAAACATATAGACAGAATAGCAATGAGAATCAATAGACAAAGATGGATAATAATAATCTATTAACAAGGTAGAGCAAAAAAATTATGGCGGATAGTATGGTAAAGATTATCTTACAACCCATCAACACAAGGGACAGAACCCCCTTTGGAAGAAAAATTTGACAATTCACTATTTCTCCAGGAAGTATGTTAGGGTGTTATGCATATTATGACAAAACTTGTCATGGGATTTTCCAACATTTTTTACAAAGGAGGAGTATGAGGTTTGAACAGAGACAGCCAGATTATCCTTCGAGGAAGAGACTTGGGATTTGAATGAGTCCATACAAGAGAACACTCGAGAGAACAGCCTGACTCTTTCTTGTTTTATCCCATCAAGTGCCAGTCGGACCACACTTATGTCAGAGCTTGTACTTTTCCCAAGGTCCAGGAGTGTGGTAGTTGACTCCTGGAGTTTCATGTAACCTTCATCAATGGCTTTGATCCGCTACTTGAGTTCTTCTAGTTCCTTTAACAAAGAGGTAGAGAGGTTAGAAACATATTTACTTACCTTTGAAGGTTTAGCCTTAGCACAGGCAGACTCCTTCTTGCACCATTCATCTTCCACCAGGACATACCCCATGCTGCCAAACATTTTTGAATTAGAAGTTGCAGCAACTTCTATAGGGGATAAGTAGACAGATTGATGGAGTAGAACAGAAGGATCCGGGTGATGAACAGCCCATATGGCAAATGGCAGAGGCATGAACTTCTCTTGCACTCTCAAGTATGTACTCACGTGTCCAGGTTTCCTAATTGATTTTGATTTTATTGACCTGACAGTACAACACGAAGACATCATAACAAGTGATGTTGCTTAGGGATCCTTTTCACAGAATCAGAGTGGTAGCAATAATATGGGCCATGATGCGAAACTTGAAACATAATGACAAGGGACCAAAGTTGGTTGACACGGAGTTAGGGTTAGACTAAAATTTCTTGGCTTCCTCAAAGCCCACTTGAAAGTTCTCGGGCTAGTTACTGTTCATAAAAGGGACCACACCAAAAAACTTAGTATCAAAAGCATTTTCAAACATGAAGTTGTTCAAGACAAATCTTGTGCCTAGCACAAGGGTCTTGAATTTACCTCTATTTGGGGAAAGTTGGAGAATAGCATAAAATATGAGGATGGAATCTTCATAAACTACAAGTCCACAGAGGCAAAAAATCAAGGACAGATCTTGAAACTTGAAAACAGTGATTGACATTACAAGAGGCATCTTTTAATTGACGAAGATTGATGATCCGACCAGGTACGATGGAGCAATTTTTAAAGAAGTGGAATTTTTCTTTGTGAGAGTTTGTATAGAATTTGTGCATCTCTTCTTGAGAGAGGGAGTTAGGAGGGTTTGGATGAGGATTTTTTACAGAGGGGACAGGACTGGAAGAGTGTCATCATCTCTTAAGGAGATTGGATTGAGACGAGGACTCATCAGAGGACTCAAAAAGAAGAACGACATCATCGAAAAAGATTCTAGATATGTTATCCATGGAGCTAGTCTTTATCATGTGTGAGTGAGGATATGAGATTTAAAGGATGAGAGATGGAGGAGAAAAGCCTATTAAGAGGGCCAAAAGTAAGAAGGTATGAGGCGACTGTTCAGAAGAAATAATGGAGGGGAAGGTGAAGGGGCGTGAAGTGAAAGGGGTTAATGGATGTGAAAGGACAATGCACGGGGAAAGGAAAAGGCGGTAGAGGAGGTGTGGGAAATGGTGAAGTTAATGATGACTTCCCTTAAAAAATATTTTTTTTGGTAAAATAGGTAAAGTCGGACTAAGTAAAAGATTTGTGTCCAAAATATGACTCATATATCATTAATGCTGAGAATACCAAATCTTTCTTCCAGCAATGGTTTTGTAAAAATATCTACCAGATGATTTTCGGAGTCAACAAATTTTAATAAAAATTGTCACTTTCTACATGATCATGAATAAAATGATGCTTGATGTTAATATGCTTTGCGATAGAATGATACACAGTACATTTAGATAGACTAATGGCACTAGTATTGTCACACAATATGGGAACAAATTCAAAAGAAAAATTGAAATTAAGTAGTTGATGTGTGATTCATAGAATTTAAGTACAACAACTACCAATGGTTGTGTATACTGCTCCAGTTGTTGGCGAGTCAACTAAAGTTTTCTCCAAGTTGTGTCAAGGACTTAGGATATTTCCCATAAGTCCATAAAAAACTTTCACCAGGCTAGCAAAAAAGAATTCTCACATAAAGAAAGGTTAGAATTATCAAGAATAATATTATCAATGTAAAATTGTACAGTAAGGAAGTTTGAAACAAGATTTTGTTAGATCGGAGTTATATCAAAGTTATATTCTTGAAAATCATTATTTAGTAGGAAAGAATTCAATCTCTCATGCCAAGACTTTGGAGCATGTTTGAGACTGTAGTTCTTTCGACATCCATTTGAAATGACTCAAAATATTTGAAAGCAGTAATAGATAGAATTGATTCAAACCTTTCCACAAAGGAAAGGGTTTCATTATGTTCAATACCTTCTCACAATGTACCTAGTCATTCATATATTTGAGGGTGAAAGATGGAAATATTTTTTATAATTTCTTGGAACACTTAGTTTCGTTGTTTCAGATGTAGAAGTCAACTCTAGAGAGGGTATAGTTGACTTTGTTTTGTGATGGTTTTGAGGTAGTGCGAGCATTTCCTCTGGATTGTACATTACTTTGTACTTTCATGGATCAAACTCTTCCCAATATATTATAACTATTATTTTGGACAAGGCATTGCTTTTTCCCAATAGTGATCTGGGAGATTACGTTCTAATCCAGAGATCCTGGTAATTTCTCAAAAAAACTGGTTCTTTCGCTCCACTATACCATTCTTGACGTTCTCTGATGAGAGACATGCTATTTTTAACATGTTTGAGGGACCATCTTTTATCTTGGAGGAGATTCCAAACTAGGTGTCACACATCTGACTGATGTTGAGTGAGTTATGACAGCGCACACGTAAGTGTACGTGGTCTACCAAGTAATATAGTGGCCATCAAGAAAGTCGAATATCGATCCCATAGGGACTTATGTTAAAAAGCTATCCAATTCTAGTTTAACAATTGAGATAAAGTAGCCAAGAAAGTTTCAGAATTGCAAACTAAAAGTAAACTAAAATAATGCGGAAAAGTAATGCTTTTGACAATCAATGGATAGAGATCTGGGGTTAAGGCTTACAAAAAATCATACTACGCCATTGAACTTCATTCGTTAGATTTCTTATCATGGTTATTGATTCATAGGGTTTATTGCATGATCATGATCTCCCGACCTCTAATCGTCTACCTAACTTGGACATTACAACTACATCATTGAGCGGGGATGTAATAATCCAATTAGATGCATAAAGCTATCATCCTACATGTGAACCAAGCAAAGTTTCTAGGTACATCCCTATCCTAGAAGCTAATTCAAATTCCTTATTTTGTAAAGGAATAAGAACCTTACTCTATTTACCCTCATGTTCTATCTTCCTATTCTCCCTCCTGAGATCATAAGGTCGACAATAAATATATTCTAAGGGCCACGAATCCTTAAAATAGTTAAAACAGGGATAAAAAACACCCAAATATGATAAGTAATTCAACAAACATAATTCAAAATGAAAGCAATAATGATCTCGTCCTTAACCCTGGAAAAGGGGCGTTTAGCAGCTAATTGATATAACCGTATTCAACATAATTGAATAAATGTTATAATCCATTATAAACTAAATTAAGGAGATATAAAACCTAAAATAAGTGTTGAAAATCCCCTCTCCTAAGTCAAAGACGTCCAAAAGTGTTAAACAAACTGTACAAGTAATGTATTTATAGGTGGGGAACAATTGTTGTGTGGGAATAGGCCATGCGTTTCCCGTTCTAGAGCATGGGAGTAGAGGGTGAACCACCTAGGGTATTGCACCACTCCAAAGGAGGCTCAGACTTCCTTATATCACCATTTTAAAGGGATCTTCATGGGCTTATATACTTGCCATCTCTGGACGTCCACTTTTGTATCTAACCTTTGCCTTGTGCATTTGCCTTCCCTTCCAAGATTTTGGTGTTGTTTTCCCTTTAATTTCCAGCTTTTTCAACAAAAATATATCACCATAATAAACTACACAATAATCCTACATCATCAAACACCATGTAATAGAACTCAATACAATAGAATATCGAGAACAACAAGCTAGAAACTCGAGCTAAGACTAGGCTTGCACACGTTGATCTTTAACTTATTGTTTTGACTCTTGACTTGTTCTATTTAAAATTTTCACACTATAAATAAGTTGTTCCACTCATAAATACACAAAAATAACATTAGTAACTCATTTGACACATTAGAATCCATCACGATAGACTAGAACAACACCTAGCTCAAGCTAGTAAAACTAGTTTTCTCGTCTAGACTCTAAACGATTGTTTTGAACCCAAACTTGTTTGAAAACACCTTTAAACGTTGTAATAACTTGCTTGAACACTTAAATTATTATTTATATCATCATTAACACATAAATCACACAAATTATTCTCCAAACAAGGCTAAATAAACTAGGATAACAACACTAAAGTGCATAAATACATCCCACATCACCATCCCACACTTAAAGCCTTGTTCATCTTTGAAAAAATCTTTACTCTAAGCATCATAATCTGGGTAGAGTCTACACTTCTACTACATGTAAGACACTCAAGCTAGTACTGCAATGACTACACATAATGCAAGTTTCTATGCTAAGCATGTTATGTACACAACTAACAGTTCAAGAACACTACTTGAAAACATTCTAGCCTCAAGAATTGACTCACCAAGTTGGCAAAATCATGCATATTTCTCAATAAAAGACATCATACAAATCACCCACATTCATCAAATATGTTCCTTCACAACAAGAGAGTTACCCATAATCACTCATATAAATGCACTTTATAACACAATGGGTACAAGAATTAAGTTACGCTCACTCTCACAAGGAATTTACAAGTTACATAAAATGAACCATATGTTTTTCCTTAGTGTAGTACTCCACTAATATCAGAATGATGAAGATTAGATCAAATAGGTCTTTAATGATTGTAATATAGGCTAAGGGACGGGTAGGAACTACTATTATGGCTAGTAATAGTGACTATCTTCCCTAAGAGCTTTAATATAGCACATTATATAATTAAGACCAATATATAACAACCCAATTTACACCACTTCTATCTACCCACATCTTTTTTTATTTGCCCCATCTCATTAAGCTTACTTGCATACACTGTGGTGGGAATGTGTTATGTACATATCATTCAATTTTACACTTTTTTGCACCCAATTTATGCTACACGCCCCTATGAAAGTCACCCTTAACTTAAGTGATTTGCCTTAATTGAGGTGGTCAATGTCCAAGGAGGACTAGAGCTAAAACAGGTTCATTATAACACACATGGGCTAAAAAATAGGAATTTCTTTAGCACAACTTTCTTGAACTCCCAACCACAACACAAAGATCTTTACACACCGATAACTATCACTTAGAGGCTTCAATTTCACTTTTCTCCCTCTTGAAATTTAAACTCCTTAATTGATTTTATGCTAAGCACTAGGAGCTTTTGATTAAATTAAGGTCAATAAAGGAAGGGGATTAGGCTACACATGAGGCTGCCAAAGAAAAAGCTAAAGGCTCAATGGGGGTTAACTAGGATAATGCACAAGGGTAGGTAAAAAAAATGTATAACACTTGGCTATCAAAGAAATGTCTATGTCATCTCCTAATCCCACTCTTTATTTTGCTTTGCACACACACCAGGCAAGTTCTAGTCATCACATGCAACAAGGAATATACAAACACCTCACACACATATGGAACATGCTCGATTCACATAGAATCTTTATAGACTCTTAATCAAAAAATAGCATGAATTAAACATTAAGCCAACAAGTACAAGAGTCATAATCAAGAGCCTAGGAGTCTCAAAAGTAGTAATTCACACAATCAACATGCTTTTATAACCAAAACACTCACATCATGCAGTCACATATAGCACCAACAAGAACATCTTACTTATTTCTTACACAAAAAAATTAAAATTACCCTAAAAATAGGAATTTCCCCACCCCATACTTAAATATCTACTTTGTCCCCAAAGTAGAATTTAAAAGTAGAGATAGAAATACTCTTTGAGGCCTCTAGGCCTAGCTGGTAGCAGCTTTACACATCAAGAAGGGACCTCACACTCAGTCTTTGCCATGTTCCTTAGCTCAGGTTTTCTAGTACTCAGCCTTCCCATCAACCTATGACTCAACAAAAACAAAAACTAGAGAAGTAAAAACTAAGAATACTAAAAATAGAACATATTTTACTTGGGTTACCTCCCAAGAAGCGCCTGATTTAGTGTTGCGGCATGACACAATCAATTTTTTCCTCCATCTTAAGGATATGAATTATACCCCCAACTTTACATCCATATTTTTGCTTCGCTCATAGGGAAGTGGTACAAAGATTAAGGAACCGAGTAATAGATAGTGCATGGTAAACCAATCAGCCTTGAAGTGAGGTGTGTTTCTATGTTGCTTAACTGGTGTAAAATCAAGAATATAGGATTCTTATTTCTTATCTTTACACCCTCCCACTATTTTAGATAATTCCACAGACAAGACATCATCTAAACATAATATGGAAAAGTTCTTTGAATGAGGCCCAACCAATCCTACTTCAAAATTTGTACAATCCACAACACCCTCACTCATATTCACCTTCTCAATTGTAGTCTCAAAAGAGAGATAACAGTTGAATGGATGTAATTCTGTGTTTGTTCCACAGATTGGATAGTATCCTCTTAATAATTTTCCTTTCATAGCATCTATGAACATGGTGGTGGTGGTATCCCCTTAGCCTGTTTAACAACTTTAGTTTTTGAGTACTCAGACTTCCTCGAATTATCAGCAACTTTGTCTGCAATCGATTGGAGAGTTAACTTTGAATCTACCTCCATCTTATTTTACAACTACTTTGTAACCACCTGCTAGTTCTTCATGTCTTCCAACAATTGTTCGTGAGATGCTAAAAGTTGATTCAGCATCTCTTCCACACTACTATTGAGTTGTGACCTGCATGTTCGGTTGTTGCCATTGAAACTGTTGTTGTTGGTTGTTCCATAATTATATTTGTGGCTAAGTATGCAATATTTTATTATCGGTGTTCACATAATATTTCCTTTGAGCATAGCCAACAAACAATTATGAATCGGGATTGATAGCACACATAGACGCAGAATAACCACTGTTACCACAAACCATACACCAACTTGTGGTCTGCTTCACAGATAGAATAGTATCCACCTCATATTGTGAAGGTCTCATCAACACACTTCTATTAAAATCTAGACAATAAGCCTCATGATGGGTTCCCCCTCAAAAATAATAATAATCGTCATCACTCGAAAACTATTTATCCCAGGCTGACATATCAAGAAGTATGATAAAAAAGAAATAAAAGAAACCTAAAAAACTAAACTATTTACAACTCAATATATCTAAACTAAAAATAAGATAGTTGTCAATTTACAAGTCCCCAAAAATGGTGTCAAAACCTTGACAGCGCACACGCAAGTGTACGTGTCTACCAAGTAATATAGTGACCTTCAAGAAAGTCAAATATCAATTCCAAAGGGACTTATGTTAAACAGCTATCCAATTCTAGTTTAACAATTGAGATAAAGTAACCAAGAAAGTATTAGAATTGTAAATAAAAAGTAAACTAAACTAATGCAGAAAAGTAATGACTTTTGATAATCAATGGATAGAGATCCAGGGTTAAGGCTTATGAACAATCATACTACGCCATTGAACTTCATTTGTTAGATTTCTTATCTTGGTTATTGATTCGTAGGGTTTATCGCATGATCATGGTCTCCCGACCTCTAATCGTCCACCTAACTTGGACATCACAACTACATCATTGAGCGAGGATATAATAATTCAATTAGATGCATAAATCTATCATCCTACATGTGAACCAAGCAAGTCTTCTAGGTACATCCCTATCCTAGATGCTAATTCATACTCCTTATTTTATAAAAGAATAAGAACCATACTCTATTTATCCCTATGTTTTATCTTCTTATTCCCCTTCCTGAGATCACAAGGTCGATAATGAATATATTCTAAGGGACATGAATCCTTAAATTAGTTAAAACAAGGATAAACAAACACCCAAATATGATAAGAAATTTAACAAACTTAATTCAAAATAAAAATAATCATGATCTCGGCCTTAACCCTGGAAAAGGGGCATTTAGGCACTAATCGATATAACTGTAATCAACATAATTGAATACATATTATAATCCATTATAATGCTAAATTAAAGAGATGTAAACCCTAAAAGAAGTGTTGAGAAGCCCTTCTCATAAGTCAATGACATCCAAAAGTGTTAAACAAAGTGTACAAGTATTGTATTTATAAGTGGGGAACAATTGTCGTATGGGAATAGGCCATGCGCCGCCCATTCTATAGAATGGGAGTAGAGGGAGCACCACCTGGGGTATTGAACCACTACAAAGGAGGTTCAAACTACCTTAGAGCACCTCTATAAAGGGAGATGCTTGGGATTATCTACATGCCCTCTCTGGACATCCATTTTTGTGTCTAACTTTCTCCTTCCCTTCCAAGCTTTTGGTGTTGTTTTCCCTTTAATTTACAGCTTGTTCAACATCCATATATCACCATAATCAATTCCAAAAGCATCCTACATTATCAAACACCATGGATTAGATCTCAATACAATAAAACATAGAGAACAACATGCTAGAAACTCGAGCTAAGACTAGGCGTGCCCACGTTGATCTTTAACTTATTGTTTTGACTCTTGGCTTGTTCCATTTGAACTTTTCACACTATAAACAAGTTGTTACACTCATAAATATACAAAAATAACATTAGGAACTAATTTGACACATTATAATCCATCACGATAGACTGGAACAACACCTAGCTCAAGCTAGTAAAACTAGTTTTCTCGTCTAGACCCTAAATGATCATTTTGAACCCAAACTTGTTAGAAAACACCTTTAAACATTGTAATAACTTGCTTGAACACTTAAATTGTCATTTATATCATCATTAAGGCATAAATCACATGAATTATCCTCCAAACAAGGCTAAGTAGACTAGGACAACTACACTAAAGAGCATAAATACACCCCACATCAAGTTACACTTAAGACGGACTATCAGATATACTTTACCAAATTTGCATAAGAGGCTGAGATTTACTGAGCTGATTTGATGCCATTGTCTCTAGCGTTGTCACTAATTTTGACTGATCCTCCACCTATATTCTTTAAAGCAGAAGAGATTTCTTTATTTTTGATCAAGTATATGGAACATCCGCCATCAGGAGCCCCTATTTTCTTTTTATGGTTTTTGCAGACATATCATGTAATACAAGAAGATTAATTCTACTTAGGTACCTAAGTGGTCTTGGGTCCTTGTGGATTAGATGTTCTTTCTTTGGGCTTCCAAACCCTCACACTTTTTGGCTTATACCTGTAGGTGTAGGATTTGTGCCCTCTCTATCCACAGATAAAATAGATGGGTCCTCAAGAGGAGAAAGAGATCTTAGCTAATTTAAATGACCCTGATAATGAACTTGAATTATTTTTTAAGAAATTTTGATCTTACAAAACTGTGGCTAGGAGATTTCCTAAAGTTGTTTAACTAAAATTTTACGTCATCAAGCTCTTCATGAAGAAAGTCAATTTCAATTTGACATGCTTCGATTTCTATCTGATAACTTCTTTGTACCTCTTTGAGTTTTTGTTTAAATCGAGCTTTGCAACTTTTTTTCTCTTGAGCGATTTTGTTATATACATCATATCAAAGTTAGATTCAAGAGTATTATAGTTGTGACAATCATGTAGTGTTACCTCGCTAGATTCACCTATTGCTATGAAGCATATATTGGCAGCCTCTACTTCTTTTTTAGTTTCATCTTTATCACTCCAAGCTCTAAAGTTTTTATTCTTTCTGGATGGTTGTCTTCTCAACTCTGGAAAATTTTGTTTGAAGTGTTCAGGCCTTCCACAGTGATAATAGCAATCATCATTTCTTGTAGAGTCATTATTTCTGGCTCTTTGGGATCTTTGTTGTCTCTGTCTCATGATCTGCCTTACTCCATGGTTGATAAGGGACATCCCTTCGCTATTAGCATCTTCGTAATGTCCTCTTCTTCAGTTGAAGCAGTGTTGAAAGCTACTAGTTTCTTTTTTTTCTCCTTGTGGTACCTGCTAATATAATTTTTCTTATATGCAATAAGGTTACCTCATAGTTTGTCATATGTCATGTTGTTTAGATCTCCATCTTCCAGAATGACAGCCTTGGTTTCCTAAATCTTTGCGAGACTTTGGACCAGCTTCTGGACTTGTAGGCTATATGGATAGATCATTCCCAGTGATTTCAGTTCGCATACGATCTTATTGAATCTGGCAAACATTGTTTCAATTTTCTCATTTTTTTTCATTTTAGATAGCTCGTATTCATTTACCAGGGCAATAATTTTTTACTTCTTCACTTTGGTGGTTCCTTCAAGGTTACCTCCAATTTGTCCCACACTTCTTTTGCAGTCTCACAAGTTGACATTTTGTTATATTCTTCTCCACTCACTGCACAAAGAAGTAGACTTATAGCATGTGCATTAGTTTAAATTACCTCTTATTGATCTTTTGTGACCTCAAAGCTTTCAAGGTATTCTATGTCAGAACTAATAGATTTTTTTCTTTGTCCTTTAACTTCTCTTTAAGTCTTAGAATCGGATTTGGACCCTTCTTGATGACAACCCATACTTGGAAGTTATTTGATTGGACAAAGATTTTGAACCTATTTTTCCAGTAGGAGTAATGTTGTCCATTAAAGTATAGTGGTCTTATGGAGGAGTGGCCATCCTGGAGAAGAGGACTAGGGATTTGATAATTTGACATTTGATATTTACTCATTTACGGTTAAGCAACACTATTGGTGAGACCTGCTCTAATACCATTTGAAATTCAAGAGGGGAGCTGAATTGAAAATTTTCTCTGAGTCGACAACTGGCTCTTCACAGTTGACTCACCTGTGGATTAGTACACTTCCCAAGACAGATTAGATTTAAAACAATTAAGAAAATAAGTAATCAAACATAAAGTAAAGACACCGATATTTATCTTAGTTTGGAACAAAAATGTGGTACCTATTTCCAGTCCCCTTGGGTTTTAAAGTTTCCTTACATCGTTTAATGTCGAGCTCGAGTACAATAGTGAGAAATAAGTTCTGAAGATTTATTTTGTTCTTTAAATCTTGTGACACAGATTTATTTGATATTACAAAGTTGACTCAGCCCTACTCTTTATATAAAAATTGTAAACTAAAAGTTAGAATGCCTTGTGAAACTAAGATTGAGACACTTTGATATTCTTCTTTGAAGTTGCATACGTGCTTCAGCCTTTTGTCTCTTCTTTTATAGTGTCCACCTTTTTTTGTCGTTACCCTTTGTGAGGAAACCCAAGAGATTTCTTCTTAATCAATGATTTGGATTGATTCCTTGATTAAAAGATGGGACCATAATGTATGTCGACATCATATATATCTATACGTGGTGCAGTTTCCATAATTATACATGTCTATATCAGATATGTCCATGTAATGATTGTGGCCTTCCTTCATTTTATTTATGTTCTGATTGATTTGGTGTTCCATGATTCTGGGATTGTGATCCTTCTATTTTTAAGATATTTGATTTATTTGCTTTCCATACTATTTGAATGTCATGATCCTCCTTTTCATGATTGGATGTTCTTTCATTTTTAGAGCTGGCTCTCTTGCTTGCTTCCATGTTAAGTTAGTCTTTTTGATCCTCCATATCTTTAGATGAGATACCCTTCTATCGTCCAATATCCAGTGAATGTCCACTCATTAGTTTGTCATTACTAAAACTTGAATACAGGAGCCTAACAAATAGAAACCTATGTGTAACACCCTGCATTTTGAGCTAGAAATCGAATCATCATTCCTACGTGTGTAAACTATAACCCCATGATTTATATTTGAACATATATGTCATGATCATTATCCTAGTGTGTAAAGTTCTATAAGGTAAAAAATATTCATAGGAATCACTTAGAGCAAGGTTGAACTAAGAGCTTTTGAATCGGCTAAATTTTGGTGTTCGATTCTAAAAGGGTAAGCTTTGAATGTGTATAACATCTTGCATATGTGAAATTTTTAAGCTTAAGACCCACCAAGTTGTAGATAATTGAATTATCTTTTCAATGATACCAATTTCTCTTTAATCTGATACCCAAGCGAAAAGTTATGGTCATGCAAAGGGTCGTGCATCGCCTGACAAATCGCAGAGGGCCACTGGAAAGGGTGTGTGATTGGCCATGCGATGACCACTTAAGGGCAGGCAGATTGTCCATGCAACACCCACCTTGGCTTGGGCGATCTGCTGGGCATTGCCTGGGTCATTGCACAGTGCCAAAAGTGCTCTGTTTTGACTTAAATCAAGGGTGTGGAAGTCTTTTCACACCCCTAAACCATCCCTAATCACTCCAAAACTAATTAAGGGAGTTTTAAACATATTAACTCCACTCTCTAAACCCTAAACAATCAGTATATGACTTCAAAACCCTTCCCTTATTCCCAAGAACAAAATTTAATCCCTTTCTCAAGAAACCAAGGAATTCAAGCATCAAGTTCAAGAAATCCTCAAGGAATTTTCAAGAATCCGTCTATTAAGGTATGTAGGAGTTCATCCATGGGGCCCCTTTCACCCATGGATCCCAAAAACCTTTCTTTGATTTAAAATATGAGTATTTCCCATTATTATGAAGTTGTATATGTTCAAAATGAGTTTAAATCATGTTTCTTCTTAGTAATTTGACTCAATTCATGTCCTAGTATGATCCCATGAAAAGATTGGCTATCTCATGTCTCAAATTTTAATTTCTCATTTCATGTTCAATTGAATTTTATGTCATAGCATCGAATTATGAATTTAGCCATGTAATCATGTTGTTTTTGCATGTTTAAAAGCATTCCCATGTTCAAGTTCATGATTCTCACATGTTTGGTGGAATGTTAGTGTTTTGGATCTTTGAACCATGATTCCTATACTACAGTTATAAGTATTGATATCGTGTTTTATGGTCATTCAGTGTTGGCGGGTTATGAACACCCGATACCTATGTATTTTTACATATTTCCATTTTTCAAGTAACAAGTCAGTCATACCATGGTTTTATTATCATATTCAGAACACCATGATCATGTTGAGCACTATTAGTTTATATGTTTATAATTATTTCAGAATTTGTATGCATTGTTGTTTTCAAAATACCATGACCTGAGTTTATCAGTTAATAGTGCATGCACCAGTTAGTACTATAGTGTCATTCAGTTAGGAGTAAGATTTAGCACCAAGCAAACCCAGAGATGGGGGCATTCCTGCCAGTATAGAATGTGACCCTTAGTGGCAATCCTTGAGTTACAGAACTACGTAGCCAGGGTAGGTTTGAGATGTCTTCCTGACAATTTAGCATTGACACATATCTTATGAGAGCACCTGCCCGTATCGGGTGACTCCTTAGTCCTTCGGGACAACAGTTAGTGATACTACAGTTTTGGTTTTATTTTGATGGCAAGGATAGAACAGCCTTCCTCAATGTGGGTTAGATGTTGGACTCAATGATAACTCACATGGTTTGTATCGGTTAGATAATAGCTCCCACAATCTCAGTATAATATTCAGTGTATTCTCAGTTCAGGTTTGCTTGACCAAGTGTGCAGATTTTTAGTTATTTAGTTTTATAGTTTTCAGTCTTTCAAATTATAGATTTATCTCAGTACAGATGTATGCTTGGTCTTGCATTCTCAGATATTACAGTTTTCATGCATTCATGATTAGTTATTTCATGTTGTTCAGTTAGTCCTTATCTCAAATACATAGTATCCCATAATTTCAGTCCAATCATTAAGACTAAGTAGAATTTAGTTTTACGTGATCAGTATTCAGTTATCGGTCATTCAGTTAATCAAATTAGGTTAGTATATGTTATGTTTGGTTTTGTATGTTTATGCATTCGTGCATAGTATATTTGTGTATTCAGATCCTCGAGTTATGTCATTTTCCATCACGTAGTTTCAGACTCAGTATTCATACGGTATCCATATTTTATTATTTCCCAGCTTTAGTTCTGCTTATTCTACAAAGTATAGTTTTAAGAAACTAAGTGTGGTGATTAACCAGTTTATCAGATTATTTTTGTTACTCGTGATTTAAGCTACTTTAGATTTCAGACTATTTTAGTCTCTTGGTGAGTCTACTTGCACTTAGTATGCATGTTTTAAGATTATGTGCCTACTCAATTTTACTTATTGCCCACTTACTCGGTACATTCCAGAAGTATTGATCCACATATACGGCTGTGCGGCTACATTATTTCATAATATAGGTACCAATTGTAGCTCACACATCATGATTAGACAGTTGCAGTTTCCAGCCAGCAGGTGATGAGTTCTCCTATTTTGGGTACTCCAATCAGATATTGTTCATGTACTTTATTTTATTATTCATATGTATTGATTAGTAGTGGTTGGAGGTATATTCCAGCTATCTATAGTCAATATAGTAGAGGCTTCATAGATGTCAGTTAGAGTCAGTCATGTAATTTCAGTTCTCTCTTCAGTTTTATCATATTATAAATTGTATCAGTATTATATTTTTCCCAAATTTTGTCATGATTATATTTTCAAACAGCAGAAACTATAATTTAATAAATTATAAATCAACTTCTCAATAGTATGCCAGTTTATGGGTTAGTTTGGGATCACCTATGGTTCTAAGCATCGTGTTACAACTAGGGGGTAGTCTCAAGCCGTAACAAACTTGGTATCAGAGCCCAAAGTTCAAGAGTCCTAGGTTGTCTATGCACCTATGTTTAGTAGAGTCTTACAGAACGGTACGGAGACGTCTATATTTTTCTTCGAGAGGCTACAAGTTATTTAAGAAATGTTCCCTACTTTTATGTCTCAGATCATGCAGTAGAAGTGTTCTCTGAAGAACTTATACAAATTCTCACGCTAATCCATTCATGCCAACTCTGCTTTATTATTGAGGCAACAGAAATACTCAAACTCAAATCCCTATAGATGGAGCTTTTTCAGACAATCCCCACAGATAGTTATGGGGGATTACACACGGGATTAAAGAGATGTCATCAGTTCCCTTATGTTCTAGAGTTTGAAATATTTTTTTCATGTTCATGAAAAATTATGCACTAAGCCTAAGTTAGATGTGCCCTCAGATCCCTTCTCAGAATCCTATGACAGCATGTGACCTAGAATTAGAAGCATAAACCCAAAAGTTTAGCAACAATAAAGTGGGGATAGTGTTATCTGAATTTAGTAGATTATGTATCCATGGGGCTAGTTGTATGGAAGGTGAGCTAGTAGGATTGAAATAGTGTATGTAAGAATTTAAGTTTGTTGATTCAAAATTATATATTGTTGATGTCGGATGTTCAGGTGTGATGATAATTCTCATGGTTTAGGGAAAATATAAGTTTAGAGATATGATAGTAGACGACTATGGTGGAAGTAGTATCGTTAATTATAGTTTGGGAATATCCATGTTAATTGTTAGAATCTAAG
This sequence comes from Capsicum pubescens, assembly GCA_030864215.1. NCBI lineage: Eukaryota > Viridiplantae > Streptophyta > Magnoliopsida > Solanales > Solanaceae > Capsicum > Capsicum pubescens. Next base: position 146,552,064 of record CM061546.1, on the reverse strand, counting down.
TTTGAATCCTTGAAGATTAAGTAAATAGAAAGAAGAGTTAAAACTCTAGATAGTGTGAACTCAGGGTATGGTGATACTCATAAAGATTCTAAGTTAGTAAGTGCTCAAGTGATTATATGATGGCTATTGGTCTATAGAAAGTTAAGAATTGTATCTTAAAGGAAGTACTAGCAGCGGGTTCTACACTTTCAGATATAGTCTTTCAGGTTGAGTTTATTATTTATGTGTCTTGTTATATCTCGGGCTCCAAAATAAAGTGGTTGCAGTTCAGTTTAGAGTTTATTAAAGGGGTCTACAAACTTAGAATGATGGCTCAAAGCTAAGGGGGGATAATAGAACAAGTAACCAAGTTAGGCTCTCAGATTAGTAATGCTAGTGTATTATAGAACGTCAGTAAGGAAGGAAGGTGCCCAACCCATTCTTATCTTAGTGCGAAGTTTTGTACTTCAGTTATCACGATATCTACTTATTCTCTACATGTCAGCTCTATGATCATAGCTCATATCATACACTTTCAACAGAATCATGTACGTTTCCAGATCCTAGTACAAGGAGTTCCACTTCACTCAGCAGTACAAATCATATTCTATGAAATCATGAACTCCAAACTCATGTAATACAGCTCATGACTCATGCACTTATGCTTTACAGAATGTTCAGTTCGATATACTCATAGTACACTCTTAATGATCAGTGAAATTTAGATTATGTCATGTATGTCCTCAGTTTATCTCTCTTCAATGAATTCATGCTTTTGATATTCTATTCCTCAGGCCTCAGTTAAGTATCCAAGTTATGTACAGTATTCTTTCATATTTCAGGTCCTTATGTTCTAACTTTTCAGTGACCTCTCCTTATGTAATGATAGTAGTGATGAGTAATTGTTTAGATGGGACAGAGTAAATGTTCCTTGTTAAAGAAAAGATTATAACATGCTTGTTGTATCTAAGGCTATAGGATTGAAGGAAGATTGAGGTTAAGCTTTTAATATATGTCATGGTTAGTTGATAATTTCATGTGTGTCTTCTTAAGAATAGTACAAGAAAGTTGTTATTGATAGGGGTTTAGAGAATATGAGAAAGATATTTTTGTGGTTGTTTTCCTAGAAGTTCATGTGAAGTTATGAAGATAGGCTTGAATGTTATGTTTGTGTATAAGTGGATGAATGCATTGTGCATCAGTGAATTCCTAGTAAGGGGTTGAATTTAGTTGTTAAAGTGGTAAGAAAAAATAGTCGTGAGATAAGAAGTGGTGAAAATGCATGGGGTATTGAATTCATGGTTTAGACTAGTATTACAGTATTGTGTGTGCACTTTGTAGATTCGAGTAGGCTTGATCATAGTGAGAGAATTTAGTTCATCTCAGACTTCTGTAGATAAAGTTATCAGTGCCCATGTGAATATTTTAAGTAGCCTCAGTAAAGTGCAGTTTTGAAGTGGAATGTATAGTTGAGTATAAGTTTTTAGTATGATTCAGTCTGCATAGCCAGCAATCCAGTCTAGTAGTCAGACAAACAAGTTCCTATGGTTTTCCATCTTTTCTATTCATGAGGTAATTCATTCTAATGCAAGTTGTAAATTCAATTCAGTTCATGCATCATGTTTCCGATTTAGATATTCAGTTCGTAAGTGTCCAGTGCATCATCTCAGTCTTTCCTTAGTATTTCAGCAAAGTCAGTATCATTCGGGGGACGAATGATCCCAAGGAGGAGATATTGTAATACCTCAATCTTTCATGTCCTTGACCTCTCAGCTTTTCTTTACAAAAATAGATCCAGCTTGAGGTAATGGTTACTCAAAAGTTGACTCTCTCGTTTCTATCTGAAACTTACAACCATTCTTATGTCATTACATGTATTCACGAAATCAGTTCAGTTCATGTATCATGCTCAGGCTCAGTTATGCAATCATGTTCCAAGTCATGCATGTTCAGTATATAGTCACAGTTACCTTAGTATTCTCAGTCTAACTAGTCTCATTCGAGGATGAATGATTCCAAATAGGAGATAATGTAACACCCCGCATTTTGAGCTAGAAATCGAACCATCGTTTCTACATGTGTAAATTATAACCCCATGATTTACATTTGAATATTTATGTCATGATCATTATCCTAGTGTGTAAAGTGCTATGAGGTGAAAAATGTTCATAGAGTGCTATGAGGTGAAAAATGTTCATAGGAATCACTTAGAGCAAGGTTGAACTAAGAGTTTTTGATTCAACCAAATTTTGGTGTTCGATTCTACAAAGGTTAGCTTTGAATGTGTATAACTTCTTACATATGTCTAATTTTTCATCTTAAGAACCACCAATCTATAGATAATTGAATTAGCTTTCCAACGATACCAATTCCGCCTTAATTAGATACCCGAGCAAAAAGTTATGACTATGCAAAGGGTCGTGCGTCGCCAGACAAATCGCAGAGGGCCACTGGAAAGGATGTGTGATTGGCCATGCGATCCCACCTAAGTGCTGGACTCTTGGCCATGCGACGCCCACCTTGGCTTTGGCGATCTTCTAGGTTTTGCCTGGGTCATTGCACAGTGCCAAAAGTGCTCCGTTTTGACTTAAATCAAGGGCATGGAAGTCTTTTCACACCCCTAAACCATCCCTAATCACTCCAAAACTAATTAAAGGAGTTTTAAACACATTAACTCCACTCTCTTAACCCTAAACAAACAGTATATGACTTTAAAACCCTTCCCCTATTCCCAAGAATAAAATTCAAGCCTTTTCTCAAGAAACCAAGGAATTCAAGCATCAAGTTCAAGAAATCCGTACGGGATTTTCAAGAATCTGTCTATTAAGGTATGTGGGAGTTCATCCATAGGGTCCCTTTCACCCATGGAGCCCAAAAACCTTTCTTTGATTTAAAATATAAGTTTTTCCCATTATTATGAAGTTGTATGTGTTCAAGATGAGTTTAAATCATATTTCTCCTTAGTAATTTGACTCAATTCATGTCCTAGTATAATCCCATGAAAATATTGGTTATCTCATGCCTTAAGTTTCAATTTCTCGTTTCGTGTTCAATTGAATTTCATGTCATAATATCGAATTGTGAATTTAGCCATGTAATCATGTTGTTTTCACATGTTTTAAAGCATTCCCATGTTCAAGTTCATGATTTTCATATGTTTGGTGGAATGTTCATGTTTTGGATCTTTGAACCATAATTTCTATACTACTGTTATAAGTATTGATATCGTGCTTTATGGTCATTCAGTGTTGGTGGGTTATGAACACCCGATACCTATGTGTTTTTTCATATTTCCATTTTTCAAGTAATAAGTCAGTCAGACCATAGTTTTATTATCATATTCAGAACACCATGATCATATTGAGCACTATCAGTTTATATGTTTATAATTACTTCAGAATCTGTATGAAATGTTATTTTCAAAATACCATGACCTGAGCTTATCAGTTAATAGTGCATGCACCAGTTAGTACTCCAATGTCATTCAGTTAGGAGTAAGATTTAGCACCGAGTAAACCCAGGGATGGGGGCATTCCTGCCAGTTAGGGTGTGACCCTTAGTAGCAATCCCTGAGTTACAAAATTACGTAGCCAGCGTAGATTTGAGATGTCCTCCTGCTTGTTTAGGGTTGACACGTATCTCATGAGAGCACCTGCCAGTATAGGGTGACTCCTTAGTCATTCGGGACATCAGATAGTGATCACTATAGTTTAGGTACTATTCGATGGCAAGGATAGAACAACCCTCCTCAACGTGGGTCAGATGTTGGACTCAATGATAGGTCACAGAGTTTATGTCGGTTAGATGATATCTCCCACAGTCTTAGTATAGTATTCAGTGTATTCTCAGTTCAGGTTTGCTTTACCAAGTGTACAGATTTTCAGTTATTCAGTTATACAATTTTTAGTCTTTCAGATTACAGATTTATCTCAGTACAGATTTATGCTTGGTCTTGCATTCTCAGATATTACAATTTTCATGCATTTATGCTCAGTTATTTCATGTTGTTCAATTAGTCCTTTTCTCATATTCACAATACCCCACAGTTTTAGTCCAGTCATTCAAACAAAGTACAATTTAGTTTTACATGATCAGTATTCAGTTATCAGTCATTCATTTAATCTGATCAGCTTAGTATATGTTATGTTTGGTTTTGTATGTTTATGCATATGTGTTGACATCCAATTTCGACCCTCCGATATTATTTTTAGGCTATTATTTTATCAAAATTATCTAATTTTAATTATTAATATGTTTTACACATTACTCGTGTATTAAATACATACTGACGCATTTGCACTATGGTGTTTTATACTATAGGTTCAGAAGCATGAGCTCCAGAGCATCAGTAGCATTCCAGTTTCAGCAATTAAAGTTAGCAGTGAGTCCTCATCCTTCGAGGACATGATCATTTACTTTATTTCTTCATTACTTAGTTTATTTTAGTAGTTGGAGTTAGTTGGGGACGTCCCATCAACTCCTTATTCAGACATTTTAGAGGCTTTCAGACTACAGTGTTTTCAGACTACAGCATGTTTTAGACATTATTTCAGTTTTGGTATAGTCGTACCACATTATTTAGAGATGTTTTTATCAGATGTTTATCAGTTTTGAACCTTATGGCCTTTCAGTCTTTCTTTCTGCATATTTATAGTGTATTATTTAGTACTCAGTTACAGATATCAGTCATGGGTTAGCTTGTGGTCCATCGGGGTCATGAGCACCGTGTAACCTTTTGGATACCTGATTCAGGGCGTTATAATTAAACTGTGTTTCTGCATTATTAAACTACATTTCTGCATTATTAAATTACGTTTCTGCATTATTGAACCACATTCCTACAGTATTAAACTATGTTTCTGCATTATTAAACTTCGTTCCAGCATTATTGAACTGTATTTTTGCATTATTACAACTGTATTTGTGCATTATTCTGCATTACTAAAGTTGTGTTTCTGCATATTAATGTTAATACCAGCATGATAGTAATTGGCATCATGTTATTTTCAGCCGTTAATGACTTCAATATGTTAAACATAAAATTTCTACATGTCAATTTGTTCTGCCACATTTAAATGCATCCTTGTCACGTTAACGCATTTTAATATTTTGTTCTCATTAGTTTATAACACTTAATTCGTGAGAACAATTCCTTGACACATTTACCACACTTTTGACACCCTCTTGTAAATACTTGACAACACATTGTTACACACATGAGTCACAGTTGTCTTTTGTCACCAATTGTTGAATACTTAGATACCATGCCTATAGGTCAATGACACAAAATAAATAATTATTTGTCTTTGCATGATGATCACATTTATAAACGTTAATTAACCAAGAGGCTAACTTGGGATAATTATGTGCTACGTGATGTCCTACTTGTTATGCGCTTTGAGTCCTAGGCAACATAGCTTTATTTCATCTAGATCCCAAAACCAAAATAGCAAAGTCCAATATCTCTTGGACGATAGGTGGGACGATAAGAATGTCTAAAAATGTTAGTTCTATCCTTGTCCTAGAACGTCTTTAGACTTGACATCCAGCTTAGGTGGGGTGGGACGGGTAGTCATTCGGAAGTGATGATCCCAACGGATATTGACGGTAAGACTAATGACATTGTCACTTGTCTAAGAGTTCATCCAATGGGTCGGATGATGATTAAACAAGTTGGAGTTCTGATCTGAATGAGACCAAAACAATCCTTTGTTTGATTTTGACAATTTCTTTTGTCTTTTTATTTACTTTACATGTTTATTTATTTGGGGTAGTTAATTTATTATATAAGCAGTCCCCTTTTATTATAAATTATATCATTTTTTTCTCCTCGCTTGTCTTATTATATGTGTTTACTGTTTTTATCACTTAGCTAATTAACAATTAGAAATAATAAAATAACATGTGTTTTGTTCATTAATTGTTTTATCACTTAGTTAAACATTAAATTAATAATAAAACAAGAGACCTTATTTGATCACATAGAATCCCCACGTAAAATACAAATTCGGTTGGGAACCACCTTTGTGGACCTCGAAAGGTGCCTAACACCTTCCTTTTGAGGTAATTTGAATCCTTACCCGAACTCTAGTGAACTAGGACAAAACACCAAAGTAGGTTCATAGTAGCCTAGACCGGTGCCCTAATGCACCTTAATTCGTTAGGTGGCGACTCTTCACATCTACCCTCAAAACAATCCCAAAAAATGGTCACGTCGAATCCCGCTTTCCGCGAGGAAAATGGGGCGCGACAGAATGGCGACTCTGCTGGGGATCTTAGGTTCTGACCATGAAGAATTTGTGCTTTACGTGGGATTTTCTCTATTTGTTTTTATAATGTTTGACATCCTGATTTATTTTCTATATGTTCTTTTTTTATCGTTTACTTACATCATGATTTATTAGTCCTTCCCCTTTTCGCTTTTCATGTGTTTTTACATGTCTCCATGTCTGTCCCTTTTCCCTTTTTTTATTGTTAATGTGTTATCATGTTCATCTATATGTATATTGTTTAGCATGTTAGATTTCGCTATGTGCTACATTGTTACCGCTTTATATAACTGGCATTCGTTCATACTTTCCTCCAATTGGAACCTCTTTTATTTTTCTTTTACGAATAGTTGCGTGGTTGAACAGATGTTTTTTCTTAAAATACCCTTTGGGAAATACCTTGTGGATCGGTCGATCAGTAGTACGTTGATAGCCACAAGCTTTTCCACTCTCAAGTTGTCCACTCGAGGGAACCATGTCATAAACCCACTCTTATCTTTTAGGTCCTGGCTACATATTTATTTTAATAAGGAATATGCGTCCTATTCAATGTAGGATGCCTTGGCATCCTTGACGCGTTGAATATTAGTCTCATTCAAAGTCCAAAGAGGTTCACGACCTCAAAAGGACTCATAATTATTTGCTATGTGTTGCATTTCTATGTATGTATTGACATCTTTCCTATCTTGTTGTTTCCGTTCTTGCCTTAGTTGCTCCTTATATTTAGTGTTCCTCATTTTAGAGCTCTTTACTCTTAAAATTCTTGTCATATTAGGTCCCTACAATACACTTTTAGGGTCTTTTCAAAACTTTCCTTTAATATATCCTCCTGACTCATCCATTAGTATATTACTCATCCCTAGGCTCAACTCTTGCTTTAATATAAAGGGTTTTAATCTCATCCACACTCTCTTAGTGCAACTTATAATTGTAGGATATCCTCTTCCTATTGTTTCTAACGTTTACATACTATTATCCTACCACGATTCTCGGATATTAATATCATCATACTCTAGCTTTAACAACCGCTAAGTTACATAGAGCTCCCATAACTTTTATCCACTCCGAATGAGCATAACTCATTATTTTCAAACGAGTAGAATATTTATTCTAGACTCCCGTGCGTGTTCTTTGTTCCTAATTACAAACCCTTTCTTCTAAGGTTGGCTAAAGTTGAACATCAGAAATGGCCAGTCAAGCGATGCTTATCAATCTTTCCAATAGTGAAGGTGAGCATGAAAGTTTGGGTTTATATCAATACAAAGTCATTTCGAGCATCAGTAGGTTAGGAAGAAAAATGGAGATAATCAGGGAATAATGACTGATATTTAGGGTCGGTTGAGATGCCGCCAGGATTTCCAGAGCCGCTATCTGAAGCAGACTTCAACCCTTTCATCCACACCATAGAGTCTCTTATATTGACAACTTCACCTACATCTGATCGTGATACGCATATGCCGTCAAATCAGTTTTTAATCGCATTGCTAAAAGCACTTATTGAGTTGACAAATATGAGTGAGGACAAAGAGACAGAAGGACAAGTTCCTAACCATGAGGCAGGATCATCTCAACAGCCTGAGATGAATAAGTCGCCCAAAGCTAAGGAGGAAGACAATGATAAAATTGAGGACTTAAACTTCCCATTATATGATGGGTCTGGAAACCCTCATTCCCATTTGAAGGAGTACCTTGACAAGCTATCGATTATAGGAAAAAGTCATAACCTGAAGACGAAACTCTTTGTCAGTTCACTGAAAGGCCCAGCATTGATGTGGTACGCCGAAAGTAACACTAGCAAGTGGGTCTCTTGGGACCATTTGGCAACTGACTTTGTTAGGCGGTTCGACAATAAGCTAAAAAGAAAGCTCACAGTCGAGCCAAATTTGGTTAAGCCACAATCCAAGGATAAGGAGAAGACGATCATTGACAAGACATCCAAACCTCCAAGCCAGAAGTAAACGTACCCCAACCTTAACTGATATTGTATCCAACTCCAGAAATTATCCCAACCTCTAATTACGTCCAAGCCTATTATCCACAATCCTTCACAAGACCTCCTCCTCAAACTGTTTGGTACCCGCATTCATTCGTTGCTCCAACATCAAACTACATTCCAGTTTTTTACCCAAGTCCACCAATAAATCAACGATCCACCCGATCCATCAAACCTTGACATAAGCTTCAGAAAAATCCACCAAGACCGTACACTCTCTTGGTTGAGCCCATAGATCAACTTTATGAGAGATTGAGGATAGTTGACTATATCACTCCTATTTCCGTAATTGTCATGAACACATATGCACCATGGATTGATCATTCTAAAACTTGTTCTTATCATTCAGGGATGAAAGGACACACCACAGAAGAGTATCGAGCTTTGAAAGACAAAATTCAAGCACTAATCGATACCAAGGTGATAAACGTGACGGGGTCAAATTCTGATGTTTCTTGATTTTCTAAGCTTGACAGGCACTTGTTGACAATGGTAAAGAGGACAACTTAGTGATCCTCCCCTCCAGACACTCGAAATTCCTCAAGTTTTATAATTTGCAAGTTCTCTTTTATATTTTTCTTTCCTATGTAATGTGAACTGCGATCAACCTGATTCCTTTGTTTATACGTAGGCGCTCATTTAATGAGTTCGGCCTCACCATAATAAAACTTTCTTTTCCCCTGCTTTATCATTTTTCTTTATGGAGTTGGATGAATCAACAATATGATGTGAATCAACAAATCTGATGTTCAACAAAAGTCGACCTTGCTCATTTCCTATCTTTCTTATATTTTTTACAATAACAATCGCAAATTTGACATCACGTTCTATAACTATCCTATTTCGTGCGTTAGAAGCTTAAATCTTCTCGCCTGGAATGCTTATTAATGCTTAGTATTCCTCCCAGAACGACCTTTGTTTTGTATGTGTTGAACTTATGCATTATGTATTTTTTGTTGACTTGCTTATTTTATTTTAAGGTTTTCTAGCATTTGAACATCGAACTCAAGTGACAATCTGCAATATGACAAATATGCTCAATATCCAAAAAGTTTTCAATCCCCCTTGTCATAGCCCAAGGTAAAATACTATGACTCCTTATCCTCGTCTTACCCACACACCCATTCTCGATAATTTTCTCTTGCACATGACACTTTTGAAAGTGAAAGGATCAATTTAGATGAACGTTGGCAAATGATTTGTTACTTCACGAACTACGTTTAACCTGACTTCTATTTGGATAAGTAAGCAACCCACTCTGGGTCTGATCATAATCTAACAAAACACTTCTTTCCCCCTCTCTTTCACATTCCTACACTTCCAAATCGTCAAGCTAATTAACCCAACTCTTGAGCATATAAAGGCAGATTACAATTGAGGTTACGATATTCAAATGTAGGACAACAATTTCTCTTAGACTAATGTTTTCTTTGAGTGGCATAAGAATATAAGACTCCAAAGACAAAAACTGGAGCAAAATTTTTGAGGTTTCAAGAAAACCCCAAAAATTTTATGATTAAACAATATGTCAATTCATAATGACGTGCAAAAGGCGCCTCTCATTCTAAACTGGGGAAGAAATTTTTGAGAATTCCTCAAAAATTTCATGAGTAAACAATGCATCCATCCATAATGACGTGCGAAAGGCGCTTTACATTCTAAATTGGGGCAGAAATTTTTTAGAATTCCTCAAAATTTCATCAAGACGGAGTACAAATTCCAACGGTTCATGGAGTAGAAAACAACAACCAAGGGGTCAACTTGGGAATGGTACAAATCCACAGTTCTTTTTAACTCACAATTTTTCTTTGAGCACAGGATTAACAGGTACAGATGACAAAAATCACTCCATCACGAGGGAGCACAATAGCCAATCTAACATCATGACAAGAGACTGCACAATTGATCCAACAAATATGACAGATACGCTTTCTCATCTTTGATTACTTCTATTGTTATGGTTGTTTTTTACAAGGTTGAATCTTCTATACATACACATATATCTGTGCTAACCATTTTTCCGAGAAGATCTAAAAATGGCAGGACCAACAGGTACAGATCATGCTTCCACAATGCATCGAGAAGCCCAAAAGCTGATCCTACGATGAGAAGCCAAGTAGCTGATCACACGATTCCACAATGCATCGAGAAGCCCCAAAGATGATCCCACGATGAGAAGCCAAGCAGTTGATCACACGATTCTACGATCCACCGAAAAGCAAAAAGCTAATCCTACGATGAGAAGCCAAGAAGCTGATCACACGATTTCACAATGCATCGAGAAGTCCTGAAGTTGATCCCACGATGAGAGGCCAAACAGCTGATCACACGATTCCACAATGCATCGAGAAGCCAAAAGTGATCCCACGATAAGAAGCCAAGAGTTGATCCCATGATATCACATATACGTTTTCTTTATTCACTTTGTGTTTATTAATTATTTATTTCTTACATGTCTAACCTTTTTTATTTAGTATACCGTAAAGTACGCAGGTGACTAAGAAGGAATAACAAACAGAGACAATTTTTGTTTCTGTTTGCGGAGTAATACCCCATCTGTTCATCTCTCAACTCACTTACCTCAATGTTTTTAAACTTCTCCATACGTCACTATTTCAAATCCTATTCAATTTCGTCCCAGCTTGTCGACCCACAATATCACTTGTGATGCCCCATCCTTTATCGATGACATTCTTTAGGAATATTGTTCATTCCTAAATCTAGAACTACAAACGGCCTGATTCTCGTAAAACCAGAGATATGTAGGCGACTTAAAACTAAATTCTTGGTCACACTATTTTTTAAACCACCTCTTGTCGCTTTAACTCCAACGAATCTTTCTCAGTCGGACAAAATTGGCTACTACGTCAACTTTCGTTGCTTGACAATTCTTTTATCATTCTCAAGCAATGAAGGGGCAGCTGTTGAGACCCAATTTTGACACCCCGATATTATTTTTAGGCTATTATTTTATCAAAATTATCTAATTTTAATTATTAATATGTTTTACACATTACTCGTATATTAAATACATACTAATGTGTCACATTCATAATTAAAAAAATGCATAAATTATTTTATTATCTTTTAGTATCATTTTTTATAATTTTTAAACTCAAATACGATATTTTATGTGATTTTATTAATATTTATTAAATTATTTTTTAATGTAACTGTGCATACTCACATTTTTGCAAAATACTGTCTAGCTTTCTATTATTTAGTATTATTTATTTATTATTATTATTTATTATTATTTCTATTATAAATATTATTTATTATTTATTATTTTTTACTATTTATTATTATTGTTATTAGTATTGGTTATTTTATTTACTTATTATCCTTACTATTTAAATAACAGCCTAAATTACTTTGCCTAATTTATTTATCTCTTAGCCTCAAGTTTATTACAATTTTAGCCACTATTACAATCATAGCCAATATGAGACCCAATTTAAAATTCTCAATCTTTAGATCTCAGTCGTCGATCCTAAACGGATCCAACGGCTAAGATCGAAAATGACTTTTCTTTCCTTTTAAGACCAAAACCCTAACCCTAATTGCCAAAAAACCAAAAACAGCCTCCACCTCTCTCTCTCTCTACTTTATCTTTTCTCTCTCTTCTCCTTGAAGCTGCCGCCGGCCACCATGGTTGGTGGACGTACCAGCCACCAACGGCAACATCAACACCGGCGCCGCCTCCCTTGACTCCCCCTTATCCCCGTCGTCTCTCTCCTCCGGCGAACCAGCGTCGCCACGAAGCAGCAGCAATAGCCACCACGAGCCACCTCTGTCCCCCTCTCCCGCCACCATAACGGCCGATGCCACCAGTGCCAGCAGCCATCCACCGTAGAATGCCCAGCTCCATTTTTCTCTTCTCCTCCGGTGAACTAGCACCGGCGCCACTCTAATGCAGCCTCCCAGATCTGCCTTCCTCCATTCTCCTCAACCAGCCCACAGTAGCCGACGAAGCAGCCAACAGCGAGCCGGCCCCAACCACCATCTGCCACTACTCCAATGTTGTCTCATCACGCCTAATTTCGAGTAAGCTTCGCCGGAAAATCACTAAGTGCATGACGGATTCACAATTTGTGAATCCGTCTCAGGTTTGTTGTCCTTGTTAAATCTTAATATTATAGCCTTCTTCTCTCCCTCTTTATTTAAACAGATTTTTGAGTGTGAAATCATTAAAATTAGACATTGATTTACTAATTGATTCTTTTAAATTCGTGTTCGTTCATTGATATATGCAAAAAATGCCCAATTTCTGTGAATGTCCATTGATTTTTTGACTGATTTATGCCAAAATGCTTAATTTAATCTGCAAGTTTTAATTTTTCATCCCTCTAAGTATAATTTTGTGGGTTTGACAATGTGAGGTTTACTATGTATGTGAATTCCTTAATACTTGGTTAGTACTTGGAAAAAGTTGTATACGTATATTATTTCAAAAAGAAAAATCTCTGTGATAGGCTTATTTTTGGTATTGACTGATTATTGGGATAATCTTTGTCCTTATTTAAAATGTGCAGATCATTTTATATGGAATTTTGGCATGCTTGAATATTTTTTTTGTCTTCACTTGTGTGTGTAACATATTTTTGGTAAAATGCCCGTTTGAGTCCTCTTACCTTTTGGACAGATCTGTGTAGTAATATTTATGGGAATTCAATATTTTCCTTCTCCCTAATTGATTCTGATTGACTGTTAAGAATAATTTATTTTCCTTCCTTACACTTGCTAATTGATCCTTATACATTGTTTCCTTTCAATTCTTTATGAGGGCTGCTATATAAACTACTCTTCTTCTCACTTAACGGACAGTTCTTCAAGAACAATTACTACTCTCTAAAACAAACAAAATACTGGCTATTATTATATTTTGAAGGTTCTCGACTTTCCTTCAAGGCTTACTAAAAACATCTACATATTTCGCTGTTACAAGTGGCTAGCTTTTATTATTCTTATTATTTCTTTTGCTGCTGTTCACTGGTAAGTTTTCGGAACGATGTAATTTTCATTCCCTATGTGTGTTGACTGCATCACGTTGTGAAAGCCTTTAGAAAGCATGTCTATAGGAATATTTCGATGTTTGTTATCACATGTTCTTGTTTGTTTGCCATTATATCTTGTCTAGCAGGTTTAAATAGAAAATTATGGGGTTCTTAAGAGTCGCCGGAATATTTATAACTAGATTGTATTAGTTCTGCTTAGTTTTGTTTTCTTATTATTTGGTTTGTAATTCTACTGTAAAGACATTCTTGTTGATGTAATAATAAATTTGGGGACTGCTTCGGGGCGGAGATTTACGTGTTCTATGAATAGTACGGATAGGCACAACTTAGGTTATGTGTGATATGTGGTTCATCTAGGCATATAAATTTAGGATTTATTAACACATACGATGCTTAATCTGTTTATTAACGAATTTGATTTAATTCCGACATATTGACACATCTTTAGCATGTTGAACATTAGGCATAAACAATTTAATATATGTCTAGCATGTTAATGCGAATTTAAGCATATTAACTTGACATTAAGTATGTATTTTAGCATGTTAAGCATATTAACTTGATATTAAGCATATCAATGTATTTTTTCATATTAGGTTTAAAACATGTTAATGCATCTTTAGCATATTAATTTATTTTTTTAAGCATGTTAACGTATTTTCATGTGTTAAATTAAGTCCCATGGGTTAATATATTCAACATGCCAAAACAGTAGTGTTAATGTATTACAGCATGTTAATATCATAATTTGAGCATGTTAATAACTTGTTGCATGATTAGGGGTGGGCATCGGTCGGTTCGGTTTTGTGTGTTATTGGTTCGGTTTATCAATTTTCGATTTTTAAATATGCAAAATCAATAATCAACCAATAAGATATTTTTTATCGGTTATTGATTCTTAACGGTTCGATTTCAATTTAACCAATAAGAAAAATACTTATAATCATGGTAAGTACCAACCCGATCATTAACTTGACTACTAGATTTTCTGGACGAGGTATTAAATTTAACTCCCTTGATAAAACCAAAAACTATAACAATCATGGTAAAATCAGAAGATTGATGTTGATGGTCAGAAAACCAATTAGAGTTTATCCTATGGAGTGGCCACAAATATTGCAGGAATTAATTAAAGAGAGGAATAAAATTAAAGTAATCTGGCAGTTATCAGAAAAGGGTTGGGTGAAGTACAATACAGATGGAGCTTTCAGAGGGGAAGAAATGGGTGGCTCATATGCTTTTTGTTTAAGAAATGAAAAGGGAGATATTATATATGCAAAAGCAGAGTCTAACCAATATGCAGATTGTCTTCAAGCAGAAGCACATGCTATATTATATGCAGCAAAGCATTGTAATCATGCACAGTTAGACAAGGTAATCATTCAGATGGACTCTCTTATTTTGGAGAAGATACTAACAGGAATATGGACATGTCCGTGGAATATTGCACACATGGTTAGGGAGATAAAGCAATACATGCAGGGCAAGCAAGTCAAGTATCAACATATATACAGGGAAGGGAATCAGCTTGCTGATTATCTTGCAAGTTTAGCCATAGACACAGGAGAGGTTAATAGTATAAGTTTTCAGCAGTTACAACAGAAAGGTAAAGCCATCCTTATCAGTGATAAATGACAAAGTCCTTACTTTAGAATTATAACCATAAACAGTTAAAGGGTAAGAGAAGATTTATGCAGCAAAGTGCATATGCATCTGATGAACAGGAATTAAATACAGGAAAAGGAGAGCATGGAGCTAGTCTATTGTACAATTGATTAATTCTCTCAGAGCTGATCAAAAAGGAGGTCAGAGCCCCTTTCACTGGTAAGCTCAGATACAGAAGAAGGCACATCAGTGAGAGTATATGGAAAAACAAGTACACCACAATAAAAGAGATTTTACTTACTTAGGTAAGCCGAATAAGCAAGCATCAGCTGAAGAAGACGGTTTCAAGATGATTTCTCAAAGAAGAAGATGGTACAACCAACAAACTTGACTGTCAAGCTACTTTCTTTATCTTTATGGATCCAAGCATCGTCTATCTTTATTTCGATTAGATCTGACCATCATAGCAAGAGGAGAGTAAGATATGGTTGCAAAATGAAGATACTAGTACAAATTCAGTGGAAAGGGTACTCACTTGCAGGAAGAAGTTTTGTACACTTCATTAATTTTCTTAGAGCTGATCAAAAGGGAGGTCAGGATCCATTCATAAGTGAATCAGCTGCAGAAGACGATTTCAATCTGATTTCATGAAGAAGAAGAAGAAGATGGTAGAGCTTAAGTTTGAAGGAATACAAATCCAAATGCAGAAGAGGCGTGAATATGAGAGCAATTAGGAAAGTAGGTGTTTCTAGAAACCCTACTGCTTTAGATATTTTCTTATCCGGATTGGACCGGCTATGTAATTACATTGGGCTTTATTTGTAAAATGGGTTGGTCCATTAACTTTAGTTGAATAATTTAATAAAATTCCAAATTTACCCAAAAAAAAATATATATATATATATATATATATATATATATATATATATATATATATATATAAATAAGGGTAAAATAGTAATTTTAGTGAATTCTTATTGGGTTATCGGTTTAACCGATAACCCAATAGGCTAAAATCGGAACCGAATTGATAACCTAATAAAAATTTTTATAAAACCAATAACAAACCAATAACCCAATAGTATTTTTATCGGTTAGGCTTATCGGTTGGTTCGATTTTTGCACAGCCCTATGCATGATAACACTAAAGGGCAATAGGTTAAAAATCTCTGTACATTGACATATTTTCTAGCGTGATTAACATGTTAAACATTAGGTTTAAGTCAATTTTAGCATGTTTAAAATCATCTTCAGCATGTTAACATAAAGTGCCTGCAGATTAGTATATTTTTAGCATGTCAATAATAAGACATATTTCTGCATTATTAAACTGCATTTTTACATTATTAAACTGCGTTTCTGCATTATTGAACTGCAGTCCTGCATTATTGAACTATATTTCTGCATTATTCTGCATTACTAAAGCCGTGTTTCTGCATATTAACGTTAATACCAACATGATAGTAATTGGCATCATGTTAATTTCAGCTGTTAATGACTTCAATATGTTAAACATAAAATTTCTACATGTCGATTCATTCTCCCACATTTAAATGCATCCTTATCATGTTAATGCATTTTAATATTTTGTTCTCATTAGTTTATAACACTTAATTCGTGAGCACAATTCCTTGACACATTTACCACACTTTTGACATCCTCTTATAAACACTTGACAACACATTGTTACACACACGAGTCACAGTTGTCTTTTGTCATCAATTTTTGAATACTTAGATACCATACCTATAGGTCAATGACACAAAATAAATAATTATTTGTCTTTGCATAATGATCACATTAATAAACGTTAATTAACCAAGAGGCTAACTTGGGATAATTATGTGCTACGTGATGTCCTACTTGTTACGCGCTTCGTATCCTAGGCAACAAAGCTTTATTTCGTCTAGATCACAAAATTAAAATAGCAAAGTCCAATGCCTCTTGGACGATAGGTGGGACGATAAGTATGTCTAAAAATGTTAGTTTTATCCTTGTTCTAGAACACCTTTAGACTTGACATCCAGCCTAGGTGGGGTGGGACGGTTAGTCATATGGAAGTGATGATCCCAATGGATATTGACAGTAAGGATAATGACAATGTCAATTGTCTAAGAGTTCGGTTAATGGGTCGGATGATGATTAAACAAGTTGGGGTTCTGATCCGAATGAGACCAAAAACATTCATTTGTTTGATTTTGACGATTTTTTTGTCTTTTTATTTACTTTACATGCTTATTGTTAATTTATTATATAAGCAGTCCCCTTTTATTACAAATTATGTCATTTCTTTTTCTTCGCTTGTCTTATTATATGTGTTTACTGTTTTTATCTCTTAACTAATTAACAATTAGAAATAATAAAATAACATGTCTTTTGTGTATTAATTTTTTTATCACTTACTTAAACATTAAATTAATAATAAAATAAGAGACTTTATTTGATCACATAGAATTCCCACGTAAAATACGAATTCGATCAGGAACCACCTTTGTGGACCTCGAAAAGTGCCTAACACCTTTCTTTTGAGGTAATTTGAATCCTTACCCGAACTCTGGTGAACTCAGACAAAACAACAAAATAGGTTATAGTAGCTTAGACCGGTGCCCTAACATAACTTAATTCATTAGGTGACGACTCTTCTCATCTACCTTCAAAACAATCCCCAAAAGTGTGGACACGTCGAATCCCGCTTTCCGTGAAGAAAATGGGGCGCAACAATATGTGCGCAGTACATTTGTATATTCAGATCCTCAAGTTATGTCAGTTTTTATCACGTAGTTTCAAAATCAGTCTTCATACAGTATCCATGTTTTACTGTTTCCCAGCTTCAATTCTACTTATTCTACAAAGTACAGTTCTAAGAAAATAAGTGTAGTGATTCACCATTTTATCAGATTATGTTTGTTACTCATGATTTAAGCTACTTTAAATTTCAGTTGATTTCAGTCTCTTGGTAACTCTACTTGCACTTAGCATGCATGTTTTAAGATTATTTACCTACTCAGTTTTAGTTATTCATTCACCCCCTCTTACTCAGTACATTCCAGAAGTACTGATCCACATATACGTCTGTGTGGCTACATTGTTTCATCATGTAGTTACCAATGATAGCTCACACATCATGATCAGACAGTTGCAGTTTCCAGCCAACAGGTAATGAGTTTTCCTATTTCAGGAACTCCAGTCAGATGTTGTTCGTGTACTTTATTTTTATTATTCATATGTATTGATTAGTGGTGGTTGAAGGCATGTCCCAGCTATCTATAGTCAGTATAGTATAGGCTTCATAGATGTCAGTCAGAGTTAGTCATGTAATTTCAGTTCTCTCTTCAGTTTTATCAAATTGTAAATTGTATCAGTATTATATTTTTTCCAGATTTAATCATGATTATATTTCTGTACAGCAGAACAAACTATTTAATATATTATAAATCAGTTGCTCAATAGTATGTCAGTTCATGGGTTAGTTTGAGAGAACTTGTAGTTTCAAACACCATGTTACGACTAGGGGATAGTCTCGAGCCGTGACAAACTTATAACCTCTTTTAGGGTGTCATTATCTCTCAGAAATATCTAAGTAACTCCTCAAATACTTTCAAATTTACAAGGTCAAGAATACTTAGGGTTTTCAAAAGGTTGATCAATTAGGGCTCTCAAGGGTGATTTCCCTCTGTACATCTTACTATTGCAGGCATGTAACTCTTCTTTCATTGTTAATTTTGTAAGATCATGTGATTTAAGGTATTGTTCATGAGATTATTGTGATGGTTTTGAAATAAAGGTTGAAGATTTTTTGAATGTTTATGAATTGAACAAGTTTCTCATGATTTATTTGTGATTTCCATGCTTTAAATATGATTTTCAACTTGTGAGTGCATGGGTATGGTGAATGAACTAGGGAATTGTGATTTTTCCAAACTTGTGGCTTTGGAATTGGTTATAGCCCCAACTCCATAATGTGAAATTGGTTTTAGTTATAAGAACAGTGGAAATTTGTAAAATTAAACTAGTCTTGGACTATTGCATGATAAAAAAAGGTATTTGAAATACAATGGTATGATTTAATGAACAAAGAGAGTTAGTCTTTCCCAATGTGTATTAATGAACAAAGGGAGTTGTTCTCCCCAAGTTAATGAAAATTATTTTGGCATGATGTGTTACCTTGCAAGTGTAGTTACGATACCAACATTATACGCCTTAATATGGAATATGGTTAAATGAATGGGAATGTATGGTACTTGTTTTAATTGGGCTATAATAAGGGTTGTGTAACTGAGTCGTGAAAGTGGAGGTCTAAGTGACCGATACTGAAAACCGCATCTGCCGAGGGGGTTCAAAGTGACTAGGGTGATTTGAGTTCACCTTATTATTATTTCATGATTAGGGAGGTTCGAGTCCCCCATAAATCATTATATAATCGGTTCCTTAAGCCACCTTGGTATATGTTGGAGGGTTCAATTCTTCCATGTGCATATATATGAAATTATTCTTCAGTTTGTGCGGCTACATGCACTGGGCCCGACCAAGGGGTGAAAGCTGGGACCCATATAGCTCGTGGGTACTATTATATGACGGTTGAACTACACAATCCAGGCTAAGGTTTTGAAAAGCATGTTAAGCCTTATTTCCTATCCATATATATATATATATATATATATATATATATATATATATATATATATATATCCATTTGATTATGTGCATTGATTTTGAATTATTGAAATCGTTGATCATATCATTATATTATCCTTATCACCGAGTTTCATGCTAGCGTTCATCCTGCTAAGCGCCTTCGAATGTTGTATCCCCACGTGATACAGGAACTGGTTATACTTCTACTCCTCCTGCTCAGTGACTTGGATTCGGAATCAGCTAGCGAGTCAGATTGAAGCGGTGAACTTTCATACTTCGAAAGACCCCATTTCATGATCATGATTTTCTCTATATTTTGACTATTTCTTTGGATTTGATTGTTGAATATTGTCGGGGGCATGTCCCGACACTTTATTGATATTCAGTTTTGGATCATAGCTTAGAAGGCTTTATTTGGACTACTGCGTCTATTGGGCGGTATAGGTCGGTCGATTGGTCGGTCTTTAGTGATTGGTTACGTACATGCATTTAAACTTTCTTAGACTATTATACGCTATCTTGTTATATGCTCGATGCTCAGCCGACTTGGGGTAAGGTATGTTTGGTTTGGTTAGGTACAGGGTGTGATCTCCAGTCCACGTGGGACTTGAGATATATGTCACGGTCAGGTCCTGATTCGGGTCGTGACATTAATATCCTTTGACATCTGCCAAATATTTGTATAGAATAGGAAACTCTTCAGCTTTTTATTATGTGGCGGGGCCCTTTTTGGACTAGGTCATTATTTACTTTTCTTTTCAGACTGAGCTTTGGCCTTTTTGGTTTTTGATTATCAATAAAATGATCTTCGAGCCTAAAAGTTAGATAAAAAAAGAAGTCAGGCCACTGACCCGAGAGGCTTAAGTACACCTAGTTAAATCATCATTTTATTTTAAAAAAGAATAATTAAAAATAAAAATAAAATAGAGTGTTAAAAATAATCAAAGGAGCCTAAACTTAAAATCTACTTAACCGCCATTTTATGAATTGAATACAATCAGTTTTTATGTTTTATTATGATCTATTGGAACAAAACTATGTTAGTAGTTCTATTGATATGGCTAGTTGTATTGCTACTCATTAATTGCCTAGTTTGCTTTTCAATATTTTTATTTATTTTGAGTCGTATCATATCAAAATTTATTTAATTTCGTAGAAACTTTATGCTAACAAGATCATTTTATTGTACGGTTGCACCAAAAATATTTACATGGAATGCCATTAATTGCAAATTAAAGTCGTACACTAAAACTTTACTTGAAGCCAAACTTACTCATCGTATTATTAGAACTAATTTATTTGTGAATTTAAGACTTAATTAGAAAATATTAATATCATATAATATTATTTTGTAAATATTTTTGTTAGCATTTTTAAATAGAATTTAAAATTTAAATATTACAAAAATATATTTCTTTTAAAAAAACATAAGTTGATCCGATGCAGCCACAACCCATATAATACTCATCAAATTTCAAAACACGCATGAACTAGTTCGAATGCACTTATATTGATAACTCTACTTTAACGATCTCATTCCGAGTACAACTCAATCGGTAATAGGCTAAAAATGAGGTTGCAAAGCAATGTAAGAGAACTGCTGATCAATTAACCAATAAATTAAAGGAAAAATTTCATAACTGTTATAAATGTATTTACATTATAGTGAATGTCTATCAAGATCTACTTTGATATTTATTAGGATTTGAAGCATCTGTCTATATCTATTAGGATTTGAAACATCTGTCTTTTACTCAGACTAGGAGTAAATTTCCCTATAAATAGAGGGGTTTTGTTCATTGTATTTACAATCTTATGATCTTTCATCCTTCAAGAGAAGAAATAAGAATCACTCTCTCTATTCTCTCTACTCTTCTTCTTTATTCTTTCTTGTTTTATAACACGTTATCAGCACGAGACTCTACCAAACAAGGTGAGATTATAAATCTGAAGGATTTAAAGGTTAGTAATTCTTTATGTTATCTTTCTTTTGCTACTATTAATATAATTATTATTGGATTTGAGGAAAAATAATTGGTTTGGAACGATTTATATTTTAAATTTATTCCTCAAAAATAATATTATCAAAGGATGATAATATGTTGGGTTCAACTCCCATCGATTCATGCCTAAGACGCCTTTATATGGATAAGATGTTGAGTTTGAATCTCAATACACCATATTGATGATATTATGATGGCTAAGGCAAAATAATGGGTGTTTAATGAAAAGTCATGAAATTCGACCCATTGAATATGCTCTATTCCATGAAGTGAATGTGGTAGCAATATATGATAAGTCTAAAAGATGACAACTTACTTTATTCTTGAGGTGTATGTGGTAACAGTGCATAATATGTTTAAAAGAAGACACGAGATTGAATGCACGAATATACATGTGGATGGACAATATGATAATGATCATCAAAAGTGATGATATTTTCACACGCATAGTATGATCATAAGATATGTTAGAGAAAAAAAATTCTCTACATCATATGTATGCCTCAATTTGATTTTGTAGTAGCTATCATAATTTGATAGGCTTAAGGCATGATTATATTCCATTTATGGGGAATGAGAAACTTATTAATGCAAATGTGCACTTGAGTGTGATGGTATCACAACGCACCTCCGAATGAGGCAGAATAACTGAGAAGAGTTATTTCGAAATCTACTTCTAAAGTAGTAAATCTGAAATTTATTCATGTAATAGTAAATCTGAAATTTACTAAAGAAAAAACATGTCATGGTAAACTTGGAGTTTACTAGAATAAAAGTTCATAAATTGATATGAACGATTGTGACATCTCGAAGATGTGCATGTATTGAAGAACTAGAAGATTCTTCAAGAATCGTTTATGTCGTTTGTTCTCATGATAAGTTGGTTGGACCAACTAATATTGGGATTGGATCTCTTCAAATCTGAAAATTATAAAAGGTGAATAAGGGCCCGTTCACCGATCATGTGATATGTTGAAAAGATGCATCAATAAGATGATCACATGTAAATTCATTGTCAACTTGTAGTTTGACATTCATAAAGTTGTTTGCTCAATAAAATTGAGTTAAGAACATAATTTTCAAATTGTGCAATCAAGAAATTTATCTTGATGATGATGGTTTAGCATTGAATGCCTTCGATAAATAGCTAAACCATCGCTAATGAGAACAAAGCTTCATATGTTGGTCTGAAATATGATATGTTGCATACAATAACACTTGTATGCGTTAGACCAATAAATTATGATTATTTCTTCCCTCTCAATTGGTTCAAGGTCGGGAACCTATTATTTCATCTAATAATTTTGATGTGTGGTATATGATTAATGAATATACCATAATGCACAAAGATGGATTCCTCAAAGAAGTAGAGGATGTATGTTGATTTTCCTAACATAAGGGGGAGATTATAAGCGTTATGAAATATGTTAGGAATTATCACCAGATCCTCATCCAAAAGATAATTCAAGTCAAATGCCGAAAGCATCTCATATTAAGCGCAAGTACTCTTATTTTGTGTTCCTAAAGGACAGAGTCTATGCATACGTGAAGCGTGGTAGACTAATTGATTCCAAATGAAATAGTCCTTGAAAAATAAGGAGCAAATAATCATAATAAGAAGGCAATGAACCTTTGAAGAGCCTACGACATAACACTTCATGAAACCTCATGTAAGGTACATGTGCCTGAAAATAATGAAGTGATGAGATCTCAAAATATTATGTCGCATTGTGAACTGATACGAAATGATATATCATCAATATTTTTGACACAATATTGGCGTAATATTGTGAAAGATTACGAGGATCTAAATTCTACCTTTACTTAAGCATGCTGACGTAGAAACATTTATCAAGTGACATGAAAGGATGCATTTTGGTAAGCATAAAACTTATTTGATTTGAAGTCCAGACACTTGAAGATGTCACTTATGAAATGTTGAATATTGTCACTTGACAAAACTTATGTGAAAATTTTTAAGGATTCAAACTGCTTGAAGCATATAAAAGTTTCTGGGAAACTTATTTATAATCCTTATATTGTATAAGCTTATTGCTTGAACATCATTGAAACTCTTAGAGAGTTTTCAAAGCAATTGATTATTTGCTG
The DNA here is from genome assembly GCA_030864215.1 of Capsicum pubescens. NCBI lineage: Eukaryota > Viridiplantae > Streptophyta > Magnoliopsida > Solanales > Solanaceae > Capsicum > Capsicum pubescens. Next base: position 146,528,453 of record CM061546.1, on the reverse strand, counting down.
AAATTCAAAATATATCGAATTGGATTGGTTATGAAGTACCATATCTTAGTGCAATTGATACACTCATGTACCTTGCAAATACTACAAGGCCTATAGCCTTTTCAGTCAATTTGTTAGAAAGGTATATTTCTGCTCCTACTATGAGACATCAAAATGAGATAAAACACATGAGTTTATTTTATTCTAAAGATTGTAGTCCCGATCTTATTGGTCATGATGAAGTTGGGTACTTATCTGACCCGCATAAAGCTCGGTCTCAAATAGGCTATGTGTTCATATGTGGTGGTACTGTCATATCTTGGAGATATACAAAATAGTCTATCGTAGCCACTTCATCGAATCATGCTGAGATAATAGTTATTCATAAAGCAAGCCGAGAATGTGTATGGTTGAAGTCCATGATACATCTCATTCGAGAAAAATGTGGTGTGAAATATGACAATCTACCCACAATTTTATATAGAGATAATTCAGCATACATAGCACATCTTAAGGGAGGATTCATAAATGGAGATAGAACGAAACACATTTTGCCATAGCTTTTCTACATACATGAGCTACAAAAGAATGATGATATTAATGTGCAACAAATTTGTTCAACTGACAATGTGACTGATTTATTCACCAAATCTTCTCCAATTGCAACTTTCAAGAAGATGTTGCACAAGATCGAGATGCAAAGGTCAAGGATGTTCTCATTAGGGGAGTTAATAGGCGCTGTACTCTTTTTCCCTTACGAGGTTTTGTCCCACCGGGTTTTCCTTGTAAGGTTTTTAATGAGGCAGCCGATATGCGTATTGTTAGAAATGTGTACTCTTTTTCCTTTACTAGATTTTTTATCCCACTGGTTTTTTCTAGTAAGGTTTTAACGAGACACATTATCTATCTAGACATTCAAGGGGAGTGTTATAAATGTATTTACATTATAGTGAATGTCTATCAAGATCTACTTTGATATTTATTAGGATTTGAAGCATCTGTCTTTTACTCAGACTAGGAATAAATTTCCCCTATAAATAGAGGAGTTTTGTTCATTGTATTTACAATCTTATGATCTCTCATCCCTCAAGACAAGAAATAAGAATCACTCTCTCTATTCTCTCTGCTCTTCTTCTTTATTCTTTCTTGTTTTATAACAATAACAGAGATAACATCTCTGATATAATGACTAAAATCTCACGCTACTTTAAAATAATTATACAATCACATGCTACTTCTAATTTCTTTTTAGAAGATTTCACAGAACACTCCCTCTCTCACCCTCTCTTTCTAGAACCCCTATCCCCCCCCCCCCCCGCCCCTCTCTTCCCAAAGAAAAATTTTCTAGCCTTAGTTTTGTGTTGTCTTTTTTCCGAATAGAAGAAGAGAAAGCAAGTAAAAGTTAGTGGAATCATGCAGGATTATGAAGGCAATGAAAAAGATAAAAATGATAATGCCTCCTCTTTACCATGCAGGGTCACTAGTTAAAGCATAATTACACCGGATACATGTATCTAGATAATTATATTTTTTTTTTCTTCTTTTTATTCTTCTTTTTTCTTTTTTCTTCAAGTATGTATCTTTGCACAGATACACTTGATACCACATCACCTCATATTTTTTTTTAAGTATATATCTATGCACAGGTAAATTATTTTAGCCACTAGTTAAGGCATAATTATAATATATGCATGTATCTATGCATAAGCACATTGATCTTCTTCTTCTCTCTTTTTTTTTTCTAAATATGCATCTATGCACAGATACACTAGATATAACATCATCACCGTCTTTATTTTCTTAGTATCTATCTGCCACAGCTGTATTGGATACAATGTCCAAGTTTGCTTCAGATACATTGTATCCAGTGCAGAATGCATTAGATATTTGATATTAAATACATTGAATGAAATTAATAGCGAATACATTGGATGAAATTGATATCAGGTAACTGGTGAAATTGATACTGGATACATTGGATGAAATTGATATCGTATACACTAATGAAATTGATACATTACATCTGATATGAAATACACCATATATTTGATACCAAATAAACTGCATGAAATTGATATTGGATACACTAGATAAAATTGATTTTGGATATGCTGGTAGAATTGATATTGGATACATGCTTTCATATTGAACTGGACACACTCGTAGAAATTTGTTACTGTATACACAAATACATGAAATTGTGGAATTAAAATACATTATAAAACGCAGACACATAGAAGGAGAGAAGCGAGTGAGAAAGGAAGAAGCATGTATCTCGGACACAGCTTTCCGACCTTATGCATCTAGGCTAAAACTCAAGCAGATTGTGTAATTTTATAAAACTCATGTCCTAGTAGTTAGCTACTGAAGAGTTCTACTTTATGTAGTTTACTCTAAATTAGAATCTGTCATCTTCTCCATACAAGCCCAAATTAAAAACCCAAACATAAGCAATGAACCAATGGGTATATCCCCAAAATTCTCTAGTCCATGAACATTACCACTACAACATCAGATTAGCCCAGTACAATTTTCTTAAAGTAAATAATCTGCACTAACAACAAACATGAACAAAGTGAGGCAAAGCCCAAGACCAAGTCCATTATTTGTGAACATTGCGGCACTGCTTTTGCTGACTGGGCTAGGTGCAATCAGATGCGCACTAGTAGTAGATGAGGATGAGGCTGCTGCTGGAGCTGGACTTGGAGTTGCGCTTGGGCTTGGGAGATCAGCGGGTGGAGAAACTTTTAGGACCCTGACATCAATCTTCTGACCCGTCTGGCAGTGGCCCGGGAAACCACTAATATAATAGTAATGACCCGGACCCCTGATGGTGATGGAGTCGTTGCCCGAAGAGTAAGTCGTGATAGGATTCGCGGCATTACACTTATGATAATTGGGGAGGTTCACTCGTAGCACATTATCTTGTGCTCGGTCATACTGAAAAACTGCATTACCATTAAGGTGAAAATCAAATTTTGATTTCTATTAATTAACATATTACGAACTTTTCAAGTAATCATGCTATTGCTATAAAAGTTATACATGGAAAAAGTGTCCAAAAATATTTGTATACATTTTAAAATGGGATAATTTTACCCTTTATTACATTTTTGCCGAAACAAATTAAAATTATCCTCGTTTTGGTTAACTGCTCAAAGTACCTTTCCATTAGCCAAGTAGTGTAAATATACACAAGGTTGTTCCAAACAAGGAAAAAGAGATCAATTCTAACTTTAAGCTATTCGAAATGTGACAATTTGCTTGCCTATAATAAGTAATCATATTTATAAAACATAAATAAATTAAACAAGGTAACATTTTTAGCAAGTACGCTGCTCAATTATATTGTAGAATCACATCCATACTCTTCCACTCAAATCATATACACATACGCACATATCGATTTTAACCTTGATTAGTACAAAAACTAGGGTTAAGGTTTATCATAAGGGGACTGCTCAATAGAATCTAAATTCATGATTTTAAATCTCAATAATTTATTGTCCAATTAAGCTTTTCATACTCCCTATTAACTATATAGTCTAGATGTGAAAAAGAATAACTGAGAAATCTTTCCTTTTCCTTTTTCGTCCCATGAATGAGCTAAACAATCTTGTCTTACCGATTGTTAGCGAAGAACAGGAACAGTACAATTTACGATTTCCATCAAATAATGTAACTTTAATTCAAATCATATATTTATTTTAAAATAAATTTACCGAATATGTATACCTTTAATTTATAATCCAACAACTTAACATAGTTAGGATTCCAAGTCTTTGATCCATCTCTAATGGAGAACTTAAACGAATCTCACAAATTTCTTTGAAATAAAAAATGATACTAATAGATGGTCAAGAGCACGTATTTTAGTTTAACTCCTTCGAAATTTAAAAAAAAAAAAAAAGAGGGTGAAAAAAAGCGTTATGAACAAGGCGGACTTACCGAGAATGTCACCAACACGGAAAAACTTGTTAGCAGCCCATGTATGGTAGTCGAGATTCGCGCTGCCCATCTTCCAACCAGCATCGTCACCAACTTTATACACGAATGTGGCACCAAGAGTGATCATAAAGAAACTAAGAACAGTCGTTGTTGATAGGAAAAGCATAACTTCCTTAGTAAAACCCATGATGAGCACTCAACAACAACAACAGGCTAAAACAAGTAGTAATTAACTTAGAGAATCCAAATGATAGCTGGAGTTACAGAAATGTTGGTATATATAAGGCCAATTCTACTGACCGAGTGAAGAAAAAGCCAAGACTAGGTGTGTGTAGCGGGAGGACTCACAAACAATGCGTGAATTATTTGGAGAATTTTGTGAGTGGATTCAGTATTATATGCATGCGAGATATATGCGCATTTGTCCACATAGGCTAGCGAGTAGCGATACTATATATGCTGCTTAGTTAATAGCAGACCAATCCAAATGTGATTGCACCAACTGTTTTCATTTATTTGTAATTATATATATTTTATGAAAAAGGAATATGTGTTACGTAATAATTATTATATTGTGTAATTACAAGGTCATAATAACTATATCAGATATAATTACCAAATGACTTTTCAAACAAATTCTTGATGAATTCAGATTTATTACACGCTCATTTTAAGTAGATTTTTCCTTTCAATTGTCTACTTTGATAAATTGAGCAAGAATTAGTTATTTCTCTCCAATTTTACTCGAATTAGTTAATAACTCTTTTCAAATTAATTAGTAGTCATATTTGAAAAAAAGAAGTAGCCATATTTGAAGTAAAGCACCATTATTAAGGATAATAGTAAAATAAATACATAAGTAATATTTTCTTCAAGGAATATATACAAGTTAATAGTTTTAAACTAGGGAAAATTTCATTTATATATAAAAAAAAAGAGTAAAAAGTTTATACAATTTGTTTAGTACTTAAATGGTCATCGGGACATTTTCTTCCTTTTTTTCAGTCAATTTCGAAAAAAAAAAAAACTTCTTTTTATTTATTTTTTTGCTGAGTTTTTTAATTTTGAAAAAAAACTTTTTTGCTTTTAAAAAAAAAAAAAGCTTTTTCTGTGTGACTTTTTTTTTCATATATCAATATTGTATAAATGGTATATAAACATTATATATAATGTACAAATAGTTATGTAGTATATATATAATGTATCGATATTGTATAAATAGTTATATAATGTATCGACGTTGTATAAATGGTGTATAAATGTGTATCAATATTGTATAAATAGTATATAAATGTGTGTCAATATTGTATAAATAGTATAAAAACATGTGTGAATATTATATAAATGTGTGTAAACGTGTGTTGATACTGTATAAATAGTTACATAACATTGTATAAATGATGTATAAATGTTTGTCGATATTATATAAATAATTATGTAATCGATACGTAATGTATTGATATCTATATTTATTTTACCATCATGCATTCCAACCTATTAAATAAAAAATATAATAAAATAATATAAATATTCATTTTTCCCATAAAAGAGATGAGACAATTAGAAGAGTAAAAAATATTTTAGAAAAAAAGAGCAACAATTTTTGTTTTAGAAAAAAAGGAAAAACATAGTGAAAAAAGCAATAATCTTTTTAAAAAAAGTTGCAGCGAAAAATTAAAAAAAAAAAACATAAGAAAGTTTCTTTAAAAAAAAAAGTTCAAAAATAGAAAACAAAAAAAAAGATCTTTTTTTTTCAAAAAAAAAAAGTAAAGTGGCGCCAAACAAAAAGCAAAACATGAAAAGGGTCGCAATTGGCCGACGGACATTTTTGACGTAAATAGTTTGGCCCTGCCGGTCAATTTTGGAAACAACATTGGCCAAAATGCCATTTTAGGTAAACTAGTTTAGTCTCACGTGTCTCGCGCGTATAACTTTTGATTATTTAAAATTAGATAATTTTATCTATCATAAATTTTTTTAATAAAGTGCAAAAAGTTCAAAACATATATTTTATTGTAAGCATATTTATATTTTAACACCAGAAGTTTCAAGTAATTAATTAATTTAATATATTATAGATGTAAATTATAGACTTTTTAATTCTTCTTAAAATCAAATAGAGTTGATTTAGAATTCTTAAAGTAATGAGAAAATATTAGTTGTCATTAATTCTGATGACTTCTAATAAGGAAAGGTTTTACCATAAATATATTTAATTAATTTTTAATTCTTAAATATCAGAAAAAATAGGGAAAAAATGATTTTGTCTAAAACAAAGACTTTTAATGAAGGGCAAAAAGTTCAAATGACATTTTTAAGCCCTTCACACTTTTAATATTATATATATATATATATATATATATATATATATATATATATATATTATAGATATCGATTATAGATATAGATATAGATTTAGATATAGATGAGTATTAGTTGTCATTAATTTTGATGACTTCTACTAAGGAAAAGTTTTACCATAAATATATTTAATTAATTTCAAATCTTAAATTAGGAAAAAATTAGTGAAATTCTGATTACTTCTAATAAGGAAAGATTTTACCATAAATATATTAAATTAATTTTCAACTCTTAAATATTAGAAAAAAAATAGTGAAAAGACGATTTTGTCTAAAACAAAGATTTTTAATAAAGGACAAAAAGTTCAAACAACATTTCTAAGGTTCTTCACACTTTTAATATATTATATATTATAGATGATGATAAGTATGTTATTTTTTGTGTAAGAAATTTAGTTCAATAGACATTTTGCATAATTTTTTCTTTAAACTATTCATATATGATGGTTTAGCTTGCGTCGAATTCAATACAGTTAACCTTAATTCAAATATTCAAAAGTTATAGCTAACATAAGTTACTCTTCCTTCGGGGCCTTGGACCATCGATTTTAAAGTTATGTTTGAACATAATTTTACTTGAAAAAAAAAGGTGAGGTGGAAGACTCAAAAATTGGTTTGAGTCAGTTTTGGGAACTCAAAAATATTTGAAGATCAAAATTTTATAATTTTATAAAATTTTATGGTCGAACAAATATTTAAAGCACACGTTCTATAAAAATAGATTTCTTTTTTTCCATTCATTAAAATTTTAAAATTTAATTCAAAGTTTATGATTAAACGCTAGCTAATGTCTTGGGCTTTAGAGTTTACAGTAATTAATAAAGTTCCACTAAAATGAGTACAACATCACCAACTAAACAAAACCAACCAAACAAATGCTCCGCTGTTTTATTGGTTAATCTCTTAAAAATAATTTGTCCAAAATATTTATCATTTAAAAAGAATAATTTAATTAATTATCTTTTTACTTTATAATCACTCATACTTCAATAAGTATAAAGAAAGATTAATATAAAAAAGAAAAGACGATAATAAATTATGATCAAATAGTTAATAAGAAAAGTTTAATCAAATTATTCTCTTAATTAATATCTTTAGAGTGCAAAGGACAAATATCGTCATGCGGTAGGATATATTTATAACAACACTCATATCGATTTTTAAATTTTTGCACGTTTTGATCGTCTCATCCCTTCTATAGCTGCATTATAGTATTTGTGGTTTGAGTGGATAGCACAGTTTCCAAGGTGTTTTGTTGTACATTATGCGAGTTTTTCATTTGGAAGGGTTTGAAGTTGATACTGTTGACTTTTGTCAAATTTTGAAGATCTAGAAATCACATGCGAATTTTTTCAGCTTCGAAATATCATTTTTGGATTAGTAGAGATATTGGTTTGGGTATCGAGTAAGTCGAATGCGTTTTGAGTTATTAGTCGAAAAGTTGAGAAATTATGGCATAGAGTTGACATCGGTCAACATTCATTAATAACAACCTCTGTTGGTGAATCAGACAATTTCATTGAGTTTGAAATGTCAATTTTAGTCTAGTAGAATAGTTGAATTGTGTACACACGGTCTCAAATAAATTTTGAGGATCTATTTAGGACATTTTCTACATTTAGCTGTTGGTAGTACATCAACTGTGCTGCTACAACCAAATTTCTTCTTCGCATTCGTGTCAGAAGGATGAGGTTGGTCATCATAAATGCGTTGCAGGGACCCGCATTCGCGACGGGTTAGTTAGGTACGGGTTGGGGACTTTACCCATCATATTACGGGGGCCTGGTCTCATTTGTGATGGTGGGCCGGTTGGTTTACTGTGTTTGCGATGGTCCATTTGCATTTTAAAAGAAGAAAGTACATGGACAATTTAAAATGTTATTTTTAAACCCCAAAACCCATATATAACTCGACATTGAAGCTCATTTTAAGGAGAATAAAAAAGGGGTGTTTGAGATTTTTATCCAAGTGTTAGAGATCCCAAAAATAGAAAAATGTGAAATGTTAGCACACTGCACCTAAATATATTACTATCTCTGTTGATATATTTGAACGAATCCAGGGAGAATGTAAGCAAAAATCTTAGTGGTCAAAGAACCTAGAAAGCACAGGTCTGAGATTAAGTTGGAGGGTTCTCGAGCTACGACCTATAAGACAATAGATGGTGTAGATTAACAGAATACAACCTTGTAGATAATGTCATGATCAATGATATAAGAAGAAGTACCAATTAATGAAGTTGCAACTCAAGCTCAATGGAAAATCGAAAGGTTTTTATAAGATATCCAAAAAAATCGGTCATGCTAGTGGATCAACATAAGAAGAAAATAGACTTCCTAAAGGGAGAAATAGAAAGTCTAATTGATTGAGGTGCCAACATCGATTAATAAAAAAAAGAGAAATCTTTGTGTTAATACTTGACTTCATAGAGTGACACCACATAGTTATCTATCTCAACTGTGTCATAAATAGTACGATGAGGCATGCCTTCATGTACGCAACTTGGATAAATTCAGAAACTCCAGTTAAAGTCTACATTTAATTCAAAGTAAAGGTTGAAACTGACAAATGACAGTTTAACTGTTCTTTCTAGCAGGTGCAATAGCGCCCTTGAATTTTCAAGTCTACAATGTTTGGACAAATGTACACACTCAGTGCACACAATCTATTTTTCTAGACTATTATTAGTTTACCGACAAGTATATATATACTTGTGAATTCATTGGCATGGAGGTTTTTTTTCCTGTTTTATATTTTTTTATTATTATGATATTCAATTTTATTCATGGGAGCTTTTTGGTTTTTCGCTGAAAAATCATGATTTCTCCTTTAATATAGATTAAATCAATCAGACAACACACTTAACAAGGCTGGATAGTAACACTTATCCACCGAGGAATTTCTGAAATTTCTATGGACTATATTGGAGAAATCTATTGTCACGCCTCAAATTCTATTGGGGCGGACTGACACCCGTAACCTAGGAGGCCCGGGAGAATCAGCTCATAACCTTATACTTCCTATGCATACTTCTATGACAACCCGAAATTCGAACAACATCATGTCGCATATAAAAGAAAATAATCACCTGTATAAGCTCGAGCACACATATATATGTATATACAATACTTGGCCGTTGGAGCCATCACGTCTACTAACAAAACACCACCTTGACTGTACATTAGGTCTACAAAGCCTCTAAATAATACACAGAGTTTAACTAAGGTCGGGACACACCCCGCCATATAACTAACTTCTATACAATACCAAAAGTGTCTGGATATGACACGGAAAGCCCCGAAGCAAACTGGAGCTCACCAAAAGTAGCTGGATATCCTGGCTCCTACTTGTGCGGTGTATGAGCTGAGGTACCTGTGCCTGCAACATGAAATGCAGGTCCCCCGTGGGGGACGTCAGTACAAAATATGTACTGAGTATGTAAAGCTGTAGATAATCACATATGATATAGGAGCTCAATAGAAATCAGAAACAAGTGAATAAATCGTAATAGGAGTGGACCACACTTACTATAACTTGTGACAACCTGTACATTATATTTATTCAATCACTTTACCTTAGTTCTTATCATCTTTGTAATCATTACTGTACTGTACTGTGACCATTAGGCTGCCTCCAGTACATATCAACTGGGATCGACCCATGATAGGCTTATGCCCCTGGGATACCACCCATGAACACATAAATAGGGATCGACCCATGATAGGCTTATGCCCCTGGGATACCACCCGATAAGAGAGAACTTTCATCACTTAGTTCAATTAATCTTTGAGATTGTTATTTCTGTTGCCACCGCATTTTTGATACTTTGAAACAATGGTACATTAATAAGAGACATATAAATAGACCATCAATGCAATAACAATGAAGTAAGAACTCATTGGCACATCAATGAAGTGTTTTGGAGTCATCAATGCCATAACCATGAAGTAGGAACTTATTGGTATATCAATGAAACGTTTTGGAGTCATTAATAGCACATGGATCTTGTTTGAGTAACCGGATACCTTCTGACATACATTAGTGCAATAAACATGTAAAATTTGGAAAACAAATAAGTATTGGAATGTCTTGACATCTTGTAGGGTGGAAATAAGTTCATTGGTAACGTAGGACATCATACAAAACCATTATGGATCACATGTTACTGAAAAACTTTGAAAACTTTCTTAATAGAACAATTATTCACTTTCATGCCAAAGATATGGTATAGAGTATGCTTTACATACCTGAATGTCAACCTTCAATACTAGTCCCAAATGGACTTCTCGTCTTTTCGGATTACTTATCTACAATGAACATATATAGCAATCTAGTATTAGCGACCAAACGTCACAATTCAATTATTTGAATTCACCAAACTAGTGGTTAAGTAGTAAGCCTTAATTACACCATAAAGGGTGTCACTTTAACCCTCTTATACTCCAATTACATTCACATGCCATGCATATTCATACAACATCCTCCAATATCAAGTTTGGATTCATTTATCCTTCCAACCAATCCATTAAACCAAATTGAGCCATAGACATAAATAATCATCAATTCAATAGTATATCACCATATCCACCTTCCATAACTCAATTACCATATCCACCTTCCACAATTCAATACAACCAAACCATGGAAAATAGTCCATAACCCTATTTTCATCACCTTTCAATAACAACCAATGCATACAATCCTCTATCACACATATACATATGGAAGAGAACAAAGGCAAACAATATTCATACCTTAGAATTCACCTCTTGATTATGCAATCCTGTTTGCACAAATAATAGGTGTCGTTTGAAGCTCTCGAGATGACAAACGCAGTTATCGGATTACTTTGGAATTTCTACGGTTGAATCAAAAGTAATTTAAAGGTCAAATTTGGCTAGGGTTTGTTCTTTCTCAATGATTGATGATGAAAATGAGTTTTTGAACTCATATACATGTATATATACACATATTCCCGTCCATAATATAATAGGGAGTGACCAAAATGCCTTTAAAATTTAAATAATGTCAAATCTGTCCTTTGGTGGACTATTTTGATAAGCTAAAGTAGATCGACCATAACTCTTTGCTCCGATATCGTATTTGGGTGAAATTAGTATCGTTGGAAAGATAACTCAAAGGGATTTCATTTCATATAAAGTAGGCCACCCAGTTCGTCTTGTACAAGGAGTTATGGTCGTTTGAAGTTAACCCTAAAAATCTATTTTGATAGGCTGAAGTAAAACGAGTATAACTCCTTACTCAGACGTTGGATTTAGATGAAACCAATTGTATAGGAAAGAAGACTCAAAGATCTTTCTTTTCATAGGTCGCAGCTCTCCCAGTTCATTATATTAAGGGAGTTATGATCATTCGAAGTTGACCCAAAAATTTGGCTAGCCTCAGTAGTTTGTGTGCAAGAAATTTTCCTGCACATTTACTATTCCCAAATATCCCGGCCACCGTTTTATAGTTTCGAACGTGCTCGATTATATCCGAAACCTATCCGTTTTTGGAAATCTTTATATCGTTGGAAATCTTATTCAATAACCTTCGCATGGAACCATCGACGGGCAAATTCCGGTATAAATAAAATAAAAAAATTAATTCCATATAAATAAGACCAATACACGTACTTGAATACGCCAATACATGTACTTGAATATGGGGTGTTACATCTACACACAGGGTGTGACATGCAGTATTAATGATGCATTGATGAAGTTTCATAAAATTTCAAAAAAATTATGTGACTACAAATCAATTGAAGTTCTTTTGCTAGTGCTTACCTTTGTACCAAACTCATCCTTGTATTTTTGATGAAAATTATCCTCAACGTTTCTTTGATTCTTTGAGTTAGAGCCCTTTCAGCGAGCCCCTCAGATCATTAGGGCTAATTGTCATTTCTATTATATCAGTAGGTCTCACAACCGGATATGATTATATCACTACACTCACTAATAAAATCTTAGTTGAGCCTACGTCTGCACACCTCTTTAATAGACATCCATCCTAGATAAACTACCCCTTACCCAAAATTTATTAATACATGCATATTATATACCAGTCCATAGATAAGCCGTCTTGCGTCATAGAGCCAACATGTACTACTTTATTATAAAATAGACATAATGAGGAAAAAATGCATGGAGAATTATGACAAAGCGCCCCCCCAACTAAACTAGAATGGAGTATGTTTTATTAATGAAATTAACACAAATCTTATAATGAACTCAAACACTCACAAGAGAAAGTTATTCAGATAGTAAATACCTCTCACTTCCACTCTGAAGATTGTGAGTTCGAGTCACAAGAAAGCAGAGGGTAGAAGCTCCTATGGAGGGGTTAGAAACTGAAGTGGATCCGAGACTTAAAGTTTGTGGGTTCTCATGTTAGATAAAAACAAAATCAAAGAGTAACTAAGGGGATTTGAACCACAACCAAGAGGTCAATAAAATTTTTAGAAGTCCCTCTACTTTATTAGACTAACAATACACTTTATTAATGGGTTCCCAACTTATAATTTTTATATATTTACTAAATTTCTCTGTATAAATATTAGATCAGCACGAAAATTATTGGATTTTCGAGACCCCCCACAAAGACCCCTAGATCCGCCCCAGGTTAGAAAAAAGTGCATATATATAAAGTGGCGGAGTTAGAATTTTCACCAAGGAGGTTCACAGGTGAACATACGAACTAACCGAAGGAGGTTCGACATCTACTATATATACATAAAATATAATTTTAACCATATATATATAGTATAATTTTTTTCGAAGGAGTTTTTTATGAAACCCCTATCCCAATTGTAACTCCGCTCCTGTATGTATATATATATATGTGTGTGTGTATATATATATATATATATATATATAAAGAACTCAAGCGGTCAAAAATTAATGCTTTGGTAGAAAGTTTGACAGAAACAGAGCTTCAGGGGCCTAACTGTAACTTTCTCAAGACTTTATGAACTTATAATGCAATTTAATTTCCCATCAAACTTTTTTCTAGTTATATACTACACCACAAGCACAAATTACAAAACCAGCCGGAGAAAATGGAGAAAACGACATCCTTAAGTATACCCAGGATAAAACTAGGTTCACAAGGTCTAGAAGTTTCGAGGCTGGGGCTGGGCTGTATGAGTATGTCCGGAAACTACGGCCCGCCCAAGCCCGAGCCCGAAATGATCAAGTTAATTCGTCATGCCATTGATACTGGAGTTACTTTCCTCGATACTTCTGATGTCTATGGACCTCTTATCAATGAAATCCTCATTGGCAAGGTAAGTTTATTTTTTTTTAAATAAAATAAATAATTGTAAGTGGTGCATGAATTATTTGTACTTTCTTCTTACTTTGTTGTACCTTACTGGAATTCTGATCCAGTTGTGTTTTAATTGTTCACTTAGTGAAAATGATTTTTTATGATAAATTCTATGAATTTTCAGGTCTAATTGGGGTAAAATTTGAGATCAATAGATGTTTTTCTTTGAGTAATTGCGAATGGAGCATGAATTGTTTGTACTTCCTGCTAACTTTGTTGTACTTTTCTGATCTTGTAGTGTTTTATTTGTTCACTGAGCAAAAAATGAAGTTTATAATTTCTATGAATTTTCAGGTTTAATTGGGGTAAAAGTAGATAACTTAAGTTTTTTTAGAGTAATTGCAAGTGCTGCATGAATTATTTGTACTTCCTTCTTACTTTGTTGTACCTTTCTGATCTTGTAGTGTTTTAACTGTTCACTGAGCAAAAAATGAAGTTTATAATTTCTATGAATTTTCAGGTTTAATTGGGGTAAAAGTAGATAACTTTAGTTTTTTTAGAGTAATTGCAAGTGCTGCATGAATTATTTGTACTTCCTTCTTACTTTGTTGTACCTTTCTGATCCTGTAGTGTTTAATTGTTCATTGAGGAAAAAAAAAGAAATTTTGTGATAAGTTCTATGAATTTTCTGGTTTAATTGTGGTAAAATAGATATATTAGTGTTTTTGAAAGTTCAAATGAAATCTTTTTAATAATTCTCTTGAAAAAGTATTGAACTTTTAAAAAAAAAAATCATTTTTTTTTTTAAAATAAAACTAGGTGACTGTTCAGGTAGTCAGCTAAATGAGCTACCAAAACTCCAAGTATAGAACTTTTGTATGAAAATTATAAGGAATATTTTTCTTTCTATTTTTGTTTTAGCTTCAAGTTCGAGATTATCAGTTTTAGATATTTTTGACCTTAGAGGCTGTAAAAGCATACTCTTTTCTGCAATCTTGGTGACAATGACAAACCAGTGTAATCCCACAAGTGGGGTCTGGGAGGGTAGAGTGTACACAGATTTTACACCCCTACCTTTGAGAAGGTAGAGAGGCTGTTTCTGAAAGACCCTCAGCTGAATAAATAGTGAAATTTTCTGCGATCATGGTATGTGAGAAAAATATAATTTTCATAGAAGTCGTTTACAATAGAGGTTGCTCTTCCTGCACTTGCTTGCTGAAAGCTGTTGAAATGTTATCATGGGTAAGTTAAAGTTGTTTATGCTTGAAGGGAGAGGGGATTACAAGATGGGGAAGCAATACCTCACGAACGCGGTGATGTTCATGAAGTCAATCAATTGAGCTACTAAAACTCTCTAAACGTGTGGAACTTTTGTATCAAAATTATAAGGAATATTTTTCTTTCTAAATTTTTGTTTAGATTCGATTTCGAGGTTGTCAGTTTTAGATTTATTTTTGACCTCAAAGGCTTAAAAAATTACTCTTTTATGTAATTTTGGTATATCAGAAAATTTAATTTTCATTGAAGTCATCAATAAGCATGAAAAAAGATACTATTAACAACATATAATCATGGTCATTTACAGTATAGGTTTCCCTTCCCCGCACTTGCTTGCTGAAAGTTGTCAATTTTTCAGCAGTGTCATGGGTTAGAATTTTTTGTGCTTAATGTGAATGCATCATGTTCATGCAAAGATGCGGCACCTGGACATAACTCTAGTAGGCTATTAAAGGAATAAGTGAGAAAGTCTATGCTTTATATCTTCTAACAGAGTGTTATAGGTATCTTCATGTTAAATTACCCAATTTTATGTAGGCTATTAAAGGAATAAGAGAGAAAGTACAAGTAGCAACCAAGTTTGGTATACGTTTTGAAGATGGAAAAAGGGGCATTTGTGGTGAACCTGCATATGTAAGGGCTTGTTGTGAGGCTAGCTTGAAGAGACTGGACATCGACTGTATTGATCTGTATTATGTCCATCGTATCGATACACAGTTGCCAATTGAAGTCACGGTTTGACATCTTTGCTCCTAAGTTTTATTTTTTGTTCTGTACCTCATCACTTTTTAAGTTTTAAGAAGTAGTCGTGTTAAATGATTTGCGTGAATTTATTGTTATTGTGGTATTTGGGCACTAATAGTTCTTATTATTTGATCACTTCATATAAAGGAGGAATATACAAAATCGTGCATTATGCGTTATTCTACTTTATTGGATTGAAAAACGATCTATTGTTGTTTAAGAAAATAATTATTTTCACGATTTATAAAACACATTCTTGATGTGAATCGAGTTGATATACTAATCACGTATTCATGAAGATTTTGGGATGTTGTGTCCCAAGGGTGTGGCCTAGTGCTCAATAAAATGGGTTAAGAACCATTAGGTCTCAAATTCAATTCCTAACAAAGTTACCTAGTCCGTGCTGGTGGGAGGTAGCAAGTATCCCGTAGAATTAGTCCTACGGTTATAAAACAAATTGGGATGATGTTGTGGCATTATTCATCCGCTAGATATTTCAGGGAGACTTCTTACAATATTAAGCATAAAATCCATGGAAGGTATTGAAAGGGACGAGGTAGAGACCTAACATCAAGAAGAGGAAGTTGTATCAAACGGCATATAATCTCTAGAAATCCATGTGGATTGAACACAATCTAAGTTACAGTTTCCTTCAAATCAAATTAATGACTTAGCATGAGTACCTAAACACCCAGAAAAGAGGAAAGTCATTATATCTATATTATGCACAACTATCTGGATCCTGGGCATATATGCAAAACCTGCACTATCATTACCATATTTACCTAATTGTGTTATGTATGTTCTAATACTGTTTGCTTACTGTTTTAAGATGGGAGAGCTGAAGAAACTCGTTGAAGAGGGTAAAATCAAATATATAGGTTTGTCTGAGGCTTGTGCATCAACAATCAGAAGGGCCCATGCTGTTCATCCAATAACAGCTGTTCAAATGGAATGGTCTTTGTGGACTAGAGATCTGGAGGAAGAAGTAGTTCCAACTTGCAGGTGACATATCTCTTAGCTCAATCTTTTGCGTCGAATTACTGACTAACCTGTGTTTGATGTGACACTTGTCATTTTCAGAGAACTTGGCATAGGGATCGTCCCCTATAGTCCTCTCGGACGAGGATTCTTCTCAGCAGGGGCAAAGTTGATTGAGAGCTTGCCTGAGGATGACTTTCGGAAGGTTAGTCAACATATATCATTCTCCTCAATATCATGTAAACTGTTAAATGCTTTTGTCTTGTCTGTTTTATCGACATTGTTACATTGTCTTTACAAAATTAAATAGCTAAGCATTTGTAATCAACATCAACTTGATGTCTTTTCTTTGATGACCAAGAAATTTGAGCCAACCCTTTGGGCCAACAACTGCCTTTGAAACTCGGAATGATGGGTCTGTCCCTTTACCCCTTTCCGCTTAAATACTATAGTTAAATTCGCATAACATCGGGCTCGAGCCTGTGATCTAAGACATTCACAACTCAACCTTTGCATTTATGGTATTTTGTTATCTCTTTGTGCATTTATGTTTTACAAAGAGATTCTCAAAATGCTCTGTAAGGTATTCGTCTAGGTTCAAGAATAATGCTCCTAAACCTTCAACTCGCCCTTTTGTATCTCTTGAAATGCATGTGGTGACTGATTTGGCGCACAAACTTTCAAGATAAAATGTTTTAGCACAACCAGCCGTTTTTTTTGCCCTGAAATATACAGCCAGTTTAATGTTTGCATCAATAACTTTTTCTTTTAACTGGAAGAATAATTTATTATATTGCTGGTTTGCTTTATAGAGTTTCCCTAGGTTCAAGCCGGAGAATTTTGAGCATAACAAGCAAGTATTTGAGAAACTCAATCTAATGGCTGCAAGAAAAGGCTGCACCCCTTCACAACTAGCATTGGCTTGGATTCTTCACCAAGGAGATGATGTATGCCCTATACCAGGCACTACGAAGATTAAGAACTTCAATGCAAATGTTGGAGCCTTATCTGTAATATTGACTGCGGAAGACATGAAAGAGCTCGAGTCTTACGCCTCTGGTGATGGTGTCAGAGGTGAGAGACATGTGTACATGTCGTCAACTTGGATAAATTCAGACACTCCGCCATTGTCCTATTGGAAAGCTGAATAGGGGTTTGACAGGTGATATCTATTTGGCTTCCTATGAATGCTCTCACTCTCCAAAAATGTTGTTGCACCGTTTCGGATCATCCGAAAGTGCAATATGGGAAATCCAACACTCCCCCGACAACATTTTTGAAGTGTCTAAAAAACACTAATGGTTTTTGTACATGCATCATATGTATATATGAAGCGAGACGTATCTTATGGATTGCTCCTAAATAATTTGGTATTAAACTACCAAAACCTTTGAACTACCTTCAAATAAGCTTTCGTACAGGAGTACTCATCTTTCAATTTGCCTTGGTTTTCTATGCTGCTAGAATTTTTAATTTGTTGGTTGATGACTGTGAGGTGTATTTGCATTCAACTAGAAAAAAATCTTTTGTACGTATGCTTTATTGAATTTTGCAGGTGCTGCATAGAAGCTGTAAGATAGAAAACAACCACCGAATTACTAAAACAAAAATGAAAAAATGATTTGACGTAGCAACAGGTGACAACTGACAATATTGTTGTAAAATTATAATGATGACAAAGGAATGGTATTTGCGGAAGTGAAAGACCATCTGATTCTATATAGGTCTCCAATCGTCTAAAGCATACAGAAAAAGAAGGCAATCAAACCAAACTTAGCAATCGGTAGTAGTGTTACAATATAAGAGCATGAGTATTTTGGCTAGCCAAACAATAAACTTGAGCATGAGCATAGCTGCAACAAGTGGTGATGAAAAAATTCCATCTACTCTGTCTACAGTTGTCAAAGAGATTGCAGTGGTCAAAGAGATTTGTTTGCGTGTTGAAATATCTGCAAAGCTAAGGGGGATCTCCTTGAGCTCGGAACACACTTTTATAACTAGTATTTCAAGCAGGGGAAAGGATTCCACCAGAACTTGTGTTTATGGAACGTCTCCAAGCCACCACTCTTTGACGTAAACACGAGTAATCTGACTCCCATAATTGGTACAAGAAGTTAGTAACCTTCCTCAAATCTATTAGCATTTAAATCAGCACAAATTATCCTTGAAGCACTAGCAGTATTCTTGCTCCTTCAGCATTAGCAGCCCTGATCAATCATTACACCCTGTTGAATTGACATCAGTATGGAAAAATTACAAAAATCTTGCACAGTAAGAAAATACAAAAAGAAGGGGAAAGTAAAAAAATTGAAAAAACAATACTCCCCTGTTTAAAAAAGACTGACCTACTTTTCTTTTTAGTTCGTTTAAAGAAGAATAACTCCTTTCTTTTTTTGGCAATACTTTAATTTCAACTTTCCATATGACATGTTTAAGACCACAAGATTAAATGTCATTTTGATACATTTGACACAACTTTAATTTAAGGCACAAGATTCAAAAGTCTTCTTTATTTTCTTAAATTTAGTGCCAAGTCAAAGTAAACCATTTTTTTTTTGAAACGGGGGAGTAACATATTTTTATGTTGTGAGATCCAATCGCGGCTTTCAGGATTCATACTTTTGTATTAAACATATTGTTGCCAAATTAGATGCACGTAGACACTCAAAAGCAACAGATAGGAGTTTTCTACTTACATTGATAGTGATGAGGTCTATTTTGTCACATCCTTCATTCTCTTCAACTTCTTCCTTAATTTTCTAAGCTTGAAGCCTTCGGAGTTTTGTTGGCGCACATAACTAATTCAATCTGTTTCAGTGGCGGAGTATCTGCAAAGCTTGAGGGAATCTCCTCAGGCTTGTGACAACCACTTATAAAATGTGTTTCAAGTAGGGAAAATGATTCTTCTGACGCATCCCACCTTGAGATACCTAAGCTCACAATTCATAAGTTTCAAGAACTTAAGTTTAAGGAATGTGATATCTCCAAGGCACCAATCTCTGCTGCGAGCACGAGTAATCCACTCCGATAGTTGGATATACTCCAAGTTTGGTAGTCCCGCAATGAAGGAAATCACACTTTCTATATGTGTACAGCTTAATACCAACTTCTTTAAATTTGAGGGAAACTGTAACTCAGATACAATTTGGAACGAGCCAATGGAAACACGAAGTACTTGAAGCTGGGTAAGACTCCACTTTGGGAAACATACGACCCATAAAGGAGATCTCAAGCTCTTGAATATTAGGCCACCTGCCTAATATCACATTCACTCTATCAATTTTAATTGCTACGCGCCTTAATATCCCCAAATTTTCCAATTTAAAGGATCCTTCAAATATCCCCTGTTTATTGTTTTCCAAATCAAATTTAGCTTTATCAATCTCAACATGCCTTAATTTTTCTAGTTGCCAAAAATCGCTGGTAACTTTGAATATTCAGTATAGTTCACAATTAAAGCTTCGAGATAGGGCAAATGTAATTTCGGATGACAATGAAATTTGTTTGCAAAAACTGCGAGGTACTTCAGGTGAATAAGTGGTGTGAATGTAGCTGACCACAATTGACCTACATCACAAGAACTCAAATCCAAGACCATACAAGAAGTCTAACTTCACTAACCTGACTGAAGGGATCCCAATCCTAAAATTCTTTCATTTGTCGTTACCAGTGACCTCAAACGTTGTGGAAAGGCTTCTGTGTTTTAGAATGTTCATTACAGAAACTGAAGCTCACCCGACTTTCCTTCCATTCATAAGGTTGAAATTGGCTACGATTTTCCTTCACTATCAACATAAATTTTTCTTCTCTATTCTTCTCCATGCGAAATTGAAGCACCACATCATGAACTTAGTAGTATTTGACTTTACCATTATATCTTCTCCTTGAATCCATTACCACATTACTGCTAATGATCCATCAAGTAACCTTCAGCCACCTCTTCATTAGTCTCCTAGATTCAATATTCTGCATGAATCCTTCCGCAATCCATAAGCTTATCAATTTAGACACAGGAATTTTTGCGTCCTCCAGAAACATTCCCATGTACAGAAAACAAGGCTTTAAATATTCAGGTTACTTATCATAACTCAACTACATAGTTAAAAGAGCATATCCTTCAAATTTACCAAGAGAGGAAAGTAGAGAGTTATTAACCTTATGCCACTAAGAGGCTTCCATTTTCTTCCTTTTGCTTATTCCAGCTACCAAGACAATCACTAGAGGCAATCCTTTGCATCTTTCTGCAACTTCTTGACTCACATGTTGTAGTTTAGTAGGGCAATCTTCCTATTGAAACACTATTTTCCGCAACAACTTGCAACTTTCATCTAGTGTGAGAAATGGAAGGAAATAAAGATTAGTATAACGCTTGACTTGTTCACCCACTTTCTCAAGTCTAGTTGTTACTACAATTATGCTTCTATTTCCAACATCAGGGAAATAAAGGCTTAAGTCATCCCATGCATACCATATCATCTCACATATCATCAAATACAATCAAATATTTCTTTCCCATTAGGCTTTCCATCAACTTGTCAGCAAGGATATCATCCTTATCTCCCTTATTCTTTAAACCTGTAACTTAAACAACAATCTCTCGTAAAATATCTCTCCGGTTATATGCTCGAGAAATGACGCACCATGCTCGAACATCAAAATGAGAGAAAATCATATCATTGTACACCTTTCTAGCAATAGTCTTTTTCCCTTCCCCCACCCTCCTCACCAACTATTGGGACGACATCTAGCCCATTTGTACCTCTAATTAAATGCTGAATCATCTGTAATGACCTGAATTTATGAATTTTTTATTTCTCTGTGTTTTGATCATTTTTTCCTTTTCGTAGTTGCTATATGTTGATTGAGGCTTGGAGGTGGTTGACAAAGTTCCCGATGCGAAACAATTTGTGTGAGTTTGTGATTTTTAGAGGCTCGAGAAGCCATATAGTTGACTCAGTTAACATTTATTGTGTTGAGTGTATGATGGAAAAATAGACTGTGCCAGCAAATCTGAAATGTCAAATTTGAGTTAGTGGCGGAGTTGGTTTAGTTTCGAGGCCTTTATATCTCATTTTGATCCTTCGTTTGAATAATAGTGAAAAGGGGTCCATGAGGTCAATTTTGTGAAAAATTTCTTTTTCAAAAATCCAGTGTCGTCATTGAGTCCAAAACGTCAAAACTAGCCTACTAATATATATGTTTTTTTTTTGTAGGATCCTGAACGAATTTCGAGGGTCCGTTTGAAGAATTCAAAAATATGCAAATCAGCTGGTGCACAACTAATATCTAGTGCGTTGATCCTTCTTTTCAGATGTGGGCCCCTGACCTCAAACATGAAGAAGAAAATCACCCTTCATCGCAATTGTGAGGAGGTGGCTTAGATCTTGAAGGGCCATAGAGTTCTTATTTGCAAACGCGACGAGGCTGTCACGAATGCGCTTTATCAGCCTTTGCGGAAGCGAAGCCTTGTCCACAAACGTGAAGGCTAATTTTATGGACAGTCAACTTTGACCCTTGCGATTGGAGGTAGGATTCGCGATTGCGAGGTGCTGTTCACTGAACAACATAAATACTCTATTTTCATAATTTTACTCTATTTTTGGACCTCCAAGCTCCGAGAAAGATGATTTTCAAGGGCTTCAACATTGAATTTCGTGCATGTAACTTCTAAACTCATAATCCCATTATTATCCATTGATTAGATCTTAAAAAATAGCTTTAAATCATGATTTTGAAATGGAAGATTTGGATTTTTACTGGTAAAGTTTTAAAAGTTTTTTTTCTCCATTGGACCTTGTTTTTGCGTGGTTTCTCTTGTAGATTCATGTAACCTTGAAGAATGTTTTTTTAAAATAAAATTCTAATTTTACCCTTTTCATTTTCAAACTCGTTTTCGCCCTGACCCAAATATGGGTGATGTGAGTATCGTTAACTTTTTTAACAGGTAGATGCTATTTTTGAATGTTGTAGTTAATTCTGAGTAAAGTTGCAAGGCGAAGGTTCCGTGTTGAAGCACTTTAGATTGGAATTTTATCATTTTGAGGTAGGTTATAACTTATTTCAGATTGAGATGGGTAGTTTATAAATAAATTATTATGTGATTGGAGGTAAATGACAATGAGGTTGGTATTTTGAGGTTATTTTTATTGTTTTGTGCCCATGCGGGGGCTTATATTCTATTATTGTGAACTTGTGGTATCTTATATTATGTGTTGCCCGTGTGGGGGTTTTAATTGACATCATTGGCCTTATCTGTGCATTGAAATACCTATTCTAGATATGATGCCTGTGCGAGGGCTTAATTTGCTAATATAGGACTTATTTAAGTATTGGTTGCTTTTATCATGATAAAACATCCAAGTTAGGGGTTGATATGATATTAAAAATGTCTTGCATGTATATTTATTTTGATGATGCCTAATTGGAGTTGACAATCATTACTTATAGACATATTGAGTTGATTCTAGGTTCACTTGCTTGTATATACGTGTTGGATGAATTGGATATCATTGTATTGAGTTGATTGTGATCATTTATTCCTCATTCCATACATATACATTCATGAGATGTTGGTACCATGAAGAAACACCATTTTTGAAGGAAAATGACTCACTTTAGAAAAATCCTTGCTCGAGGTCATTTGATGGCAAGGTTGGTTATGATGTTTTGAAAAACCCTTGATCGAGGTTATTTATTGGTAAGGTTGGATTTAAATTGAGATATAGTATATGGGTTTCGAACCCTCCCTGGGTCCTAACTGGTAGCTGCAAGCTCGATGGGTGTATACAGAAAGTCATGTGATTACTTTCATTATTCATTCCATTCACATTCAATTGCACTGCATTGCACCCACATATGCATCTTGATTGTTTTCCTTAGTTTTTCCCTGACTTATTTAGTTTTAGTATATTTTCATATATATTATTTTCATATATATATATATATATATATATATATATCTGTGGTATTCTATTTTTTGCATATCCATATATTAGAATTATTAGTGGAGATGGTGTGAGCTACCGCTTGGGAATTTTTGCTTGTAGGTGACATGCTCATAGTATATTTTTATTTATATCATTTTCTATTTTGTTCAGTCTACCTATGATACCTACTGAGTAAAGATGGACCGTACTCACTCTTATTGTGCCCTTTCGGTGTAGATGTACGATCACTCCATATGGCAGTTGATTCATACTTTTCAGAGGTTGTGATCGAGGTACTGGGTTTCTCTAGGGATCAAAGTAGATTCTCGAACCTCCTCTTACTATATTATGTATTTACTTGTCTTTAAAGACAGACTCTGTATATTACTTATATTAAGATGATGTATTAGATGCTCTACACTTTGACACCACTTCTTTAGGTTTTTATGTTATATTATTCAAATTTCTGATTTTTTATGTCTTGTGTTGGTTTGACTTCATTCTAGAAGTCTCGTGTTAATTACTTTCATAATTCCTTTATCAGTTTGAGTGATCGGCTTACTTATCAAGGCTGGACCGTGATAAGTGTCATCATGACCTAGTTTTGGGTCATGAAAAATTGGTATCATAGCGCCAGGTTCACCAGTCTCATAAGTATAAGAGTATGATGTATAGTAGAGTCTCACAGATCAGTACATAGACATCTATATCTATCATTGAGAGGCTATAATATGTTTCTAGGAAAAATTTCTATATTTTAATTCCTAGTTATGCGGGTTGTTTTTATCTAACGTTCTAAGTTGTGTTCTACTCTTTTCTGTGCAGATGTGAGGACTAGATCTCATGAGGCTAGAAAGGCTAAATCAACACTCGAGGATGAAGCCCAGACTAAAGGGTGAGACAGAGGTCGTGGATGGCCTAGAGATAAATTATGAGAACGATGAGCTACCCCTATTGGAGGTAGTGCTAGGGAGGCCTCCCCTGAGCTCGACATTGAGTGTGTAAGAGATGCAGGACTAACTCAAGTTCCACAGGGTTCAATGCTACCCTGGTTCTTGAGGATCTGTTGATTCGATTATTAACTCATCTGGATGGTGTTCCCTTAAGCGCACTTGGTGTTCCTCTAGTTCTAAGTATGGTACCACAATCAGTTTTGGTGTTTTCTTATGGTATTCTTCCAACCCCGAGTGTGATTACACCATCTTTACTGACATCTTCTTATTATATCCCTCAAACTTCAAGTGTTGTTCCACTTTTTATGTCAGTATCTGATCATGGTATTCCTAGTCCAGGGGTGCAACCTTCATCTATGGTACCTCCACATGTGGATTCTCAGCCTGCCAAACTTACTATATCTCCAATTATTTTGGGTACAGTTATGTCTTCTAATGATCAGAAGAGGTTTATTTGCTTAGGTCCACCCAAGTCCTATGGTGTTATGGGTGAGGATGCCTATGAGATTTTGGTTGATTTCCAGGAGAAGTTGCATAATCATGAATCCCTCGAGTCTCATAGAGTTAGTTATACTATTTATTAGTTGATGAATGTGGCTAGGGATTGGTGGAGGTCGTTTGCTAGTTGTAGACCTCTAGGTTTGGCTGCTATGACTTGGACTCAGTTTTTTTAGGCCTTCTTGGAGAGATTCATGCCATATAGTTTTAGAGATCAGATGTGTGATGAGTTTGATAATTTGGAGAAGGGCTCTATGACTATTGCTGTGTATGAGGAGCATTTTCAACTTTATCCAGTAATTTAGCCACTAGTATTTCCACTGAGTCTGAGCAGATTTGGAAGTTTGAAGGGGTTGGATGGTACTTATCAGTTAGATACAACTCAGATGGTAGTTTCAAGGGATTCTTTTAGAGTATTATTGAGCATGCCAAGATAATCGAGTTAATTATCTAGGATACTTAGGGAGTCACTAAGAAAGTGCATCGACATGGTGAGTTTAGTGGACACACTTCCCAAGGTATATACTTTTATGGTAGAGGTTCTCGTGTTTATTATGGTGTTGCACCCAAGCACACACATAAGTGTACGTGGTCGCACACGCAAGTGTATGTAGTCACCCAAGTAAAAAAGGGGCCTACGAAAGCCAAGTATCGATCCCAAAGCGACGTGTGCTCAATAATGATCTAATTTTAGTCTTACTATGAAGATTAAACAGTTACGAAAGTAGCCAATAATGTTTAAGAATTGAAAACTAAAAGTAACCATAAACAATTTGATAATATAAAATGTTGGAGACAATAGTTGGGAGAAGCTTAGGGTTAAGGAGCTATAAATGATCCTATTTAAATATGTAATCTCGATGGTTTAGTTAATTATCTTGGTTGTTGGTTCACGAGGTTGATAACATGACTATGGTCTTCCGATCTTCTAATCGTCTATCTAACTTAGCTCCACAACTACATCATTAAGCGAGGATGCGAGTACTATGTTAAACACATTTATATTTCATCACGTATATGAAACAAATAGGAAAATTAGGTATATTCCTATTCTGAACACAAATCTTAACTTCAATCCCTTGAATGATTAAGATCCTACTCCATACATCCCTCGTTCCAATCTCTTGTTCCTCTTTTCGACCTCACAATAGATATATATGTTTATTCTAAGGATCACGAATCTTTAGAATAGTAAATACAAGGATATATGAACAACCAATAATGATAAATAACATAAACCAACTCAAATATAAGCACAATTAATCATGTTCTTGGCCTCAACCCTAGATGAGGGTGTTTAACCGCTCATGGAATTACAATAAATTACAATAATGAAATTCATGTTTATAATCAAAAGGTAAACTAAAGGAAAGGATAAAAATCCTAAGATAATCCTCCTCAAGTGTATTATGATTCCCAAAGGTCGTCCAAGGTATGTACAATGCAATAGAAGTGTCCTATTTATAGTTGGAAGCCATTGCCCGATTTGACACCATAATCATACCATGCTTTTGTATTGGCGCGATAAGGGTGTACCATGCACTTATAATAGAGGTTTACTAGAATTTTACATTTTTGATTGTTTCTAAGGGAGTGGCACACCCTTAACACAGAGATCCAACGGCGTGCAACTCTAATTTTCCAGATTTCATCCAAGTAAGCTCCACCCATCTGGCGTTGAGTTCCTCACTTCATGGGTGCTTTTCCACCATTGTTAGATCTTGTATTGCTCCTGGATATCAAATTTTAACATCTACTAAGGCATCCTATTTTATCAAACACCATGAATTAATGTCTGAACACACAATAGAATTCATCAAGATGAACTAGAACACACTAAGCTCAAGCTAAGAACACTAGTTTTATCGTTTAAGCTCTAAGTGAACATTTTGATTCCAAATTTATTTTGAACACACCTTAAACATTATAAACAAGTAGATTAACACTTAGATTCTCAATTATAGGATTAGGAACTCATTAGGCACCTAAGAAGTCCTCAAAACAAGGCTAAATACATAGAGATTAGGACATTTAGGTGCATAAATCCACCTAAGATCATCACCCCACACTTAAAGACTTGTTCTCCCTCAAACAACTATTTAAATTCATCATCATTTAAGGAAGACTCCAGCATTAACACTAAAACAAGAAAGACACTCAATCTAGCAGTACAATGACTGCACAAATAGCAAATTCTACATTAAGCATGTCATATACAATTGAAAGCTCATGAACATTACTTCAAAACACTTTAGCCTCAAGAATTGACACCACCAAGTTGGAAATTCATGCATACTACCCAATCAAAGAGATCCTATGCATTACCTAACTCTCATAAAAATGTGGCCTCACCACAAGAGAGATTTACCCATATTTACTCTTTACCATAAATACACGAATGGGTATAAGAATCAAGTTACGCTCACACTCACAAAGAATTCATGTTGCATACGATGAACCATAGGCTTTCCCTTAGTGTAGTACTTAACTAGTATCAAAATGTTAAGACTTAAGATCCAATAAGACTTTAAGGGTTGTAATGTAGGCTAAGGGATAAGTAGTAACTATTCTGGCCAGTAATAGTGACTATCTTCCCTAAATGCTTTAATACATCACACATAACATCGAACTCTTCTCTAAATAACCAAACTTTCAGCACCTCTACCTTCACCCATCTCTTTTGTTTTGACCCATATCTTTAAGCTAGTTCACATATATTAAGGAGGGAGTATTATCCATCAACGTATTATCCAATTTTAATCAATTTTTCTCTTTTCGTTACATTACTCCCAACCATAACACGCCAACTTTTTCCACACCAATAGCTACTCTTTTGTGGCTTCACTTTCACCTTTTTCCTTATTAAATTCACACTCTTTAACATTACTAATTTTTTAAACTAAATTTCTTTGGAGCTTGATCAAATTATGGTCAATCAAAGAAGGGGATAGGCTACATATGAGGCTACCAAATAATATAGTCTAAAGGCTGAACATGGCTAACAAAGATTATGTAATAAAGATTGGCAAAAAGGGTATACAATATGGCTATCAAAGAAATGCTTATATCATCTCCTAAACCCATACTCTTTATTTTGTTTTTCACACACCAGGCAAGTTCTAGACATCAATATAAAACAAGGAATATACAAGAAGGCTCACATCACACATGGAACATGCTTAAATCAAGTAGGATCATTATCAACTCTAAACCAAGTTATATCACGAATTCAACATTAACCCAACATCGCACAAGAGTCATTTAAATGAGCCTAGAAGTCTCAAAAGTAGCCATTCAACATAATCAACATACTTCTTACATTCAGGTCTACTTGCATCATGTAATCACCCATAGAAACTAGCAAGAACATCTCACTTATTTCTAATACAAAATTTTTAAAATTTACTCTTAAAAACAAAATAGAAATACTGGATTCAAAAGACACCTCCACGAAAAAATACCGAAAAGAAAAACCAGGGGGTGAGTGAAGTGTGCCCCTACTAGACTGACACCACCAAAAACTAAATAAATTAAGAGGAAATCTTTTTTGTAATTTTTTTAAATTTAGAAAAAAACTAGAAAAATATATAAAAATAAATCCTATAGTAGCACTTCACCCTAAACTATGGGAAGATTCCCTACCCCACACTTTAAAACATACTTTGTCCCTAAATTATAATTCAAAAGAGAGGATAAGAATACTCCTTGAGGCCTCTAGACCTAGATAGTAGCATCTCATTCATCAAGAAGATCCGATGAACCCCACACCTAGTCTATGTCGTGCTACTTAGCTTAGTTTTACTGGTACTCAAACTTTCCATCAACCTGTGACTCAACAAAAACAAACAATATGTGAAATAAAAACTTATATACGAAAAAAATACCTACCTTAACTTGGGTTGCCTCCCAAGCAGCGCCTGATTTAGGGTCGTGGTACGACCTATATCACTACATAAACCATATTCCTTTATCCTTTTTCTCCTACTCGGAGGCCATATTCTTACTCTTTTCAGATCTTTTGAGTGTGTACTCTCAAGGTCTGCATCTTTGTCAACAATAGCCTTGTCAGGTTTCTTCTCAATTTTTTTAACTTTGGGCTTAAGAGGTGGCTTGGGTAACTCTATAAGATTCTCCAAAGAGGTCATTGGTGGTTTTCCCTCCACCCCACACTCATCCACTTCCATAACTATAATCATGCATAAATCCTTATAGTGGGAAGGTAGATTAAGTGGTTTGTAACCTTAAAGACAACCTCTTTATCATCCAGTCTTATTTTTAGAGTGCACTCCCTCATATCAATCAATACTTCTCCCGTTTTCAAGAATGGACATCCCAATATTATTGGTACCCTGTCATCTACATCATAATCGAGAACAATAAAGTTAACAGGAATAATGAACTTACCAACCTTAATTAGCACGTCTTCAATGATTTCTTTGAGATGTACTCTATTTTTATCCGCTATTTAGAGCATTATAGAGCATGACCTCGGCTTTCATAAACCAAGAGTATTAAAAACTAATAGGGGCTTCAAATTTATACTTGCCTCTAAGTCACTTAGGGCATGAACTACATCATTATCACCAATTTATATGGGGAGAGTGAAACTCTCTGGGTCCTTCAACTTCTTAGGTATCTTCCTCATCACCATCGAACTGCATTTCTCAGTAAGTGCCATAGTTTCAATGTCATTCAACTTCTCTTATTGGTTACCACATCCTTTAAGTATTTAGAGTACTTAGGTATGCCCTACAAAACATATAACAATGGACTATTAATGTGAAGTTCTCTAAACATGTCAAAGAACTTATTAAAACATGCATCTTCCTTAGTTTTGTTAAGCCTTTGAAGGAATTATGGTGGTGATATTTCTTGAACCTGCTAAGCTTTCTTAGTTTTTGAGTACTAAGACTTCCCCGAAATTTTAGCATCTTTAGTTGTAACTTCCTTCTTCTCTACCTATTGTGGAACTAACTGTGCTTTTACCTCTTTATTTTTCTTAGGACGTATGTAAATTAGATCTGTACCACTCTTCAAGGTGATTTCTATAACCTACTTTGGATATTCTATATCACTAAGCAACCCACCTTAAGTCCTGGTACCCTACGCTTGATCTAATTGTCCCATTTGTGTATCTAAATTCTTTTAAGTAAGTTGCTGATTTTTTTTCCCCAGCAACCATTTATTCTTGGTTGGCCAGGATCCTCTTCAATGTCTTTTAAATATTACTGGCCTGCATGTCTGCTGCTATTGAAACTACTGAGTCTGATTATTGCCCCATATTAGTTAGTCTAACTATGCCACTTATGGTTGTAGGTATTACCATAAGTTACCTTCTGCGCATTGACCACAAAATTTATAGACTCCAAATTTTCTCCACATAAGACTTCAGAGTGACCACTTATTCCATAAATCTCACACTAAGATGGGGCCTAGTAAACTGCATTACTTGTGCCTAAGATTGGTTCACAATCAACTTGCTGAACCATGTCATCATCTGATTCTGAAGTGTTGACAATTGGACAGCCAAAGCTATGACACTATCAACCTCAATCATACCCACAGATTTTTCACTACACTTCTAAAGAGATTACTATTCCAATCAGGATTACCTTGCTCAATTTGGTTCAGCAAGGTATACAACTCATCATAAGTTTTCTCTAATGCTTGACCACCTATAGCTGAATCTATCAAAATCTTTGTATTATGGTCAAGAGATTTAACAAAAGTATGAGCCAACACCTCATTGGACTATTGGTGATGTGGACAATCCCTGAGTAGAGATATAAACCTCTCCCAAGCATGTTACAAGTTCTCATCCAGCTTCTGCTTAAAACTCAAGATTTTATCGTGTATCCTTGCAGTCTTTCCGTATGGGAAGAAACGGATGGGGAACTTTCTTTCCAGATCATCCCATGTAGTGATGGAACTTGTCAGCTTTGTATTCAACCACTTCTTTTCATCCCTCAAGAGTGAGAAGGGGAAGAACATGAGACTCACATAGTCTGTAGAGACTCTAGTGGGGATGAAGGTGTCACTTATCTCCAATGAATTTTGAAAATAGACCTGTGGATCCTTATGTGACAAGCCAGTGAACTGCCCACTGTTGCACCATGTTTTGTTTTAGCTCAAATCTACCTCTAGGTGCCGGTCTACAGATGGTGAAGGTAATATTAGATGTTAGTAGGATTTCCACTTCACAAACTATCCTATGGGCTAGTGGATCTTTAGCCATTGGTGCAGGAATAACTTCTTTTTGTTGAATTGCGGTATTCGATAGAGAAGTAATGTTTCTCTTCTTAGCTGATGTAAGCGTTGCTCAGGTTCAGGATATGGGTCAACCAAATCCCTTTCCCTTGCCAGATTACTTGCTTTTTAGACCTGAACCTGCAAATTTAGTAGCTAAGATCAAGTTATTAACACCTGTAAAATGAAATAGAAAAACTAAAAGTAAGACAATTGACAATTTACAAAATCTGCGACAACGACGCCAAAAACTTATTGCGCTCCAAGCACACACGCAATTGTACTTGGTCACCCAAGTAGTAAAGTGTCCTATGAAAGCCATGTATCGATCCCAAAGGGACTTGTTCTTAACAACGATCTAATTCTAGTCTTACTATGAAGATTAAACAAGTGTGAAAGTAACTAAAAATGTTTGAGAATTGAAAACTAAAAGTAATTGTAAACAATTCGATAATATAAAGTGTTGATGAAAATAATGGGGATAAACCTACGGATTCAAGAACTACCAACAATCCTACTTAACTATATAATCTCATTGGTTTATTTAATTATCTTGGTTGTTGGTTCTTGGGGTTGATAATATGACTATGGTCTTTCGATCCTCTAATCATCTGTCTAACTTAGTCCCATAACTACATCGTTGAGCGGGGATGCAGATACTAAGTTAAACACATTTATATTTCATCCTTTATATGAACTAAATAGGGTGAATTTGGTATATTTCTATACTGAACGCAAATATTAACTTCAATCTCTTGAATGATTAAGATCCTACTCATCCATCCCATGTTCTAATCTATTATTCCTCCTTCTGGACTCATAATATAAATATATATTTATTCTAAGGGTCGCAAATTCATAGAATAGTAAATACAAGGATATATGAACAACTAATTGTGACAAACAACATAGAACAACTCAAATATAAGCACAAGTAATCATGTTCTTCTCCTCAACCCTAGATGAGGGTGTTTATCCATTCATGGAATTACAACAAATCACAATAACCAAATTTATGTTTATAATCTAAAATTAAACTAAAAGAAAGGATAAAAATACTAGGATAGGACTTCTCAAGTGTATTACAAGCCCCAATGGTCGTCCAAAGTGTGTACAATGCAAAATAAGTGTCCTACTTATAGTTGGAAGCCATTTCCTGATATGACATTATGGGCGTGCCACGCTCTTGCATTGGTACGATAAGGGAGTGCCATGCCCTTATCACAGAGGCTTACTGGAATTTTCCATTTTGAATTGTGTCTAAGGGCGTGGCATGCCCTTAACACAAAGATCCAATGTCGTGGCACACCCTTGTGCTCTAATTTTCCAGATTTCGTCCAAGTAAGCTCCATCCATTTGGCATTGAATGCCTCACTTCATGGGTGCTTTTACTTCATTGTTAGACCTTCTCTTGCTACCAAATATAAACTTTAAAATCTCCCAAGGCATCCTATATCATCAAACACCATGAATTAATGCTTAAATACACAATAGAATTCATCGAGATAAACTAGAACACACGTAGCTCAAGCTAAGAATACTAGTTTTCTCGTCTAAGATCAAAGTGAACATTTCGATTCCAAACTTGTTCTGAACACACTTAAGAATTATAAAAAAATAGTTTAAAACTTAAATTCTTAATTATATGATTATTAACTTATTAGGCACCTAAGAATTCCTTAAAACAAGCTTAAATACATAGCAATTAGGATACTTAGGTGCACAAATCCACCTATGATCACATGGTAGGATAGTTCAGGCCGCTTTGAAAGGATCAGGTGGTAGCCTTAAGGTTCAGTGACTTTAGGTAGCCAGACCTCTGGTCAGGGCAGTCCTTCTCGTTGTTTTGTGACCTCTTAATATGATGCTAGTAGAACAAAGTGTTTTGTATATCATCAGATTAGTCATTACGTGAGGGATTTCCCTCGGTGTGCATTGGGACCTTTACAGAAGAGTTCTTGACTTTAGCTTTGCCCTACTCCTATATCTGGAGTCATAGGGGGTTCACCGAGTGGTACAAGTGGTGCTAAAGGTACTAGAGGTAGAGGTAGAGGTACTCATGGTGGTGATTGTAGGGTTTCTCAGTCCAAAGAGCGGACGTGGTCAGTGCTATGCCATACCTACTAGGCCCGAGACAAAGCCCTCTGATGTTGATATTATAGGTATCATTCCAGTTTGCTACAAATCTGCTTCTGTATTATTTGACGCTTGGTTGAATTTCTCCTATGTGTCTACATATTTTACTTCTAGTTTTGATGTTGCGTGCGAGCCTCTTGCTATGACTCTTCATGTTTCTACCCATGTAAGAGATTATTTAATGGTTGATCGAGTGTACCGATCTTGTGTGCTTACTGGGACACCTAATTTTTGTCCTCTACGACTATATTTAATCATGAGTTGCTTCTAAATAAAATTAAGATATTATTGTATTCGTCTAAAAAAATTTCAAAATATGTATCTGGGTTAATTTTTTCATTTTAAGTAGCAATTATGCATTTTCATAGTATAATTTTATTTTTTAAATAACTATTTTATCGAAAACCAAAATTTTAATCTAGGGCTATCTCAAAAAATTAATTCAAATGGGTAAATATTAATTTTAAATACATTTTATCGTTAAAATGAATTATTCAGAAAATAATAATCTAATTTTATGAAATCAAGGAACTCAGGATTAAATAGTTATTAATTCATCTCGAATTTTACTTTAATTTGACCAATCTATTAAATTTGGCCATAACCAAAATCAAATTATCCATATGCAATGCAATTATGCAATTGGCCAATTGATTTTTGAGTTGGTTTAAAACTAAAATAAAATAGGCTAAAACTCTAACCTTTTGGCCTTTTATTAAATAGCCTAATTTCCACCCTCCCTCTTTCAATTTTATGCCAAATCCGACCCATAACAACAAATCATCCACCCCAGCCCAACGTTAACATCACCGACCTGACCCAATACCTTTTAACCCCTGTTCTTTTATAACCCAACATTGCTTGACCCAATCCGACCCAATTTTTCCCCCTTTTCCTCTTAATCCGATTAACACAGCAACAACTTCAATAATCTCAAGGCAGTAGCAACTTTAACCTTTCACCAACCCAATCGAAAACCTAGCCCCAATTCTCTTTCTTATATTTGATCTCTCTTTCCCTATCGATAATACGAGGTTATCACCTGGATAACACAAAATGTTCTAGAAACAGCCTAAGTGGTTTGAATTACATAATTAAAGGAGGGGAGGTGCGATTTCATATGAATCCATCTCTTTCCAACCTTATCATACTTTTGAGTTCAAATTTCCCCAATGAATTTCCAAAAATGCCCTCTAAAAAGCCCATCCCACATCGACAGATTTCAAACTCGACCATAAAATTATTTTTATATATACCTCTACTCTTTTCATTAAAAAGAGGTCAAAATATTGAGTTAGAGGGATTGATTAGCTGAGAACCCTGATTAAGAAAGGTATTTGCTAAGTTAAAGATTTCTATGCTAAAATCCTTATAAGACTCTTAGTGGTCTTTGGTGTAAGGTATTAAAATACATAGTCCCGGAATAAAATATAGTTTTGGGATAAAATTTTTGGTGCTTTGTTTTGTTTTTAAGTTTGGGATAACTTATCTCGAGATTAACAAATAATATCGGGATAAGTTATTCCATTCTTTGGGTGGTATAAATAATCTCAATATAATTTACCTTGGGATAAAGCCATAAAATATAAAAACTATCCTCAAAACCCTTTGATTGTCACTTATATATATATATATATATATATATATATATATAAATTACCCTCCAAACCCTTTGATTATCACTTTTTTATATATACATATATATTTATATATATTACTACTATATATAAGAGAGAATGTGAGATTTTGGTAGTCATCACATTAATTTTTTTTGTTAATTTTATCCCTAATTTAAATTTTAATTACTCTATAATTTTTTTTTATCCATTTTGATAAATTTGAATAATTATATGGGCTTATTAAATGCTACAAAAGTGATGAGCCATGAAAAAATGATAGTGACACCATAAAAACTATTTATACAATCAAATTCAAAATTGATCCAAGGGTTTATTATCTTTCTATTTCATAGAAATGTTTATTAATCTTACTTCTAATTTTTATTTTTCCAAACAAATTTATCATGGACAAGTGATTAAAGTATCATGACATTTCCTTTCTAACTTAGTACATGCTTAATTATTAAATAAAAAAATATTTTTATATATAGCTAAAAATATTTGAAAATTTCATTTTTTTAAAAAATATAGTTTAACTCTTCAAATATTAATGACACTAAATAATAAAAAATGAGAGTAATACTTTTCACATTTTTTGATGATGAATTTTTGTAACAAAAAATGGGATTATCAACATTTTATAGAATTTAGGATAAAATAAGTAATTTAACATGAAATATTAAAGCTTCATACACGTTCAAGAAATATCAACATAAATTTCTTAACATGTATTTTAGGAAAATAAACTACTAAAGTTAAAAAAAAATTAGTAACTTTTCAATTTCTTGTGTATGATTTAAGATGAAGGAAAATGATTAAGCTAAATAAGGTGAAAAGTATTTTTGTAAATAAACTATCTATTCTTAAAAAGAATGCAACACATATTATTTTTAG
Organism: Capsicum pubescens; assembly: GCA_030864215.1. Taxonomy (NCBI): domain Eukaryota; kingdom Viridiplantae; phylum Streptophyta; class Magnoliopsida; order Solanales; family Solanaceae; genus Capsicum; species Capsicum pubescens. The sequence goes on along the minus strand of CM061546.1, from coordinate 146,492,622 downwards.
TACAATAAACCAAACAACCACTAAAAAATAATACCAGGATAACTAATCCCAAGACAATTAATCCAGTATAACTAATTCCAGTATAACTAATCCCAATATAACTAATCCCAGCATAATTTGTTTCCCAACCAAACGACCCCTTAGTATCATAGTATTTTGACTAAGGAATCAAATTTTGTTTTTTAGTGGTGGTAGTTAAATTTCAACAAAGGCTTGAAGTTCATATTTACTACCCAAAAATAGGTAATCTCATCCTCTTTAGCATTTTTACAACATATTGTTTGTGCATTTCCAGTAGTTGAAGTTCATTATTTTTTTCGTTTAACTCGTAAGCCTCCCCATTTGCGCTTTCTTGTAGTCTCGTTTCTCATTTTAAGGCTGCATATTATTTTCATATGTGATTCTAGCGTGTGAAGTATGCTTGAGTATTAGTGTCCCCTGCATATTCATTCATCATGTTGTTTGCATGGATAATTTAAGTCACAAGTTTGGTAATTTTTCTTCTCATCTTGATTTCTTTCAGTTCTGCATCCTGAGATCCTTTTGGGGGAAACTTTAGTCTGCAATTGAAATATAAAGATCATAGGATAAATGTTATTTTCGGCTTTCTATTTAGTTTGTGTTGCTTTGTGTAATCATAAGGCGTTTAAGATGAGAGTGTCAAGGACATGCTCACTTTATTAAAGTATTTGGTGTTAAAATCTGTACAAGACTATTCTTTTTTGTTATTTGTAAGATTTAGGAGCAGTCTTTGTCTTATTCCTCTTCACTATCGAGAAAATCTACTTCATTTCCTTTCCTGCTATTATGGTCAAATTGTTGTTGCCTTGAGCTGTTATTATTTACCACTGTTGTTAGCTTAGTTGTTGCCCTTAGACTAGTTTAAGGTATTCTTTCCTTTAAGTTTTATCTTGTCTTTTTGTAATACCCCAAAGTTTCCTAACTAAATTTTTTTGTCCCAAGAATGTCAAGTGTTAGCTTCTAAATCGAATGATGTTTATTCCATGAGAAATTTTTAATATATTCACTTTTTTTCATGTGGAAAATTTAATAAGCTTTTCATCGATATAAAATTCGCCTGAATCCGATAACCGGGTAAGAAGTTATGACTATTTCAAGTTTCCGTCGGAAAACAACGCCATATTAGTCAGTGGCGCGCTGTGCCACAGGAGAAAATGACAATTGTTAAATTCTAGTAGGGGTCCGCAATAGTGGTGTGTAGCGCCAAAATTTCAGGTCGCAAATGAAGTGGCAATGCGATGGATCCGCATGGCGCCATCCCTCAATTTCCCAGTTGTCAAATTTCAGTGACACGACACGATAGCGCTGCGTCGCGCTAGGGGTCCAATTCAGGAAAATTTCACTAAAATTAAAAGATACATCCAGGGTTAAAAGGGTTAATTTCCCACCCTTATTTAAGCCCTTTAACACGAGATTCAGCTATTTGGAACCAAAAATATACTAGTTTCTCTCAATTTTCTCTCAAGAACAAGCTAGGGTTTCAATTTCAAGAAAGTCTCTCTGTCAATCTTTGCTAAATCATGAACTAAGGTATGTCATGTGTTGATTCATGGGTCTCTCTCACCCATGAAGCTTAAGAATCTCTTTTCAAAATCCAAGATTTGGGTATTTGTGAATAGTCATGATTTGATTGAATTGAAAAGTGATGTTCATGATGTTGTGTGGTTTTGATTCATGTTTTAAATTACTTATTCCAATGATTAACCCTAGTATTTGGTGATTTGCATAATAATCATGATAAACCCCCTTCAATTTACAAGTTGATTGATGTATCCTTGATTATTACATGTGTTGATGATTGTATAACCAAAGCATGCTCCCCACATGTTTGAATAAATGCCTATGTGAAGGAATAATGCCATACTAGTATGATATTACGAAATCCCCATTCATGTATAAGTTATGTACGTCAAGTGTTTGATGAAATGTCTTAGTCAATAGATTATATATTGTTGATGTTAGTCATGTATTCAAGAATGTCATGCTTTGTCAGTTTCCTTTCATCGAGTCTTGGGGGTACTTGTACCCAAAAAAAATATAGCTGTGTGCCTAGATTTAGTGTCATATTTTCACGATATCCTCAGTCAAGCCATGGTCCATAGAACTCAGTCAGTCATGTGACTCAGGAAAACTCAGTAATACAGTAATCTCAGTACTATTCCATCAGTCAACTGAACTCAGTAATTTAGTCCAGTTCAGTAATCCATGTTCAGTATCTATTCAGATGGGAGTAGAAATTAGGACCGAGTGAACCCAAGGATAGGAACACACATTGTTAGATGAGGGTGTGATTGTTAGAAGTCATCCTTGCATTCCAGAACTATGTAGCCAACATACATCAACACTGTCAGATAAGGATTGATGAGGTGGATAAGTACTGTCAGATGAGGGCCCCACTATTCTCTTTTGGGGACATTATCAGATGAGGGTCACTCACAGCTTGTCCTTACCAGTGGTGCGGTATTGACACCCTTCTAATTGGGGTTACAGGTTGGACCCCAACTCAGCTATAATGGTGTATTAAGGGTATGTTGGTTAAATAACTACTTACCACAGTTTCTGTTACAAAATTAGGACTGTCAGATACAGTCAATCAGTCTTAGTATTAGAACTCAGATAGTTCTACAGAATTTAGTATTGTCAGATACAATCAACTCAGAATAGTATGGAACTCAGCTAGTTCCATTAAACTCAGGACTGTCAGATACAGTCATTCATGTTATCAGTTATATCAGCCATCAGAACTCAGTTATTAGTCATGTTAGTTATCAGTAAATTCATGTTATCACGATCTCAAATATAGTTACTATGTATTTATGTATGTATTCTCGCATTCATATTAGACAGTTAGCTAGTATTGTTCATGCATATGAACCCCATACATTCAGCCTACCTCACATGCATACCAGTACATTCAAAGTACTGATGCATTTGCGCTATGGTATCTTATACCATAGGTTCAGAAACACGAGCTCCAGGGCATCAGTAGCATTCCAGTCTCAGCAGTCAGAGTTAGCAGTGATTCCTCATCTCTCGAGGAAATGATCATTTATATATTATCTTATTACGTAATTTATTAGTTGGAGTTAGTTGGGGACATGTCCCATCAACTCCTTATTCAGACAGTTCAGTCAGTTAGAGGCTTTCCAGACTATCATGTTATTTTAGTTTTGTTTTGGGTATTTCACACCCCATTCAGATGTTATATCTTTATCAGTTATGTTATAATCTTGAACATTATGGTCTTTCAGTTCATGTTTCTGCAATCGTACAGTATATTATGCAGTATATAGGTACAAATATTAGTCATGGGTTATCTTGTGGTCCTTCGGGGTCATGAGCACCGTATAGCATTCCGGGTACCAGATTCGGGGCGTTACAAACTTGGTATCAAAGCCTAAGGTTCAATAGAGTCCTAGGAAGTTTGAAAGACGCATCTAGTAGAGTCTTGTGCTTGGGTGTGTTACGTGCCATATTTATGTACAGGAGGCTATGAGATATTTTAGGAACAGTTTCCCTTCTTTTAGTATTCATGTCATTCCAGGGAGAATAATCTCAAGTCAATCTCTCAGTCTAATCCATTTCTCCCTTTCTTCTACAGAACATGCCTCCTAAAAGAAGAAACGAGAATCAGTCAACCTCTCAGCTCGAAGACCCTTTGGACGAACATGTTTCTCATACAGAGTTTAGAACTACACTCACTACTCTTGCTCAGTCAGTTACTGCTTAGAATGAACGACCAACTATCGTTCCAGCCAACCCAGTGACCGATTCAGCTGCAGCTAGGATTTAGGACTTCACTTAAATAAATCCTCTATCCTTTCTCGGGTCTAAGTTAGATGATGACCCTCAGGAATTTATCGATCAGGTTCAGAAGGTTATATAAATCATAGGGTTACTCCTAGTTAGAGTGCTGAGCTAGATGTATACCAGTTGCAAGATGTTGCCCACATTTGGTTTAAACAGTGAAAGTCAGAAAGGCCAGATGATGTAGGGCCTATTGAGTAGAGGGAGTTTGTCACTGCATTCTTAGATAGATTCTTTCCCCAAGAGCTGAGAGAGGCTAAGGGTTAGAATTCATCACCCTCAGGCAGGGCAACATGATGGTGAAAGAGTATTCTCTTAAGTTTACTCAATTAGCTAGATATGCTCCTCATGCGGTTGCAGATAGCATGGCCAAGATGAGTAAGTTTGTTTTTGGGGTGAACGATAGTGTGGTTAGCAAGTGTAGGTCTGTGATGTTGAATAGTGACATGACTTTAGCCGGGCTTATGACTCATGCTCAGTAGATAGAATATCAAAGTTTAAGATAAGGGAGAAACAGAATAAGAGAGCAAAGACAGGTAGTTTCAACTTTGCTCAGCCCAAATCAGAAAGAGCAAACTGCTCTCAGTTTCATCCTAAGTCATCAGTTCCAGATCCTTCTTCAGCCAGTGCTCCAACTCCTAAGTTTAGGGATGGAAATAGAGATAGGGCGCCAGGCTCTAAGTCTCAGGGCAGTGTCAGCAATGCCCAAACTAATCCCCTTTGTCAGACTTGTGGTAAGAACCACAAGGGTGCTTGCAGAGCTGGTAGCGATGTCTATTTTGGATGTGGCAAGCCAGGCCATTGAGTTAGAGATTGTCCCAGTCAGGTTATCAGAGTCAGCAGAACCATTCCTCAGCTCAGTCCGGTCGCCAAATCAGCAGGGTGCCATTTCCAGTGCTACTAGTGGGCAACGTACAAACAGACTCTATGTTCTTCAGTCCTGGCAAGATCAGGAAAATTCTCCTGATGTGATTACTGGTACGTTACAGATCTTTCATATGCATGTTTACGCTTTTCCAAGATCCAGGAGCTTCTTTGTCTTTTGTTACTCCCTATAAAGCAGTTGATTTTAGAGTCATTCCTAAAATTCTAGTAGAGCCCTTTTCAATATCTACCCCAGTGGGTAAAACCATCATAGCCCGATGGGTATACAGGAACTACCCAATTATGATATCTCAGAAAGTCACTTCAGCAGACTTAGTCGAATTAGAGATGACTAATTTTGATGTCATTCTCGGTATGGATTGGCCTCATTCCTGCTATGCCACAGTCGACTGCAGAAACAGAATAGTCCTGTTCCAGTTTCTGAATGAACCCGTCCTAGAGTGGAAGGGTAGTGTATCCGCTTTCAGAGGTCAACTTATTTCCTACCTTCAGGCAAGGAAAATGATATCTAAGGGATATGTCTATGATCTTGTTCGAGTTAAGGACTCTAGTTCTGAAACTCCCAGTCTTGAATTAGTCCCAGTCATGAGTGAATAGTTATATATCTTTCCCGAAGATCTTCCAGGTATTCCTCCTGAAAGAAAAATAGACTTCGGCATTGATCTTCTTCCAGATACTCAGCCTATATCTATTTCTTCATACAGAATGACACCAACAGAACTCAGAGAACTAAAAAAATAGTTGAAGGATCCCTTAGATAAGGGATTCATCATACCTAGTGTGTCCCCGTGGGGTACATCAGTCTTATTCATGCAAAAGAAAGATGATTATCTCAGAATATGCATAAACTACCATCAACTCAATAAAGTAATGGTCAAGAACATGTATCCACTTCCCAGAATCGATGAATTATTTGACCAACTTAAGGGTGCCAGTTATTTCTCTAAGATAGACCTCAGATCCGGCTATCATCAGCTCAGATTCAGAGAATATGACATTCCAAAAATAGCCTTCCGTACCCTGTATAGTCACTTCGAATTCCTAGTCATGTCCTTTGGTCTTACCAATGCCCCAGCAGCTTTCATGGAGTTGATGAACCGTGTATTCAAGCAGTACTTGGACATGTTTATCATAGTCTTTATAGATGATATTCTGGTCTATTCCCACAGTGAGCGTGATCATGCAGACCATCTCAGAATCATACTTTAGACTCTCAGAGATTATCAGCTGTTCGCCAAATTTAGTAATTACAAATTTTGGCTAAGGTCAGTAGCATTCCTTGGCCATATCATTTCAGGTGATGGAATTAGAGTAGATCCTCAAAAGACCGAAGCGGTAAGAAACTGGCCCAGACCTGTCTCTCCATCAGATATCAGGACTTTCTTGGGTTTGGCTGGCTATTATAGGTGGTTTGTTGAGGGATTTTCTTCTATTGAATCCCCTATGTCCAGATTGACTCAGAAAAAAGTCAAGTTTTAGTGGTCATATCCTTTCAAGAAGAGTTTTCCGGAGTTGAAGACTCGACTTACCTTAGCTTCAGTCCTAGCTCTTCCAGATGGTTTCATAGTGTATTGTGATGCATCCAGAGTAGGTTTGGGTTGTGTCCTCATGCAGCATGGTAAGGTCATAGCCTACGCCTCCAGACAGCTTAAAACCCATGAGAAGAATTATCCTACTCATGATCTTGAGTTAGCAATCGTAGTATTTTCCTTAAAGATTTGGAGGCATTATCTATATGGAGTTCATGTAGATGTGTTCACAGATCATAAGAGCCTTCAGTATGTCTTTCCTCAGAAAGATCTGAATCTTCGTCAAAGAAGGTGGTTAAAGCTCTTGAAAGATTATGACATGAGTGTCCTTTATCATTCGGGCAAGGCCAATGTAGTGGCCGACGCTCTTAGTAGACTGTCTATGGGCAGTGTTGCTCATGTTGAGAACAGTAAGAAGAAGTTAGCTCAGGAAGTCCATCAGCTTGTCAGACTAGGCATTCGCTTAGTCGATACAGAGGAGGGTGATATATGGGTTCGGAGTAGTTTAGAATTATCTATAGTTTCCGAGGTGAAAGAAAAGCAAGATAAAGATCCTAGTTTATTCAAGTTGAAAGAGTTAGTTAAGGATCAGAAAGTAGAGGTTTTCTCCTAAGGGGGAGATGGTGTTCTGCATTGTCAGGGTCATTTGTATGTTTCAGCTGTAGATGACTTAAGGCAGCGAATTCTTGCAGAAGTGCATGGTGCATGCTACTCTATTCATCCAGGGGATACAAAGATTTACCACAACTTACGGGAGGTCTATTGGTAGAGTGGGATGAAGAGAGATATTGTAGAGTTTGTGGCTAAGTGCTCTACATGTCAGCAGGTTAAGATAGATCATCAAAAGCATAGTGGACCTATGCAGGAGTTTATTATTCATACTTGGAAGTAGGAAGAAGAGAACATGGACTTCATGATGGGTTTGCCTCAAACTCATGTTAGCATGATTCAGTCTGGGTCGTTGTAGATAGGTTGACCAAGTCAGCTCATTTCCTCCCAGTTCATACCTCTTATTCAGCCGAGGATTATGCCAAAATCTTCATCAGAGAGTTGATCAGATTGTTCGGTGTTCCATTATCTATTATCTCAGACAGAGGTACCCAGTTCACCTCTTATTTCTGGAAAGCATTTCAAAAGGGTCTTGGTACCTAAATTCATCTCAGTACAACCATTCATTATTAGACAGATGGTCAAGTAGAAAGGACCATTCAGACCCTAGAAGATATGCTAAGGGCGTGTGTAATTGATTTCAAGGGTAGTTGGGATGACCACTTGCCTTTGATTGAGTTTGCATACAACAATAGCTATCATTCCTTTATTCAGATGGCTCTATTTGAAGCTCTGTATGGTAGGAGGTGCAGATCTCCAATTGGTTGGTTTGAAGTTAGTGAACCCTTAGTTATAGGGCCTGACTTTGTATTTGATGCCTCAGAGAAAGTCCAGTTGATCAGAGAAAGACTCTGGGCTGCTCAGAGCCGACAGAAGTCTTATGCAGATGTGCGTAGAAAGAATCTCGAGTTAGAGATTGGTGACTATGTCTATCTAAAGATCTCTCCTATGAAGGGAGTGACGAGGTTCGACAAGAAAGGAAAGCTCAGTCCCCGATATGTCAGTCCCTTCAAAATTCTCAATCACTTCGGCAAGGAAGCTTATGAGCTCGAATTGCCTTCAGATCTAGCCTCAGTTCATCCAGTCTTCCAAGTCTCTTTGCTCAAGAAGTGTATAGGTGATCCAACAGTTGTAGTCCCTATTCAGAGCTTAGATATTAAGAACAACCTATTTAATGAAGATATTCCAGTTGAAATTCTAGACTATCAGACTCGTAGACTGAGGAGCAAAGAAGTCCCTCCAGTCAAAGTTCTTTGGAGGAATCAGTCCATTGAGGGAGATACTTGGGAAGCAGAAGCAGACATGCGTACCAAGTATCCTCACCTCTTCTCCGCTAACTCAGATCTAGCTCAAGGTAATAGTTGTCCTTAAGCTTTTCAGTTTTCATGCCCAGATTTTAGTTACAACTTGATATCAGCCTCATGCTTAGGATTCCATTTTTAAACTGGGTACTAAGTACCATTGCATATTCAATTATATGTTCATGTATCAGATTAGTTATGTATTCATGCATCAGACATGTATTTTCCTTGTGAGAAGATCCAGTTATTAAAAATCACAGTCATGTAATTAGTTTTGTCATGTATTCACACATAAGATATGTGTGATCATCTTATAAGTACTCTCAGTCATGCATTCATGTATCATCTCAGTCATGAAATCATGCATCAGATATGCATGCTCAGTATGAATCTCTGAAATGTTAGTTATGTCAGTCATGTTTCATTGTTCATGTTCAGTGTGTACTGTGGCTTATCGTTTCTCCTCTCTCAGTCAGTCTCATTAGAGGATGAATGTTCCCAAGAGGGAGATATTGTAATACCCCAAAGTTTCCTAACTAAATTTTTTATCCCAAAAATGTCAAGTGTTAGCTTCTAAATTGAATGATGTTTATTCCATGAGGAGTTTTCAAGATTTTTACTTTTTGTCATGTGGGAAATTCAATAAGCTTTCCATTGATATAAAATTCGCCTAAATCCAATAATCGAGTAAGAAGTTATGACTATTTCAAGTTACCGTCGTAAAACAACGCCATATTAGTCAGTGGCGCGCCGCGCCACAGGAGAAAATGGCAATTGTCAAATTCCAGTAGGGGTCCGCGATAGTGGCGCATCGCGCCAAACTTCCAGGTCACAAATAATGTGGCAACGAGATGGCTCCACATTGCGTCATCCCTCAATTTTCCAGTTGTCAAATTCCAGTGACACGACGCGATAGCGCCGGGTCGTGCCAGGGGTCCAATTTGGGAAAATTTTACTGTAATTAAAAGATGCGTCCAGGGTTAAAAGGGTCAATTTCCCACCCCTATTTAATTTCTTTAACATGAGATTTAGCTATTTGGAACCCAAAATATAGTTTCTCTCAGTTTTCTCTCAAGAACAAGCTAGTTTCAATTGGGGATTCAATTTCAAGAAAGTCTCTCCATCAATTTTTGCTAAATCAAGAACTAAGGTATGTCTCTCTCACCCATGAAGCTCAAGAATCTCTTTTCAAAATCCAAGATTTGGGTATTTATGAATATTCATGATTTGATTGAATTGAAAAGTCATGTTCATGATGTTGTGTGGTTTTGATTCATGTTTTAAATTACTTATTCTAATGATTGACCCTTGTATGTGATGATTTACATAATAATCATGATAAACCCACTTCAATTTACAAGTTGATTGATGTATCCTTGCTTATTAGATGAGTTGATGATTGTATAACCAAAGCATGCTCCCCACATGTTAATTAAATGCCTATGTGAAGGAAAAATGCCATACTAGTATGATATTAACATATCCCCATTCATGTATAAGTTATGTACGTCAAGTGTTTGATGAAATGTCTTAGTCAATGGATTATATATTATTGATGTTAGTCATGTATTCAAGAATGTCATGCCTTGTCAATTTCCTTCCATCGAGTCCTGGGGGTACTTGTACCTGAAAAAATATAGTTGTGTGCCTAGCTTTAGTGTCATGTTTTCACGATATCCTCAGTCAAGCCATGATCCATAGAACTCAGTCAGTCGTGTGAATCAGGAAAAATCAGTAATACAGTAATCTCAGTACTATTCCGTCAGTTAATGGAATTCAGTAATTCAGTCCAGTTCAGTTCAGTAATCCATGTTCAGTGTCTATTCAGATGGGAGTAAAAATTAGCATCGAGTGAACCCTATGATGGGAACACACACTTTCAGATGAGGGTGTGAATCTTAGAAGTCATCCTTGCATTCCAGAACTATGTAGCCAACATAGGTTGAGACATCAACACTGTCAGATGAGGGTTGATGAGGTGGATAAGCACTGTCAGATGAGGGCCCCATCGTTCTTTTTTGGGGACACTGTCAGATGAGGGTTACTCACATCTTGTCCTTACCAGTGGCGTGGTATTGACACCTTTCCAATTGGGGTTACAAATTTAATCCCAACTCAGCCATAATGGCGTATTAGGGGCATGTCGATTAGATAACTACTTCCCACAGTTTCACTTACAAAATTAGGACTGTAAGATACAATCAATCAATCTCAGTATTAGAACTCAGATAGTTCTACAGAATTCAGGACTGTAAGATATATTCAACTCAAAATAGTACGAAACTTAGCTAGTTCCATCAGACTCAGGACTGTCAGATACAGTCACTCATGTTATCAGTAATATCAGCCAGCAGAACTCAGTTATCATTCATGTTAGTTATCAGTAAATTCATGTTATCATGATCTCAGATATAGTTACTATGTATTCATGCATGTATTATCACGTTTATATTAGTCAGTTAGCTAGTATTATTTATGCATATGAACCCCATGCATTCAGCCTACCTCACATGCATACCAGTATATTCAAAGTACTGACGCATTTGCGCTATGGTGTCTTATACCATAGGTTCAGAAGCACGAGCTCCAGAGCATCAGTAACATTCCAGTCTCAGCAGTCAGAGTTAGCAGTGAGTCCTCATCTCTCGAGGACATGATCATTTATTTATTATCTCATTAAGTAATTTATTAGTTGGAGTTAGTTGGGAACATATCCCATCAACTCCTCATTCAGACAGTTCAGTCAGTTAGAGGCTTTCCAGACTATCATGTTCAGACTATCATGTTATTTCAATTTTGTTTTGGGTATTTCATACCCCATTCAAATGTTATATCTTTATCAATTATGTTATAGTCTTGTACCTTATGGACTTTCAGTTCATGTTTCTATAATCATACAGTATATTATGCAGTATACAAGTATATATATCAGTCATGGGTTAGCTTGTGGTCCTTCGGGGTCATGAGCACCATGTAGCATTCCGGGTAATAGATCCGGGGCGTTACACTTTTGAAATCCTTTGCTCCCTTTCTCCAGGATTTGTTTAAAAGTGAATCCTCATATAGTTTGATTTGTTTAATGAAAGTAATTGTCTTTTAAGTTGTCGACTATTTTCATGCTGGTTTATTTAAGTTTCAGCACAGGACCTTCATGTTTTTCTCTGATTAACTTGAAAATGTCAACTGTCATATACCTTTTCATTAAATCATGTGTTGTTTAGTCTAGGGAAATATATAGTTAAGTGGCTTGAATTTTCCATATGTTAAGTTAATATAGATCCCCTTTCGTATTCATAATTATGAGGTTTTTTGATTATTTTTTAATTTCAAATACTAAGAGTCCTTGTCCATGTTTGTTTAGATTTAAGGAGGGTCTACTAGTTTGTTTACTAGAAGTAAGTCTGATGTGTTTTCCATCCTAAATAACTTGAGGTTTTAGTAGCCTATTGGTTCAAATCTATTTTAATTTAAATGCCATCACTTAACCTTGAAAGAAGTGGCTAGATACTGGTTTGCAATGGTTTGGTTTAGTTTGACAGTTGCTAAATTTTATACTTTCAAAAATAGAAGTTCTGTTATCAAAAAGGTATGAGAGGTGTTCTAGATTCTTAGTACTACTCGTTGTTCTTGTAAATTATGGGATGACCAGATTGCTCTTTTAGAGCATGATAACTTGAGAGATTACATTTTCAATCGGTTATTATTTACGTATGATATATTAATTTTTTTATTTATATTTTATGCATGAACCTTACCCGAGATTAGTCCAAATGGACTCCCATACCCTGCATTTTTCAGTGAGCCAAAAAGGTCCAAATTATAGAGTCATGTTTCAAGACTGAAAAATGGATAAGAAATTGATTGATGAAATTTGTAGCTTGGTTGAAGACAAATGAGGAAAAATGAAAATGGAGTAAAAAGTCGATGAAAAATTGAGGATTAAAGTCGGGCTGGTCCAAACGGGGTCAAAACTCACTATTCTCAACTTTCTCTATTTATGTATTTGTTTATAAACTTACTTGTAATTCATATTTGACTATGTGTAATTAACTCTTAATTTTAGTTAAATAAAAATAAAGTCCCTTTCGAATTGTCATTTTTATTTTATATTTTTATTTTTCTTTCTTTATCATTTATGATATGGTTCAATATCTTAGGTCACAAAAAATGAGTTTTATTTATGTTTCCTTGAGCCCTTTCAAAAAACTAAAAAATGACATTTTATTTTATTCATGTGCTAAACTGTCTTTGTTTAAGTTAAGGAAAATTCTCTTCAACATAAGAAATTATTTTTTCTTACAAAAATCAAAACACTTTTATAATTGGTCAAAATTTTTGTAGCTTATTTAAATTAATGCTTTTATTTAAAGATAAAATTCCCATTAAAAAAATGATATTCAAAACCACTTTCTTTCTCTTTTAATTGAAAATAATTTATTTTTTCATTAAATTGATGAAATTTTTTGATTTAGTTAACCTTTCCTTTTGAGAGAATTTTTTCTTAATTTAAACGAAAATTTTTCACTAGTATAAAATGAATTCCATATTTTTAAAACGAATTTCAAGATTTTACAAAATTAGCTATGTTTTCAAAATTAGCCAAATCCGTTAATTTGTCTTTTGGTCTACTGTTTTTTAACGGATGATCTCGAGTGCCTTAAAAGCCTTCTTAAGGCGTTATTTAAATCCTTACCCATTTTTCTTTGATTTTAAGAATTTGTTTCTTATATCAAATCTTTAAAATATTTTTAATATTTTCTTGATATTTATTTATTAAAAAATCATGGGGTGACTCTGTATTTCCTTAAATTATTTTGAAATCTTCTTTGAAGTTTTGAAATAGTTTAAAATATCGAAAATAATATTTTTTAACCCTTCAAAATGGAGAAGGATAAAATAGAAATAGCGACTCTATTGGAAAATCTATTTAGATTCTAACCTAATTTTAGACTGTTTTGACTGATTTATTTGACTTTACTTGATTAAATGTGGTGTTTTGATAATATCTTGCAATTAATGTTATTTGTATTCATGGCATACTTTCTCATTTGATATAAAAACTATTTAGGGTTTGCAATCATCGCAACCCCTATTGATCAATTCCAAATAAAAGTGTTGAAAATAAGGTAGTTTATTGGTATGTTAGGCATATGATGACTGTTTGTATTTTCAAACCCAAGTTGTCCACTTACAAAATCTGATCAAAATCCACTCTAGATACCTAATATAGATCAAAACCAAAATTCTTTTTAGAATGAGCCTACGACGATCCAATACTTGAGGGGGTATTGAGCCAAGTAAAAACCTACCCTGCGTCTTTTGATCACGAGTCAATCACAAACGAATCATACTTATGTGTTGAAGGAGTATATGCCAATTAATCTAATTCATTATCATTTAGGATGGGGGAAAAGACTAACCTTATTGATTTTGTGTAGGTATGGATCAACCAATCCCCATTAGAAGATTCAAGATAGTGTTCAAGCTAGATGATTACTCCAAGTATTGGTGGAAGTATATGAGTCCTCATAACACATATAGGATATTTGCCTTTCCTAATTGATATGGAAGTTACAATTATGTGAGACACTGGATCACCAACTGATATCACATATGGCATGAGGTGGATAAAGTGAATAAGGCGACGACCGATGAAGGATCATCTGGATAATAATGTTTCATTTTTATTCCCGAACTATTTTTCTCGCATTTTATTTCCCTTTACCCAACTATTGTATCTCTTATTTTCTACTTTGTACGCATTTATGGATTTTTGGATATTTATTAAAATGATTTTTTAGGATAATGGATTTGTTTTAAAAGGCATATACTTCCTTCAAACTCGGTAGGCCAACCCTTGGCTCAAAAGGGTCACCAATTTAGGAGAAGTGTTTGTTACAATATGCTTGATATAATTATTTTACGTGCTTATGTGTTATGTTGATTTGAATCAAAGTCAAATTGATCAAATCCTATTTTTCATAGAGCACCTCAAGGCAGAAATATGAACCTACTATACAAAAGTCCGACCAAACATACTCCAGGTTTTTCAGAAAAGTCTGCAATCATTCTTAAAAAATTCTAAAGTTATTTCTACAATTTCAGGAAGGTTGACTATAGACTCAGAAGAAGCCATTGTAGGAGGACTGAAAAGAGCTATAGAAGAATTGCTTAAGTCAATAGGCAACTGGTGGAGTTAAAACAAATAGAGGATACACAAAATACAAAAAATAACAAAGTGGTTAGGAAGATTGTTGTGGCTGAAAGAAAGATTACCAAAGTGAAACTATTGATTACACGAGAAAAGGATGTTTCCATGGCAAAAAATAGGGAAAATAGGATCAAACTGGCCTAACCAAAGCAAAGATTGTTATGTTTGATCAAATTTTATAAAAAGGAAAGGAAATACCAAAAAGAGATCTTACTAAAGATATCAAACAATTTTCCATGGAATTTGAAATAGCTGCTAGGATGATTGGAAAGATGATAAGAGAAAACAAAAAAACCAGAAGATGCCAGTTTCGGGCAAGAAGAATTACCAATGACACCCGAGTAACTCTTTAGTGATATGAAAGAATGGTCAAAAAATGCAAACAAGAAAATGCAATTACGAAGTGTCGTGTTTTTTGCTTTGATTTGGAGCACTTGATCATAATTGTAAAGATTTGATTAGAGTACATGCCAGACAATCCATAAAGTTGAAGAGAGCTAGAGAAAACTGAAGCACTTTCCACTATCTAGAATCAAGCTTTAAATGTTGCAAGTTATGTTTTTCCTATTTTTAAATTTCCCTAATGTAATGAAATTTAGTGAATGAAATAAAATAAAAACAATCCTTTTTACAATTGTTCAAACTACGTAGGGCCTAATTTCCCCTTTGTGGATACGTAGGCAACCTTTTGGCTCAGACCCTATCTTAAAAAACGTTGTTATCCCCCACTTACGTGAAAGAGGACATAAGGCTAGGAAGAAAAAAACTTGAACCATCCAAATCAATAGTTAAAATCTTATTCATTGGAATTCTTGAGTTATCATTACCCCATGAGTCAATTTGCATGAGATGAAAAACAACTTTATGTGCTTACTTCCTGCCTGATCATCTAGCATTGTTTATTACTAATTGAATTTAACACGTTCGTCGTTGATTTTTTTTCTTTACAGGTAATAGAAACTACTCTATGTTTACATAAAATGGCAAAACATCCCTACATTATTAGATCAAAAGTGAATAAAGATTTCTCTCCTGACCATAGCTTCATTATGGGAAAGGAAAAAATGTCTGGTAGTAACAATGGAGACTATCCGATCGAAATTACTATTGAGGATTATATAATAAAGGCACAAGGTGAAAGGAGTACAATGGAGGATTCCATATCAATATAATATTCCATGATAAGATCATTAACCGGGCGTTGATTAATGGTAGATTAGGTCTAAATGTCTTTCCATTAATGACTTGGAGTCAATTCAATTATGATGTGGGCAAAATGAATCAAAGGAAAGACAATATAGTAAATTTTGATGGTCATAAATATGCCACCATGGAAGTCAAGCCGTAGCTCCAGATAGGGCTTTCAAAATTCCTAGTTGAATTTCAAGTGACTGATAACGTTGAAAACTATATTATGCTCTTAGGAAAACCTTGGACTCATGAAACAAGAGTCATTCACTAAACAATGCATCAATTTCTAAAGTTTATATGGATAAACCACAAAATATTCATCCATGATGAAGGGAATTACTTGAGCCTACCAAACAATTACATTCTTGATATTGAAGATTCCCCAAGAAGAAGTGACTCCTATATAGTGGAGATTATGAAAGCCACTGAGAGAGGAATAACTTTTCATAAGCCAATGCCTCCAGTCAATATGATATTGGCCAATGCCTTAGAAAGAATCTATATTGAACCATTCAGCCAATTATAATCTTAAAAATACTATTCAAGTATGGGTTAGAGTATGTTCCAAGCAAAGAGTATTATAGGAAAATAGAGAAGAAGGATCAAGAGTTGTCTCAGAGTTTGTCTAAACTCTATTGGCTTTTCCCAAATCTATAAGCGATGGTCTCGTGGATGAAATAGGAAATTGGTTTGAAAAGTGTAATGCCTACTTATCACTCTCCAATCAATGTGGTAGATGAAAAATAAAAATTAATTTTCTACAAAATTGATGGTAGTATGAATGAGTCCCGATACTCACTCTTTAATTTTATGTACTTTTTTTTTCACTTTTTATTCTTTCCAAGAAAACATAGATCCACACTTGTGTGGGCCATGGATAGAGTTTGTAAATATTTTCCAAATTCAATAAGGGTCTCCCCCATCGTGAATTTTTTTTTATTATTATTATCTACTTGTTATTATCTAACTTTTCTTGTTTTAGAAAAAGTAATAAAAACCTAAAACCTTCCAATGTTATGTCATGGCAAGAGCAAAATGAACAAGTCAAGGAAGATAATAATGAAGGAGAGACAATAGTCCTAGAACAGTCAATAAAAAAAATGAAAGGATTTAAGGATCAAGAAAAAAGTAAGCTAGAAGAAACTAAGGTGGTTAACCATGGAGACAAAATTTAAGGAAACCAAGGTTGATGTCTATCTAGCAATAACAAGGAAGAGTAATCTTATCAATTCTTTCAAAGAGAAGTGGATAGTTGATCCTTCCTTCCATCTAGACAAACACAATGAAAGTGTCATGTCATCTACAAAGGGCTATCTGTAGAATCCTTAATTCTATCCAAGTAGGATGGATAAGAGTATCCCAGGCTAATTAACCTTGAAGACCTACTACATCTGAAAATAGTATTTTCCTTGTATCACTTTTCTTGTAACAGTGATTTTTTCTTAAAGTAACTATTTCATTCTTTAACATAGCTTAAAATGTACCCTTCCTTCTATGTATGAACTATGTTTGACTTGATTTCACAAGAATGAGATACATATGCAACCTATGTTGGATTTAGTCAACCTTTTACATTTTTCTATGTCTCCCTAGCGTAGTCCTGAACTATATTTGACCTGATTCCTATTTCAACGAAATACGTAAAAACCCCAAAGGCTCGATCATGTCACCCAGTAAATAGAAACTGGGGTAGAATTTTTGAGAAGGAATCTCAAAAATTCAAAAGAAGAAGATCATCCTCAGATAAATAGAAAAAAAGACCAGTAAAAACTTTAGGAAAAAGTATCGAAATGCTTGCAAGTCAAAATCATCTTAAAAAGTATCAAATTGTAATACCCTAAGTTTTCAAGATCTAGACCTATCAAAGAATAGACTATTAAATTAGCTTTCCAATGACACATGTCCTGCCTTAGTCCGATATCGTCACAAAAAGTTGTGAAAATTTCTTGAGGGACTGTCAATTTACTAGTGACGACGACTCAGGTAACGACCCATTACCAGATGTAATGAGTCATTATGAGGAGGTCGTTGTAACAATAGTGAGGCCCCCAAGATTTCATCCCAGGGATAATGACTCTACCCTATGACTCATGATCAGTGACAATGAGTCATTGGGTGGAATTGTTACCATAATAGAAGGAAATCTAGAAATTATGTCTCAAACCCCGATTAGTCCTAACGACCCGTGATTAGATCTAATAAGTCATTAGGAGGGAGAGTCATGATCATAATAGAAAGGGTCTAGACCTCAGAACCTTAGGTCACGACTTAGACCATGGATCGTGACCAGTCGTAACGAGTCGTGATGTGAGCCATGACGACTGGGACCAAAAGTTCCTGCATAATTTTAAGAAGGGTTTTTTTTGTATTTTCCCACCCTTTTAACCCAAAGCCACATTGTTTAGGCACTCTAATGTCTATTATTGTGGGATTAAATTACCATAACACTTCATAAAATCCAAAATTATTATGCTTAGAAAAAGGAATCAATTTTCTTCTTCTCCAAAGTAGACAAGGGTTCTCCAAGTTCAAGCAAAAGTTCCAAGAAATTCCCCAAGAAATTCACTTCCAGGTATGTTGGATTTCATCAATGGGTTCCTTCCACTCATTCAGTACCCAAAACACCCTAATTCTCAAGTATATTTTCTCTTCAAGTTGGGTTCTAGGTCAAATATGAGTTTTATTTATAATCTTTAGTTTATGGTTAAATAAAATCATGAATACGTGTTTTCCCAATTAAAATAGAATCTTTCATGTTCAAAACCATGAATTCCTTTATCATGATATGTTGTTGAGTTTATGGGTTTAAATTATGAATTTTCTCTTAATATTAGTTAATGTCATCATGTGTAGAGCTGGTGGGTTAAACACCCGATAGCTAGAAATTAGTTATATCTATCAGTTTACATGTTATTGAGTACTTTAGATTTATACATACATTGTTATGTACAGAATACCATGATTTAAGCATGTCAATTATCAATTCAAGTATCATTTTATACTTTAGTGTCATTTAGTTGGGAGTAGTACTTAGCACCAAGTGAGTGTAAGGATGGCGACTCACATATCAGTTAGGCTTGAGACTGCTAGTAGCAGTCCCTAAGTTCTAGAACTATGACGCCACCATAGGTTATAAGGGGTCACCCATAAGTTTAAGCTTGACACCCTAGTCCCTTGGGATATTAGTTTAGTGAATCCACGCCAGCTAGTGTTGGTTCCCTTGGCAAGGTACTAACACTCTTCCAACTAGGGTTATAGGTTAGACCCCGTTTTTGCTCAGACTAGGGTATGCCGATTGTAGTTAGCTCCCATAATCCTCAATTTATGCTCCACTTCATATTTCATCTTCAGACTTTGTATGACCTTTCTTCCAGATATACAACTTATTCAATACATATTATTATGCTTGGTCTTGCACTTAGATTTTCATATTTATGTACAACTATGTTCAGTTTATGCCAGTTATCCTTCCATCCTACATACTTAGTACATTCAAATTTTTGATCGCATACTTTTTTGTGCTATGTTGTATCATAATATAGGTTAGGACACTCAGTACCCAGACCGCACTTAACACATTCATGTTCTACTCAACTGCAGCCTTGGTGAGTCCTCATTAGTTGAGGACTGGTCTTTATTTTTTTTATTTTTAGTATTTTTATTTATTTCATCTAGTCAGAGTGAGTTGGGGACCTGTCCCAATAGCTCGTCATGATTTAGAGGCTTTCAAACAGTCAGATAGATGTTTAGATTCTTAGCATGGTTTTTAGTCATCTACTCTTATTTCCATCTTTGTATTGATGTTCAATATTTTCTTATGACTACTTCATTAGTTGTTTATTTTAGTTCAGCTTTCACCCAAAATGCTATTAATATCTTTCAATATTTGTAGTGTTTTCCAGGCCATGGGTTAGCTTAGGGTCACTTGTGACTCTAAGCACCATGCTGCGATTAGGGGGTGGTCTCGGGTCATGACAATCTTGGTATCAGAGAACAAGGTTTAAAGTGTCCTAGGGTGTCTGAATATTGCATTGAGTAGAGTCTTTTTCATGGGTGTGAAGTGCGCCTGACTTATGAGTGAGAGACTATGAAACGTCTTAGAAAAGTCTCACTTCTTTCATTATTGATGTCGTGTGATGGAGTGTAAGCTCTATTAAACTTATTCTTCTAGCCCGTTCTCTACACATTTATACAAATACCTCCCTGAAAGGCTAACACAAGGAGAAATGGGGACTAGCCAGCACCACCGCTTGTTCCAGAAGACCCTCTAAATAAGTAGGTCTCTCATGCTAAATTCAAGGCTACTTTTATAGCATTTTCCCAATCTATGGCTTCTCAGAATAATTATAAAGTTGTTACCCTAGCTAACACAATAGTGAATACACCAAAAACTAGAATCTGGGACTTCACTCGGATGAATCCTCCAATATTCTTTAGATCCAAGCATAAAGAGGATCCTCAGGAATTTTTGGATAGTATGCAGAAGGTGACTAAGATAATGGGTGTCACCTTGAGTTAAAGTGATTATTTAGCTACTTACCAATTACAAGAGGTGGCTCATACCTAGGTTAAGTAGTGAAAGGAGGATAGAGGTGCTGATGCAGGGCCTGTAGAGTGGGATGGGTTTACTACTACTTTTCTAGATAGGTTCTTCCCACTTGAGATGAGGGAAGCCAAAGTGCAAGAGTTCATCAACTTGAAGTAGGGAAAGTTTGTATGGTGGCTGATTCTAGGGACCGAATAAGCAAGTTTGTAGCTGGTATTTTTGAGGTTATGGTTAAAGAGTATAAACGAATATGTTTATTAAGGAGATGGACCTCTCTAGATTGATGGTTAATGCTCAACAGATTGAGGAAGAGAAACTCGAGGTGAAGAAAAGGAACAATAAGAGGGCCAGGACAGGTAGCTTCAATTTCTCTCAGCATAGGTTAGATGGAAAAAATCATTCCTAATTTTTCTAGAGATCTTCAACTCTAGCCTTGTTGTTTTCTAGTTTCCCAGTGCCTAAATTAAAATAGGTTACTCGTGATAGTGCGATAAGCTTTAACTCCTATGAAAGTATGAATAATGGCTTCTCTAACACAGTCTGCAAGAGATGTGGTATGAACCACAAGGGAGAGTGCATAGTTGGCAGTGATGTATGTTTTGGGTGTGGAAATACAGACCACAGAGTAAGGAAGTGTCCGCTGGTTGTACAGAAAAGTAGAAACAATCGATAACATAGCTAGAATAACTCTTTATCCTTTCCAGTAGGTCGCTTAACTCAGCAGGGTGCCACCACTAGTGCTACTAGTGGATAGAATCATAATAGGCTTTATGCCTTTCTAACTCGACAAGATATGGAGGATTCTCCTTATGTGGTTACTGGTATGTTACAAGTCTTTCACCTTTATGTGTATTCATTATTAGATCCTAGAGCCTCATTTTCCTTCGTAAATCCCTATATAGCAGTAGATTTTGGTGTCACTCTTGAAATTTTTGAAGAGCCTTTCTTAGTTTCTACCCCAATCGATAGTTCAGTCATAGCTAGATAGGTATACAAAAATTGCCCAATCACAGTGTCCTAGAAAGTCAGCTTATTCAACTTTATAGAGTTAGAAATGACTAATTTTGATGTTATTATTGGCATGGATTGGCTCCGCTCTTATTATGCCTCAGTTGATTGTAGAAACAGAGTAATCCAGTATCAGTTCCCAAATAAGCTAGTCTTAGAATAGAGGTATAGTACCTCAGTGCCTATAGGTCGGTTTGTCTCTTTCCTTAAGGCAAGGAAAATGATTTCCAAGGGGTGCGTTTATTATCTTGTTCGAGTCAAGGACTTAAGATCTGAAATTCGAAGTCTTGAGTCAATTCTAGTAGTAAGAAAATTTCCTGAAGCATTTTCTGAAGATCTTCCCAGAGTTTCTCTAGAGAGGGAAGCTGACTTTGGAATAAACCTCCTCCCAGATACCCAATCTATTTCAATTCCACCATACAGGATGGCTATAGACAAGCTTAAAGAATTGAAAAGACAGTTGAAAGATCTCCTCAATAAGGGTTTTATTAGGCCTAATATCTCTCCCTAGGGATCTCTAATTCTATTTATGCATAAGAAAGATGGTTCTCTCTGAATGTACATGGACTACCGATAGCTGAACAAACTCATCATCAAGAATAAGTATCCCATCCCCAGGATTGAGGACTTATTTGACCAACTTCAGGGTGCATACTATTTCTCTAAGATAGACCTTAGATCCGGCTATCATCAACTCAGAGTTAGAGAACGTGACATTTTAAAGACAACCTTCAGAACTTGGTATGTTCACTTTGAATTTGTATTTATGTCTTTTGGACTAAGAAATACTCCTGCATCTTGTATGGACTTGATGAATAGGGTGTTCAAGTAGTACTTGGACATATTCATTGTAGTCTTTATAGATGACATTCTCGTGTATTCCCGCAGTGAAGGTGAGTATGCATACCATTTGAGGATTGTTTTCAAGACTCTCAAAGATTATTAGTTATTTTCTAAGTTCAACAAGTGTGAATTCTAGTTAAAATCGGTAGCTTTTCTTAGTCACATTATTTCTGGTGAAGACATTCAAGTTGATCCTCAAAAGAAGTAAGGAACTGGCCTAGACCCATCTCTCCACTAGACATCAGGAGTTTCTTGTGTTTAGATGATTAATATAGATGGTTCATTGAAGAATTTTCTTCAATATACTCTCCCATGTCTAGACTGGCTCATAAGAAAGTTAAATTCCAGTGGTCCTATTCATGTGAGAAGAGTTTTTAAGAATTGAAAATTCGATGCACTTCCGCCCTAGTTTTGACTCTACCAAAGGTTTTAGATGGTTTTGTGGTATATTGTGATACTTCTAGAGTTGTATTCGTTGTGTGTTGATGTAGAAGGGTAAGGTTATATCATATGCCTCTAGACTGCTTAGACCTCATAAGAAAAACTACCCGACTCATGATCTCGAGTTTGTAGTAGTTGTATTTTCCTTAAGAATTTAGAGGCACTATCTCTATGGGGTTTATGTTGATGTGTTCACTGATCAAATAGTCTTTAGTATGTTTTCAACCAGAAAGATCTAAATCTTTTCTAAAGAAGGTGGCTAGAGTTGTTGAAGGACTATGACATGAGTGTCTTGTATCACTCGGGCCAGGCAATGTGGTGGCTGAAACTCTTAGCAGATTGTCTATGGGAAGTGTTTCCCACGTTGAGGATTATACGAAAGAGTTAGCTCGATAAGTTTATTCACTTTCTAAATTGGGAGTTTAGTTAGTTGATTCGGTCGAAGGTAGTGTTTGGATTCAAGATGGTTCAGAATCTTCATTGGATGTTGAGGTAAAGGAAAAGCAACATAATGATCCTATTTTGTCTAAGTTGAAGGAGACAGTTCGGGATTAGAAGGTTAAGGTTTTCTCACAAGAGGGAGAGGGTATTTTTCATTGTCAGGGCAGATTATGTGCTCCAAATATGGGTGATTTGAGCCAGCGAATGTTAGCAGAGGCTTTTGGTTCGCGAGATTCTATTCATCCATGAGCCACTAAGATGTACTGTGATTTATGGGAAGTCTATTGGTGGAATGGTATGAAGAAGGATATTGCAGAATTCATGTTAAAGTGTCCAAATTGTTAGTAGGTTAAGGTTGAGCACCAGAGGCCTAGCGGTATGCTTTAGGAATTTAGCATTCCTACTTGGAAGTAGAAAGTGGTGAATATGGACTTCATCACAGGGTTGCCTCGTTGTCATCATCATTATGATTCTATTTGGCATATTGTGGACTGAATGACTAACTCATCTCATTTCTTGCCAGTTAGTACTTCAGACTTAGCTAAAGATTATTCTAGACTTTATCTTAGGGAGTTGGTGAAATTAGATGGAGTCCCTTTAACCATTATATTAGACAGAGATACCAGTTTACCTCTTATTTTTGGAAGACATTTTAAAAGGGTCTTGTTACCCAAGTTTATCTTAGTACAACCTTTCACCCGCAGATAGATGGTCAGGCAGAGAGGACTAATCAGATTGTAGAGAATATGTTGAGAGATTGCATAATCGATTTCATGGGTAGTTTGGATAATTATTTCCCTTTGATTGATGTTTCCTAAAATAACAACTATAACATTAGTATTTAAATGGATCCATTTGAATCACTTTATGGTAAAGGTATAGGTCTCCTATCGGTTGGATTGAGGTTGCCAAAGTTGCATTGATAGGGCCAGATCCAATGCATGAGGCAATGAAAAAAGTCCAGCTTATCAGGGAAAGGCTGAAAACTTCCCAAAGTCATCAGAAATACTATGCAGATATGAGAAGAAAAGAGCTTGAGTTTAATACTGATCATTTTGTCTACTTAAAAATTTCACCCATGAAAGGGGTGAGAGATTTGGTAAGAGAGGAAATCTTAGTCTCTGCTATATCGGTCCCTATAAAATTTTGGGTAGGTATGGGAAGGTAGCCCATGAGTTGGAATTGCCTGCAGAGTTGGCATTAGTGCACCTAGTGTTCCATGTCTCCTTATTGAGGAAATGCATAAGAGACCCAACATTAGTAACACTTGTAGAAAGGATTAGCGTGGAAAATAGCCTCTCTTATGAAAAAGTCCCAGTTGAGATCCTTGATCATCAAATTCGTAGGATGAGAAATAAAGAGGTCACTTTAGTAAAGATTCTGTGGAGAAATCAGTCAGTTAAGGGAGCTACTTGGGAAGCAAAGGCGGATATGATGACTAAGTACCTCCATCTTTTCTCTTCGAACCTAGTCCCAGCATGAGGTAATAGTTTTATTAATTAATTAATTCTTTCATTTCTATCTCAGTCATCCTGCCATCTTTTTGTCATAACATGCATTCATGGGTTCAGTTTAGTTCATGCGTCAGTCATAAGTTCATACATCAGTTCATGATTCAGTTCTGAAGTATTCAGTGCAAGATCTCATCTTTTCCCTAGCCTCTCAGCTTAGTCAGTTTCATTCGAGGACAAATAATCCCAAGGGACAGATATTTTAATAGCTCAAGTTTTCAAGCTTTAGAGCCATCAAAGGATAGGCTATTAAATTAGGTTTTCAATGCCACATGTATAGCCTTAATCCAATAACATGGAAAAAAGTTATGAAAATTTACTGAGGGTCTGTTAACTTATTAGTGACGATGACTCAGGTAACGACCCATTACCAGACATAATGAGTCATTATGAGGAATTCATTATCACTATAGCGAGGGCCCCCTAGATTTCAGCCAAGGGATAACGACTCTTCCCTACAAGTTGTCATAAGTGACAATGAGAATTAGGTGGACTCGTTACCATAACAGAAGGAAATCTAGAAATTGAGTCTCAGACTACGACTACTCCTAACGACCCATGATTAGATCTAATGAGTCATTAAGAGGGGGTTGTGATCACAACAGAAAGGGGACATACCTCAGAACTTTAGGTCACGACTTAGACCATAAGTCATGACCAGTTGTAACGAGTCATGATGTAAGCCGTGATGACTGGAACTAAAGTTCTTACACGATTTTAAGAAGGGATTTTTGGTATTTTTCCCACCCTTTTAACCTTAAACCACGTCGTTTGGGCACTCCAATGTTAGTTATTAAGGGATTAAATTACCCTAACACTTCATAATATCCAAAACTATTATGCTTAGACATAAGGAAACAATTTTCTTCTTCTCCAAAGAAAACTAGTGTTCTCCAAGTTCAAGCACCAGTTCCAAGCATTTTCCAAGAATTCACTTCCAAGTATGTGGGATTTCATCAATGGGTTCCTTCCACCTATTGAGTCCTAAAAAAACCCTAATTCTCAAGTATATTTCCCCCCTAAAGTTGGGTTCCAGGTCAAATATGAGTTTTCTTTAAACTCTTTAGTTTATGGTTAAATAAAACCATGAGTATGTGTTTTCCCTATCGAAATAGCATCTTCCATGTTAAAAACCACGAATTACCTTATTATGACATATTATTGAGCTTATGGGTTTAAATTTTGAATTTTCTCTTAATATCAGTTAATGTCATTTTATGTAGAGTTAGTGGGTTATAAACACCGATACCTAGGAATCCCATTATATCTATCAGTTATACATGTTATTGAGTACTTAAGATTTATACATGCATTGTTATGTACATAATATCATGACTTGAGCATGTCAGTTATCAGTTTATGTATCAGTTTATACTTCAGTGTCATTTAGTTGGGACTAGTACTTGGCACCGAGTGAGCGCAGGTATGGCGGCTCACCCATCAGTTAGGCTTGAGACCGTTCGTAGAAGTCCCTAAGTTCAAAAATCATGGCTCCACTGTAGGTTACAAGGGGTCACCCTTCATTTTAGGCTTGACACCCTAGTCTTTTGGGACATCAGTTTAGAGAACCTATGTCATCTAGTGTTTTACCCTTGGCAAGGTACTGACACCCTTCCAATTGGCGTTATCGGTTGGACCCCAATTTTGCTCAGTCTGGGGTATATCGATTATAGTTGTCTCCCACAGTCCTCCGTTTATGATTCACTTCATATTTCAACTTTAGACTTTGCATGAGCTTACTTCCAGATATACATCTTATTCAATACATGTTATTATGCTCAATCTTACACTCAGAATTTCATGATTATATGCATCCATGTTCAGTTTATGCCTGTTAGCTTTCCATCCTGCATACTCTACATATTCAAAGTACTGATCGCCTACTTCTTTGTGCTATATTATCTCCTAATATAGGTTCGGACTCTCAGTTCCCCGATCGCACTTAGCATGTTCTTGTTGCACTCAACTATACCCTTGGTTAGTCCTCATCAGTCCAGGATTGGTCTTCATTTGTTTATTTTTAGTATTTTTATTTATTTCAGCTAGTCAAAGTTAGTTGGAGACCTGTCATAACAGCTCATCATGATTTAGAGGCTTTCAGACAGTTAGACAGATGTTTAGATTCTTAGTATGTTCTTTGGTCATCACTCTTATTTTCAGCTTTGGTTGATGTTCAGTATTTTATTATGAAAATTTCATCAGTTTTTATTTTAGTCCAGTTTTAGCCAAAAATGTTATTAATATCTTGTAGTATTAATTGTGTTTGCCAGGCCATGGGTGAGCTTGGGGTCACTTGTAACTCTAAGCACCGTGTTATGACTAGGGTGTAGTCTCGTGTCATGACACAAATGGGGTAGAAATTTTGAGGAGGTCCTCAAAATTTCTACTAACACACTAGAATTAGGGGTGTCAAATGGGCTGGTTGGGTTGCGATTGAAGATATTAAATGATTTGAATTGGATATTGGGTTGGGTCATGATTCACCTAAATTTACTTTGGGTTGAGTTGAAATGGGCTAAAAATTAGGTTGGGTCTTGACCCTCCCAATTTGACCCACTTAGTCTAAAAAATATTAACATGTTGATATTTATCCGTTATAAACTCAACTCAAGAAAATAAATTTGGATGAGGTTGGGTGGGTAGCGAGTGGGGGTGGGGTAAGAATATATTCTTAAAAATAAAAATTTATTTTTTTGGGAAGAAGTGTGCGGTAGGGGGTCGGTGGGTGGAAGGGTCGGATTTTGTATGGGGTTGGGTAAGAATTTTTTTTAAAAAGCATATATAATTTTTTTTAAAAGATTTTTTTTTGTGAAAGGGGTATGCCATGGGGGTGGGGGGTTAGGGGTTGATAGATGTTGGGGGAGGAATTATTTTTTTTAAGAAATTAGTTTTTTTTTTTAAAAAGAAAATTTGGGAGCGGTGGGTGGTGGGGGTGGTGGTGGGGTGCTGAGGGAGAGGGGTAGGAAAGTGATGGGGGTTGAGGTAAGATTTATTTTCTAAAAAAAATTAACTATTTTAAAATTTTTTTTTGGAGTGGGATTGGGGTGTTGGAGTAGGGGTAGGGAAGTGATAGAGGTTGAGGTAAGAGTTTGTTTTTCTAAAAATAAAGAAATTTATTTATTTTCTTAAAATATTTCTTTGAGGAGGGAGGGTATGCCATATAGGGGAGAGGGTGCGGGGGGGTAGGGGAGTTGGGGGTTGGGAAAAGATTTTTTTTTTTAAAAAATAAATTTATTTGTTTTTAAAAAATATTCTTTTGGGGAGGGGTAAGTAGGGTTTTAACTGTGAGATAAGAAAAGATTTCAATTTTTTTCCAAAAAAAATAAAAAAATTACTTTTTTGGGTGGGGGTTCAGGGTAGGGAAGGAGGGATGGGGATAAGGTGGGTGGGGTGATAACACTCAAATTACACTCTTGAATGGGTGTACGTGATCGTTGTCAATACAATAACCCAACTTAGGTTGGGGTCGAATCCACAAGGAGTGAAAGCATGGAATTCAAAACTCAAGAGTGTTGATAGTCTACTAAAAGGTGACCCATAATATGAATAAAACTTACATAAATATAAAATGGGGGAATTAGTTTGAACTTTAATTTTAGAGCACTATCTAGTCGTTGAAAAATGCTCAGAGTGAATTCAATTGAGAATAGGTCTTGGGGTTATGCAATTCTAGGTGTGGGTTCATGCATGGGTACTTGACAATTTATCCAAATTTAGCTAAAAGTCATGAGTAGGCTAGATGTCAATGTATTGATGTCAATATTTCAATTACAACACCAAATTTCACCAATGTGTTCTTTCGCACACCTCACAAGTGTGACAATTTTCCACATCTATTGCCTCAATTGACATCCTTAGGTCTATGAGATGTCATTAAATGAAATCAATCAAGTTATTGGTTGCATTTATTCCTCACCCATGTTACTTCTTTCATGAATGACATGGGTTCAAGGGTGGTTGGGGTTTGCAACCCCCAACTCTTAGTTAAATCATGAAATAAATGCAACACCCATCACAAATAACTAACTAGGAGAATAATTAGCTAACACCCATGCACTACCACAACCTAAGCAAGCATAACCCCAAGATTTAGAATTAGCTAATCATAGATAAAAGGAGTAAAAATATTTCCAATTTATCATTGACTTCATCCATGAGAAATAAAGAGAATGTAGTTCCAAACTTGGAGTACAATAAATCTTCAATAGAAAATCACTAATTCTTCTTTGGGAATCACTCACATATATTTTCACTCAAGACTAGTACAACTTCTTCTAGGATGAAAAGAGAGATGCTAAGATAAAAAATGAAAGTTAGGTCTTGAAAAATGAGCTAGGAATCCTTCTTTAGGCCCCACTTCCACATTTGAAAAAATTACAAAATTATCACCTTGCTCTTGATTTGCTTGAGCGGATCTAAAACGGATGGAGAGTAAATGGATAGCAGCTCTAAAGCGGATGCAAAACGGATGCAAAACGGATGACTCTTTTCCTTCACATTTGGCCTCTTGTTGACTTGAATGACTTGCCCATCTTTCCTTATTTACTTTTACCTACATAAATGAGTATTAAATAAGAGATTACCTTCAAATCAATGGAAAAGTATGATAATTTAGGCTTAAAAGGTTCTAGCAAGTCGTCAAATTGACGACTTATCACCCCCCAAACTTAAACTATTGCTTGTCCTCAAGAAATAAAGAATAATTTAATGAGATAGGGTATTTAACTCAAATACACCCAAAATAAAGCTTTACTAAAGGAATAAGCTAACAAAGCTACAAACACTTTCCAAACATGTCAGGGTAATGAGTAAACCAAAACTTTTCAATAAGAACATATTTATGAAGCAAGGATGTAAGTTCATATTAAATGAACTTTCCAAATCATGAAGCATCATAAGATAAGACACAAAATAATAAAAAATTGTCTCAGTCCTCACAATGCAACTTACTTCACTCATTTACCCAAACTGATAGTAAAACTTCACCCTCTACCCAAAAGTACCGATGCCTCTCACATGCAAGAGTTTGCTATACAAAATACATTTCAATTCTTAAAGGAGCTCAAATGAAGAAAGAATTCACGCTTACAAAGAAATTCAAGTACATCAAATAGAACCATAGGCTTGCCCTTTGTGTTTTTTGCCACTAATGTAGACTTACTTAGTTTGGAATCACCAAGGTCTTTCTGGTCAAGATGAAGGTTTAAGGTGCGGGAAGAAATATATATGGATCAAGTAACTAAAATACCTCCTTCAATGTAATCTCTCAATCCTTTCTAACTCCAAAATTTTAAAACTACCCACCTTATTCTTCTTAAAATCATTTCTCATATTTTCCTAACTTTTTGTTTAACATTTACCAAATAATTCAAAGCTACCATTTTCTTTCTTCACTTCTTTGACTTTTCATGAGATTTTCTACCTATAAGCCCTTCTTATCCCCTCACTCATCCAATTTTTCAAGTTCTACGGGATAGGCTATTCAACTTAATCATCAATACTATCTCTTGTATTTTAAGAACATGTGTTGACAACCTTACATACACCTTTCTTATCTTTTCTTTGATCATCATCTCCCCAATACACAACCCCCCAAACTTAGACTTTTGCCTATAATCCATTATTTAGAATCATGCAACACATCAAAGAAGGTTAAGTGCCAAAATAGAGATTTCCAAAAGGGTTTAGGTGTTTTAGCATGGTTATCATTACAATAAGAAAGAAAGATAGACAAAAAGGCTCAAATGAGTTACCTAGGAAACAATGTTAAGGTGAAAATTTGGCTATGTTACGGTTTCAAAATGGCTTCAGGTCATCCTCCAAACCAAGCTTACCTAGAATTTTGATTTGAATACACCCAAGGCTAGTTCTAGACCACACATATGTACAAGAATCATTCAAAAATCTTACCACACATGGAATTGTACTCATAGATCAAGAAGTTAGTCTCCTAACCAATTTGAGCAATTTGAGCTTCGTAAGTTACTCTAAGTCAAAGACTCATCCTTGTAAAGAGAGAGACAAACATTAATGGTCTCACTCAAAAGAAAGCTCAAAACATCCTTGATCTTACAACTATGTTTTCATTTTTTCTCAAAAATATTTCATTCCTTGCCAATGACAATTTGAAACGAATTTTTGCTTCTTCCTAGTTAACCAAGATGACTAGATACTTCACCCAAGGATGTCGCTTTGTATTCTATCATGGGTGAGTTATCACTCGGTTCAACTAAGAAACTAAACTAAAATAAAAATAAAAGATCAAAAGAAAGAGAAAACTAAATTTTGCTCCTTAGGAAAGAACCGAGTTTTGAAAAAAACCCTTGGAGTCTATTGGACACGTATAGACAAAGGTAACAAGAGAAATGTGCACAATCAGATATCACAATTATATTAAGCACATGACACAAATTTAACAACAAAAAGACAATATTTGACATCATTATCAAAATGCCCGACAAGGGCTCATCCGAAGCAATGTCAATAATAATGAAAAAAACAAAAACAAAACAAGTCCCACAAGGGCTAAAGTAAATAAACATGATAAAAATGTAGCATGTACACACAAACATCAAAGTAATAACATAGAGTATGTCCATACAATCTGTCTAACCAAATGCCATAAAGTGAAACAGTAGGTACCGATCATCAAACGAATCATAAAAATGCCCCACCCCCTACTAAAGACATTGCATTGTTCCCAATACAAAATTAAAAGAGAGTAGAGGAGGGTAGAGACTCCCTGTGGCTCACTAGGCGGTTGGATCCCTGTCAGTGACTGATTGCACTATCTCAATAGGAACCTCGTCAGACTAGGCTCCTCTTATCGAGTCTGATATGAAGGGTGACTCATCATCAATTTGAGTTCTAGAACTAGACCCAACCATCCATGCATGCTCATCATCCCTGGATAATTGCAAGGCAAGCTCAACCTATTGGGCCTCAGGTAGCCCCTCGATAATATCAACCTCGGTCTCATCATAAATGTTCTCATGACCCTCTTTGAAATAATCATCAAATGAAGGCACTAAGCCAGAATTATCCAGTGGAAAAGTAATCTTTGCCTCATCAATACCGATGGAGGGATCTCCGAAGTAAAACTTTGCCCATAAAATATCAAGGTCTGCCCTCACAGATGCCACCCCCTCAGAATCTCCCCCGCCTCAAGCGTGGACACTCTCTATTCTAACTTTTATATACGGGCATATAGAGGTGCTATAGCATCCTGAACAAACTACAGAATGTCTACCACCAATCGGGTAAGAGTAGCATTGTTTACCAAAGTCATGGAAGCAACCTTGGCAAACATCACCGTAGAAGACTGTGCCAATTGTGTAGGCCGAGGTGGTGGTGTGGTACTTGATAATGGAGGAGTATCAGTAGAATCATGATAAGTCTTAGAATCAAGTGTAGAATCCGGAGGGATCTCCATCCCCTCTGAGCTCGAAAACCCTTCCGCACCCGAGTCTACAAAAACCAAAGCTTTTCTCTTTATGCCCGTAGGGTTATCCTCATCCTTGCAATGTGTGATGTCAATGAATCCGGTGCATATAAACCATCTATCAATCTTAGAGAGTAGCGGGACTTTAAACTTAAGGCAAAGCATAGATATGAGCGCCAGAAAAGGCAATAAAGTGCCCGATTGCTTTGACCTTTACTTCATCATCTCCGCTATCAACTCTCCTAGATTGATAGAGATTTTATACATGATGCATCCAAAAATGATAGCCCTATGAATTGTGACATCTTGGTCATTTCTTGATGGAAATAGATGGTTACCAACAAATCCAAGCCAATGTTTGGTTTCAACTGAAAGATCTCTCCTCTTGATTTGACCTACATTAGCCCATACAGGAAGGACCTTAGAAATCACCCTATCAAGCCACAAAAACTTTGACGTTCGCCAAATATCATCTTCTTTCACTTTACCATGGAATCTAAGTCATAAGCAAAATAAAGCTCATTGATCGCCGAGGCCGTGCAAGGGACTTATACTCTTTGAACTAATACACTCTCAAGACATGGTTGTTCGACAATTGGAATTTTGAATTTTTGTTTATTGTGCCGAACAACGTAGGAAGCATAGAATTCCCAAATAATTTTTGAGAAGTAGCATAGTGGGTGAGAAAAAGGCATCATATCAATGAAGAGTTCCCATACCCGTTCCTTAACCTCGGAGATGCTTTCAAGGAAATGGGTATCAAATCCCTTCATGCTAAAGACCTTCTCAATATTGAACCCTCGAGTTGTTACCCAATCATCCTATAACTCCTTCACACCTTCTACACTAAACTAAATTTGATCTGTTTCCTTTCCAACTTCCTGTGTACGATCAACAGTGGCTTTAACTTCCTGGACTTTTGGAGACCAATTCTTTGGGTAGCTTTGGATTTTCCTTTATCCAGGGCATTACCCTTCCTAGCTTCTCGTGGCAAGTTCTTCCTTGGAGACATACTTATGAGAAAGAAACAAAACAAAACCAAAACAAAAGATAAAAGGTAAAACATGTTTTTTTTGAATTTTTTATGTAAGGAAGGAAAGTTAAAGATAAGAAAAGAAAATAGTTGAATGATAAAAGGTAAATACATCACTAGATCCCATGGGGTTCATTCATTGTAACATTTAATCATTATGGTTCCAACACATCTCACATTCTTCACATTGTACCATACTAGTTCATAGCACATCCATAATCTTCCATGAGAACAAGAATGACCAATACCTTTAAGAGTGACATCACCCAATCTATCATAGGGAAAGGCAAGCATCCATGTCTCCCGGTTGGGCGTAGTGACCAACATAAACCATGGATACCGTATTTATCAACAAACTCCCTCAAGTAATGACTACCGAATACTTCATTTTTAGGATCAATTGCACTCAAAATGATGCATAAAAAATTCCCACATTATGCCCTAAGAAAAATCACATTGACCATTACAAGCATACAAGACATTTCTCTCTTATTGTCATTTCAAAAAATACATGGTGGGCATGCTAACTAAGAACTTAGAAAAAGAGAATAGAAGCATAAGAGAGCAAGATCATCCTGAAAAATCATCTCCAAACATATTAAAAGTGCTCATATTATCATACTTGATCCACCCACCACACAAAATAAGAAAGAAAGGTTTAATGGGCATTTTGTCAAACATATGGTGCACTAGTTTCATTTAAGAGAGTATCATTAATCAAACAAGTGAAACAAGGCACTAACGACAACTTAAGGACTCCAAAAAGTAAAAATCATCCCAATAAACTCACATAAAACAAATTTAAGTGATCAGTCATCATGAGGTATGAAGCACAATGTCCATTTTTAAGAGAATTTAAAAGTGAAACCATAAAAGTGCATACCTTTAACTTTCTTTAAGAGAGAAGAAGAATGAAGCACAAGTACAAAAGAATCTTCTCAACTTGTGTTAGCTTAATTTCTGTTAAAGAAGGATACAATGTTGAGTGTGAGAGAAAAGAACCATTAGAAGGGAGTTGTGATGAAAAAGTTTAAGTGTTGACTGCTTTTGGCTTTTTTTTACGTGTTTAAAGAGATTTTGGGCTGACCGGGTTGGATCAGCTGAACAAGATCCAACCCATGTTAAAACATCATAGGTTTTAAACTCCACCTACGTACCATATGCTTTACACCTACGGCTGGACTGCTCAAGCAGGTCTAGCACAAGTCATGGAAGAATGCAACAACTTTACCTGCGTCCAACATACACCTAGATTGCACTTGGACAGTTGCATCAAGTACAACGCAGGTCCAGGAAAATTTCACCACTAAAAATAGTCCCTGCTGTGTCCCACATGCATCTAGCCTACGCCTGGACTGCTTGATCAAGTCCAACGTAGGTTTAGGCAGTGTAGCTAATGCTTCTTGGCCTAAAACTCGAGCCTCCTGCGTCCAACATGCTTTGTACCTGCAGCTGTCCTGCTCAAGAAGGTGCAACACAGGTTGTTCCATCTTGGTACATGGATTTTTGAACAAAATTCTTAGTTCGGGCTCACTTTCGAGCCTCCAAATTTACCTTCTCGCACCCCAATTATGAGATATTACCTACATCAATCAAAACTAAGTTAAAATTAATATAAAAAACATTAAAAACATCAAAAATAATTCTTGGGTTTCCTTCCAAGAAGCGCCGCAGTTATAGTCATAAAACAAAATATCTTGATCATCATTTTGGATCTTTGAAGCGAAGGGATTCAACCTTAGCCGCTCCGGGTTTCAACCTTAGCCGCTCCGGGTTTCAACCTTAGCCGCTCCAGGTCTACCCATATAGTAGTGCTTCAATATTTACCCATTCATAGAAAATTTCTTCTTCTCGTGGTCATCCAACTCAATAGCTCCAGTCCGATAAACATTAGAGATCACGAACGGGCTCGACCACTTTGATCTAAGCTTCCCCATAAAGAGTTTTAATCTTGAATTGAAGAGGAGGCTATTATTACCCACATGAAACTCTTATTTTAAGATTTTGGCATCATGCCACCTCTTTATCTTCTCTTTGTATAAGACGGAGTTTTCATATGCCTTGAGCCAAAACTCTTCCAACTCATGAAGTTGATTCACCGTTAATTTTGAAGCGTCCTCCCAATCTATGTTAAACTTCCTCAAATCCCATAAATCCTTATTCTTCAACTCGACGGGTAATTGACAAGCCTTCCCAAACACCAATTTGTAGGGGGATATTCCAATAGGAGTTTTATAGGCCGTTCTATATGCCCAAAGAGCATCATTAAGTTGTCTTGCCCAATTCGTATGACCAACATTCACAGTTTTCTCAAGGATGGACTTGATTTACCAGCTTGAAACTTCAACTTGGCCACTAGTTTGAGGATGATAAGGAGTAGCAACCTTATGCTTCACCCCATACTTATCAAGCAAAGAACCGAAGACCCGATTACAAAAATGAGAGCCGCCATCACTAATAATTGCCCTTGGAGTCTTGAACCTTGTTCAAATGTACTTCTTCAGGAAAAAAATAGCACTCTTGCTTTCACTATTCGGTAACACAATGGCCTCCACCCATTTCGAGACATAATCGACGACTACCAAAATATATTTATTACCATATGATCTCATAATGGGGCCCATGAAGTCGATCCCCCACACATCGAATAGTTCAACCTCAAGATTGGGATTAAGAGGCATCTCATGTCTCCTTGAAACACCACCTTGCATTTGGCATTGAGGACATGCTTCGACCAACTCATAAGCATCTCTATGAAGGGTAGGCCAATAATATCCACATTGAAGAACCTTTTCGGCTGTTCGTATCCCACCATGATGACCAATAAACTGAAAGGAGTGACATGCCTCAAGTATATCTCATTTTTGCCTCCACGACACATGACAGATCACACCATCCATACACTCCCTAAATAAGAATAGTTCATCCAAAATATACTTTTTCATATTGAATAGGAACCACCTCTTCTAATAATGATTGAGCTCATCGAGAAGCACACCACTGACAATATAGTTAGCATAATCCTCATACCATGGTGCAACGCTTCCTGAAAGTGACATGACTAGCTCTTCTGGGAAGGTGTCATCAATATTAATCTTACCCAACATTTCATGATTGGATTCAAGGCGGGAAAGGTGGTCTACTACTTGATTTTCACACCCCCTGCGATCCTTTACTTCAAAATTAAACTCTTGCAAGAGTAATATCCACATAATTAACTGAGGTTTTTCCTCTTTATTGGCCATGAGATATCTAAGAGCAATATGGTCCATGTGCACAACCACTTTCGTGCCTAACGAATAGGCTCAAAACTTTTCAAAAGTAAACACCACCGCTAATAACTCTTATTCCGTAACTGTATACTTACGTTGAGCATCATTCAACGTCTTACTTGCATAATAAATCGGGTAGAACAACTTCTATTTTCTTTAGTCCAATATCGCACCTAGATCAACACCACTTGAATCATACATTAATTCAAATGGCGATGACCAATCTAGGGCTACTATTATAGGATCCAACACAAGGAGTTCCTTGATATAATTAAAAGCCTTTACACATTCATCATCAAATTCAAATTTTGCCTCCTTTTCAAGAATCTTGCACAAAGGATGAGCGATCTTCAAGAAATCCTTAATGAAATGCTGATATAACCCGGCATAACAAAGAAAACTTCTAACGCCCTTCACAAAGATCGGTGGAGGTAACTTAGCAATTACCTCAACTTTTGCTTGATCCACTTGGATGCCCATTCCCAAAATTTTGTGGTCTAGAACAATGCCTTCTTTGACCATGAAGTAACATTTTTCCTATTTCAAAACAAGATTAGTCTCCACACATCATTCACAGACTTTATTTAAGTGAGCAAGGCAAGAATAAAATGAATCCCCAACCACGAGAAAGTCATTCATGAAGACCTCTTTTGTATCCTCCACCATATCCGCAAAAATAGACAACATGCATTATTGAAATGTGGAAGGTACGTTGCATAACCTAAAAGGCATGCACTTTAAAGAAAATATTCCATAGGGAAAAGTGAAGTTGGTCTTTTCTTGGTCTTTCGAGATGAAGAAAATTATATTGTACCCCGAGTAACCATTTAGGAAGGAATACCAACCCCGACCGGCTAGTTTTTCTAATATTTAATCCATAAAGGACATAGGGAAGTGGTTTTTCTCGGTCCACGAGTTCAATTTATGGTAGTCCATACACCTTATCCAACCCATGACTAGACACATAGGTACAAGATCATTATTATCACTCATGACAACTGTCATGCTGCCTTTCTTGGGAACACATTGGATCGGACTTACCCATGTACTATTGGAAATTGGGTAGACAATTTCCACATCAAGCCACTTCATGATTTCCTTCTTGACCACCTCTTTCATTTGTTGATTGATTCTCCTTTAGTGTCCACACTTGGAACATGATCAACATTTAACTTGATTTTATGAGAACAAATTCCAGGAGAAATGCCTATAATGTCCGCGATAGTCCACCCAATAGCATGAATGAACTTTTTCACAATTGATTTAAGGCATACACTTGAGAAGGTTCAAGATTACCTGCTACAATGATTGGTAATGTTTATCCTCGCCCAAGAAAACATATTAGAGTTGGTATAGTAACGGCTTAAGATTGAGTTGAGGTGGTTCAATAATAAATGACTTAACAGGTGGACTCTCACAATTTTTCAAATCAAAATCCAATTTGACCGGGTTCGTGTTGTAAGATCAAAGACCCATCAATAAAGATACCACCTCATTATATTCTTCAACCACCTTACTCCCAAGGTTCCACAATACACCTAGCAAGGGGTCATCCATAAGTTTGATTTCTATGGTGTTAGTTACTTCATCATCTATCATATTAATTATCGACACCACTTGCAAGTTCATCGATTGATTCATGGACTTGCACTCATTGAAGGATACTTCTTCATTGTTCACCCAAAATTTCATCTCCCCACATTCCACATCCACTAAAACACTTCCGGTAGCCAAGAATGGTCTACTAAGAATAATTGGGACCTCATGATCAATCTGACAATCAAGAATAATGAAGTCGGCCAGAAAGATAAACTAGTCAACATTCACCAAAACATCATACAACACACCAATGGGCTTTTTGATTGAACGATCGGCCATTAGAAGCCTCATAGTGGTATAATTAGGAGCACCCAAGCCTAACTTTCAAAACACGACAAATGGCATCAAATTAATACTTTCCCCAAGATTACACAACGCTTTTCCAAATTTGTACACCCCGATAGTGCAAGGAATAATAAATGCACCTGGATTTTCTTTCTTCACCACCATTGTGCTAGACATTATAGAACTACAATTGTGGGTTACCTCAATTTTTTCAAAATCCATGACTCACTTCTTTGTAACCAAATCCTTCATAAATTT
Organism: Capsicum pubescens; assembly: GCA_030864215.1. Classification (NCBI taxonomy): domain Eukaryota; kingdom Viridiplantae; phylum Streptophyta; class Magnoliopsida; order Solanales; family Solanaceae; genus Capsicum; species Capsicum pubescens. The sequence continues at coordinate 146,454,390 of CM061546.1, read as the reverse complement.
AGCATACCCGAGCATTTCTTGTAAGGCTTTTAACAAATAAATATTCACTGATAAATTGCTAAATTTTGCAAGAAACTACTTGAACTTGGTATCATCATCCTTCTTCATCATCCTTTGTGGTAATGGGGGAGGAATTTTGATTTGTGGCAATGAAACAATTGGAGTTTTATCCGCTTTTGGAGTATCATCATCAACCACCTTCGGAGCTTTCTCACTTTTAACATTTTCTTGAACTACCTTTGGCCGTTCAACACTTGTCTCATTAGGCTTTGGATCATTATCAATTGGCTCTTTTAGCCACTTTCTCTTTGCATTGGCTTGTTATTATTTTTCCTTTTCATTGGGGTATTCACCAAGATCAACAACATCTTTACCAAGAGTCCGACCACTTCTAGTGACAATAGCCATGACGTGAGCATTATTTTTAGGATTGACAACCGTGTCACTAGGCAATCCACCATTTGGTGTTGCATTAAGTTGTGCCGAGATTAGGCCCAATTGAGTTTCAAATTGAATGATAGAGTCCGAGTGATATGTCATCTTTTGATTGAGTTGTGAGAAGTCACCTTTCATCTCTCTCTTCATCTTGTCGGCCGCCTCAACACCCATTAAAATTTTAGCAAGGACATCTTCATTTTTGAGCTTATCTAGGTCAATGGAACTTGACTCTTTACCCTTTGCCTAATCATGTGGAGGAACGTATTGATCATAATATCTCTTTTTATCTCTCTAATACCAATCTCTATTACGATCTTTTTCCTTCCAACCTTGATTGCCACCTTGCCTTCGATAGGTAGGGAGGGAACCCCCCGATTGGTTCAACAAGAACTAAATTTCTTCATCAAGGGGCTCTATTTCCTCATTATTATAAGCTCTATCACTCTTATAAGCAACAATATTAACTGCCATAGGAGGATCTCCCATCACATGCTTGGTGAGAACATTAAGTTGCATCATCACTTTAGTCATATTTGCATCTCTTTTTTCATCCTTTTTATTTTGATCTTGGCTCATAAAAGATGTGGAGGTAGCCTCTACAGCCTCCACAGCCACCTCAGTATCTCTTGTGTGCCATCCTCTACTTTGCTTGGTCACTTGATCTAATAAAGTTGACGCAACACCATATGATAGTTTGACAAGAAAACCCCTAACTGCATTATCGGCAACCATCTTATTCAATTAATCCAATTTCCTTTAGAAAATTTGAAGGAGTATTTTATCCGAAACCTCATGATTTGGGCATTTCATTAACTTGTTGTTGAATCATTTCCAAGCCTCGTATAATGGTTTGCCATTAAGTTGGCAAAAGTTGGTGATTTCATCCCTTATTTATAATATCCTACAAGGAGGAAAGTATCTTTCTAAGAATACCTTCGTGAGCCAAACCATGAAGTGATTGATCCCGTGGGAAAAGACCGCAACCATAAGACCGCTTCTACCGTTAAATAGAATGGGAAAAAATGTAACCAAATAGACTCTTGAGATATGTGAGGCATGTCAAATGGAGAACACACCTCAATAAAATTCATCAAGTGTAGATTATAATCCTTACGTTCTTAGCCTTCAAATAACCCTTTCCTTTGAAGCAAATGAATCATCATGCTAGTAATGTGAAATACTACATTTCCTTTTGCCGGTGGAATACAAATAGCACTAGCTCAGCTTGCATTATCGAGGTGATCCTCATCCTCAAGATACCCATTAATCATCCTGGCATTACTACCTTGTTGACTTATAGTATCGTGTCTACTATTATACATACTTGAGAAAGAAAAAAAACACCAAACAATGTAAATTAAAACACTACAGCTAATCCAAAGTAACTAAAAACACTACAAGAGTGAAAACTATGTTTCACTCCCCGATAACGACACTATTTTTGATAACACTCAAATTATACTCTTGAATGGGTGCAAGTAATCGTTGTAAATACAATGACCCAACTTAGGTTAGGGTCTAATCCACAAGGAGTGAAAGCATGGAATTCAAAACTCAAGAGTGTTGATAGTCTACTAAAAGGTGACCCAAAATGTGAATGAAAATAACATAAATAGATTGAATCCATTTATAGTAACAATTACTTCAATTTTAGAGCACTATCTTGACATTGAAAATTGCTAAGAGTGAATTCAATTGAGAATAGGTTTTGGGGTAATTCAATTCTAGGTGTGGGTTCATGCATGGGTACTTAATAATTTATCCAACTTTAGCTAAAAGTCATGAGTAGGCTAGATGTCAATGTATTGATGTCAATCTATCAATTACAATACCAAATTTCACAAATGGGTTCTTTTGAATATCTCACAAGTGTGACAATCTTCCACATCTATTGACTCAATTGACATCCTTATGTCTAAGAAATGTCATTAAATTAAATGAATCAAGTTATTGGTTGCATTATTCCTCACCCATGTCCCCTCTTTCAAGAATGACATGGGTTCAAGGGTGGTTGGGGTTTGCAACCCCCAACTCTTAGTTAAATCATGGAATAAATGCAATACCCATCACAAATAACTAATGAGGAGAATTATTAGTTGAAACCCATGCACTACCATAACCTAAGCAAGCATAACCCTTAGATTTAGAATTAGCTACTCATAGATAAAAAGGGTAAAAATATACCAAAGTTTTCATTGACTTCATCAATGAGAAATAAAGAGAATGTAGTTCCAAACTTGGAGTTTCAATACATCTTCAATAGAAAATCACTTCTTCTTCTTTGGAAATCACTCACATATATTTTCACTCAAGACTGGTACAATATTCTTTTAGGATGAAAAGAGAGATGTTAAGATGAAAATTGAAGGCCAGGTGAAAAATGAAAGTTAGGTCTTGAAAAATGAGCTAGGAACCTTCTTTAGGACCCACTTCCATATTTGATAAAATTACAAAATTTTCACTTTGCTCTTGATCTACTTGATAAGATCCCAAGCGGATGAAGAACAGATGGATAACGGCTCCAAAGTAGATGCAAAGTGGATACGAAACGGATTACTCTTTTCCTTCACATTTGGCCTCTTATTGAGTTGAATGACTTGCCCACTTTTTCTTTTTACTTTTACCTATATAAATGAGCATTAAGTAAGAGATTACCATCAAATCAATGGAAAATAAAGATAATTTAGGCTTAAAAGGTGTTATCAAATCGTCAAATTTATGACTTATCATGGGGGCAAGAAAAAAAATTAATAAAAAGCTTTTTAAGAAATAAAAATAATTTATTTAATAGAAGCGGGATGAGGGTGGGGTAAGTTGGAGGTTTAGTGGGGTTGGGGTGAGGTGAGATGGGTCATTTTGAGAGTGGGAGGGCACATTATCACTTGTTTTCCCTACTTTCATCAAATAAATTTTTTTTCTATTAAACTGGTTGAAGTGGAGATTGAATTGGGCTCATTTGAACCCAATTTTAAAATGGGTTGGGACCTAATGGGTTGAGATTTACCCAACAATAAATTATCCTGGACCTTACCATTAAATATTGGGTGGGTTGGGAGGGTCAACTCAATATGGGTTCATTTTGATACCCCTAACTAGAATGAATTCCAAATTCCTCAGAACCAGGAGGTCAAAGCCAAACTTTAGAAATCACCAGTTGTGATAGAGGATTGATAGACTAAAATTCCATCTATGATAGAGCTTTTACAAAACTATGTTATGGAACTCCCTAGTGAGGACAATGAGTTTCTACAAATCCTCCATCGAATGTCAGATATAGTTAGACCTCAAGCGGGAGACGTTCGTTGAGCTAGCACATGACATGACTAAGAAATATTTTCTAAAAGGTTTACACAAGTTTTGGAAACTAAATTTAAAAAACCAAAACTATTTTTTCAAAATCTATACATGTTTTCTACTTGACTAGTTTTGCCTTACATCTATCAAAATGGGAAATTAGGGCGGAGGTTCAAGCATAACAGAGCACCTGAAAGATGGAAAGAAGCAAACTAAAAATCTAGGGAGGTAAACACGGAGTAGCTTCACCCAAAGCTTTTAATTTTTCTATGGATGTAGGGACCAATGTACAAAATAGGGTCTTCTTCAAAGAATTTGCTAAGCAAATTGGAAACTACACCAAAGAAATGCTTAAGAACGGTATTTTTGGGTGGATCTAAAGATGGGTTTAAATTACCAATTTATAAAGGACCCCTTGACTTATTAATCTCATTTCTATACAACAAAGATGACAAACAAATGCGACTTATCCTCTTTATGAGTATTTTATTCAGAACTTTTTTTTTAAAAATAGTTGATAGAAAAAAAAACTCTATGTCTACTAAGTGTTTACCTTGAACACATGTAGATTAAAAAAAGTTTTCACATTAAGGACACAATCAAAAGGATCACTCAATAAGAGGAAGAGCAGAAAAGTCCTCCCCAAATTCACCACAAACTGAAGGAAACAGTATTCGAGTGGTTCGCAGAAAGGGATTTTAACTATTTACTTACGTCCAGTGGACTTGCTATTTAAGTACTCCCTCAAAATATAATATAATAGTAGACTAAGTCATTTGGATTATGATGCTGAGTATTTTTCATTTAAACTCTCATAAAGCTTGACTTTGGTCGCCGACGAGGGCGACATTGCATCTACTAACTGTCTACCTTGAGTACAGGCATATGCAGAAAGCCAATACACCAAAAAATAGACTCAGGTTAAGATTCAGTTCAAACTACCGAGAGGGACGATTCATTCCATTACATACAATTGCATCTCATTTGCATTCCATTACTTTCCATTTCATTGCATCCCATCATATTTCATTTCATTTCATTTTATTTCATTACATACCATTGCATTTCATTTGCATTCCAATACATTCCATTACATTCCATTACACCCCATTACATTCCATTGCATACTATTGCATCCTACTTCATTCCATTACATACCATTTTATTTCATTTGCATTCCATTTCATCACATCCAATTATTTTCCATCATATTTTATAATATTCTATTTCTACCATTGCGTTCCACTTTATTCCATTACATACCATTGCATTTAATTACATTCCATAACACTTTATTACATTCCACTATATCTCATTGCATTTTATTTATTCTATTTCTAAGAGGGCCATTTTATTCCATTGTTAAGAGGGCTATCCTTAAAGGGCCATTTCATTCCATTGCTGAGAGAGACATTTCATTATATTTCTTAAATGGATGTTTCATGCCATTCAAAGAGGGCCATTTCATTCTATTGCTGAAAGGGCCATTTTATCCTATTGCCAAGAGGGCCATTTCACTTTGTTGCCTAGAGGGCTATTTCATTCCATTGCCGAGAGGGATATTTTATTTTATGTTGAGAGGGCCATCATACCATTAAAATAAATCTTTATCATTGGTCACCATAAAAATGATAAGGTCTGTCTTTGGAAAATGCTTTGGAGCACCTATATTTGTTGACCATGCAAATATAGCATAATCCAGCGTCGAGGACATCTCAATATTTTATATCTATTGACCACACAAAAGGTGATGTATCTCGTCGTTGAGGATATTTTAGTATTTTATGAATCAATATCTAAATACATCAACATATCAAGTTTAAAAAGCATATGATCTAAATGAACGTCTTTAAGTCACTATCTGAAAGTGGATGACATATTAGATTTCATAGAAATTGACAATCCAAGGGTCATCTATAAGTCATAATATTTGATTAGGATAATATTCAGTATTACCTGCGATTTGATGATGTATAGGTCATCTGTAAGCACAACAATATCCCAGCCGGATATTATGCAAGGTTACCAAAAGATCAATGGTTTGAAGGTTATCCATAAGTCACAACAAAATCCTTATTGGAGAATATGCGAGATTATCAAATTGGTAGGTCCAAGGGTTCTCTATTTGTCACACCATATCTAAGATTGATTATGCATAGGATTACCTAAAGACTACTAATTTGAGAGGCATCTATAAGCCATATTCTATCCATAGTCGGATGATATACAGGAATACATGAGAGCTGGATATTTGAGGGATATCTATAAGTTATCTCTTATTCAAGGTCGGATAATATGCAGGATAATACAAAAGCTAGCATCTTAAAGGATATCTATAAGCTACCTAATATTCAACATCAAATGATGTGCAAGATTACGTTAAGACTGGAAATTTGAGGGATGTCTATAAGTCGTATAGATATGAAAGATACAAAAGACTTACCCAAGGTCATATAAATGAAGCCTTATAGGTGACCAAAAGGGTTTCTACATCAATATAAGATTATACTATTGCAGGAACTGTTCTACACAAAGTATCGTCGGTGTCCAAGAGGCCCACCTCACTTTGAAAAATATTCAATTCGCAAAAAAATATTTTATCCAACAACTAAGAGGTTTGTTGTGTTTGTTATTGCAAAAATTCTTTCCCTCCAAATAGGTACATGAGAGGACGACTTCACTTTTTTGATAATGACTCACATGGAGATATGGTTAAAGACTATATCCCTCTTTTGTGAATTTTTATTACTAATTTTTTTTTTGAGATATTTTTGAGAGCATCTAAAAGGATGAAAATCTCAAACCAAAACCATGGGAGCGGAAAACTCCAAAAAGCACGCAATATATTGTTAAACTTTTCTTAGCAGCAAACTAGGTGTTGTCCAGAAAGGGACGTCCAACTCTTCAGACGCAAGCTAAAGGATGGTTGCCACCACCATCAAACCACACCCCTATTAGAAGGAATGTAGGGTATTTTAGTATATTCTATTTTCAGATTACTTTTAGGATATTTCTAAACTCATATTGGAAGTAACTTTCTCTTTCTTTCAAATTTTGGTGACAACGTACTCAAGAGTTTTGGAACTTATGTTTAGGTAAATTCTTGCCTATGGATATGAAGGATCCTGCATTTATGGTTAAGAGGTTACAAAGCTAGTGTCCATAATCTCAAATAACTTATTACTCATCCCAAACCAAAGATCATCTATAATAAAAGACTATATTTTATACCGATTAAGTCAAACTACAAGCACTATAATTCCCTAAATCTTGGGAATATGTAAGCTGGGATCTTTGTTGAAAACTCGACTGCATTCCAACACCCAATCTTATTCCCCATCTTCTTAGTCTCTTTAAAATTCAGAGCCAGGAGAGCTTATGAATTCTATGAAAATCATGCTCCCAAATTAAGCGTTATGAACTACAAGTGACCTGAATTCTCATGTAACTTGAGATATGTAGGAAATCCATTATTGGGGTCTATTCATAACACCTTGAAATTCATGCAAAAATTGACCTCTCTGGAGAAATAAATTTATGGTCAGGCAAAATTAGAAATATCAAACTCCATTTGCCCAGATTACTTGCATTCACCCTACTCAAAGGGAGGGGGCAGTTGTTGACACCTAATTTGTCCCCTCCATGACTAAATTTAATCCTGAGTTGCTTAAATTATAAATAAAATCAAAATATTATTATATTTAGATAAAGACTTTTTAAAATATGTATCTGGGTTAATTTTGTCATTTTAAGTAGCAATTATACATTTTCATATTCGTATATATGAGATCATAAAATTTTGTTATTTAAATAACTATTTTTATCAAAAAATCAAATTATAATCAAGGGTTATCTTGAAAAATTAATTGAAATGGATAAATTTTGATTTTAAATACATTTTGTATTTAAAATGAGTTATTCAAAAAATTATTATCCAATTTTATGAAATCAAGGAACTCGAGGTTAAATTGGTTATTAATTAATATCAAATTTTGATTCAATATGGCCGATCTATTGAATTTGTCCATAATCGGAATCAAATTGTCCACATGCAATGCAATTGGATAATTTATTTTTGATTTGGTTTAAAACTTAAATAAAATTGATCGAAACTCTAACATATTAGATATTTATTAAATAGTATAATTCCACGCTCCCCTTTTCAATTTTAGCCTGAATCCAACCCATAACGACAAATCATCCACCCCAGCCTAATGTTGATATCACTGACCCATACCAATACCTTTTAACCCCTTTTAAACCTCTTCTTCTATAACTCAGCATTTACTGATTCGACTCAACCCAATGCCTTTTATCCTTTTCCTCTTAAGTCGATTAGCACAACAACAAATTCAACAATCTCAACAGAACATTAGCTTTAACCTGCCACCAACCTGACCCAAGGATTAACCCTAAATTATCTTTCCCGTATTTGTTTCTCTTTTTCCCTCACGATAACATAAGGTTATCACCCGAATAATGCAAAATCTTTTAGAAAATGCCCAAGTGGTTTGAATTCCATAATTTAAGAAAGGGTGAGGTGCAATTTTGTATGAATCCAGCTCATCCCAACCTTATCATATTATTGAATTTGAATTTCCCTAACGAATTTCAAAGAATTGCCCAACGAAAAGCCTATCCCACATTGACAAATTTCAAACTCTACCACAAAATTCTTTTTACATATACCTCTTCTTTTTTCATTGAAAAAGGATCGAACTTTGAGTTAGAGGGATTAATAAGTCGCGAACCCCAATTAAGAAAGGGATTTTGCTAACTAAAGATTTCTAGGCTAAAATCCTTGTAAGACTCTTAGTAGCATAGGGTTTTATCTAAGGAATCAACTTTTGTTTTTTAGTGGTGATAGTTAAATTTTGACTAAGGCTCGAAGTCCCTGTTTGCTATTCGAAAAGAGATAAATTTCTTTCTCTTTGGCATTTTTACCACATATTTTTTGTATATTTTAAATAGTTAAAATTCATTATTTGTTTTCGTTTAACTTGTAAGCCTCATCATCTATGATTTTGTGTAGTTTCCTTGCTCATTTTAATGCTGCATATTATTTTGATATGTGTCTGTACGCGTGAAGTATGTTTGAGTATTAGTGTCCCCTGCAAATTCACTCATTATGTTATTGGTATGGATAATTTAAGTCACAAGTTTGGTAATTTTTTTCTCATCTTGATTTCTTTCAGTTCTGGGTATTGAGATCTTTTTTGAGGAATTTTTAGGCTAAAATTAAAATTTAAAGATCATAGTCTTTTTTGGCTTTCTATTTAGTTTGTGTTGCTTTATGTAATCATAAGGTGTCGAGTTTAATATGAGAGTGTCAGGTTCATGCTCACTTTGTTAAAGTATTTGGTGTTAAAATCTATACGAGCCTATTTGTTGTTATTTGTAAGATTTAGGAGCGGTCTTTGTCTGATTCCATTTCACTATCAAGAAAATCCTATTCATTTCCTTACCAACTGTTATGGTCAAATTGTTGTTGCCTTGAGCTGTTATTATTTACCATTTTGTTAGCTTAGTTTCTTTATTTAGGCAGATTTGAGGTAAAATATTGGATTCTTGTCTTTACGTTTCATCTTGTTTTTTGAAATCATTTTCCCGTTTTAATAGGCTTTGTTTAAGCGAGTCCTCAAATAGTTTGATTTGTTTAATGAAATTAATCATCTTTTAGGTTGTCGGTTATTTTCATGTTGATTTAATTTAAGTTTCATCACAAGACCTTCATGTCATTCTCTGATTAACTTGAAAATGTCAACTGTCATATGCCTTTTCATTTATCCATGTGTTGTTTAATCTAGGGAAATATATGGTTAAGTGCCTCAACTCTTTGATCTGTAAAGTTAATATGGATCCCCTTTCGTAGTTATGAGGTTTTTTTCTTATTGTTTGGTTTCATATACTAAGAATCCTTGTCCATGTTTGTTCACATTTAAGGAGGGACCACTAGTTTGTTTACTAAAACTAAGTCTGATTTGTTTTTCCATCCTAAATAACTTGAGGTTTTAGTAGCCTATTTGTGTGAATTTGTTATCATTTAAATGACATAACTTAGCCTTCAAAGAAGTGGATTGAGACTAGTTAACAATTGTTTGGTTTAGCTTGTCAGTTGCTAAATTTTATATGATAAAATATAGGAGTTCTGTTATTGGAAGGGTATGATATTTGTCCTAGATTCTTAGTACTACTCATTGTTCATGTGAATTATGGGATCACCAAATTGCCTTTTTAGAGCATGATAACTTGAGAGATTATATTTCCATTAGGTTATTATGTACTTATGATATATTAATTTCTTTTCTTTATCTTTTATGCACGAGCCTTACCCAATATGAGTCCAAATAGACATCCATTCCCTGTATTTCCTAGTGAGTCAAAGAGGCTCAAATTCTCGAGTCATGTTTCAAGGCCCCAAATTGGGTTAAAAATCAATTGAATAAATTTGTAGCTTGGTTAAGAAAAAGGCAGAAAAATGAAAATGGATTAAAAAGTCCATGAAAATTAAGGATTAGAGTTGGGTAGGTCCAAAAGGGTTCAAAACTCATTTTCTCTATTTATTTATTTATTTATTTGGTTACATACTTATAATTCATATTTGACAATGTGTAATTAACTCTTGAATTTGGTTAAACTGAAATAAAGTCCGTTTTGAGTTGTCATTTATTTTTATCTTTGTATTTTTCTTTCTTTATCATTTATGACATGATTCAATATCTTAGGTCACTAAAAATGAGTTTTCTTTATGTTTCCTTGAGCTCTTTTGAAAAATAAAAAACTGATATTTTATTTTGTTTATGTGCTAACTTGCTTATTTAAGTTAAAGAAAATTCTCTTCAACATAAAAGTTCTACATTTTGATTTCTAGTTGTGCTGGTTGTTTTTATCCACTCTTTTTAGAACAGATGGTGAGAACTAAATCTCATAAGGGTTGGGATGCTGAGCCAACACCTGAGGATGAAGCCCAAACTATAGAGAGATACAGGGTTTGTGGATAGTCTAGAGGTAGATAACCAGTATGATAAGTTTCCCCTAGTGTTAGGAGAACCTCCCCTAAGACCTAGGTTGAGTTTGCAGGAGATACGGGGCCAGATCAGGTCCTACAAGGTTCAGTTGCTATCCCAATTTTGGAGGGTTTGTTGATTCAATTATTGACTCATTTGGATGGTGTTCCCTTGAGCACACCTGGTGTTTCTCTGGTTTTGAGTATGTTACCACCGTTAATGCCAGAGTCTGCTTATGGTATTCCTTTGACCCATAGTGTGGTTTTTCCATCTGTACTAGTATCTGCTTATGATATTCCTTAGGCTTTGAGTGGTGTTCCACAATCTATACCAGTATTTGATCATGGTATTCCTAGTTTAGGAGTACAACCTTCATCAATTGTACCTCCGTATATGGTTTCTCATCCTGCTACTCTTACTATTCTTCTTAGTGCTTCGGGTGTAGTTATATCTTTTAATGATCAAAAGAGGTAAGAAGTTTATTTTCTTGGGTCTGCCTAAGTTATGTAGTGCTATTGGTGAGTATGCCTTTGAATTTTTTGTTGATTACCAAGAGAAGTTACATTACTTGGATCCTGGAGTCTCATGGAGTTGCTTATATTACCTATCTATTCACATATATATCTAGGGATGGGTGAAGGTTGATTGGTAGTTGTAGACCTTTGGGTTTGCCTTCTATGACTTGGACTCAATTTTTTGAGACCTTTTTAAAGAGATTTATTCCATCTAGTTTGACAGATCATATAGGTGTTGAGTTTGATCATTTGGAGTAGGGCTCTATGATTATTGCTAAGTATGAGGATTGTTTTCACACTTTATCCAGATATTTAGCCACTAGCATTTCCACTAAGTCTGAGCAGATTCAAAGTTTGTCAAGGTGTTGGATGGTACTTATTCTTTGGCTATAACTTATATAGTAGTCTCCAGGGTTTTTTTTCAGAGTATTATTGAGCATGACAAGATAACTAAGTTGAATATCTAGGATACTTAGAAGGGAACCAAAAAGGTGCGTTATTATGGTGAGTTTATTATACACGCCTCATAAGGTAGAGACTTCTCTAGTAGAGGTTCCCTTGGTTATCATGGTAGGCTAGTTCAGGCTACTTTGCATGAATCAGGTGGTAGGACTTCAGGTTTAGCGACTATGGGTAGTTAAACATCTGACCAGCGCGGTTGTTCTAGTTTTTTTAGGCCCTCATAAAATGATGGTGGTAGCAGAGAGTGTTTTGTACATCATTATGCAAGGGATTACCCTTAACGTGAATTGGGTCCTGCTTTATAGAGTTTTTAGCTTTATCTTTGCCCTACTTCTATATATGTAGTCAGAAGGGGTTCACATAGTGGTTCAAGTAGTGCTTGAGGTGCTCGAGGCAGAGGTAGACAAACATCCCTAGTCTAGGACCCTTGCAAAATTTCCTAAGTTTTGGACTCACTAGGCTTGGTATGACCCAACGGTACCACTCGTACCCATTGTATATGAGTTGGGGGATGTCTTGAGGGTTCACTCATACCCTAGAAAGTATGAGAGGCTTAGATACTACCCAAGATATGACTCACAAGGGTAGGAGTCATATAGGAACATACGAGTGGTGTAAGGCAAGTCGTATGGTGCATTTTTGAGTTGTCTTATGGAATCTATCCACTATACATATGGTGGGTACGATTAGGGGTGTCACTCATACCCATTAGGTATGAGTGGGGAGGTGTGAGTGATATAAAAACCAATAGGTAAGGTCTTGGAAGGTCTTGGGTACGAGTTGGGGTACCACTCATACCCTAGGATACGAATGGTAAGTGGGAGTCGTATCCCTGGGCATGGCTTGTTTTAATTATTAAGTCAAAGGTAGTTTGGACATCCATAACACTTATTTAAGGATCATAACACATCGAATACTCTCTCAAACTCACTCTTGGAATATTGGAGGCTAGGGTTTCTCATGTGTTCTTCAAAGGGGCTCAAGAGTCATATTTATCTTCAGAATCTTCTTGTATAAGGCATGTACTCCTTCCCTCATTGTTATTTAAAATTAAAGGCATGTGTATTGTATTTTAAACGTTGGTTTATGAATCATGAATGGTGGATTTCAAAATATTGTTGAGGGTCTTTATGCATATGGTTTGATATTGGTTTAAACTATATTTTTACATATTTTTGGTAATGGTTTGCATATGTGGTTGGTTTTTGGTTATGGTTTAACTAATGGGTTTTCATTAACCCTAATTATGGTGATGTACACATTGGATTTGCCCTTGGTAAATGTATGCCCTCAATATGTTTGATAAAATGCCCCAAAGAACATTTTTACTCTATTGTTGAACTTGCATGGTTTGGTTTGGTATTGGAACTCTAAATGGTTTTGGATAGTTTAAATGATATAAAATGCTTTAAATGTTTGGCATGGTCTAAAATGGATTGGAATGGTTTAAATAGTAAGGTTTAGTGGTCATGGTTGGTCTATTTTGAAAACCTTGCGGGATACATGGTAATCCCCTAAGTGAATGCATTAATGGAATTGGTTTAAATGGTTTGGAAGGGTAAAAAGATAAATGGTTATTCTTGTGGAGAACATGGAATTCTCCCAAGTGGATTAATATGGTTAATGGAAGGGAACTTGAAAGACTCCTTAAACCTAAAAATGGCTGGCTATGAATAATACTTGCAAGTAAGGGTTGGTATGATGATACCAATAGAAATGGGCATGGTTAATAAATGGATAATGGTTTGGTTATTTTGAAACTGGTTGTAATTAGTTATTAATAGCAGGGTGTGTAGTAAAACCGTGGAAGATGGAAGTCCCGGGGAGACCAAAACTGGAAACTATTATTTGCCGATATGAGGATTGGTCTTAGTGAACCATGTGCATGATGTCATATTATTGGGGGATATACTATTCATTCCATGATAAACTTTCCCTGTCATATAGCTACATGCGCTGGGACCCTTTCAGTAGGGGGAGATGAACCCATATATCCCGTGGGTAGTTTAGGACAACAAAGCTACACAACCCAGGTAATGGTTTTAAATGTATGCTAAACTCGGTTCCCTTTTCCCGGCATAGTTATATGTATATATATATTTGTATGGTTATGTGTATTGGTTGGTTTTACTTGGTTTTCACTGGTCGATATTATTTTATCCTTATCCTGAGTACATGCTAGCGTTTACCCACTAACCCATCTTTTATAGGTTGTATACCTACGCTATACAAGAACTGACCATTCTACTCCTCTTGGTCAGTGATTGGATTTTGGTACAGTCGAGTTGGATTGAAGTGGTGAGCTTCCATAGTTTGGAAGGCAATAATTTTATGTCATGGTTTACTCTTCATATTTCTTATCTTTCATAGACTTTGGTTTTTGGCTATAGTCGGGGGAATGTCCTGATTAGGTACTCTTTGGTTGGTCTAGAGGTTTTGTATGGACAACTGTAGACTGGGTATTATATGGATTATTTATGTCATATTTATATACATATGTTGGATTATTATAATTGGTTTTGGTTTATGGTTTCCGTATTGGTTCAGTTGGTTATTGGGTGGTTAGACTTGATTGGGTTGGTCTCGGTTATAGACTTATCCCAAAGTCACAACATGGTTGGATACGCTATCTTGTTATATGTTTGGAATTTAGTCGACTCAAGATATGCTAATGGTGGTTGGGTTGGGTGATAGAGGGTGGTCCTCGATCTCGGTTGGACTTGGGATGCCCATTACATCTAGGACCAAGTTTGGACTGTGACAAGTTGGTATCAGAGCTTAAGGTTTTGGTGTCATGGGGTATCCACAAAGCCATGTTGATTAGAGTCTTACTTATGGGTGTGTTGTACACCACACTTATAATCAGGAGGCTACGAGGTATCTAGGATGTTTCACTTTCTTGGTATTCTCTGTTCGGGCTATAATGTCTAATATGTTGAACTCTTCTCTGAATTTTCTTTGGTTAATCTTTTGGATTATGTCCTCTCAATGATCTAGAGTTTGTGAAAACTCACCTGTCCCACTCGTGGACAATATGCATTGATATAGTCTAACTCATGGGGCATAGAACTAGTCAAGGGTCGGAGCTTCTGATTTTCTTTGTAAAGTCCGATCGGTCTTCATTAACCCTATTTTGGAAGAAGGAACTTATTCTTGGAGTGGTTATCAATGCCGAGTTTTACCATTCTATTAATCTATTAACCTAGATAGTGACAACTCTATCGCGCCAGTCCAGTCCTATTGGTATGAGGAGGAATTGGTGATTTTCTTGAGTTCAAGTGGGTCACATACATCGGGAGTGTCCCATAAGTATTGCCTCTTGGGAAAATAGGATATTGATTGCTACTTCTTTAGCTTTTTCCCCTAGGGGTGCTACTTTGGGTTTTGGTATTGGTCGGGATCGCCTTAATGATCTTACTATCCCTCTGGAGTCCGAGGCATCTATTAATTCCAACACTGGTAGGTTGAAGACTCCTTTCCTCGTGGTGTATGGTTTACTTAGTTTGGGATCCCCTCTCTTTGTAACCCCATTTGTAGTTGTGTATTTTGGTTTTCATCTCATGGTTATTTTGGAACTTTTTTCTTCTTATATTTCTATCCCGGTAGGTAACTCTATGATTATCTAAAGAGTCTACGAGGGTGTGAGGTACTTATTGGCAATGTAATGGGGTCTTTATGAATTTTTTTAACTCAGATATGGTGGGATTCAATGTCACTAGGGGATGGATTGGTTGCACTCGTACTATTTATTGTTAGGCTGTCAGATTCATAAAGGTTGTCTTTAGGCCCCATGGTGAGCCGGTCATGGGAAGAGAGGATGGTACATTCCCTAAGCATTAATGGAAAGGTTATATCATATCTTAGAACTTGGAGGTTGGTCTCTAAAGAGATGTCCTTATTACTTGGTCCGAGTTAAAAATTCTAACTTAAAAGGTCTGTATTTGCATTCAATTATGGCAGTGAATGGATTTCCTGAGGTCTTCTTGATGAACCTTATAGTGTCTTTTAATAGGGAGGTTGGTTTGGGATTGGTCTTGTTTCAAAAACTTTTCCAAGTTTCTATTCCCTTTTTATCAAATGGTTCTCGAGGAGTTAAAGGGATCTTTATTTCATCATTCTTAGTGTTTCTTTATGGAGTGTTTTTATTTTTTATATGCTTAAGGGGAATGGTTTCCCAGGGGATGAATAGGTTGTTGGAAGGGATTTAGGGTGTGCTTCTTGTGGGGTGGACCATGTTTATGTATATTCTATGAGGGTACCTTGATAGTAGTGCATAGTGGTTGGTAGATCCTAGGCTTAAACCTAGATGTTTGATCTTGGTAAAGTAAGTATGTTAGCTCGGGACTAGCAATATAAGGATTACGGGAGTAAATTGGTAAGTTGGATAAGCTTGATGACTTGAGGAATACAATAGGGGAAAAGTTGTGCCATATAGGCCAGGAATATGGGTTGAACTAGTAGATTGGATATCTAGTCATTCGATGGGTTAGATCATGGAGCTTGTATGTATCTTTGTCCATATACTTGTACTTTATTGTTGGCATAAAATTGATTATTAAATCTATGGTTTTGAATTTGGGTTTTGGCACGATTGAGGATCTTGAAAAATTACTCATTTAATTGATTTTCCATAAATTATGATGCATTATTTATGCTTTATTAATGTTTACGAACATTATGAGTTTCATGGGAATGGTAAATGGATTTCGAGGTACTATGGATCCCCAATTACTTGGTTTCGGTTTTCGAAAATTACATGTCCTCAAATTGTTTGTGAAATTTCCAATGAGTATGATTTTGTCATATGGTTTGACTATTCTTAAATCTTTGCATTACATGAATGGTTAGGGGAACATGAAATTGTTTTGATTGGACTCAAATGATTTTGGAAAGGCTTTGGTGACCATAGTTTGATTTTGAGTGGTTTTGTTTTAATTGGAAACCTTGGAGTCAATTTGGTCTAAATGGTTTTTGCATGTCTTTGCTAGGTTCTAGGTAGCCTTTGGGTGGATGAGATTTTGGTATGGAATAGGCCAGTTTCACTAGTGTGCACCTTTGGTGATACCCATTAAGGTGGTATGCTGTGCTTGTAGTTGTAATAGGATGAAGGTTGATGGTTAATCTTAAATTTTCTTTTAGTGGTGGACTCCAAGGAAAGGTTAGGTTGCATATTCTAGTGATACTCTTCTATCTCAATTAAGAGAGTGCTCTACTAGTGTTACATCCATTCTTATAGCGCTTATGCCTAAGGTTCACATTTTTCATTTGCCTTGTTCCCTAATTATGAGTTTTATCTTTACATTACATTACTCATGGAATAGGGGGTTATGTTTCTTTCAGTGTCTATTTCAAAGGACTCTTTTTGTGGTATAGTTTGGTCAGGATGATTCTCCATTATGGTCTAGGTGGTTGTTACGAAGTACTTCGTGCCTATGGTGCCATGTCTTGTTTTGGGGATCTTTTTCTTGCCTTGGGTGGCATGGATAATTCTTGTACTTATGATGGTAGTGGCTTGGAAAACATGGTGATGTTGTGAAATGGGGGATGTAGAAGTCCCTAAGTGGGGGAGAGTCTCAGTGACTCCTAGAGTTAAGGTTTTTAAGGGTAAGGTAAGGTTTTTTCATGTAAAATAATTAGGAAAGGAATAGGTTGTGAAAACTCTTGTAGAAATGATAGAAGGTGTTAGATCTTTTGATGGATAGGTCATACCGCGGGTATTTAAATGGTAGGATTGAATGTTGTGATTGGTAAGTGTACCAATAGTTGTGTTGGGTACCTAAGAGGTTTGGTAAGGCATGGTTTTATAAATTGTCTTCATAGATTAGTAGTTGTATTGATTTGGTTTTCAATGATAATGGTTGGATATGGTTGGTCTATTTCCTTTACTCATGGGTTCCATATTATAAAGGTAATAAAGAAGTAGTAGTGTTTTGAGATTGTTGTAAAGAGTAGATCCCGGCGGCCTAAGTTAACTCCTTTTGTCTTTGGATAAGTATAGGGTTATACTCAAACTCTCATAGTGATGCGTCTTGGTCAATTCTAAGTTAGATTGGCCTTGCTCTCAAGCATCAGTCCATTCACCTGGTAATCTATGTGTTGTGGGAAGGTAAGGTGTTGGTGGTCCTTGGTTGGTTAGTTCCTTTAGGTGGTATATGTCGAATTCCTTGTTCCTTATGTGGAATCTTGGATCAGTAAGTTCACTAGTTGTGAACGAAAGGTGTGGCTTCAGAAAAGGTTCCATGGTAAAACCAAAAGTCCGAGAAAGCCATTTGGAATGCGGAAGAGGACATGTAAACCAAGGATCCGCGTTGGTTCTTTGTTCCAGAAATTCGTGTGTAGGGTATGTGTTCTTCAACACTTCTTTGGTTTTCTAACCTGGTTAAAGGTGAGGAATGGTTCCTCTTGCATCTTTGTTTTCTAACTTAGTTAGAGGTCAAAATAAAGGTTTTGGGGTGTAAATCGTGCTTGGGATACATGATGATCTTCAAATTTTTATTTGTATTCTTGTCCTCTAATTTTGTTGGGGGAAAGTTTGATGTGTGTTAATGTTTTACCTCGTTCTTCTCCTTACCCTTACCCATCATTTGAGGATGAATGATTCTAGTGGGGGAGACTGAAACATCCCAAGTCTTGGACCCTTATAAAATTTCCTAAGTTTTGAACTCACTAGGCTTGGTACGACCCAAGGGTACCACTTATACCCATTGGATATGAGTTGGCATCTGTCTTGAGGGTTCACTAGTACCTTAGGAAGTATGGGAGGCTTGTGGGAGGCTTGTGGGAGGCTTGGATACTACCCAAGATACGACTCACAAGGGTAACAGACGTGAAAAAACATTCGAGTAGTGCAAGACAAGTCATATGGTGCATGTTTGAGTTGTCTTGTGGAATTTGTCAACTCTACGAATGCTGGGTATGATTGTGGGTGTCACTTATAACCATTAGGTACGAGTGGTGAGGTATGAGTCATATAGAAACCAATAGGTAAGGTCTTGGGTACGAGTTGGGGTACCACTAGTACCCTAGGATACGGATGGTAAGGGGGAGTCGTACCCCTGGGCGTGGCTTGTTTTAATTATTAAGTCAAGGGTAGTTTGGACATTTCCTCCTCCTAGGCCCTTGTGTTATCACGTTATATAACCCTATATGACCTTTCATAACACTTATTACTGGATCATAACACATCAAATACTCTAACAAACTCACTCTTGGATGATTGGAGGCTAGGGTTTCTCATACGTTCTTCAAAGGGGCTGAAGAGTCATGTTTCTCTTTGGAATATTCTTTTATCTGGCATGTACTCCTTCCCTCATTGTTATTTCAAATTAAAGGCATGTGTATTGTGTTTTAAACATTGGTTTATGAATCATGAATGATGGATTTCAAAATATTGTTGAGGGTCTTTATGCATATGATTTGGTATTGGTTTAAACTATGTCTTTACATGTTTTTGGTAATGGTTTCCATATGTGGTTGGTTGCTGCTTATGGTTTAACTAATGGGTCTTGATTAACCCTAATTATGGTGATTTACACATTGGTTTTGTCCTTGGTAAAGGTATACCCTCAACATGTTCGATAAATGCCCCAAAGAATGTTTTTACTCTATTGTTGAACTTACATTGGTACTCTTTCATGGTTTGGTTTGGTAATGGAACTCTAAATGGTTTTGGATGGTTTAAATGATATAAATACTTTAAATGTTTGGTATGGTCTAAAATGGTTTGGAATGGTTTAAATAGTAAGGTTTGGTGGTCATAGTTGGTCTATTTTGAAAATCTTATGGGATATATGGAAATCCCCTAAGTGAATGCATTAATGGAATTGGTCTAAATTGTTTGGAAAGGTAAAAGGCTAAATGGTTATGCTTGTGGAGAATATGAAAGTTTCCCAAGTGGATTAATATGGTAAATGGAAGGGCACTTGAAAGTTCCCTTAAACCTAAAAATGGTTGTCTATGGATGATACTTGCAAGTAAGGGTTGGTTTGACGATACCAATATCAATAGCCGTGGTTAATAAATAGATAATGGTTTGGTTATTTGGAAAGTGGTTTTAATTGGGCATTAATGGCGGGGTGTGTATCAAAGCCGTGGAAGGTGGCGGTCCCGAGGGGGACCAAAACTGAAAACTCATATTTGCTGATGTAAGGATTGGTCTTAGTAGACCGTGTGAATGATGTCACATTATTGGGGGATGTACTAGTCATCCAATGAGATACTTTCCTGGTCATACGACTACATGCATTGGAAACCTTTCAGCAGGAGAGCTGAACCCATACTGCCCGTGCGTGGTTTAGGACAGCAAAGCTACATAGCCCATGTAACGATTTTAAATGCACGCTAAGCCTAATTCCCTTTTCCCCAGTTTGGTTATATATATATATATTTATGGTTATGTTCATTGGTTGGTTTTACTTGGTTTTCACTAGTTGACATTTATTTATCCTTATCCTGAGTACATGCTAGCGTTCACCCGCTAACCCATCTACTGGCGGCTGTATACCCATGCTATGCAGGAACCGACCATTCTAATCCTCTTCCTTAGTTATGGAATTTGGGTATAGTCGATGTTGGATTAAAGTTGTAAGCTTCCATAGTTCAGAAGGCATCTATTTCATGTCATGGTTTACTTTTCATATTTCTTATCTTTTATAGACTTTGGTTTTTAGCTATAGTCGGAGACATGTCCCGACTAGGTACTCTTTGGTTGGTCTAGAGGCTTCGTATGGACAACTGTGGATAGGGTATGGTATAGATTATTTATGTCATATTTATATACATATGTTGGATTATTATAATTAGTTTTGGTTTATGGTTATCACATTGGTTCAGTTGGTTATTGGGTGGTTAGACTTGATTGGGTTGGTCTCAGTTATAGACTTAACCCAAAGTCACCACATGGTTGGATACTCTATCTTATTATATATTTGGAATTTAGCCGACTCAAGATATGCTAATGATGGTTGGGTTGGGTGATAAGGGGTAGTCCCCGGTCCAAGTTAGACTTGGGATGCCTATTATGCCTAGGCCCTGGTTTGGGCTGTGATAGGTAGACATACTCATGGGGTTGCTCAGTCCATTAAAGGACGTCGTTAGTGATATACCGTACTTGCTAGTCCTGAGGTAGATTCTTTTAATACTGTTTCTATAGGTATCTTCTTGATTTGATATAAATCTACTTTTGTGTTATTTGACCCTTGGTTTACTTTCTCCTATGTGTTTAAATATTTTTCTTCTAGTTTTGATATTATGTGTGAGCCTCTTGCTAAGCATCTTTGTATTTCTACCCCTATAGAATAATTTTTAGTGATAGATCGAGTGTATGGATCTTGTGTAGTTACCTTTGCGGGCTGTGAGACTTGGATATACTTGATTGTCTTAGACATGGTTAATATTAATGTTATCTTGGGTATGGATCGGTTTGATCCTTATCATGCTATTTTGGACTGTTATGCAAAGACTACAACCTTAACTATATCGGGTCTATTGAGGTTATCTTGAAAGGGTACACTTAATTCAGGTTTGAATAGTGTTATATCCTTTTATGCACTTGTTGCATGATAGATAGAGGGTGTTTGCCTTATTTAGCTCATATCTGTGATTATAGCATTGCCACAACTCCTCCTATGGATTTTATTCGAGTTGTTCATGAGTTCATAGAAGTGTTTTCTATGGATTTGTCTCGTAAGCCTCCGAATTGAGATCTTGATTTTGCTATTAATGTGGAGCAGGGAACCAAGCCCAATTTTATTCCTCCATATAGGTTGTCCTCGACTGAGTTGAAGTAACAATTGCAATATTTATTTAGTAAGGGGTTCATTTGACCTAGTGTGTCTCCTTGCAGTGCACCTGTCTTTTTTGTAAAAAAAAGGATGGTTTAATGCATATGTGTATTGATTATAGGTATTTGAACAATGAGATGGCTAAGAGCAAGTATCCTTTTCTTCACATTGACGATCTGTTTGACTAACTTCAAGGTGCTTGAGTGTTTTCCACGATCGATTTGAGGTTCAGGTACCATCAGTAGAAGATTAGTGGTTTTGATATTTCAAAGATAACTTTTTGGACTTGATTTATTCATCATGAGTTCTTGTTTATGTCTTTTTGATTGACCAATGTGCAAGCAACATTTATAGAGATAATGAACTGGGTGTTTCGACCATATCTTGACTTCTTTGTGATTATATTTGTTGATGACCTATTAGTTTATTCCAAGAGTGAGGCCGACCATGTGAAGTATTTGAGGATTGTACTTCAAAGGTTGCATGATGAGAAGTTGTGTGTTAAGTTTTATAAGTGTGAATTTTTATTGTATTCTATCTCTTTCTTGGGTCATGTGGTGACTAACGATGGTATTATAATTGATATAGTCAAGATTGCGGTGATTTGTGATTGTAATAGACCTACTTCTCCTATAAAGATACAAAGTTTCATTAGCTTGGTGGGTTATTACCAGCATTTTATAGAGGGTTTCTCATCCATTGCTTGAACAATTTGATTAGAAAAAGTTGGTTTTCAGTGGTCGAATGCATATGAGAACAACCTCTAAAAGCTCAAAGTGTTATTGACTTTAACTTTTATCTTGACCTTGCCCAAGGAAGTTATGGGTTTTACTATCTTTTGTGATGCTTTTGGTGTTGGTTTGGGTGCTGTGTTGTTGCAAGATGGTAAGGTGATTGCTTATGCCTTTCGTTAGTTGAAACCTCATGAGAGAAATTACCATGCCCATGATTTGGTATTGATAGCCATAGTGTTTGTGTTGAAGTTATGACATCATTACTTGTATGGAGTTCATTGTGTGACGTAGTTTTCAATACTTGTTTAGACAACAAGATATTAGTATGAGGCAGCGATATTGTCTTGACTTACTTAAGGATTATGACAATACTATTTTGTATCACCCAGGCAAGGTAATGTGGTTGCAGATGCCTTGAGCCTAAAGTTGGATAGTATGGGGAGTTTAGCTCATCTCTTGACCTAGGAGTGTCCTTTAGCACTGGATGTTTAGTCTTTAGCTAACCAGATGGTCAAGCTTGATATTTTGACACACTGGTGCATTTTATCCTTTGTTGATTCTAGATCTTCCTTGATAAAAAAGATTCAAGCTTACCATCTTGATGATGATAGTTTGAGGGTAATTCTTGATAAGGTATTGACTAAAGAGGACAAGGAAGCCTCTCTTAATTCTTATGGTGTATTGAGGATTGGTGGCTGAGTTTGTATAACGAGAGTAGGAGATTGAGTGAGATCTATTTTGGAGGAGGCTCATTGCTCTAGATATTATATCCATCCAGGTGTGTCCTTACCATCTTGATGATGATAGTTTGAGGGTAATTCTTGATAAGGTATTGACTAAAGAGGATAAGGAAGCCTCTCTTAATTCTTATGGTGTATTGAGGATTGGTGGCCGAGTTTGTATAACGAGAGTAGGAGATTGGGTGAGATCTATTTTGGAGGAGGCTCATTGCTCTAGATATTATATCCATCTAGGTGTGTCCAAGAGTATTATGATTTGAAATAGCTTACTGGTGGGGTGGTATGAAGAAAGATATAGTGGAATTTGTAGCTCGTTGCTTGTGTTGTCATTAGGTAAAGGCCAAACATCAGAGACCGGGTGGTTTTCTTCAGAGACTGCCCATTCTAGAGTGGAAGTGGGAATGGATCATTATGGACTTCGTGACTGGGTTGCCTCATACTTCTTATCAGTTTGCATTGTTTAGGTCATTGTGGATCGATGATGTACCAACTTTGACGACACATTTTTATCTTCTTTGAGGGACAATTGCTCATTTTCTATAGACCATTAGTGCATTTGATATGATTTGTGCTTGTGCTCAGGAGTCGAACTTGAAGGCATAAAATCTCAAAAATTCAAGTTATAGAGACATGCAGTGGGTACATCGACTGACCGCCAAACCAGTCATTGCGACTAAACGGATAAGTAGGATAATATGGAATAGAGTGATTATCCTACTAAAGGACCGTCAAATCCACGAAGAACCATCACCATGGTTTCCGTAGTAAAGCAGAATGCATGGGAATTTAGAGGCTGGCGATGACAGGGGAGACAGACCATCGCTGTAGCCGTCAATGTTTGGTGCTGGCAGATTCTCTCGGGATAGTCAGCAGTAGTTCGTGTGATGAACCGTTGCCCGCATGACAGGCCGTTGATCGAGCAGTCTGCTTTGAATTTCCAGCTCAGTTTGAATTTTAAATCCTAATTTTGTTTGAGCCTATAAATACCCAACTTATGGTTAGAATAGGCATCTGGGAACTAGTATTGAAATTTGAAACGTAAGTTTGGCTGAGAAACAAGTTTGGAGCTGAAAATACATTGCTTGTCTTTTGAGTTTCGATTGGGTTTCTTTTGATTGTTAGTTCGACCTACAATTTATGAAGTTAATCCTTTCATCTATTTTCTAATCATTAGTGGCTAAAGCTCCATAACTAGAGTTATGGGAGCCTTGGTGAAATCTCAATTCTAGGTTATGGATTGTCGATTTTGTATTGAAATTGTTATTATATAACATTCTCTTCTTTTTAATGAATTCTCATGGTTGAAAACTTGAGAATGTTCCTTCATCATAATTTGCTTTAAGAAAGAAATTATTGTTGGGAAAAGAGAAAAATGACAAGGAATTAGAGTTCTTAACCTCTAATTTATAGATTAATGCTTTAGCCATATTAATCTTTTGGAGAATATTTGTCAATATCGTTTTATCACTTTAAGTTTGAGAAAATTAAAGTGAATCAATCCCTGAAGGCTGGAAAACACTTGGATGGAAATTTTACCTAAATTTCTCTATAATCACAAGTATGACCTTGCATAATCTATAACCCAGAAAGAATTGAAACATCATGGGGAACATAACCCTAGTTTACTTTTCTCTATTGTTAAAATGTTATAAGAAGATAATAGTTTTTAATAAACTGCAATTACTCAATTAATATTTAAACAAACCCCCCCTTATCTGTGGAAATTTATGATTAAAAATCTTTTAATTTGCATACAACTTAATTAGCACCTTATTTCTTATAGGATTAGACCCTAACCTTTATTGGGTTATATATTTGAAAATGACTGCTTACGCTCTTTTTAAGGGGTTGCAATCAGGGCATATCAAATTTTAGCCTTGTTGCCAGGGAATACGATTGTCAATTAAGTTTATGTGCATTAATTGACTCTTAGTCAAGTTTACTAATTTTACTTTTATTTGTTGTTTTTGTGTTTGCATGCTATTGATTGTGCATTCGACAAACTTGTCGGTTAGGTGAGCCTTTAGTACCTTATGATCTTGAACTTTTGAGAATTTTAAGAAAGAATATGGAAGCACATCAGAAGGCAAAAAGGCTAGCTTCAGTAGACGCCACCTAATTGAACCAACAGAACGTTGATGCACCAGGTCATCTGAGAAATGAGGATGATGAGAATCTGGGAGATGAGGATTAAGTTGACAAGATGAATAGGCAGCATGCCAATAATGTTGCACTAGCCAATTGGAATTAGCATGCATGAGGTAGAGGACGCCAATAGCTCATGGTGCAGCTAGCCCCATTAGTTTCTGAGGTGAATTTCAACATTTTTAGCATATGCATTCAATTGATAAACTTGAAAGGGTTGTTTGGTGGTCTACCCGGTGATGATCCGAATATGCTCTTGGTGAATTTTGTGAACATTTGCAAGTCATTTGACTATCCTGGAGTTGGAAAAAATGTGATTCATTTGAGGGTTTTTCCATTGTCTTTGTCTGGGGAGGAAACTCTGTGGCTGACTGAATTGGCACCCAATTTTATAACAAACTGGAGGCAACTGAAAGGAGCTTTCCCAGAATGGCTCTTTTTGCCTTCCATGATGCTACAATTGAGGGATGAGATCAGTAACTTTAGACAACTGCCTAATTAGGCTCTTCATGAAACATGGATGAGATTTGTGAAGAAGTTTATTCAATGCCCAAACTATAAGATGACTAAAGATCATTTGATGGAGACATGGCTTTGAACTCAAACACAAAGCCAAT
Organism: Capsicum pubescens; assembly: GCA_030864215.1. Lineage (NCBI taxonomy): Eukaryota > Viridiplantae > Streptophyta > Magnoliopsida > Solanales > Solanaceae > Capsicum > Capsicum pubescens. The sequence continues at coordinate 146,428,656 of CM061546.1, read as the reverse complement.
GGTGGAATAATGCAGTTGGAGGAGCTTTTATGGATTATACTTTTACTGAGGCAACAAAGATCATGGATAGGTGAGCGAAGACAAGTAGAGCTTTACATACCAGGGATTCTGAGGTAGTAAGAAACACTTATTCAGTTGGGATGTCATTGAAACAACTCTGAAGAGGAAAAATATGACCATGATATGGCTCATATGAAAACATAGATGGACTTGCTTACTAAGTATTTACTTTTCGATAATGTGGAGAAGGTCAAAATAGTTGGGTCTCATAGTAGGGCAGCTGAATCTGATTCTGAAGAGGAGGTGAATTACTTGAATAATCTGTGGGGTTGTTGGGCAGGTGTCCAAGGAAACCAAGGTTTGAACTATCAAAGGGAATATTATTATGAAAAATCTGGTTATAGAGACCATGACTAATGAAATCGAAAGAACAAAGGTGACCAAAGTGGATTGTATGTGCCACCTGGGAGCCGTGATAATGTGACCAATGATTCTGGGAAGATGTCTATGGAAGCTATGATGGCAAAATTTCTTAAAGGGGTGGAGTCAACTGATGCATGTATTAAGGAAATATGAAATGATCTATCAACAATGAGCTAGTTGGTGGATTCCTATTCTACCTTCATTAAGTATTTGGAACAAAAAATGAATCAATTATCGCTCGCTTTTAATTAAAGAAAGAGTGGAATATTATCGGGTGACATAATATAGAATCCAAGGAATGATAGCATGTGTATGGCTTTTACCACAAGGAACGATAAAATATTACTAGACCCACATCTAATAGTGTAACCATATGTAGATGATGTTGTGTTAGAATATGAGGTAATGGGTAGTGATAAAGTGATGGATACTAAGCTATATGATCCTAAGAAGCTCGAAGAGTTGGGTACAAAAAGTGCGGATGTGAAGAAACCTTCCAAGGTGAAAAGTGCTAATGACCTGGATCATGAAAAAGGGAAGGAAGTGGAGGCCCCTTTATTAATAATTCCTAGGTGACCTCATATGTTCCCATATAGGATGAAGAAGAAAGTAAAGGATGATAAGTTTAGCATATTCATGGCAATGTTGAAATAGTTATCAGTGAATGTACATTGGTTGAGGCTTTAGAACAAATCCTGGGATATGCTAAATTCATGAAGGATCTAGTCAGAAATTAGAGAATAGTCAACTATGAGCGAGTATATAATCTTTATAATAGCAGTGCCATTTCCACAAGATCACTAGTATAAAAGAAATCTTATCCAGGAGATTCATTATACCATGTACAATTGGGGCTTTTAGCTTTGCTAAAGAACTTTTTGATTTAGGAGCAAGTATCAACCTTGTGACATTAGTGATTTTTAGCAGCTGGGTTTAGGAACTCCTAAACCGGCATCTATGTGATTATTGATGGTAGATCCTTCAGTGAAGAGATAGGTTGGTATCCTTTATTATAATACCCCAAATTTTCAAACTCTAGACATCTTAAAAGATAGGTCACGAAGTTAGCTTTCCAATGCTTCAAGTCATGCCTTAATCCGACGTCAAGGAAAAAGTTATGGAAAATTTCTTAAAAGGCCTGACATATAGTACCATGACTATGACTCAGGTAATGAGTCGAAACAAATCATGATGAGTAGTCATGAGTGAATCATAGTCACTCTAATAAAATACCCTCAGTTGTAGTCAATGACCATGACTCCTCTCTATGTCCCATAATCAGTGGCTACGAGTCATATGGAGGGACTCATAGTCACAATAGTGTGCTACCCAAGACCTCCTCCAGTGGTTACGAGTTAAGCATGTGGCTCCTAGTGAGGCTTACGAGTCATATTGGACTCGTATCCTCACAAGTAAGAAATCCATGAACCAAGCTTCAGACAATGATTTTACCCAATGAATCATAGTCAGTACTAACGAATGGTAAGGTGCTGAATTGTATTCAAAACAGTGAAGGTCCCAAACTCAGAGTTCCATCCAATAACTCAGACTATGACTCATAACCAGTCATGACAAGTCGTAACGACTGGGAACCCAATTTCTTGTGCATTATTCTAGGGACTTTTTAGTATTTCCCACCCTTTTTAAAGCCTAACCACATAGTTTAGGCTTTCCAGTGGGGGGTATAAAAGACCCAAAACCCCTAATTCCATCATTAATCATAATTTAACTCAGAGAAAGCAAAGAGAAGCAGGTTTATTCTTTCTTAAGAGAAAATTAGGCTTTCTTAAGAACAAGATCAATTGAAAGGATTTCACCAAAGCTTTTACATTATACATGCACGATATTCATCAGTGGGTCCCTTCAAACCATTGGGTCCTAAGAATCTCCAAACATTCAAGTGTAAAAGTCTTTTCTCTTTTATGGGGTTCCAAGTTAACCATGAAATTTATGAATCTCCTCTCAATTATCTTAATTCTGAACCATGGAAATATATTCCCTCACAATAATTATGTTTCCAGATGTTTGATAATGCAAATGTCTACATTATGTTTAGTTATTGAAATCTTGGGTAATATATAAGATTTTTTCCATACCATGGATTGTTCAATATTTGCCAAGATCAGTTTACATTAAATAGTGCTGGTGTGTTATGAACAGTCGATACCTAGGTATTCATGCATATTTTAGATTTCTAAGCTACACATCATTCAGATCATGATTTCATCATTATTTTTAGATTATGATATTCATGTTGAGCATTCATCAATTGTGAATTATGTTAAATTTTATCTGTATCAGTGTTAGTTTAGTTGGGAGTAAGACTTAGCACCAAGCGAACCTAGGGATAAGGGCTCACTTGCCAGTAGAGGACTGAGACCTTTAGTAGAAGTCCCTACATTCCAGAACTATGTTGCTATCATAGGTTATGAGAGGTCACCCATCAGGTGAGGACTGAAATTTTCTTAGGGGTCACCCATGAGTAGAGGACTGACACCTTAGTCCTTCAGGATACTAGTTTTGTGGATCCACACAACCAGTGTATGGACTCATGGAAAAGTATTGACACCCTTCCAACTGGGATTATAGCTTGGACCCCAAGTATCTCAAATTAGGGCAGATCAACTAAAAATTAGTTCCCAAAAGTTTCAGTTTAGCATTCAGATTATGACAACTCAGGTTTGCAGGGCCAATTGTTCATACATCAGTTATTTAGATTATTTTTGTACATGTTTATACTTGGTCTTGCACCCATTTTACATGTTCATGTATTTATGTTCAGTACCTATATGTGTGTTAGTTAGTCCTTATCTTACATACCAATACATTCAAAGTACTGATCTCATACTCTATTCTGCGCTAAGTTGTCTTATAACATAGGTTTGAATGCTTAGTTCCCTAATCGTACTTAGACAGTTTGTGGGCCACTTAACTATAACATTGGTGAGTCCTCATCAGTCAAGGACTAATTAAATTAGTTGTCATGCTTTCCATTATTTCAATTCATATTTATTTCAACAGTCAGAGTTAGTTGGGGACCTATCCCAATGGCTCATCATACTTAGAGGATTTCAGACAGTCAGATAGTTAGTTATGTATTTAGTGATGTGTTTCAGACTCCTTTGATATTGATTTGACTATTTAAACATTTATTAAGTGACTTTCACACAGTATTTTGTTATCTCCTTTTAGTATTTATAGCTTGTGCCAGATCATGGGTTAGTTTGGGGTCACTTGTGGCCTTAAGCATCATATTATGACTATGGTGTGGTCTTGGGTCTTGACAAGGTTCAAAGTGTCTTAGGTTTTCTAAAAGCTACGTCAAATAGAGTCTTGTTCATAGGTGTGAAGAATGCTATACTTATGGGAAGAGGTTACAAGATGTTCCATGAAAGTTTCCCTTCTTTCAGTATTCACATCGTGCGATGGGGAATGAGCTCCATTAAGCTTCTCCCTTTAACTCATTCTCTACTATTTATAGAAAATGCCTTCCAGAAGGGATTATGGAAGGAGTAATGGGGACCAACCCACACTACCTATTCCCTAAGACCCTCTAAATGAGAAGTCTCTCATGCATAATTTAGGGTTGCATTCACTATACTAGCCTAATATATGGCTACCCAAAATAATTAACAAGGCTTTGCCCCAACCAACCCTATGGTGAGCATGACAACAACTAGAATCTGGGATTTTACTCGGATGAATCCTCTAGATCTAAGTTTAAAGAGAATCCACAAGAGTTTTTTTGGATAATGTGTAGAAGGTGACTGATATAATGGGTGTCACTTTAAGTGAAAGTGATGACTTAGCTTCTTACCAGTTGCAAGGATATCTTATACTTGGGTTAAGTTATAGAAGGAGGATAGAGGAGCTGATGCAGGGCCTGTAGAGTGGGATGAGTTTACTGTTGCTTTATTGAATAGGTTCTTCCCACTAGAATTGAGGGAGGCCAAGGTGTAGGAGTTTATAAGCATTATAAGACCCCAGAGCTTCACTTTCCTTCGTGACTCCTTATATAGCAGTATACTTTAGTGTCAGTCCTGAAACATTAGCAAAACCCTTCTCGATCTCTACTCCAGTGGGTAGTTCTATACAAAAAAATGGGTATACAGAAATTGTACAGTCACAGTATCCCAAAAAGTCACCTCAGTAGATCTCGTATATTAGAGATGATCGATTTTGATGTCATTCTCGGCATGGATTAGCTTCACTCTTTCTATTCCTTAGTTTATAGTAGAAATAGAGTCGTCCAATTTTAGTTCCTCAATGAGCCAATCATAGAATGGAGGGGTAGTAGCTCAGCACCTATATGTTGATTCATTTCTTTCCTTAAGGCAAAGAAGATGATCTCTAAGGGTTGTATCTATCATCCTGTCTGAGTCAAGGACTCAAGTTTTGAAACCCCGAGTCTTGAATCTACTCCAATAGTTAATGAATTTCCAGAATTGTTCCCTAAAGATCTTCCTGGAGTTCCTCCCGAGAGAGAAATAGACTTTGGAATAAATCTCCTTCCAGATACACAGTTTATTCAATTCTACCTTACAGAATGGCTCCAACTGAGCTTAAGGAATTGAAAGAACAATTGAAAGATCTCCTAGATAAGGGCTTCATCAGGCCTAGAATTCCCCTATAGGGTGCTTCAGTTTGATTCGTGCGCAAGAAAGACTATTCTCTTAGAATGTGCATTGACTACCGTCAGTTGAACAAAGTCACAATCAAGAATAAATATCCTCTTCCCAGGATTGATGACTTATTCAACCAAATTAAGGGAGAAAATTATTTCTCTAATATAGACTTTAGATCTGGCTACCATCAACTTAGAGTCAGAGAATGTGACATTCCAAAGACAACCTTCAGAACTCGATTTGATCACTTCAAATTTGTAGTTATATCTTTTGGACCAATGAATGATCCTACAACTTTTATGGAGTTGATAAATAGAGTGTTAAAGCAATACTTGGATATGTCCGTGATATTCTTAATAGATGACATCCTAATCTATTTCTGAAGTAAAATTGAGCATGCAGATAATTTGAGGATTATTTTACAGACCCTTATGAGTCATTAGTTATTTTCTAAGTTTAGTAAATGCAAATTTTTATTAAAGTCAGTAGATTTCCTCACTCACATTATTTTCGGTGAAGGCATTCGAGTTGATCCTCAAAAGACCAAAGTAGTAAGAAATTGGCCTAGACCCATATATCCATCAGATATCAGGAGTTTCTTAGGCTTAGCTAGTTACTACAAATGGTTTTTTGAGGGAGTTTGTTCTATTGCCTCTCCCATGTCCAGAATGACTAAGAAAAAAGTCAAGTTTGTTAGATTACCGTGAGAAGAGTTTTTAGAAAATGAAGACTCAACTCACTTCCTCCCAAGTATTGACTCTTCCAGAGGGTTAAGATAATTTTGTAGTTTATGGCAATTCTTCCATAGTTAGTGTTGGTTGTATTTTGATACAGTGAGGCAAGGTGATAGATTATGCCTCTTGAAGGCTTAAACCCCATGAGAAAATTACCTAACTCATGATATTTAGTTGGAAATAGTTTTTTTACCTTAAAGATATGGAGGAATTATTTATATAGGGTTCATGTTGATGTGTTCACTGATCACAAGAGTTTACAGTATGTGTTCACGTAGAAGGATCTAAGTCTTCATCAGAAAAGGTGGCTTAAATTATTAAAAACTATGATATGAGTGTGTTGTATCATTCGGCTAAGGCTAATGTTATGGCCGACTCCCTCAATAGGTTATCTATGAAAAGTGTGGCTCATGTTGAGGATGATAAGAAAGAGTTAGTTCACGAGGTTCATCGGCTCGATAGATTGAGTGTTCAATTAGTTGATTTCATTGAAGGTAGTATATGAGTTCACAATGGTACAAAATCTTCTTTAGTTTCCAAGGTAAAGGAAAAGTAAGACAGAGATCCTATCTTAATTAAATAGAAGGAGGTAGTTCGAGATCAGAAGTTTGAGGTTTTTCCCAAGGGAGATGGTGTGATTTATTGTTAGGGAAGGTTGTGTGTCTTGAAAGTGGATGGTTTGAGGCAGTGAATGTTAGAAAAAATGCATAGTTTGCAATATTCTATTTATCTAGGAGAAACTAAGATGTACCATGATTTGTAGGAGGTTTATTGGTCGAATGGTATGAAAAAGGATATAAAAGAATTCATGGCTAAGTGTCCGAATTGACCAAGTCAGCCCATTTCTTATAGTTCATACTTCATATTTAGCCAAGGATTATGCTAGACTCTATCTTAGGGAGTTGGTAAGGTTTTATGGGGTTTCATTGACCATCATTTCAGATAGAGGTACTCAGTTTACCTATTATTTTTGAAAGGCTTTTCAGAAGGTTCCCGGTACCCAAGTTCATCTCAGTATGACTTTTTACTAGTACATGGATAGTCAGGCAAAGAGGACAATTCAGACCTTAGAGTACATGTTGAGGGCTTGTGTTATCGATTTCAAGGGTAGTTGGGATGATCATTTACCTTTGATTGAGTTTGTCTATAATAACAACTTTCACTCCAATATCCAGATGGCTTCGTTTGAGGCTCTATATGGTAGGAGGTGTAGGTAGCCTATTGGTTGATTTGAAGTTTGTGAGGCTACCTTGATAGGGACTGGTTCAGTACATGAGGAAATGGAGAAATTTCAATTAATTAGAAAAAGGCTGAAGAGAACCCAAAGTCGTCAGAAATCCTTTACAGATATGAGAAGAAGAGAGCTAGAATTTGATGTTGGAGATTTTATGTATATAAATATTTTTACCATGAAAGAGATGAAGAGGTTTGGTAATAAGGGAAAGCTCAGTCCCTGCTATACCAGTCACTAAATTTTGAGCTATTTTGGGAAGATAGCTTATGAGTTAGAGTTACCTGCAGTGTTAGCCTTAGTGCATCCAGTGTTTCATGTCTCTCAGCTAAAAAAATACATTGGTGATCAATCTTCAATACTTCCTTTAGAAAGTGTGGGCGTGAAAGATAGCCTCTTCTATGAGAAAGCCCTTATTGAAATCCTTGATCGTCAAATTCGTACGTTGAGGAATAAAGAAATTGCCTAAGATTCTATGGAGAAATCAGTTCATTGAGGGAGCTACTTGGGAAATAGAAGACGATATGCGAGCCAAGTATCCCTATCTCTTCTCTATGAATTTAGATTCATCTTGAGGTTATGGTTCTTTAGATTTATTCTCTCATTTTCTATCTTAGCTATATAACCATCCTTATGCCATAATATGCATTCATGAATTTAGTTCAGCCCATACATCATGTTTTCAGATTTAGATATTTAATCATTATTCAACTCATAAGTATTTAGTGGATTATCTCAGTTTTCCTAGTACTCCAACTCAGCTAGTTTCATTTAAGTGAGAATGATCCTAAAGGAGATATTGTAATACCCTATATTTTTGAACTCTAGACATCTTAAAAGATAGGCCATGGAGTTATCTTACCAATGCTTCAAGTCTCGCCTTAATCCAATGTCAAGGCAAAATTTATGGACAAATTCCTTAAAGGCCTGGCATACACTGTTGTTACTACGACTCAGGTAACTAGTTGAAAAAAATCGTGACAAGTAGTCATGAGTGAAATAAATTCACTCCAATAAAGGACCCTCAGTTGTAGCCAGTGACCATGACTCCTCCCTATCTCATAATCAGCAGCTATGAGTCATATGAAGGGACTTGTAGTCACAAAAGTATGCTACCTAAGACCCTCTCAATTGGTTATGAGTTGATCATGCAACTCGTAGTGAGGCGTTACAAGTTGTATATTGGACTCGTATCCTGATCAGTAAGAAATCCATGAACCAAGCTTCAGACTATGATTCTACCCAATGACTCATAGTCAGTTCCAATGAAACATACGGTGCTGAATCGTAGTCAAGACAGTGAAGGTCCCACACTTAAAGTCCTAGCCTGTGACTTAGACTATGACTAGTAACCAGTCGTAGGATGAGTCATAATGATTGGGAACCCAATTTCCTTCTTGTTATTCCAGGGACTTTTAGTCTTTTCCCACTAATTTTAAATCCTAACCCATGTCGTTTAGGATTCCCAGAGGGGGGTATAAAAGATCAAAAACCCCTAATTCCATTATTAATCATAATTTTACTTAGAGAAAGCAAAGATGAGCGGTTTTCTTCTTACTCAAGAGAAAATTAGGGTTTCTTAAGAACAAGATCAATTGCAATGATTTCACCAAAGCTTTTACTTTAGGTATGCGGTCATCAGTGGGTCCTATCCACCCATTGAGTCCTAAGAACTCTCCAAACATTCAAGTGAAAAACTCTTTTGTTTTATGGGGTTCCAAGTTAACCATTAAATTTATGAATCTCCTCTCTATTATCTTGATTTTGAACCATGAAAATATATTTCCCACAATAATTATGATCCCATATGTTTGATAATGCAAATGTCTACATCATGATTAGTTATTGAAATCTTGGGTGTTATACATGATTTTTCCCATACCATGGATTGTTCACTATTTGTCAAGATCAGTTAACATTAGATAGTGCTGGTGGGTTATGAACACCCGATACCTAGATATTTAGGCATGTTTAAGATTTTCAAACTACATATCATTAAAATCATGATTTCATCATTATTTTCAAATTGTGATATTAATGTTGAGAATTCATCAGTTGTGAATCATGTTAAATTTTATTAGTATCAGTGTCAATTCAGTTAGGAGTAAGATTTAGCACCGAGCGAACCTAGGGATGAAGTCTTACTCACTAGTAGAGGACTGAGACCTTTAGTAGAAGTACCTAAATTCCAAAACTATGTTTCCAGTGTAGGTTAAGAGAGGTCACCCTCCAGTTGAGGACTGACACTCTCTTTGGGGTCATCATCCCGTAGTGGACTGATACTTTTGTCCTTTGGGACACCAGTTTAGTGGATCCACACAACCAGTGTCAGTACTCGTGGCAAGGTATTGACACCTTTCTAACTGGAGCTACAGGTTGGATCTCGAGTAGCTTAGATTTGGGCATGTAGGTTAAAGATTATCTCCCACAAGTGTCATTTTGACATTCAAATTATAAAAGCTCAGGTTTTCAAGACTAAGTGTCCATACATCAGTTATTTAGATTATTTCAACAAATTTTTATACTTGTTATTGCACCCGTTTTACATGTTCATGCATTCATGTTCAGTACTTATATGTATTTTAGTTAGGCCCTTTCTCACATATCAGTACATTCAAAGTATTCACCGCATACTCTATTTTGCACTATGTTATATTTTAACATAGGTTCAGACACTTAGTTCCCCGATCATACTTAGACATATCATGTGCCACTCAGCTACAATATTGGTGAGTCTTTATCAGTCAAGGACTAATTATTTCAGGTATCATGCTATCCATTATTTCAGTTCATGTTTATTTTAGCAGTCAGAGTTAGTTGGGGACCTATCCTTATATCTCATCATGCTTAGAGGCTTTTAGACAGTCAGAATGTTAGTTATCTATTTAGTGATGTGTTTCAGACTCCTTTGATATTGATTTGACTATTTAAACATTTATTAAGTGACTTTCGCACAGTATTTTGTTATCTCCCTTTAGTATCTACAACTTGTACTAGATCATGGGTTATTTTGGGGTAAATTATGGCCTTGAGCGTCGTAGAATGAGTCGTAAGATGGGGCTCTGAGTTTGGGACCTTCATTTTCCTAACTATGATTTAACAACTTATGATTCGTTAGGACTGACTACAAGTAGTTGGATGGAATTATAGTCTGAAGCTTGTTCATGGATTTCTTACTGGTCAGGGCTATCAGTCTATTATAGTACTTATAGGGCCTCACTATGAGTTGCATGCCTGACTCGTAACCACTGGAGGGGTAATTGGGTAGCACACTGTTGTGACTATAAGTCCCTCTATATGAATCATAGACATTGAATACAAAACGTAAGGAGGAATCATGGTCACTGGATATAGCTGAGGGTCCTTTATTAAAGTGGCTACAATTCGCTCATTACTACTCATCACAATTTTTTTTTGTCTTATTACCCGAGTCGTAGTCACGATAGTGTATTCCAGGCCTTTAAGGAAATTTTCCATAACTTTTGCCTTAATATCGGAGTAAGGTGAGACTTAAAACATTGGAAAGTTAACTCCATGTCCTATCTTTTAAGATGTCTAGAGTTCGAAAATTTGGGGTATTACGTTTATGATGTACTAGTAAAAGTGGAAAATTTTATATTCCCTACACACTTTATAATTCTTAATTGGGTAGTTGATTTTGAAGTTCCCATAATCTTAGGTAGACCATTCTTGGCAACTAGGAGAGTATTAGTGGATATGGAGTAAAATCAGTTGAAGTTTAGACTAAATGATAAGGAAATGAACTTCAATGTTTGTTAGTTGATGAAGAAACTAAAGGATATGAATGTAGTTTCTATTATTGAATTTGTTGATAAGGGTGATCTAGTTGTGCCTATTAAAGACAAATTTATGGTTGAAACATTACCAACAATGCTGATGAATGCTGATAGTGAGGGAATTAAGGAGTATGATGAAATAGTATGTGCTTTTTTGACTGGAATAGGTTTATACTCATATGCCCTGAAGAAATTAGATTTGGACTTGAAGAATAGAAAACACCACCTGTAGAGCCATATTTAAGAACCACCTATTTTAGAGTTGAAAGAGTTATTGGGTCATCTTCGATATGTGTTTTCGGGAAAGAGCAAAAGCTCGATGGAGAAATGCCGCATAGAGGTAGAAGGCTCATGGGCCATGAACTTTTTTCATGAAAGGTCCCCTTTCTTTTGGTGGGTATCACCACGTTGCTTAAATAATTGATAGTGATTATTGCAGCCGACTTAGTGGAACATTAGGTTAAGGATCTTGTATCATTATTGAAAAGTTACAAGATAGCTATAGGGTGGACAATTGTTGACATCATACGAATTCCACTGGGCATATGTACACACAAAATCAAATTAGAAAAAGATTTTACATGATCTATTAAATATCAGAGGAGGCTTAACCTGACTATACAAGAGATGGTGAAAAGGGATATAATCAAATAGTTTGATGCAGGAGTGGTGTACCCAATCTAGGACAACAAATGGGTGAGTCCTGTCCAATGTGTATCAAAGAAAAGAGAAATGACTGTGTAAGAAAATGTAAAGAATGAATTGATTCCCGTTAGGCCAGTGATAGGGTTGATAGTGTGTATGGCTTATCAAAAGTTGAACTCTGGACACTCTGAGATCATTTTCCATTGACCTTCATGGATCAAATATTGGATAGATTAGCTGGAAGGGAATGGTACTTCTTTCTAGATGGTTAATCTGGGTACAACCAAATATCCATTACACCAAAGGATCAAGAAAAAACTAAATTCATATGCCCATATGGGACTTTTTCTTTCAAATGGATGCCATCTGGGTTATGCAATGCCGCAGCTATGTTTCAGATGTGTATGATGTCTATTTTCTCCCACATGGTTGAGGACACCTTGAAATTATTCATGGATGATTGTTTTTGGTTTGAGATTTATTTGATGATTGTTTGACCAATTTGAGTCATGCCTTATAGCGATGCGAGGAGTTTAACCTAGTACTCAATTGGGAGAAATGCCATTTTATGGTGAAGAAAGGCATAGTTTGGACCATAAGATCTTGGTAAAAGGGATTTAAGTGGATAGAGCAAAAATTGAAGTGATTGAAAAGTTACCCCCACCTATTTTGGTAAAAGAGGTACAAAGTTTCTTATGTCATGCGAGATTCTACAGTAGGTTCATCAAATACTTATCCAAAATTACCAATACCTTATGCAAGTTGTTGGAGAAGGAGGTTAAATTTGAATGGAATGAGTAATGCTTGAAAGGATTTAAATGTCTTAAGGAGAAGTTGGTGGAAGCACCAATCGTGATTGCATCCGATTGGTCCAAACCCTTTGAGATAATGTGTGATGCAAGTGGAGTGACCCTTGGTGCAGTCCTAGGGCAGAAGAAGGTGAAGTTACTTAACCCAATCTATTATTTAAGTAAGCCATTGAATGGATCTTAGAAAATTACACAGTCACTGAGCAGGAGATACTTGCTATGGTGTATGAATTTGAGAAGTTTAGAGCATACTTGTTAGGAACCAAAGTGGTGGTGCATTCTAACCATTCAGTAGTGTAGTTTTTGATGGCAAAGAAAGATGCCAAACCTCGATAGATTCGATGGGTGCTATTGGTACAAGAATTTGATTTTAAAGTTAAAGATTGAAAATATTATGAGAACCAAGTGGCTTACCACTTATCCAAGTTGTAGAATAAAGGGAGCAAAAGAAAGGAATTGGAGATTAATGATTCATTCCCAGATGAACAATTCCTTGCAGCTACCCTTGACCTTGTTCCCTGGTTTACGGACTTTTCAAACTACCTGGTGAGAGATATTTTTTTAGAGGATTTGAGCTATCAACAACGAAAGAAATTCCTCTATAATGTCAATAGGTATTTGTAGGTTGAGCCTCATTTTTCAGTTGTGCGTAAATAATATAATTTGAAGGTGTGTAACCAAAGTAGAGATGATTGCGATATTGTAGGCTTGTCATTCTTTTCATGTGGGAGGACATCATGCAAGTGACCGAACAACTCAAAAAGTTTTTCAAAGTATGTATTATTGGCCAACCATCTTTAAGGATACTTGTGAGCTCGTGAAAGCTTGTGATCAATTTTAGCGGAAAGGATTAATTTCTAAGCACCAAGAAATGTCTATGTCAACCATGATAGAGGTTGAATTGTTTGACGTGTGAGGCATTGACTTCATGGGCCTCTTTGTGAGTTCTTATGGGTGCAATTATATTTTAGTTACTATGGCATGAGTTGATAATGAGGAAAAAAGGGTAGTATTGTTCTTGAAAAAGAACATCTTTTCCTGCTTTGACACTCCACGTACAATTATTAACGATTGGGATCATATTTATTTAATAAGGTATTTAGGGTTGCATTGACAAAATACCGTGTAAAGCAACACAAAGTTGCTACTCCTTATCACCCCTAGACAAACAGGCAAGCTGAAGTATCTAACCAGGAGATTTAATTAATTTTGGCCAAATCTATGAATGCTAACCGCAATAATTAGTCAAGGAAGATCGATGATGCTCTTTGAGCTCACCATACTATTTTCAAAACTCCTATCGATATGTCGCTATATTAACTGGTGTTCAGTAAGGGGTGTTATTTGCCTGTGGAGTTAGAGAATAATTCATTATAGGCATTGAAGATTTTGAACTTAAGTTGAAAGAAAACGACTGAGTTAAGATTAAATCAGTTGAATAAAATGGATGAGTTTCATATTTCGGTGTATGAAAGGTCTAGCCTTTACAAAGAGAAAATAAAATTATACCATGACCAGAGGATTGAGAAGAGAGAGTTCTAAGTTGGGGATTGGGTCTTGCTGTTTAACTCAAGATTCAAATTGTTCCCAGGAAAGCTGAAATCAAAGTGCTTCAGCCTATTCAAGGTAACTTAAGTGTTTGCTTCCAGAGCAGTGGAGCTTGACAACATAGATGATAATCGTTTTAAGGATAATGGTCAGAATATAAAATAATACATTGGTCATCAATAATAGGTTAAGATGGTGATTTCAATATATCTTGTTGAATTCTGAGTAATCAAGATAACTGAGTTGTGCCGCCATGGTAAATCAGGAGCTAGTGGGAGGCAACCCACAATGATGTTGTAAAGTCATCTATTTAAATTTCTATTTTTTCTTAATTGATTAGTCAATGTAATCTGTGTGTGAAGGATTCACAAATGCAAAGAAGTGGAAACAGTGAATATTTTGGATAAGAAACAACAAAGAGGCCGACGAGTCGTTGGGTGGGCGATGACCCATCGCAAGGGTTGTCAATTATAGATTCTGGATAAGGTGTGGCTGTAGGCGTGATGGACCGTCTCTAGTGTGATGGTCCGCCAAACTTATTATTGTAAGGCAAACAAGTCATCAATATTCTGGTAAGCAGCGATGACAGAAGCGATAGGCCGTCGACCTTGTGATGGACCATCACTGTAATCGTCGAAGGCAAGTCAGTTAAATTTCTTAAAATTAGGTAGGCCCATGTCGAATAATCCAAATTTTCTTTAATTAGGACTGCCACCTGATCCTAAACTATTAATGGATAAAATATGGGATAACTTCCTACGTTCATGCACTACCCTTCTAATTCATCTTCTGAAATGATTAAAACACTCACATTCATTCCCCAATAACTCTTCAATTCTTCTTCCACTTCTATAAAAACCTTCTCAAGCACCTTATTTCATTTTATCACTAAGAACTCTTTCTCTATACTTTAAAAATTAGTTTATTTTTCTTTGCTTAAGAGTACAACAGTACTTTACATTACTTACAAGTTTATTGTGAAGTTGCATTTCATGCCCAGGTATGTCTGTAACCTTAAGTTTGTGCATAAGAGATGGTTGAGATAAGATAAAGTTAGTTAGAGTGTTGCTTTCTTGATTTTAGTTTGAATTGAAAAAATAAAGTTTGATATACTATGGTGGAATCCATATAGGAGTGAAGTCTGAGTAACCTCGATATGAAGCTTGATGGCATGATGGGTAGGATTATTTTATACTAATGGGTACAAAAACATGGGCACTCCACGTGTTCGAAAAATGCCAAAATGGAATTTTGAAGAATTGAGCGTTGAGACGGTGTAACTGACAAACCACCACAAAGGTGACAGACCACCAAATAAATCATCTCCAACTTGATTGAGATCTTAACACACTGTTTAAGGTGCAATGGTTGAGTTAACGGATTGTCGCTAGGGTGAAGGGCCATCGCTCAAATCGTTGCCCAATGTTGGAATTATCTAAAACAACTTGGAAAGTCATGATGATTAGTTTGATGAATCATTGGAAATGTAATGACCTATCGACTTAACCTTCACAAATTAATTAAAAGATTCTACCTAGCTCTGACAAAAAGTGCGATGGCCCGCCACTTGTGCGATAAACTGTTTGCCCTACCTTTGTTACTTACCAAAATATTAAGTTTAAGTTGGTTTATATTCTTCACCAGTAACCTTATCATGGTCTACTTCTTATCTCAGGTACAATGACTTAAAATTTTCCATTAAGAAGAGGTGGGGGAAGAATTAGGCCAACTCGTGATATAAAACCTAAAGACTCCTTGATGAACCTAAAGGGGATATTAAGGCCCCAGCCTACCACACTCGACAAAGAGAAAACAATCATCAATTACCATCATATTATAATAAGAAGGTGGATTCATCGAGTGATGAGGCTAGCAGTGAAAGTGAAAATAATGGCAATTCTAGTTCATGCCCACATAGAGAGGTCGAAAAGGAGCTTAGACAAGAGAAGGGTGATATGATTCGTAGCAAGGGCCCTGAGGTTCAAGAGACAAGTAGTTGGAACATTGAAGGGTCAAAGAAAAACTACTATGATAGCCTTGAACCCACACAAAGTAGAAATATATAGAGGCCGATTGTGTAAGAATGCCAGATAATCACTACAGATCTCCCAGAGTACCTAGACCTGGAGAGTCAATTTAATGAGTATGAGTTGAGATGTGATGTCTCCTAAAAAACTAACCTCCAAAGTAGTATGCTGTGGTTGATGTCAAATATAGTAATCCAAACTAGGTTGGGGTCAAAACCAGAAGGAAAATGTTGAACAATCTCTTAACTTGACAAAATTCACGAGCAATACAAAAAAGTAAATAGGGGGAATTTGAAGTCAACAATAAGTAATAATCGAACTTGAATGCTTGAGTTTGTAAAAACTAGAAGACAAACACTAGGACTGTGTTACCCCTGGCTTCTAAACTCTATAAACTTCTCGTGTTCAACTCACCTATTCCACTACACTGCATTTAAGGTTGGCAAGCTATGTATTATCAACCGTCTTGTAAACATGCTGATAAATCTCACCCTTTACCTTGTGAGTCTCAAGGTGTTTCCTTATTTCCCCTTGTCTATAATCTTAGATCAACTTTCACCTTTTGAGTTTAAGGTTGATTAGATGAGATGGTAGAATTATAAGATGGATGTGAATCTCAAATTACTGTCTTAATCCCCTTTTCCTAATCTCAAACTCCCTTATGAGGAGATTCTCAAATATATGCAATCCTAAAGCTTCTGCAGTAGATATGAGGTCAATTAATATGAAGAAGATCAAGATACATGCAACCAGAATAGAATAGATAAATCTCCCACTTCCTCTACATAGTTAATCCACCAGTGTTCCCATAATCCTAGTCAAGAAAATTAGTCGCGCATGATCATGAAACAATCCATGATAATCAATAAATAACACATGTAATTAGTTTTACAATAATAAGAGGAAGAAAATCCAAAGACTTGAATTGAATAAAAACCCAAAATCTCAAGAACAAAACCTCAATATCAAAGTATGCTAAAAGTAGTAAAAGTAATGTAAAAGTGCATAATAGTGCGTAACCTAATAATGGAATAATCCTCTGGTATTTATATTATCTCAAAATAATAAATAAATCCTAATAAAATGAAATAGGAAAAGTAAGTCGACAATCGTAACTACTAGTAAGGTCTGCTTACAAGTTGTATGATGCCTAGTTATAACCAGTCCAGAAAGTTTCATCTTCAAGGCTTCAGGTTTCTGTTGTCCTTACGAATTATCCTCACGAGTCATAACCAAAACTTATGACTCATGGTCTTCTATCGTTATAATTTGGAACTTGTTCTTCAGGGCTTTTGTACACTGGTCAGCTTACGACTTTTTACTACAAGTCGTAATCAGATCTTACGACTCATCTTTCTCTAAATTCACCACTGAATTCCAGCTTGAGTTTTTGTTCTCTTTATTATTGCTCATCACGACTCGTAGTGACTCCTTACGAGTCGTGAAAATATTTTACTTAGTTTCTTTAGCTCTTCTTTTGTCACTACTTTGTTCACTAGTCAGGCAATGAGTCGTAAGATGAATGATTTGACAACTTGTAGGCTGACTCGTAATATGAGCAAACTTCACATTTTCTAGGGATTTTTCTTCTAATTTTTATCCCAAGGTGCTTCGTACCTATATTCTCTGCAATCAATCAACAAACACCTCATATCCACCAAAAATAACCTAAGTTCAAGCATAAATTCCTTGTTTTTAGGCATTGAATATACCACGTTTCCATAGCGCATCAACACTCTCAAGTTAGAATGTTTGCGTGTCCTTAGGCAACACAAAAATCAAACTACTAACAACAACGATTCTTAAACAAAAAGATCCTAAGATACCCATGGCAGTGACTTTTTATTTTAGTTATCAATATTTTATTCCTCCTCCTAGTTTTAACTTGTCAAAAATCCAACTGTGTATATTGATTTAGTAGACGGAGTGATAGAAAGAAATCTATGATGGAATTATATTAGTAACAGATAACCAAGTATAAACACAAATCACACTAATCGAACAATCTAGTTACCTAACAACATAACCCTTGTATGCTTACAATCAAAGACATCCCATTCTCTCAGACAGTTAGAGGCTTTCAGACTAGTACAGATAGTTGGTCGGTTTTCAATGGTGATTATTAGACGTTTTATCAGTATTTTCAGTTTGTTTTCAAACGTTCTAAATAATTATTTAGAATTGTTTTCAATTATTAAAACCTTATGGCATTGCAGTTGAAATTCCGCATATGTTATTTATCAATTTTGTTCAGTGCTCACAGTAGGTACCAGCTCATGGGTTAGTTTGTGGTCCTATGGGACCGTAAGTACCGTGGGACGTCTAGGGTGTACTCCCGGGTCGTTACTCTTTTTTTCCAACTTTTATTTTATTTTTTCCCTTATTTCTCACTTTTTATTTTAAAGCACATTTAGGCTAGTGTGGTTTTCTGATACAATCTTTTTCATTTTTTTTACCGCACCCAGACCTACTTTCTTCTTCTTTTATTTTTCCCTTCTTCATACCCACTTTAACTTATGCACTTCTATAATAACCACCCTTCACTCCAGCGATTTACCTCAGTTGAGGTGGACAGTGGCTAAGGAGGACTAGGGCCAAAATACATTCATTGTAACCAAGGAGAAGGAGAAAGATGAAATAAAGAAATTGGTCTATTAAGGCTCAAATAATGGGATCAAGGGATTCATATATCATTTGGTTGGACAATTTAGGTTTGAGTGGACTCAAAACAAAAAATGGACTATGATCATATCCTAATCGACTATCCTAAACCCTAGGTAAGAACAACCGAGCAAGTTCTGGATTCCATACACAATCGAGAACTAGGTAACGCCTCACACACACATCGTACATGGTTATACTACTAGTTACTACTTCTCTAGATATGCAGTTGTTTGCCATAGTTGTTCTGTACCTAATTCTAATTCCATTATCATATTCACAGTCGTCCCTCACGCATACACACATCACACAATCAGCAAAATTTTAGGAGGGGTATAAATTTCTCAACATAATTATTCAAAATCAAAGAAGTTTAGAATAATCATTCTAAACCATGTCTACTTCACAAGTACATATTTTCTTCCTATTTTCAGCATCACACAACACGCAAAATAACAAAAACAACAACAAAAACATGTCGGTTCACAAGCTTTTCAAATTGTGGCCTACAGGTTTTGAAACACGTCAAGTGTAACTTCGTGGCGACCTTGGTACATCCCCACCCTAACTAAAACCTATGAACTGTCCTAGAGCATCTTATAATGTAATACAGAGATCGAGGACATACTTGGGTGCTCAAGGCATCGTATCATACTTTATCATCACGAGGGCCCTCAGATTGGGTCCCACTTTCCTCAACCATAGTCCCATCAACTGCCGGGACTATCTCTACAATAGTAGAACTAGTTATGGCTGGTGCGCTCAATACTCTATCTGGTGCTAGGGCCATATCACTATCCCTCTTAGTACTCTCATCTGCCATGTCGAGCTACTGACTCCAACCATTCTCTCACTAACCTTAGTCTTTCAGACTATCTTAATGATCACACTATCTTGCACTGCTTCGTCAAAACCATCATCTTCATATTCAAGGTCTTCTTCAGTGCTCCTTTTTTTTTTCTTATTTTTGTTTCTTCTTTCATGTCTAGATGGAACTCCCCAAATGTTTGAAATTTCAACTTCAGGCTGTATTTTTCTTATGACAGGTATTGGTATAACTGGACTGTCATTTATTTCCTCTATCATCTTTCTCAACTTAGCCATTTCAGTTTTTACTTCTGCAATACTGGAGGTCTGGCCACCTATAAGCTGCTGTGGAAGTCTCCTCTAAAAAAATCCAATCACATCTAGATTCTCCTGTTCTGCTCCTTTATTTTATCTTTAACCTAGGGTTGCATACCCTACTCTACATACCGGACTTTCATCTCCAAAGTAGTAAATCTCTTTATTACATCATCCCACATGGCTTGTGAGATGAATATCAACCCAGATGACATCGCTCTAGAGAAAATTAGGCGAAGTGGTACAGGCTGTGCTGGAACAAAGGCACTGGCTGTACCCGCTGCATCAGATGGATATGGATCATTCTATATACCTTCACCTGTGGTTTCACTTGTCTCTATCATCCTTGTAGACTTATAATTTGTACCCTAGTTTTTGAACATTTCAGCTAACATTACAACTCATTGCCTTTCTTGCATGGCCATGGGGTTTGCTGCATCTCTAATCAACCCCAAATTCGAAGTAATCTTTGGATCAATGAATTTATCAATGTAAGGTAGTTATGACACTCTTATTGCCAAGAAAATCTTTGTGCGATGTCAAACTCGTATCCTTCCGTAAGTCCTTCTACCAATGTTGCACATACTGGACAAAGTACATTATCCGCAGTAGTAGGACACAATTTGTGTTGAGCCAATGTCCACCAGGCCTTGGCTTCAAAATTTAGGGTCTACTTCTCAATCTTCTGCGAAGACACTCCTAGTCCACCTATCACCAACTTGATTCTTCCTCATTTATATCGATAATGCTCGCTATCCACCTAAAATTCATCACTTTGTCAGTCGACCCCATCTACTTTTTTGTAACTTTTTGCATTTCATCCATGCGATAATTAATTTCTACTGTATTTACTGGAGGGTGAAAATCAGGATAATGACGAAATCTAGAGATAGTCCTTGGAGAAGTATTTACCCAAACTCCATGGATAATCAATGATGTCACTAGATCACCACCCCTCTACAAGTTTCCCAGAGTGTATAGTCTCTTCAGCACACCCTTATATGCAACATAAAATTCCCGCACTAGTGTAGGACTGAACTTTCTTGTTGCTGTAGTCATCTACTGGAACCTAAACTGTTTAAATCTGGCTTCAAATCCAGGCATTGTAGACATGCCTGTAGTAATCTATCTTGGTTCCAAATATATCCCTCTTCTCAAATTTCCTGTAGATGGATTTACCTCCAACAAAAAATTATATGTTTCCTACATTTCGGGGTACCCCCACCGTTCAATGATGGGCACCGAAGTAGGTCTAATAGACAATTGAAGCTGGGTTTGTGGTGGTGGTTGGACATTAATTGGAGTTGTATCCTTCTCCTCCCCACTTTTATTTCTCTATTCTACTTAATATAAGCTCGACTCTTCCTCCTCTGCATCATCATCAGATTCCATATCTTTATCATCACTGTCATCCTTAGAAGATGATATTGAGTGCAGTGGGGAGCTACTTGGTTGCTTTATTCAGGGTGCCATTATAGAAGCTGTGACCATGTTTGCATGTTTTTCTTGCCCCTAGGTTGTGTCTTTCTAGGATGAACCTGCTTTTGCACTTTCTATTCGACAATATCTCCACTTGATTCATTGGAGTCGTCTCTCAATTGCTGTCCAGACTTAGGAGAAGGTCTCTTTTTGTAATTCTTTTTTTGTGTTCATTTTGATAAGGAATCATCTTTAGGAGCCATTAGTACCTGCGTGCATATACTTGTTAGTGAATACTAAGAAAAATAAAGAAGAAAAAGAAAATTTAGTGTCAGTGTGCATGTTCTATCATGTTATGACTGGGAAGGTATGAGTCTCAAATACAGGTTATGACTCGTATGACTGAGTCATTAGATAGATAGAATACAAATCAATGTTAACTAGTTAGGTTACGAGTACTCCTAGCGATTCATAAGGTTATCTTATGACTCGTTACCAATACTCATAAGCTTATCAGAAATATTTTGTTCTATATATGTCTCGCCCCTCGTTATGACTTCAGGCTATGAGTCGTAAGTGTTGGTTACGACTCACATAGTTGAGTCATCACCATACCAAAATCGACACTTTTCCACTCATATATGTTATAAGTAGTTACGAGTCTCGTAACGACTCATTACATGTAGTTACGAGTCATTAGGAGCACCGTATCCATTGTAACATTGGTGTTTATATTGAGTTGGTTCTATTATACAAACCTCATATTTTTTTATCAACAATACACTTCATCACCACCCTACATTTATCCAAAAGCACACAATCAAATTACAAAATTCATAATCACTCCTATTGGCACATTTCAAAGTCAAATTTCAAGCAATAGGGTTCAATTTTTCACATACGCACATATTTAACTTTAAGAAATTCTAAAACCTCAAACCATTTTTGGATTTAAGTTTAAACATAAAGCTTTTAAGCTCAACACTTACTTGATTTGTGTAGGATTTAGGTTTCTTGAGTTCAACAATTTTTGACCCCAATGCTTGATGAATTTTTGAAGTTTTGGAAGGAACCAACTGACCGTTTTATGTTTTAGAGTGGTTTTGCATTCTTAGAGATTAGAAATCAGGAGTAATGATAGGAGTTCTCATTTGGAATATCAGGTACCTGATTCGGGTGCCTTATTATATTTTAAATGAACATTTGGTCTGGGTTGACCCAAGACCCTTGACCTGGTAAGTCTAGTTATGAGTCATGTATAGTACTCGTAACCAATGCTTACAGGTCTCTTATTCTCTCCGTAAAGACATGGAACCTTACATGGGTCTGGAGTTGTTACGACTCAAGGTAACGAGTTGTAACCAGAGGTTACGACTCATTTGGAGAGTCATAAAAACTCTAGTGACCACTTACCTAGATCTGATTTAAGTTCCAAGTCTTTATGACTCCTTCATATGAGTTGTTATGTCAAGTTACGACTCGTAAAGGGTAGTATGACTTGAATTTTGGAATTTCTGGCTCTTTTATGCAATGTTTAACCCTACACACTGAACATACATATTACCCTATAATTTATTAAATGCAAAACATGGGTTGCCTCCCATGAAACACTTGATTTAATGTCGCAGTGTGACACAATTTCCTTGGTTACTTAGACTTCACCAAGGTCAATCTAAAAAATCATCTTAATTTCCTCAGTGTTACCATATAGTACTTTACCCTTTGCCCATTCACTTTGAACGGGGCTCTCCATCATACTTTTATTCTAAAGCACCATATGGATACACTCTTATCATAGTAAATAGACCATATCACCTAGACTTCAACTTACCTAGAAACAAGCAAAGTCTTTAGTTATTTAGCAATACCTGGTCACCTTTTTCAAATATCCACTTCTCAATTTTGTGATCATGATTTAGATTCATCTTCTCTTTGTAAAGTGAAGAACTCTCATAAGCCCAGAGTCAAAATTCATCCAACTTATTGATCTTACCCATTGTTGCTTTAGTTGCATCCTTCCACTCAAAATTCAATTTCTTCAACACCTATAGTACTTTATGTTCAAGCTCAACAGGCAAGTGACATGCCTTTCCATACACCAACTGATATGGAGAATCACCTATGGGGGTCTTAAAGCTGTTCTTTAGGCCCATAATGCATCATCTAATTTTTTTCAACCAATCGATCCTATTGGCATTCATAGTCTTCGCCAAAATGAACTTTATCTCTCTGTTGGACACCTCAACCTATCCAATAGTCTGTGGATGGTAAGGTGTTTCCACCTTATGTTTTACTCCATACTTTTCAAGCAGACTCTTAAATAGGCGATTACAAAAATATGACCCACCACCACTAATGATTACGCGTGGTATGCCAAATTGAGAGAAGATATACATCTACAAAAAAGTCATGACACTTCTTCCTATATTATTGGGGAGTGCAACCGCTTCCACCCACTTTGACACATAATCCAATGATGTTCTATGGAAATATAGCACTTTCGACACTTAAAATAAGGAAACTATGCACGTTTCTGAGGTCTTTTTGTTATATTTGATCTATCTTGGGTATGTTTTGTATAAAATAATGTTTTGGATGATAAATTTGTTAAAATGGTGAAAAATGTGTTTTTGGCCACTTTTGGAGCGATTATGGATGTTCAGGATGTTTTCCAGCTTGTTTGTGACCAATGCATGTTCAAAAGTCAAAGAAGAGCTAAAAAATAGACTCCCAAGACCTGCTAAGTGATCCATAGACCGCAGGTACACAAAGTGGGTGCAAAAAAGCCAAAATATCAAGAGCTGACTTGAAGAATTTTTTCACACCCGGTACTTATGGTCTGTACCTGCACTCGGAGCCAAACCGCAGGTACTACTTGCGCCCGTGCCCAAATCGAAGGTGCATACCACTTGTTTCCACCAACCCTGTTTTCTCCTATTTCATTTGGGCTTAGTTTTTAAGGTTTTCTCTTGTACTATAAATACCCCTTATGTACTTTTTAGTAGAGTTTACACACTTTTAAAACTTAGAAACATATTTTGATTTCAAGATCTATCTTTGATCTTGGAATTTCTCTATATTGATTTTGATTGATTATTTAGTTTACGTTTATGGGTTTTCATTCATCTTATCATTGTGATTTCATCTTTGCCTTCAAATATGAACGTTATTGATTTTTCACAAGTATGAGTGGCTAAAAACCCATAGATAGGGTTGTGCAAACCCTAGATAGTTGATGAAGTAGGGGAAGTGTGATTGTTGAGTTAGACCAATACCCATGGTATGCATTGTCTTATCTTTATTATAATAGTTGTCTTAGTGGTTGTAAACATTAGGATCCCGCCTAGATATTGCTACTTACTCCAAAAGAGGAGTAGTGACTAGGAAAAGATAATGACAACAATAATTTAAGAGTTAATTGTCAATCCATTGACACACGATGGAATATAGTGAATGACCCTTATCTTTCATCTAATAATTATAGACTCAAAAGGTTATAGTTAATTGGAATCAAGATAAAGGTTAGTAATGAAACATCCTGAGACTCAAAAGGTAAAGGGTGAAATCCTTCTACTCGTCCAAAAGACTATAGGAGGTACATAACTTATCGATTCTACATGCAAGGTATTGGGTTGGTTCAACAATGCATGATAAACCTACAGAGTTAAGAAAGAAGGGGGAATGGAATCCTAGTGTTCACCTTTAACTTATTTAACCTAAAGTTAATATTGTTACTTGCTCGAGCCTACTACAAGCAAATGCCTCAATTTACTTTCCAATGCTGCCCATAGAATACAATTATTGATAGCTGAAAAGCCATGTGTTCCCTTGGGATTCGACTACAACCTCAGCTGGGTTACTATATCTTGACATCAGTTGTGTCATCATCTGAAATGAGGTGTTTCTTAAACATCATCAAGAAATTGGCGTCGTTTCTGGGGACCACGATGTTGATTTATGGATTGAAGTTGTAGTTTATGGGTTTTTATTTTTGTTCTTAGTTGGACGTACAGTGGTGTATGCCTAGCCTATAGAGTAGAGGCAGTCCTTTTCTCCCATGAATTTTTGAAAAGACCCTACAACCACATAGTAGGATGACAGGGACAAAGAGGGACAATCTCTTTGAGGACAAAGTTTAGGGTGGTATTGTTAGCTAGACAATAGATCACCGAGTAGCACTTGGTGGAAATCAAAATGGAAGTCGACCTTAAGTGATCCTAACATATCAGTTTGTTTAACCATATGTTTATGATGAGGTAGATTTGGGATATGATGAGTTGACTAATATATGAGATATTATCCCTCCTACTTTACCTCCTAAGGTCTCATTCAATATCTCGAGTGCTATGATTCAACTCTTGTACTTGAAGGAAGTGTTTACGGGATTATCGACAGGCGACATAACCATGCACTTGGCAAATTTTATGGAAATATGCAATTCATACACCATACCAGGGGTAAATCAAAAGGCACTTAGACTGAGGCTGTTCCCTTTCTCTCTTACTGGAGAAACATCTTTATGGCTTGGGGAACTGCCAAAAGGGTCTATTACTACATGGAAGGAGCTATGCAAATAGTTCTTGAACAAGTTCTTTTCTCTATCAAGGGTATTCCAGCTCAAGGATAAGATTTACAAATTCAGGAAACTGCAGTCTAAGTCTATGTATAAGGCAAGATTTTTGTTCAATAAGAGGGTTATTATGGTACCCAACTACCGGATATCAGGGACAACCTTATCAGAAATATTATATAGATCCCTGGCTACCAGTTCTAGAGAAATGGTAGACACTATTTTTGGAGGAGCCTTTATGAGATTACGATGGGAAATAACTGTTGGTATCATGGATTAGATCTCATTAACTAATCGAGGGTGGAAAACTCAGAAGGTTGATCGAGGTCTTGATACTTATGACATTGGAGTTTCCGGTGCACAAAAAGTAACTAAGAACATTGTTGATCAGGGGATTTTATCATTATGGATGGAAATTGGTGAGTTGGTCAAAAAATTTGTAGCATAAGTTCTTCTAAAAAGCATGATTTTGGGACATCTGAGGAGGCGAAGTGTGTGGATTGTCAATTGGTGGGTTTTTGAGCCTAAGGGAAATATAATCAAGGTTGGAACTATCATAAAGAGAGAGATAAGTATATTTCACCTGACAGACGTGAGACAGGGTCTACAATAGATGAGATGGTGGCTTTGTTGATAAAGGGGCAAGAAAGCCAAGCGGCTTACTTAAGGGAACTTAAAGCTGAAATTTCAGGATTATCATAGAAAGTCGAGTCTCATAAAACTGCTATTAAGTAGTTGGAGCAGCAGTTAGGGCAAATCTTTATTACCTTGGTAGAGAGATAATCAGAAGTAGTACCTGATGATAGTTTGCCTAATTCTCCGACACTTATTCACTACATGGCCATTGATACTTCGGATGACTCTCACCTGATGAGTGCTATTTTCCTATGACTGATGGGCCTAAGAAGAAAGATGATGATGATGAAGAACCGCCTGAGGTAGAGTGTGAAAAGTTGACCTATACTAATGATAATTTTGATATAGATTGTGATAATGAGTGGATTGGAGAAGAGCTTAAGAACATAGTGAATGAATTTAGCTCAAGTTTTCACATAATATCAGTTAAAAAGAAAGGGGATCCAGGCGCAGTGACCATTCCATGCTCCATTGGGATGTATGAGGTTAATCAAGCTCTATGTGATTCTTGAGAAGAAATAAATGTCATGCCACTGTTAATATACAAGGTGCTAGGGTTATGAGAACTCAATCCTACCTGTAAGTCTTGTTTGTTGAGGAGCCGGTGGGAATTATTCATGATGTGGAGATAAAAGTAGAAGAATTCACATATCCGAAAAATTTTATGATCATTGACTAAGAAAAGGATACCCATTCACCAATCATATTGGGTAGACCCTTCTTATCCACTGTTAGAGTGTTGATTAACATAGACTTGGAAAAGATCACTTTCAAGTGGAACGACGAGCATATTATATTGAATATATGCATGACAGTTCAGCATCCAGATGATATAAGAGTTGTCACAGTGATAGATGAGTTGGATAATGACATGATCATAGCTGATAAGCCTATTGAGAAGAGATTAGGGGTAAAAGCATTGGCCACAGTAGTCATGATCTTTGAGAGTTATAGAATAATGAAATGGGATGAGATGGTTAGTGCCCTGCATGACATAGGCTCTTACAAGTATTCCCATAAGAAGCTCGATCATGACTTAAAGAATAGAACCACACTGCCTGTAAGACCATCAATTGAAAAACACCAATATTGGAATTGAAGGTCCTCCCTCCTCACTTGCAGTATACATACTTGGGGACCAACAATACATTATTGATGATCATTCCAACAGATTTGGTAAGAGCGTAGGTAGGGGCTTTAATATCTATATTACGAAAGTTCAAGAGAGCTATTGCATGGACCATTGTAGACATTATGGGGATCCCATAGAGTATATGCACACATAAGATACTACTTGAGCAGGACAACAAACCCAATATCAAGTATCAGAGATCACTGAATTCTTCTATGTAAGAAGTGGTAAAAAAGAAGATTATAAAGTCATTAGATATTGGGGTAGTTTTTCCCATTGTAGATAGTAAGTGGTTTAGTTTAGCTCGGTTCAATGCATTCCAAAGAAAGTGGGAATCACAGTGGTTCCAAATAAAAAAATGAGTTAGTACCAATGAGGCCAGTGATTGGATGAAGAGTGTGCATGGACTACAGAAGGCTGAATAAGTGGACACAAAAGGACCACTTGTCGATGCCATTTATGGATCAGATGTTGTATAGACTCACAGGAAGGGGTTGGTACTATTTTCATGATGGGTACTCAGGATACAATCAAATTATGATTGCTCCCAAAGACCAATAAAAGACTACCTTTACTTGCCCCTACAGGATCTTTGTATTCAAGAGGATGCCATTTGGACTTTGCAATGCACCTGTCATTTTTGAGAGATGTCTGATGTCCATATTCTCATTATGGTGGAGGAGATGATCAGGTATTCATAGATGAATTTTCAGTGGTTGGAGATTCTTTTGATGATTGTCTATCCCATCTAGGCAACACTACAGAGATGTGAAAAGTACAATCTGGTGTTAAATTGGGAAAAATGTCACTTCATGGTAAGAGAAGGTATAGTGCTAGGGCACAAGACTCAAATTATGGCATTGAGGTGGACAGAGAAAATATATAGGTGATCGAGAAATTGCCACCACCGGTATCAATCAGAGGTATACAGAGCTTTTTGGGTTATGTAGACTTCTATAGAAGATTCATCAAGGCCTTCTCTAAAATTGTAGCCCCCCTATGTAAACTTTTAGAGAAGGAGGTAAAGTTTTTATTTAATGATGAGTTTCTCAAGGCTTTAAAATACCTAAAGGAGCAATTGATTTTGGCACTTATTATTGTGTCATTTGACTTGTCTGCACCTTTTAAAGTGATGTGTGATGCAAACGAAGTGGACTTGGGAGCTGTCCTAGGCCAAAGAAGATATAAGATCTTACATCCCATCTATTATGCTAGCAAAGCTCTAAACCCCACACAAAAAATTATACTATTACAGTGCAAGAGCTACTTGCGATTGTTTTCGCTTTTGAGAAGTTTTGGTCCAACTTGATTGGGACCAAAGTGATAGTTCATACTAACCATGGAACATTAAGGTACTTTATGACATAAAATATGCCAAACCTCGACTGATTCATTGGGTACTCTTACTGCAAGATTTTGATTTTGAGGTCAAGGATCATAAAGGGAAAGAAAATCAAGTCGTGGACCACCTATCAAGGCTTGAAGAAGAGACAATCCAAAAACTAAGAGATGATTGTAAGATAGATGATTATTTTCCAGATGAACGTATGCTACCGGCGTCTCAAGATTTGATCCCCTAGTTCACTGATTTTGCTAACTACTTGGCAAGTGACCTTATTCCAGAAGATTTATCCTTCTAGTAGCGACAGAGGTTTATGCATGAGGTAAGTAAATTATATTGGGATGAGACATATTTGTTCAGGGTTTATATCGATGGAGTGATTCAAAGATATATACTAGAGGTGGAGATGATGAGCATTCTAGAGGCTAGTCATTTATCCTAGTTGGGAGTCATCACAGTGGTACTCAGACATCCCATAAGATTCTACAATATGGGTTTTATTGACGTATAATCTACTAATATGCTCATGATTTTGGGAAGTCTTGTGACTAATGTCAGCGTCAAGGCAATATTTCTCGACGACATAAACTCCCTATGACACCGATCTTGGAGTTGGATCTATTTGATGTGTAGGGAATTGATTTCATGGGTCCATTTTTAAGATTTTATGGTATGAGGTACATTCTGGTAGCTATCAACAATGTGTCTAAATAGGTGGAGGCAGTTGCACTTCCAGACAATGAAGGCAGAAGTGTCACTATTCTTCTAAAGAGAAATATTTTTTCCAGATTTGGCACTCCACATGTGATTATTAGTGTTAGTGGTTCTCACTTTTCCAATTGTTTATGGCATTAGTATTAGGGATATGATAATCATTTACTGATATTGAATCTGTGCTATGTGTGTGTGAGATACTACCTAGCTCCCCTTGTATATTGAATTCAGAACTTGTCTGGTTAGTCTTGTCTAGGTTGAAGGATAGTTAGTTAGGAAAAGATCATAGATCATTTTTTATTTTAGTCCACTTTTAGCCTAAATGATCTTCCATGTGCGAATTGTATCCTTTGATCCCTATTTTGAGCCTTAAAGCTTATTTTTCTTATTTTCTCCATTCACCTTCCCATTTATAATACAATTGACCTATTTTGGCCCTGTTCTTCCTTGGACAGTATGCACCTCAACACAGGAAAAATGCATAAGTGAAGGGTTGCTATCATTGGGGTGCGTAGTGTAAAATAGGTATGAAGAAGGGTAAAGTAAGAAAATCTTTGTACAGTTGGGTGTGTTAAGAAAAAAAGAGAAAGAATAAAAGACCACATCCAACCTGAATGTGCCATAAAAGAATAAATGGGAGAAATAAGGGTGGAATAAAATAAAATTTGTTAGTAAGTGAGACCCCAAAGTTAGTGTAGTTTCAAGGAGGATTATTCACTTTAAAATGTCCATATATGCCATACCAGCCTCCAAGCCTACATTACAAGCCGATAAAAGTCCAATAGTGATCCTTACTTGACTATCTGAATGCTAAGGTAAGGAAAATAAAGGCAAGCTTATGGTATTTAACATGCATTGACTGGTATTTCTTTGTTGCACACGAGTGTCTCTTGAATGCCCCTGCATTGACATGCTTGATTTTATATATGAGTGAGTGAGACATCTTTGTTGTGAGGGCACTTGAGTCTTGTTACTAGCTATTTGCTTGTTTCAGGTTGTGTGATTTGTACATATGAGTGGTTATCTATTACTAATGTAACTGCCACACCTTTATCCCATTGTGTCATACTATTATACTTCATGTTCATACATAGTTAGTTTTGAAAAGAGATATAGGAGGGGATGTTATGATTTGAACTTAATATGATGACTGACTGCCCTAAAAATCTTAAATTCTCTTAGTTAAGCATCGCTTTTGTTTTATTGTGTTTTTGTTGTGTGAGGACATGAAAACATTCTACGTTGAGGGTGTTAATGTGCTATAGAAATATAGCACTTTTGACGCTTAAAACAAGGAAAATATGTAGGTTTTTGAGGTCTTTTTATTAGATTTGGTCTATTTTGGGTATGTTTATGCAGAAAACCATGTTTTGGATGACAAGTTTGTGAAAATTATGAAAATTGTTTTTTTGGCCACTTTTGGAGCGAGTATGGATGTTCGGGATGTTTTTCAGCTTGATCATGATCAAATCATGTTCGAGAGTCTAAGAAGAGCTAAAAAACTGACTCCCGATACCTACTAAGTGGTCCACGGACTGTAGCTAAGACTTATGGACCACAGGTGCACAAAACGGGTGCCAGAAAGCCAAAATCTTAAGAGCTGGCTTGCAGGAATTATACACATTTGGTATCTGTGGTCTGTAGCTATGCTAAAAGCCAAATCGCAGGTACTACCTCTCTTATGCCCAAACCACAGGTGCAGACCATATGTGGCCACTGACACTGTTTTCTCTTATTTCGTTCGACCTTGGTTTTTAGTGTTTTCTCCTGTACTATGAATACCCCTTATGTACGTTTTAGTAGAGGTTACACACTTTAACACATAGAAAAATATTTTGATTTCAAGATCCATCTTTGATCTTGGGATTCTCTGCATTGATTTTGATTGATTTTTCAGTTTACGATTGTGGGTTTTCATTCATTTTATCATTGTGATTTCATCTTTTCCTTTAATAAGAATGTTCTCAATTTTTCACAAGTATGAGTGGCTAAAAACCCATAGCTAGGGTTGTACAAAACCCATCTAATTTACAAAGTAGGGGAAGTGTGATTATTGAATTAGACCAATACCCATGACATACATTGGGTTATCTTCATTATAATAGTTGTCTTAGCGGTTGCAAATGTTAGGATCCTGCCTAGATATTGCTACTTACTCCAAAAAAGGAGTAGTGACTAGAAAAGGATAAGGACAATAGTAATTTGAGAGTTAATTGTCTATCCATTGACACACGATGGAATATAGTGAATAACCATTAGCTTTCATCTAATAACTAGAGACTCAAAAGGTAATAGTTAATTTGAATAAAGATAAGGGTTAGTAATGCGGCATCTTGAGACTCAAAAGGAAAAGGATGAAATCCTTCTACTCATCCAAAAGAAGGTAGGAGGTACAAAACTTATCAATTCTACATGTAAGGTATTGGGTTGGTTCAACAACGCACGATAAACTTACAGATTTGAGAAGCCAGAGGGAACACAATCCTAGTTTTCACCTATAAATGATGTTAACAAAAGTGAATATTGTTACTTGCTCAAGCCTACTAAAAAAATCCCCCATTTACTTTTCAGTACTGTCCGTTGACTACAACTACTGATAGCTTCAAAGACATGTGTTCCCTAGGGATTTGAAATGAACCTCAGTTGGGCTACTACATCTTGACATCGGCCGTATCATCATTTGAAATAAGGTATTTCTTGAACGTCATCATCCACTGCCACAAAAATGTACTTCACACCAAAAGAGCTCACAAAAGGTCCTATGAAATCCATACCCCACACATCAAACTATTTAAATTCTAAAGTAGGGGTCATAGTAAGTTCATGGCACCTAGAGATATTACCTTACCGCTGGCAATTGCCATAGACTAAAGTAAAGTAATGAGCATCCTTGTATATTATTGGCTAGTATTACCCACATTGCAAGATCTTATGGGCTATGTGGGTTCATCCATGGTGACTCCCAACTGGTGAAGCATGACAAGCTTCAAGGATTCTTATCATATCCACTTCAAGGGTACATCAATGAATAACCCCATCCATACAGATTCGGATTAATAAGGTTCATCCTAGAAAAATTTCCTTACCTCATGCATAAATTTCTTTCTTTGCCAAAAGGAAAGGTCTTCTGGGACTAGATCACTTGCTAGATAATTTGCATAGTCAGCAAACCATGGAATTAGATCTTGAGAATCAACCAATATCTACTCATATATAAAACTATCACCAATCTCGAGTCCATTATCAACTTTCTGCAAAGCATCTTCCATAAGTCTAGACAAATGATTTGCAACTTGATTCTCAGTGACTTTTCTATCCTTGACCTCAAAATCAAGCTCTTCAGCAAGAGAACCCACCTAACCAATCTAGGATTTGCATTTTTTTTTTCCATTAAGTACCTCAATGCTGTATGATCATTGTGCACAACTACCTTTGTCCTAATTAAATAATACCAAAATTTCTCAAAGGTAAAACCCACTACTAACAATTCTTGATCCGTAACTATGTAGTTCTTTTGAGAAGGATTTTGTGCCTTAATGGCATAGTATATGGGATGAAGGATCATTTTTTGTCCTAGTACATCACCTAAGGCCACTCCATATGAATCACATATAATCTGAAATTGAAAGGATCAAACAGGGGATACGATGATAGGAGCAGTCATCAACTTCTCTTTTAGACATTCAAAAACCTTCAAGCATGATTCATTGAAATCAATCTACTCCTTTTTATCAAAAAGCTTACAAAGAGGATTGTCAATCTTTGAGAAATCCTTGATGAATCTCCTGTAGAAACCTGCACAACCTAAAAAGCTTCGAATACCCTTCATAAAAATTGGTGGAGGTAATTTCTAGATAACTTAAATCTTAGATCTATATACCTCTATACCTCTTTTGAAATCTTATACCTAAGCACCATACCTTCTTTAACCTTGAAATGGTACTTTTACCAATGAAGTATCAAGTTGTATTTCTCACACCTTCTGAGAGCATTTTCCAAGTGAACTACACAGTTATCAAAAGAATCATCAACTACCAAAAAATCATCCGTGAATACTTTGATGGTGTCTTCTACCATGTCAGAGAAGATTGACATCAAACATCTCTGAAATGTGGCGGGATCATTACACAACCCAAATGGCATACGTATGAATGCAAAGGTCCCATAAGGACAAGTGAAAGTTGTATTCTCTTGATCTTCGGGTGCAATAGTGATTTGGTTGTAGCCCGAATACCCATCCAAAAAACAATACCACCCTCTGTCGTAAGTCTATCCAGCATTTAGTCCATAAAGGGCATAGAAAAGTGGTCCTTCAAGGTCCATGCATTCAGTTTCCTGTAATCCATACATATTCTCCATCTTGTGATTAGTCTCATTGGTACTAGCTCATTCTTCTCATTAGGCACAATAGTAATACCATTATTCTTTGGAACATATTGTATCAGACTAACCCACTTGCTATTAGCAATGGGATACACTACACCAAACATCTAGCCATATAAATATCTCTTTCTTCACCACATCCTGCATAGAAGGATTAAGTCAACACTGATGTTCTATACTTAGAAAACAATCCGATTCCAGATGGATCTTATGAGGCATACCCACAATATCTGCACTGGACCAACCAATGGCCCTCTTGAATCTATTTAGCACTAATAATAAAGCTTCCACTTTTGTGTACGTCAAGTCAGATGGAATGATTATCGACAAAGTGTTATTGGTCCCCAAAAAGACATATTGAAAATAAGAAGGGAGGGCCTTAAACTCTAAGATGGTGGATCTTTAATAAATGGGCGAGCAGGTGGAGTGGTTCTATTTTTTAGATCTAAATCAAGTTTCTTTGGTTCAAAACTATAAGAACCACTCCCATAAAGTGCAGATACCATATCATCATAGTCATGAATACCATCACCTTGAAGTAATAATCACTATTGCTAAGGCTTCAACACCCAACCTTTCTTCTATAAGAACAACCTCAGAAGTATCATTCTAATTATTTACCGCATCAAGATCATGGAATGAGACCATATTTTCCCAAGAAACATCAATCATAGATACTATCTTTAACTTATTCGACTGTTGCTTGGATTGGAATACATTGAATATCACTTTCTCATCATTGAGCCTAAACATTAGATGTCCTAACTCCATATCAATCAAAGTTCTTCCTATATCTAGGAATGGCCTTCCTAAAATAATTGGTACTTGGAAGTCTACTTCACAATTTAGTATCACAAAATTAGCAAGAAAGATGAAAGAAGCCACCTTCACCAATACATCATATAGAATACCAACTGTTTTTTCACCGTCTAATATGTCATCACTAGTCTCATAGATGAGAATTAGGGTGCTCCCAACCCCACCTTCTTAAATACCACTAGTGGCATGAGATTGATACTTGCTCCCAGATCACATAGTGCTCAAGGAAAGTTAAAAGATCCAATGGTGCATAGGATGGTGAAATCACCCATATCCTCCTTCTTCTCTATCAACAATCGAGTAGAAACAACATTACAGTGATGAACATTGTCAGCTGGCTCATAACTGACTATCCATTTCTTAGTGACTAAATCTTTCATGAACTTTGCATAACCAAGCATTTTTTCCAATGTCTCAACAAGTGGAATATTAACAGACAACTCCTTTAACATAGATAGGAACTTCTGATATTTACCCTCTTCTTGCTTCTTTTTCAATCTCTGAGAAAATGGAGGGTGATGTTTTGGGATAGTCTTCAAAACAAGCTCAACCTTATTCTTTCCTTTATTTTGCTTGTTGCTATCCTTGACATCAACATGCTCATCTTCATTTGTTTAATTAATCAAGGTGGGTATAAGAAGATCTCTGGTGGTTTTACCACTTTAAGTGGTAATGGCATGTCAATGATCGTCATTCTTCGTGTTCTATACCATATTACTAGGAAGAGTGCCAGGATGCCTTTGATTCAATATAGCTGACATCTGGTCGTACTGCTACTCTAGTTGTTTGATTGTGGTAGCATGTGACTCAACCTTCTGATTCAGACCTGATAGGTTTGCCTTAATCTTCTTATGATAGCCCTCTTGACTTTCTTGGACTTTGACTAGTTTCGACAATATTGCCTCTATTCTAGACTTTGTATCCCAGCTACTTGGTGGGACTTATCTATCAGTTTTCTCTTTGTAGTCATCTTTGCATCTCCACTCACCATCTCAGTCTCTACTTCTATCTTGGTATCTATCATTGTAATAGTTCCGACCTTGATTCCATTGGCCTTGGGATCAAAAATCCTCCAACTGATGACCAAGATACTTCGCTTTCTCTGCAGACTTGGTCTCGTAAGTTCTAGAAGTAGAACTCTGTTCCCTGACTGTATTCATTTTCTCAACACTTATTATTGTGAATTATTTTGTAAGAAGCCTAATTTCTATTCGAAGTGGGGCAACCTCTTATGCTACCAAATCATGAAAAACTTCATAATCATTAGCTGCTCCAATAGCATAAGTACCTATACCTCTCTTATCATATCTAGTGTGCTAACCTCAATTAGTTACAAAAATATCATCTAGCATCTTTTGTGTAGCATCCCATCGAAGATGCATAAATGCACCTCCTAAAATTGTATCTGCATTGCTCTATAATTGTCATTCAGTGCTCTATAGAAGATTTCCAACAGATTATACCCTATAATTCTGTGATTAGGTACCATGCTTAACTTTTTTTAAACCTAAACCATGCCTCATACATAGATTCTGTAGGTAGTTATCTAAAATTATAAATTTCATCTTTTAACTGTAATATCCTTGTAGAAGGTAAGAATCTGTTCAAAACTAAACACACAACTTATTCCAAGTAGTGATTAAATCTTTAGAAAGTTCCCCTAACCAAAGCAATGCTTCTCTATTCAGCAAAAATGGGAACAACCTTAACCTCAAATCTTCTAGGTTCACCCTCGAAATAGTATATGATGTACAGATCCCAGTAAAATTAGCAAGATGCATGTTTGCATCATCCATCGCTGATCCCCAAAACATATTCTTTAGGTTTAGTAATTGGATCATTGCACTAGTAATGTAAAATTTAACATTAGGGGGTATAGTAGGAGGAATAATGGCTCCTATCTTAGTAGGCTCAACATATCCCATTTCCTTGTCTTCATCATATGGTTGAAGATGCTGATATGAGGAATCAATGGAGCTCTACCGCTTTGAACTCTATCTCGATGCTCGGCCACTTGTCTTGGCATAGCTAGTTCTGCTTGATGAGCTAGCCTAGCCTCTTTAGCTAACCAGGCCTCCCCGAAAATGATGCTAAAATTTAATGTCGCCCAAAAGGTAACCTCTAAAGAAGTATACTGTAGTCAATGTCAAATATAGTAACCCAAACCAGGTTGGGGTAGAACCCACAGGGATAATGTTGAACAGTCTCTTAACTTGACATAATTTATGAGAAATACGGAAAAGTAAATACGGGGAATTTGAAGTCAACATTAAGTAATAACCAAAATTGAATTCTTGAGTTCATAAAAAATAGAAGACAAACACTAGGAATGTGTTCCCCCTGGCTTCTCAACTTCGTAAACTTCTCATGTTCAACTCACTTATTCTACTGCTCTCTATGTAAGGTCGACAAGCTATTTATTAGAAACATCTTGTGAGTGCACTGATAAATCTCTCACTTTACCTTATGAGTCTCAAGGTGTCACCTTACTTCTCCTTGTCTGTAACCTAAGATTTTTTAACTTTTGAGTCTCAAGTTGATTAGATAAGATGGCGAAATTATAAGATGGACGTGAATCTCAAATTACTATCTTAATCCCCTTTTCCTAAACTCAAACTCCCTTGTGAGGACGTTCTCAAATATAGGCAATCCCTAAACTTCTGTAGTAGCTCCGAGGTCAATTAATATAAAGAAGATCAAAATACATGCAACCACAATAGAATATATAAATCTCCAATTCCTTTATGTACTTAATCCACCAGGGTTCCCATAACCATAGTCAAGGAAATTATTCGCTCATGATCATGCAAGAATCCATGATAATCAATAAAGAAAACATGTAATTAATTGCACAGTAATAAGAGAAAGAAATCCAAAATCTTCAATTGAATATTAACCCAAAATCTCAATGATCAAAGTATGCTAAAAGTAGTAAAAGTAATGTAAAAGTGTGTAATAGTGCGTAACCTAATAATGGAATAATCCTTAGGTATTTATAGTATCTCAAAATAAGAAATAATTCCTAATAAAAAATAATAGGAAAAGTAAGTCGGCAATCATAATGACTCGTAAGGTTTTCTTATAAGTCGTATGATGCCTGTAGCTAGTCCAGAAAGTTTCATCTTCAAGGATTTAGGTTTTAGTTGTCCTTACAACTCATCCTCATGAGTCGTTACTAGACCTTACGACTCGTGGTCTTTAATTTTTACCACCGAGAACTTTTTCTTTAGGGTTTTTGTCCACTGGTCAGCTTACGACTCATCTCTTTCTCTGACTTCATCTCTAAATACCATCCTGAGTTTTTGTTCTCTTTATGATTGCTCGTCCTGACTCGTTGACTCGTAAGATGAGCAAAATTCATATTTTCCAAGGTTTTTTCTTCCAATTTTTATCCCAAGGTGCTTCGTACCTATATTCCCTACAATCAAGTAAAAACACCTCATATCTACTAATATAACCTAAGTGTAAGTATAAATTTCTTATTTTATTGGCATCGAATGTGCCATGTTTCCACGATGCATTAGGATTCTTAAGTAGGCTTCTTGGATCATTTTACCCCACTCTTGTTAGGGAATTATTTGCAAATTACCTAGAAATATTGGGGAAATATTGTCCAAAAGGGTCAATGGTAGCAGATATGTGAAACAGAACAAAAATCCCAATGAGTGGAGTAACAGTGGACATCTCTGAGCATACCATCAATTGAATACTATTTGGTCAGCTGTATACCGCTCCTATAATTACACCAAAGATTGATCTTCAAATTAATAATGTGTCTACTCAAAGGTCTTGGTTAGCAAAAATACTGACAAATAGCAAGGTGCCATTATTAATAAGGAATAAAGAAATACTTGCTAATTCGACATTGAGCTTTAAAACCAAATTTTGGCAGGCTATAGAAAGACTGAGGTTGATGTCGATTGGGGGCGATGCAAATTTGGACCTACAACAAGCAGTGTTTGTGTCCAGTATGATTAAAGGAATGGAAATAATTTTTTCCAAATTATATGCGGTTACACAAAACTTCAAGTGCCATGCCTTTTCCATGCCTTATTATGGAGCTTTACTATAAGGAAAATATGCAAATCATTAGAGGAGTTGATAATGAAGTTTGGGCTTCAAGAAGACTAGATATTAAGAAGACGAGGGATGAAACCAAGTCTGAGATGATAGTGCACAAGCCACCAGCATTTGGGACACAGTCCCAACCCACTCCAGAGGCATCAGATGCACCTTCAGATATGCCAGTACCTCTTGCTACATCTCAGAAAACAATACTACTATAATTAGTTTAGTTCCTACACCTTCTACTACCGACACTATGGATACAACATCCATACCACCTAGATAGTCAGAGTACAAGTTGACCTTGAAAATTTTGTGAAAATGGTTAAAGATCATAAGAAGTTTGAACGACTGTTGAATGTATGGGCCAAAGAGTTTAATCCATTTATGGAAAGAGCTATTGTAGAGGATTTGAAGCCATATGAGAACCTATATTCCTAAATGGATGATGGATGTTCCATTGTTTCATCAAACTTTCAAAGCTTCAAATAAAAAATATGCAAGTACTTAGGTCTATTTTGTTAGATATAAAGTGTTTTTGTGTCT
Source organism: Capsicum pubescens (assembly GCA_030864215.1). Lineage (NCBI taxonomy): Eukaryota > Viridiplantae > Streptophyta > Magnoliopsida > Solanales > Solanaceae > Capsicum > Capsicum pubescens. Next base: position 146,389,408 of record CM061546.1, on the reverse strand, counting down.
ATTTTGCAGGTTACTAGTTTTTTGGAGATAAAGAGAAGAAAAAAGGATGAAAAAAATATAAATAGACCACTTATGAGGCCACCTATAGACCATAAGTGGTACCGACGATAGAGTGGGTCCCTTCATGGGTATCAGAGGATGACGATCCGAGAATCTAAAAGTTAAAGAATTTATCTGACACTTATGATGGGGAACCTACAGGGTATAATTACTACTTATTCCACCATAGGTTCCATCAAGGTTAGCTTCTAGCTATTGGTCAAGATCTTTGATACCCACGACACCCATCTATGGGGCGTACATGCCACTTATAGACCATAAGTGGGTTCTTAAGTGGCCACAAACCTAGTTTGCCAATTCATTTTGGTTAGGAGTTTTGGGGTTTCTATGTATTCTGTAAATACCCTTTTGATATTTTTGTATTAGTTTACACACTTACATAGTTTTTACACCCTTTATACATTCACAAACATATATTGATTTCAAGATTTGGCTTTTGATCTTGGGATCTGGTGTCCTTGGTTTTACTGTTGATTATTAATCTGATATCATTGGTTTTGTTCTTAATTCATTATAAGATTCATCTCATTCTTTCTTTATTGATTTCCATGGTTATTCTTGCAAGCTTGAGCGGCTAAACCACCTAACTAGGGTTGTGGAAACCCTGGTGGATAATGAAGTAGAGAAAGTACAACATTGTTCTTGGCCTGTATTCTTACATGTTTTGTGATCGTCTTTGGTTTAATTGTTTTCTTACTAGTGAACAATGTTAAGAACCTGTTTGTATTCACTACTTACTTCAAAAGAGAGGTAGAGAGATAGAGATTAGGAAAAGAAGATAATGACAGTGATTTGAGGCTACCAATCCCTCATCTAATTAACTTGACACTCAGAAGGTAGTAGTTTATCTGGGATCTAGGATAAGGTTTAGTAAGGCAACACTCTGAGTCTTAAAATTTAAAGAGTGAAATTCACTAAAGACGTTCACAAGGTAGTTAGTGATACATCACTTATCAGATTCTGCATAAAGATATTAGGATAGTTCAATAGAGCATGATAAATCTACTGAGTTTGGAAGTTAGGGGGAATACAGTCTTAGTACTCATCTCATATTGATTTCAACCAAAGAAACCAAGACTTGTTATCAAGACACTTGGAACTCAAGGCAAGAGAACCATGGTCAAAACTATTATGGGGACAGATATAGGAATTAAATTAGAGAGAGATAGTGATTAGAGGCTTAGTAATAATTATAAGGTGAAGAGTGGTGCGTATATTCCACCAGGGAACCGTGGCACTGAGTCAAGATGGAGGAATTGCTCACTAAACTGGTAAGAGGGCCAAAAAATCAAGAAAGTTGCCTTAAGGAGATTAAGGTATACTTTTCACATTTGAAACAAAAAGTGGAATCATATGCTACTGTAATCAAGCAACTTGAGCAGCAATTTGGTCAAATGTTGGTCATATTTAGTCAACATTAATTGGGCACTCTTCTGAGAAATACTGTACAGAATCTGAATATTTATAGTAACTATCTAACCATCACCACTCAAAGTGGTAAGGCTACTATTGATCCCCTATGACTGTGACTAATAAGTCAAGGGATAATATTGTTGATATTGATGAGGCACCTGAATTAGAATCTGAGAAGTTGGTGACTAGTGGTTTGTTATCACAAAAATTGATGGACGTGGATAATCATATTGATAAGGATAAAGGTAAGGGGAAGGAAGTCGAACCTATGTTGATGACTATTCCATGACCTTCCCTACCTTTTCCTTAAAGGTTGAAGTAAAAGAAAGAAGAAGGGAAGTATAAAATTTTTATTGCTATGATGAAGGAGTTGAGTTTGAATATCTCTCTTCTTAAATCTCTTGAGCAAATACCTGGATACACAAAATATATGAAGGATTTTGTAACAAAGAAGAGAGCTGTAAGTTATGAGGATATTGATGGGTAGAATCATTGTAGTGTGATTATATCTCGATCTTCGATGAAAAAAGCGATCCAGAGCTTTCACAATTCCTTACACCATTGGGACATCTAGATTTGCCAGAGCTTGGTGTGACTTGGGAACCAATACTAATTTGATGCCACAGGTGGTATTGAAATAAGTGGGCTTGATATTAGTAATAATCGATCATAGAGTGATAAAGCCCATGGGCATATCATTTAATGTTTTGGTAAAGGTGGAAAACTTTATCTCTCCTACCAACTTTGTTGTCTTGGATTGTGAAGTTGATTATAAGATGCCCATAATTTTGGGGAGATTGTTTTTGGCCATGGGTAGGCATTGATGGATATGGAAAAAGATAAGATTAAGTTCTGACTTAATAATGAGGAGATCACATTCAATATTCGGAGAGCCATGAAGCAACTGACCGACATGAGGATAGTATCAATGGTAAGTTGTGTAGATAACCCTGGAGGCCAATCCTTTGTCTACCTTGATGAAGTTTGAGTAATCAAAGTACTCACGTCGTGTCGTGATGTTAAATCAGGTACTTCTTAGAAGGCAACCCAAGGTATCTTGTTATTTTTGCATTTGTGATAATTCATGTTAGTGTGACTGATGTCAAATCTATACACCTAAGATTCCACAGGTATGTTCCTAACTCCCTTGCTTTGTATCAGCCTAATTCATTGGGGATAATTCATGTCTATTTGATGTGGGTAGGGCTTCTTGTGGGTCTTGATCTCCTATTGGGGTTCTTATTGCCATGTCTATTTTCCTTAGAGTTTGTTCTTAGTAGAGTTGGCATGTTTAGGTCATATTGTGGTTTATTATATGTTGTTTTAATTTATGAATGTTTAACTAAGAAAAAAATAGGGAACCTTAGGGAAATAAATGTATTTTGATTATGCATAAATTTTTTAAGAAAAAGGACACCCCTTTAAAAAGTTTGTTTTGATTTGTGTAATGTGTTTATATTAGTGACCCCTATGAAACTTGTTATGCAATTAGGACTTAGAGACATAATAATCATAGATAGTATTTACATGAATTAGATAGGTAGTATGACACGACTCAAACCAGGGCTTGATTGTGTAGAATTTGTATTAGAGCCCTAGGTTCATGGTCACTTGGGAGTCCACAAAGCCATGTCGACTAGAGTATTTTTTAAGGGTGTGTAGCACGCCACACTAATAAAGGAGAGGCTACAAGGCATTTAGGAATATTTCTCTTTCTTTTGTTCTGTTTTCAAGCTGTAGAGTCTAAGGTCCTGAATTCTCCTTTAATTCCCATTTGTTTTCTTTTCAGATCATACCTCGATGATTTGATGTTCATAAAAAATCCTCTGTCCCAATTAGGGACAATGTTGATGGGACATGCTCTACTCATGGAATCTATACTCGGTCTAGGGGTACAGTTCTAGATTATTTTAGAGTTCCACTTGTTCCCTCAAGTCCATCTCAGACTCTTTAGGCTAAAGTGATGAACGTTGAGTTTTGTCAGTCTATTCACATATTGGCATAGTGGTAGCTGCTCAGTCTGAGTGTGGTGTTCTTGTTACTCCATCTTCTGATTCCATAAGGATTGGCCGGTTTATGAGGTTGAATACTCTGACCTTTATGGGTTTAAAGGTTAAGGAGGATCCTCAATGTTTTCTAGATGAGATAGAAAAGATTTTTGTGTTATGCATTCCATTAATGTGTAGGGTGTGGATTTTTAGACCTACCAGCTAAAAGATGTGGCATACCAATGGCACGAGGAATGGGATCACACAAGGGGTGACGTTGTTGCGTCATCTTTATAGGAGGATTTCTCTAATAATTTTTTGGACCACTTCTTTCCTCACGAATCGAGGGAGGCTAAAGTGGAAGACTTTGTTAATTCGAAGCACGAAAATATGTCAGTCAAGAAATATGCCTTGAAGTTTCACCAGTTGTCTCGCTATGCTCCGAAGATGGTTTCTAGCATGAGGGCTAGAATGATGAAGTTCACTTCTGAGTTATCCAAAGATTTGATATTAGAAAGTAAGGCTGCCTTATTGATCAAGGACATGGATATCTCCAGGTTGGTTGTATATATACAATAGGTAGAGCAAAATAAAAAGAAATAGGACAAAATAGGGGAGAGGTAGAGAAAGAAGTTTAGGTTCTTTGAGCAGGGTAGTGGCCAACAATAGAGTGTCAGGGATGGTGGTAAGTAGCCCAAGAAGAAGTGGGTAAATTTTGGGTTATACTCAACGGCTAGTGCTCCCTAGCTAAAGTCATTAGGTGAGTGAAGTTTCAATGGTGGAAACAACTTTAGGGCACAAGGTGCCTAGTCTCAGGCTAGTGGGGCCTAGTACGCTCCATCATATCCTCACTGCAGGTTCTATGGTAGATTACGTTGAGGTTTCAGTGATGAGATAAGGGACATGTACTTCAACTATGGTCATCCATGGCACATATTTTGAAACTGTCCTATTGATAAGGTTACTTTGGGAGAGAATAAGGTTTTCATTACTTTTTCGTCATCTCTGACACCAAAGGGTGATCCATCTAGTTTCGACACTGGTCAGAACTATCTTTATACTCTCACTACTCGGCAGGAATCTGAGGCATTTCCCGATATTGTGACTAGTACGTTGAAAATCTTTTACTGAGATATGTACTACTTACTTGATCTGGGGTCCTCTATCTCTTACATGACCCCATTTGTGGCTGCACATTTTGTTTTTTGTCTGTAATGTATTTTGAACCCTTTTTCTATTTTTATCCTAGTAGGTGACTTTGTGATCACTAAAAGAGTCTATACGGGGTGTGTGGTTATCATTGGTAGTAAAGAAACTTTGGTGGATTTGTTTGAATTATATATGGTCGATTTTGATGTCATATTAGGGATGGATTGGTTGCACTCGTGCTATGCTTCTCTAGACTATCATACTCGTAAGGTTGTCTTTAAATTCCTTAATGAGTCAGTTATTGAGTGGGAGGGTGGTTTCATAGATCCAAAGGGAAATTCATATCTTATCTTAGAGATCGAAGATTAATCTCCAAAGGGTGTCTCTATCGTCTAGTTCATGTTAAAGATTCTAACTCAGATGGACCTTCTTTGCATTCTATCCTGGTGGTGTATGAATTTTCTGAGGTCTTCCCTGATCACCTTCCTGGTGTTTCTCCTAATAGGGAGATTGAGTTTGGGATTCATCTTAATCTGGACACTCATTTAATTTCTATTCCCTCATATAGAATGGCTCCAGCTGAGTTGAATGAGCTTAAGGTGAAACTCAAGGATCTATTAAATAAGGGTTTTATCCATCCTAGTATGTCCCCGTGGGGTGCATTGGTATTATTTATGTTTAAGAAGGCTGGTTCCATTTAGACGTGTATTGATTACCGGCAATTGAATAAGGTGACGGTAAAGAATATGCATCCTTTTTCAAGTACAGATAATTTGTTTTATCAGTTCTAAGGTGCTAATTTCCCCTCCAAGATTGATCTTAGACCCGGGTATCATCAGATAAATATTAAGGAGGAGGATATCTCTAAGACTACCTTCTGAACTCGATATGGGCATTTTAAATTTTTGGTTGTCTTTTGGGTTGACCAATGCCCCGATAACATTCATGGATTTGATGAATAGGGTTTTCCATCAGTTTCTGGACTTATTTTTCATTGTTTTTATAGCTGACATTATGGCATATTCTAAGAGCGAGGTGGATCATGCAAATCACCTCCTCATTGTGTTGCAGACCTTGAAGGACCAATAGTTGTATGCCAAGTTTTCTAAATGTGAATTTTGGTTAAACACTATCACTTTTTTGGTTCATATCATTTCTAGTGAGGGGATCATCATACATTCGTAGAAGGTTGCAGTGGTGAAGAAGTGGCCTAGACCCATGACTCCAACCGATATTCAGACCTTCTTGGGTTTAGCTGGCTACTACATGAGGTTGGTGGATAGTTTTTTAACTATAGCTACCCCATTAACTAAATTGACTTAGAAAAAGGTAAAGTTCTTGTGGTCTGATGCTTGTGAGGGTAGTTTCAAAAAGTTGAAGGATAAGATAACTTTGGCTCGGGTCTTGATTTTGCCTAAATGCACGAATAGGTTTGGGGTCTACTGTGATGCATCCCATGTAGTACTTGGTTATGTTTTGATGCAACATGGAAAGGTGATAGAATATGCCTCTAGATAGTTGAAGGTTTATGAGAGGAATTATCTGACTCGTGACTTGGAATTTCTAGTTGTGGTATTTGCATTGAAGATGTGGAATCAATATTTATATAGAATGTATGTGGATATATTTTTAGATCATAAGAGCCTGTAGTATGTGTTTACTCAGAAAGAGCTTAACCTCAGGCAAAGAACATAACTTGAGCTTCTCAAGAATTATGACATAAGTTTTCACTACAACCCAGGTAAAGCTAACATAGTTGCTAATTCTCTTAGCAGGTTATCCATGGGGAGTCTAGCTCATGTATATAAGGAGAAGTAGGATTTCGTAAAGGACATTCACTATTTAGCTAACCTTGGAGTTCATCTCTAGGGCTTTGAGAATGGTGGTGTATTCGTTTAGAAAGTGGCCCAGTCATCCCTTGGTGCTGAAATCAAGGAGAAATAGATATTAGATCCTATCCTGATGAGAATTAAAGGTGATGGAGGTGGACAAAAGGTGTTGTCCTTCGAGATTAGCGGTGATGGTACTTTGCGGTACCAAGGGAGATTATGTGTTCCCAATATGGATGGTTTGTATGACAAGATCTTGGCTGAGGTAAATGAGTCGTACTATGTGTTCATTATAGTTTGACAAAAATGTATCATGACGTTAAGGAGATGTATTGGTAGAACAATATGAAAAGTGATGCGGCTAATTTTATGGCCAAGTGCATAGTGTGTCAATAAGAGAAAGTTAAGCACATGAGGCCTAGAGGGTTGTATCTAGAAATTAAGTTTCCAGAATGGAAGTAGGAAGTGATCAACATGTATTTTGTTACCAGTCTCCCACGATCTCGAAATCAATTTGATTCCATTAGGGTCATTGTGGATAGGATGACAAAGTCGCCTCACTTTTTACCAGTGAGGACTAATTTCTCAGCTGAGGATCATACGAGGTTGTATCTCCATGAGGTTCTGAAATTGCATAGGGTGACTATTTCTATCATCTTTGATCATGGTACACAGTTTACATCTCACTTTTGGTGGTCATTTTAGAAAGCTTTGTGGACCAAGGTGAGTCTTAGTACTTTTTTTCACCCATAGTCGGATGAGCAAGAAGAAAGGGCTATTCAGACATTGGAGGTTATGCTTAATACTTGAGTGATAGATTATGGTGGTAGTTGGGTTGAGCATTTGCCTCTCGTGGAGTTTGCTTATAATAATAGCTACCACTCTAGAATCGGGATGGCTCTATTTGAAGCCTTGTATGGTAGGAGGTGTAGGTCTCCTATTGGGTGGTTTAAGGTTGGCGAGGCAGGGATATTTGGCTTGGACTTGGTTTACCAGACTATGGAAAAAGTAAAAGTGATTCGGGATAGGCTTAGGGCTGCCCAAAGTCACAAAAAGTCCTATGGATATTTGAGGTGAATAGAGTTATAGTTGGAAGTTGGGGATAGGGTGTTCTTAAAGGTGTATCCCATGAAGGGAGTAACACGGCTTGGGAAGAAGGGAAAGCTTAATCCCCACTATGTGGGTCCTTATGTGATTTTGAGAAGGGTTGGCAATGTTGCATGTGAGTTGGAGTTGCCTTCTAGTTTGAGTTCTATTCACCCTTTATTCTATGTCTCTATGTTGAGAAAGTGTATTGGTGATCCATTGCAAATTGTGCCTATCAAGGATATTGGTATTTCAGATTCCCTATCTTATGAAAAGATCTTGGTTGAGATCTTAGACCACCAGGTTCGTTGGTTGTGGACCAAGGATGTGGCCTCGGTAAAGGTTTTATGGAGAAACCACAAGGTTGAAGAAGATACTTTGGAATTGGAAGAGGACATGATGTCCAAGTATCCATTCCTATTTTCTACTTCAAAAATTCATGCGAAAGGTATGTGTTCTTCATAACGTCTTTGTTTTCAAACTTTGTTAAAGGAAAGACTAATCCTTGCGTCTTTGATTTCTAACATTGTTAAAGGTCGGAGTAGGGGTGTTTGGGGTTTAAATAATATTAGTCATGCCTTGTCCCATCATTCGAGGACAAATGATCTAAGTAGGGGAGAATCGATACACTTTGGGTCTTGATCCTTTGAGATTTCCTGAGTTTTGAACTTCTGGACATCATATGACTTGAGGGTACTTGTCATATAATTTGGGTATGGTTCAGGATCCTCAACTCGTATGATAATCAATGTGGTTTGGTTGGTTTCTGTCCAAGGTATAAATGAACGTCATACTAGTCGTGTGTTAGGGTACGAGAAGTATAGTGCCAAACCATATGATGTCCTATGTCTAGCCTGGACATTCTTCTTAGGGTACGACTAGGAGGGTACTTTTCGTATGGTTATGTTATGATTTGGTTAAGGGGAGTTGTATGTGGGAAGGAATATGGAGTCCAACTTTCTGTCTGGGGTACGAGTTAGGGGTCCTACTCGTATGATGGGTTAGTGAAGTGCCTAGGCTGTACCCACCTACAAAAATTTTTACAGTTTAAGTTGAGGGTATTCTGGACATTTCCCCTCTTAACCTCTCATGACCCCACAACTTAAAACATTATTGGGACTTTATTCTTCTCAATCAAAAACACTATAAACACTCTCAAATCTTTCTCAAGGCACTTGGTTCAAGAAAGGTTAGGGTTTTCTTCAAGGTGGTCAAGTAGGGCTTTCAAGGGTGGTTTCTCTCCGTACTCTTTGGTATCTAAGGAATATTACTCCCCCCTCATTGCTAGTTCAACTAATTTCATGTTTTAAATAAATAATTCTCATGATTTAATTATGGGTATTGTTTAGTTTTGAATTATATGTTGGGGGTTTTGGTTGTTGATGGATGAATATTACTTTCCCATGTTTTTGTTATGGTTTTCATGTTCAAATTATGGAATTGAACATGTGGTTTCATGGAAATGGTCAATTTGTTCTTGCTTATGGTTTTGGAAACTATATGCCCTCAACGTGTTTGATAAAATGTCAATGAGAATCGTTTTGTCACATAGTTTGAATTTTGTGGAAACTATTGCATTGTATAATTTGTTAATAGAACCTAAATTGGTTTAAATGATTTTAAATGATTTGGTAAGGACTTGGTGGCCATGATTTAGTTTGATTGGAAATCATATAGGGTACATGGGAATCCCCTAAGGATTGCCTAATGATATTGCTTGCAATCTATAGTCGGTATGACGTACCACTACATAATGCCTTGGTAAATAACACATGGAATTGGTGGTTTGGTTATGTGCTAAAGGTTTTAAATGGGCACTAATGGCGGGTTGTGATAGCTAGCTGTGAAGGTGTGAGTTCAATGGATAGACACTGGAAACTCATGTTTGCTGACATGAGGGTTGGTCATGGTGACCATATACTTATGGGGTATACGGGAATCCACTAAGTTTATACTTGTATATATGTATCATAGAGGGAGAAGGGTACAGGGGAATCCCCTACCCTTATGAAATCTCTGTTCGTGCGGCTACACACACTGGGACCCGTTCAGGGGTATCTCTAGACCCATATATCCCGTGGGTGGTCTTAGGAAGGTCAAGCTACACAACCCTGGCTAAATTCTTAAATACATGCTAAACCCAGTTCCCTTTCCTGGCATGGATTATATATATATGTATGGATGAGGTTGCATATGGTTATTTACTTGGTTTCAAATTTTGACATTATTTTATCCTTATTCCTGAGTACATGCTAGCATTCACACGATAACCCATCTTCATATGCTGTATCCCTATGCGATATAGGAATTGGCCCTACAACTCGTTTTGCTCAGTGACTTAGATTTGGGAACAACTTTGTGTCATATTGAAGCGGTGAGCTTTCATACTCCGGAAGGCTCTATTTCATGTTATGGTCTACTGTACATACTTTTGTTATTTCTTAGACCTTGGTTTTGGAGATGGTCGGGGGAATGTCCTGACCAAATGTTGTTTTGATTTTTAATAGAGGCTTTGTAAGACTACTTTGGGTTGGCATGGGCGCTGCCAGTATTGGTGTCAGCCTTGGCATTTATATTGGTATTAGGGCTGACTCTATTTGACTATATTTGATTTTTGATTGTTCCATATTGTTATGTTATATAATCGAAATTTATACGACATATGGTGTAGGGTGGTTATGGTTGGGTATTGGGGGTGGTCTCCATCTCGGTTGGGCTTGAGGCACCCGACACGACCAAACCCTGGTTCGAGTTGTGTCATAGTAGTTGGTAACATAACCGTGTACTATATGTGTGTGAGATTTAATACCTAGCTCTCTTTGTGCATTTAATCCAAAACTTGCCTAATTAGTCTTTCCTAGGTTGTAGGTGAGTCCATTAGGAAAGGATCATAGGTCGTTCCTAATTTAGTCTACTCTTGGCCTAAAGGACCTTCCAAATGAAAATAAATATCCTTTGATCCCAATTTTGAGCCTACATAAACCATTTTCTTATTTTCACCTTTCACCTTCTTTGTTTAGTTACAATAAACCTGTTTTGGCCCTAGTCCCTCCTTGGACATTATGCACCTCAATTCTGGCAAATTGCCAAAGTCGAGCATAGCTATTATAGGGGTGCGTAATTAGAATTAGCTATGAATAAGGGTTTTAATAATAGACTAGAAAGTAGGGTTGGGTGTGGTAAAAGAGAAAACCAAAAAATAGAAAAACAAATAAAAAAAGAAAGAATAAAAGAAACTGCACCCAACCTAAATAAGCAATAAAGAGAAAAAAGGAGAAATAAGGGAGAAACAAAAGAAAAGTTGGTTGAGAAGTGGGTGAAAAAATGTAATTATAGTGTCAAGGAGGGTTAGTCTCTAAAGTCCTAAATGTACCATACTAGCCCCCTAAGCCTATGTTACATGCCGAATAAAGTCATATATGACCCTAGGCTGATTGTCCGAGAAATTAAGATAAAAAAAATAAGGGCAAGCCTATGGTATTCTATGCACATTGTTTGGGTACTTCTTTTGTGAGTGTGAGTATCTCGGTATTATCCCAACATTAACATGCATAATCATATGGTGAGAGTGGGATTTCTTTGTTGTGAGGGTACATGGGTTGTATTGCTAGCTGCTTACCTATTCGGGTAGTGTAACTTGTACATATGCTTGATTGTTTGTTGCATTGTTAGGCTACATAGATCCACATTGTTGGTTTTGAAAAGTTCAAAAATAGGAGGGGGTTGATATGTTTTGAGCTAAAAGTGAGTAAACTGTTGTAGGTACCTTAGGTTTCTCTTGGTTAAGCATCACCGTGTTATTTTTGTTATGTTTATTGCCTGAGGATATGAAAATGTTCTATGTTGAGGGTGTTGATGTTCCATGGTTTCATGGCACTTCGATTCCTAAAAAGCGGAAAATATGCAAGTACTTAGGTCTATTTTGTTAGATAAGATGTGTTTTTGTATCTATTTTGCAGGTAACTAGGTTTTTGGAGATGAAGAGAATAAAAAAGGATGAAAAACTATAGAAGGACCACTTATAGCCTGTAAGTGGTACTTATGATCGCGTGGGTCCTATCGTGGGTATTAGAGGATGCAGATTGGAGAAGCTGAAATTCGAAGAATTTCTTGACACTTACAATGGGGGAAACTACTAGGCATAAGTACTACTTATGTTTCGATAGGTGCCACTGTGGGTAGCTTCCAGAATCTGGTCAAGAGCTCTTACACCCACGATAACCACCTATGGGGCGTACATGCCACTTACAGCACATAAGTGGGTCCATAAGTGGCTACCGACTTAGTTTTCCCTACTTATTTTTGTTAGGATTTGTAAGGTTTTTATGTTTTCTCTAAATACCCATTTGACCCTTTTGATGTTTTTTTAATTATTTTACATACTATACATAGTTTTACCAAACTTAATACATTAACAAAAATATATTGATTTCAAGATTCAACTTTTTATCTTGGGATCCAGTGTTCTTGGTTTTACGGTTGATATTAATATGAGATTATTGGTTTTGTTCTTAATTCATTGTGAGATTCATCTTATGCTTTCATTATTTATTTCCATAGGTATTCTAATTAGCATGAACAGCTAAACTACCTAACTAGGGTTGTGGGAACCCTAGTGGAATAACAAAGTAGAGGAAGTGCAATGTTGTTCTTGGCCAATATTCTTACATATATTGTGATCGTCTTCAGTTTAATTGTTTTCTTAGAAGTGGCCAACATTGATAACCTGCCTGTATTCACTATTTACTTCAAAAGAGAGGTAGAGATTAAGAAAAGAAGATCACTACAGTAATTTGAGGCTATCAACCCTCATCTAATTAACTTGACACTCAACAAGTAATAGTTAATCTGGGATCTAGAATAAGGGTTAGTAAGGAAACACTTTGAGACTCAAAAGGTAAAGAGTGAAATTCACTAAAGGAATTCACAAGACGATTATTGATACATGACTTATCCGATTCTGCATGCAAGATGTTGGTATAGTTCAATGGAGCATGATAAATCTACTGAGTTGGAAGTTAGGGGTAACACAGTCCTAGTACTCATCTCATTTGATTTCAACCAAAGACACCAAGACTTGTTACTTTTTATACCATTCTCACTAAAACTCCCCATTTACTTTCTTGCATTTTTAGGTTACTTCAACAAATTTGTGAGAGATATTCGACATATTCTCTGTGGGTTTGACCCCAACTTTTGTTGGGTTAGTATATTTGACTTGAACTAGATTATACTTCTTGGAGGTGTACTTTTGGGCGATATCAATGATATGGAATAATGGATGAACAATAGGATACGAGAACTATCGGTTCTAGATCTAGCGAGGTTTATTGCAGAACTAAAGTTGGCATAGACTGGCTTATTTGGATTAAAAAGACAACCTATTTCAAGTGTGTTTGATCCAACATTTACGGAGCTAGATGAAGAAGAAGATATTGTCAATCTAATTATCCATCCTTTAAAAAACAAAGGAAAGGCCGTGAGTGAAAGTGGTGAGAAATGGTCATCAAGAAATAGACGGCATAGTGGAGCCTCCCATGACTCAACAGACTCTCAAGACTAAGGGCTTTTAAGTATTCCATTCCCTTGTACTTTATTATTTATGCATTGAGGACAACATATTTTTTTAGTGGGGGTGGGGTACTTGTATCTATTAGGGAGTCTATCACTACGAGGTTTGTTATTTCATGGATTCTTTTCCCTCATGTTCTATCTAGGAGAACTGATATGTCTAGGATATTTATTCCTTTGTTTCTATTTTTATTGCTGTCATCTGATTATATATATCATGTTTGTTGAAAGAAAATGATTTAATGAAGAGTTTTTGTTGGTTGGAATGTGTGATATTGCAAAATAAGGACCATCCTCAAAAAATTTAATCATGTGCATACTTTTAATGATTAGCTATTATGGATATGTACTTGGCATTAGAATCTCTAGGTAAAGCAAGGGTGCTTAGGCTAAAAACAAGTCCAAGAATTAGTAACATGAGCATCAGTTCACTGCTATGTGTGTGAGGATTTTGTGCATTTCTTACTTTATGTATGCAGCTTGAACTTTCCCAATTCATTTTTTTTAAGTGATTGTTGGTTTAATAGGTTAGGGTCAGAAAGCCATATTTCAAATGAGTCCACTTAGCCTTGAAAGTCTGACAAAAATGTAGTTATGTGTATATCCCCTCGATCCCTTTATGAGTTGATAACTTTTTATTCAACATCTTTAACCTTCTTTTTTCTATTTTTAAATCTCAATTTTGACAATGTATCCTATAAATACCCTTTTGACATTTTGTAGTTAGTTTACTCACTCTTGACACTTACAAACATAATTTGATTCCAAGATTTAATTTTGATCTCGATATTACTTTGTTTTTTATTTTGGTTGATTAATTTAGTTATAGACTTTGGGTTTTACTTGTTGATCATTGTAATCTTGTTTAATGCTTTTCATTATGGATTCCATCAATTGTTTGCAAGCATGAGTGGCTAAAACCCTTAGCTAGGGTTTTAGGAACCCTGGCATATTGATGAAGTAAGGGATGTGCTAAGTTGTTCTGAACCAGTATCTTTGCATGTATTGTATTATATTTAATTTAATAAATGTCTTAGCAATTTAAAATTTTAAGATTCTGCCTAGTATATCATACATACTCCACAAGAGGGGTTGTGACTAGAAAAAGATAATTACAACATTAATATAAAGATTAACTGTCAATCTAGGCTAATTAGTATCATCTATGTAAGACGGTTATCTATCATCTCATAACTTAAGACTTAAAATGTAATACTTAATTGATATTTAGGATAATGTTTAGTAATGCGACATCATGAGTCTCAAAAGGTAAAGGATAAAACCCATCAATGTGTCCATAAGACAGTTGACGGTACATAACTTATCAAATTCTACATGCAAGGTACTGGATTGGTTCAATAAAACACGATAATCCTACTGAATTGAGAATCTAAGGGGAACATAATCCTAATGTTAGTCACCGACTAATTATAACAATAGTTGGGATTCACTACTTGTTCGAGATTGCCAAAACAAACCCTTCATTTACTTTTTATTCAGCCTGTTTGTTCAACAAACTAGATATACAAATCTACGTGTTCCCTGTGGCTTCAACCCCAACCTAGTTCGGTTACTTTACTTGACAACCACTGCTTTATACTTTAGTTGGAGGTGTATTTTGGGTGTTGATCAAAATTTTGGTGCCATTGCCAGGGAAGATGGTATGACTGTAGATTGAAGTTTGTTAGAGTTTTTGGGTCTTTATTTTTCTGTTCTTAGTTGGGTATACGACGAGTATGGATAACACCAAGAGTCAAGGAAATCCCTTACCCCCACTAAATCCTAACCCAGAGAGAATCTTACAGCCTAATTATACAATGTCAAAACCAGTACATGCATGCCATTTAGAAGGGGTTCTGGATGATCCTAATGTTGTGCCACTCCCTGCTCCAGGTAATCCATAGAACATTGCTATAGGTAGACAGAGAAGTTATTGGATGATGCATCTAACCAGATAACGGACAAGGAGGCTCGATTAGCTCAACAGGTAGATCTAGCCAAGACTAGACCGATACTTGATCGTCGAGCAGCAGTTGACGATAATCGAGATACAGTTCATGGTGTTTAGGCTCAAGTGATCCCAGCATTCCAATACTTTCATCCATATAATGATGAAGAGGATATGGGACATGTTGAGATGGCATAAACATGAGCTATCATTCCTCATATATTTCCCCTAATGTGAAATTTGACATAACTAGTTCTATGATCCAACTTCTAAATTTGAAAGGTGTATTTTTGGGTTTGAATACAGATGACGCAAATATGCATCTATCTAATTTTTTTGGGATTTGCACTTCTTACAATATTTTGGGGGTATACCAGGAGGCACTCATATTGAGGTTGTTACCTTTTGCTGCTACTGCATTTATCTTCTCAGCACTCACTAGTGTAAATTGTTTCTTCAACAACCCAATATCTATACAAAGTTGAGCGACCTCTTGCGCTACCATTTCATTACCTGCTCTGTAAGAATTTATTGCTCCAATAGCATATGTACCATCTCCACATTCTGAATCGCTCATGTTCCATCCTCTATTATTCACTGCAATATTATCTAGCATTTCCTGTGCACCATCCCACCAAAGACGCATAAATGCTTCTCTGAAAATAGTGTCTGCCATAGCTATCAAACTATCATTTAGCTATCTATAGAAGATTTTTGACAAGTTAGACCCTCTAATTTTGTGATTTGGTAGCATGCTTAGCTTCTTCTTGAATATAAACCACGACTTATACATACATTCTGTAGGTAACTGTCTGAAATTATAAATCTCATCCTTTAACTGTATAATCCGTGCAAGAGAGAAAAATCTACTCAGAAAATATTTCTTCAACTCGTGCAAAGTAGTGATATATCCTTTTGTAAGTTCCCCTAACCATAGTGATACTTCACCGGTTAACGAGAATGGGAACAACCTTAATCTCAATGCTTCCTGATCAACCCCTGGAATAGTTTCAGATTTGTCGATCCCAAGAAATTTTGCAAGGTGCATGTTTGCATCATCCTTAGCTAAACCCAAAAATACACCCTTCAAATTTAACAATTCTATCATAGCACTAGTAATATCAAAATTCACATTAGGGGATAATGCATGAGGAACAATGGCTCCAGACTCAGTAGGCTAAACATAGCCTATATCTTATTCATCTTTCTCAGATGGGTCTAAGTGCTGATATGCAGGACTAAATGGAGATCTGCCTCTTTGAACCCAATTATCAACAACCTGTCTAGACCTAACTAATCAACCCTGCTGAGCTAACTCAATCTCTGCAGCAATTCTAGCCTCTTCGGCCTATATTCATTCTCGCTCCAAAAGGTATTGTATCTGTATGTCTGCAATATTC
The DNA here is from genome assembly GCA_030864215.1 of Capsicum pubescens. Lineage (NCBI taxonomy): Eukaryota > Viridiplantae > Streptophyta > Magnoliopsida > Solanales > Solanaceae > Capsicum > Capsicum pubescens. The sequence goes on along the minus strand of CM061546.1, from coordinate 146,372,964 downwards.
TGTGGATCTGATGGAGCATACGGAAATGCTGCATTTGGATCCACTAGTGGGGGGTCTTGAACCCCATCACGAACTTGTCCTAACATCCTTCTCGGTCTTTAAAGAATTCTCTCTGGCTCTGGATAAAATAGGAGTAAGGGATTGACTCTACTCCTAGTATTTGGCATACATCGGCGTATCCCAAATTAATAATGGGAAATAAAAACCCGCAAACTTCACCAATTCAAATAACTACTCAAATCGTCCTTCCCAGCAACGGTGCCAAATTTGTTGACACCCAAAACTACACTCCAAATAGAAGTATAATGCTGCCAATTACAAATATAATAATCCAACTAGGTTGGGATCGATCCAATAGGGAAAACATGAATAGTTGCTTGACTTGCTGTAATCCAAAAGAAATACAGTAGAGCAAATGGGGGGTTTTAGTATCAATCGTAGTTAGTAACAAAATCTTGAGTGATTTTAGGTTGTATACAACAGTAGACAAACACTGGGCTTGTGTTCCCTCTGGCTTCTTAACTTCGTAAGTTTCTCGTGATCAACCCAACTATTCTTTTGTTCTGCATACAAAGTCTACAAGATATGTATTAACAACCTCTTATTAGGCGTGAAGATAAATCTCACCCTTTACTTATTAGGTCTCGGGGCGTTACCTTGTTGCCTGTTAACGCCCAAATTACAGCTCTCGTTAGAAAGTGTAAGCGGTCACTGTCAAATATAGAAACCAACTGGGTTGGGTGTCGAATCCCACAGGGAATACTTGGTCACTAAGTGTTGCAATTGTTAGTAGACTGTTGGTCGAAAATTCCACGGAAAAGGGGGGTTTTGATTTAGGCGTGAATTAATAATATCAAAGTAACGAATGAATGATTTGTTTAGTAAAGGTTAATCACAGAGAATAATAAGTTAGGGTTATGTCCACCTTGTAGTTTCTACTTCTCTATTAACTATGAGTAATGTGGAATTTAGACATGCATGCACTTATAGAGAATCGTATTCTAATTCTAAATCCAAGTGTTTCCCAACCATCAAGGATTTATTTCACTTTAGCTCTCCCGAGCCTAAAGTGTATAACAAATGGTACAAATTCTCCAAGAAGTTAATCCGGTTAAGGCATTAACGTGTAAATAGAGGTTAGAAGCCCTATTTCCTTGTCACACTCTCTTTTCCAAACATGTAACTTTTCTCCCGATCAAGTTAATGCTATAATGGCATGTTCTCTATGTTTGCAACCATGAGAATTTAATTAAAACGAAGAGAGTAATGATATAAGTAGCATACACATCAAGAATTCACAAACTCATAGCAACAAATAGTATCTTACAAGGTTTCCATAACCCTAACAGAGAAGTTTAGCTACTCATGGATACGACGGAAATCAAAATAGACATAATCATCATACCACAACCTAGAACAATCTTGGCTATGGAAGTGATCTTAGCGTCACAAAGAGAATAACGTTTTTTCTCTAGCCGTTTCCAAGTGTGAGCCGTGTTTCTCTGTCCAAAACTTACAGAATCTGTAAACTGAATAATGACTAATGATAATTGATCAATGCTGCTGAAAAATTCAGCAATAGGGTTTTTATAATATCCTTGTCTACTAAGTTACTGCCGCATCCCTAAGTATTTAGAAATACTTATTTTTCCCGGGACAAATTCTCCATGCGTCACATTCAGTCCAACAACTTCCAAAAGCTGTCTTCCCTCTTATGTGAAGTTTTCCTTTGCTGCCCAAAGGTCCACAAAGTGCTGAAATCTTCATCATTAATACCTGAAAACATGCTAATCACATAGGTTAGCTCACTTAAAGGAAAATGGACTAAAAGTGCAGGAATTATATATTTTAGCCTCAAAACTTAGCTAAAATATGGATAAATTATGGTTCTTAGGGGTATAAATACGCCCAACATCACCACACCACACTTAAAGCTTTGTTCGTCCTCGAACAAAATATTACGTCCATGCAAACATCTAACTAGAATTTCACAGTAGCAACACAAAATGTTCAACAAGACATGCACGACAATCATTAACAAAGAGTAGGTTTCTTGATCACTCCTAGAAACAATTCTACCTCCAACATAGACTCGTGAGGATGGTTAATTCGTATCCACAAGTTAAGACACAAGGAATCATATAACACTACCCAAATATCATCAACCATGTGTGTCTCACACAAGATATCACCCATAATCACTCAAAAGTTTTGCATTATTCGATACATGGGTATAAGACTCTCCTTGCTCTCACTCTCACAAAGAATTCTTATATTGCAACTGATGACCATATGCTTGACCTTAGTGTAATGCTCTACTAATATAAGAATGCTAAGCTTAGGATCAAATAGGTCTTTACCGGTTGTAATGTAGGCTAAGGGACAGGTAGCACTATTTTGGCCAGAAATAGTGACTATGTTCCCTAAGCGCTTTAATACACTACAATATGTCATATACACCAACTCTTAACAACCACTCTACCTTCCTTTCATCTACCAACCCTTTTCACCTATTTTGTTATTCAATTATAAACACAACTATCTTTTTATTTTTCTATTTCTTTGTTTTTTCTTTTCTCTTTTTTTTTATAAAACACCTCTATGATAGCCACTCTTTTTCACAACAATTTCAAGTACCAATACACTCTGAGGCATCACTCTCACCCAATTTCCTCTTATTTTGTCACATGACTCTATAATTTAAAGCGCTTAGGAATTTGGATCAAATAATGGTCTTGAAAAGAAATGGATTAGGCTACATATGAGGCTGTCAAAGAAAATAGCTAAAGACTCAAAGGGGGTTCACTAGGATAATGTACAAAGGTAGGTAAAAAGAAGGTAAACAATTACAGGCTGCCAAAGAAATGCCTAAATCATCTCCTAAACTCACACTCTTTATTTTGCTTTACACACACACCAGGAAAGTTCTAGCATCAGTCACAACACAGAATATACTATATCCTCACACACACAAGGCACATGGTCAACTTTATTGGGAGCAGTATAGACTCTTGACCCAACATATGAATGAATTAAACCACACAATTATCACACAGTGAGTCACATGTAGATCCTAAATGTCTCAATAGTAATGATTTAGCACAAACTCTTGTTATACTACCATGTCGTCTATCAGAACAATTTCATGCAAAATCTAAAAAAATAAATCTAGAATTTAATAACTAATTACGACTAATTAACAAACAAGAACAAGAATAAATTGTAGGCAAAGAAGTACAATACAGCACACAAATACCAGCACCCCACACTTAGACGGGACACACTGCCCTCAGTGGAAAATAAATAAGGAAAACTTGATTAGTCGGACTCCTCCTCTATGTCTGGGGTCATAACCCCTGCGTCGGAATCATCATCAGAGTTGTCGTCATTAGAGTTGTCCTCCACGTCTGAGTCTGGCAGTCGGCGATCATCGTCAGTCGGCACGTCATCATCGAGAGGTTCCTCAAAATGTACCCCTACTCCACACATAGCCCGCGCATGCTCATTCATCGGGTAGTCATAGTCCAACTGCTAGAGCTCTGCATCAGTCGGAATACGACCCCCACTCATCATGGTAAACCTCGTCATGCCATATAGATGGCAAAAGAAGCTTTCATCTCGATCATGCCGCTCTGCAGTGGTAAGGTTGATGCCATGACCAGTTCAGGCTCTTTAACTTTCGTAAGATCAACCTTCTTCGGGTTGTGTGGAAGTTTATGATCTGCAGGTTCCTCTTCAATGTGCTCTTTCCTTAAGATCGCAGTCAACAAATTGTGAAAGCTTAAATGGGACCTTTTGTGCAGCCTAGCCTTACGCATTGACGATCGTATAACCGCACCAATGTTGATGGGAATATTCATCATCAGTGCGTACACCAAGCATACTCTATCACGTGTGATCTTTGTGTACTGTGTCCCAGGAATTAGGCAAGAGTTGACTATCCTCAACCATATATGAGCTTCTCTGTTCAAGGAAGCATACATGAAGGTATTGTATCGACCGTTATCCTTGTGATGAATCCACCGTGCCATTGACCTTGTTCCATACAGTGTGTGTCTGATTGCCCTGTAGGGAGGTCTGTGATAAAGCTCCTTGAGCGGTGATGGATCCACAGATGGAAGACCCAGAAAAGAGTTGAAAAACTCCGCATTCAGTTGCAAGACTTGGCCCCAAATCTTCACTTTACTTCCGGTAGTCTTTGGGGACCAATTGGCATAGAACTCTCGCGTTAGATCAAGATTGCATTCCCCCATATCTCAAAAAAATGAAATCAAGATTTAACGCCATGATTTTAGCCAAAATACGGGGCTCTCTCTTTGCTAGACTCTTCTTCTGCATCAAATCCACGTGAACACATTTTTTCACTTTGTTGTTCTTGTACCACTCCTTTCCTTCCTCCTCTAGGACCCACTTTATCCCGAAAGTGCATTGAGGTATTTGTAGAGAGGAGGACTCAGCTTGATCTTTTCTTCCCCTTTTCTGACCTTTCTGCGAGGTGGACACTTTTTCTTTTCCTTGTCGTTCTTTCGGTGCCATTCTACCTGAGATCACAATAGAGTCATGTTAGCTTCATCTCAGAAGATTCAATCGAAAGACAAACAGTAATGGAACCACCCCACACTTAATTTGTTTGCCAAGACTAATTAAGTGAGTGATGTCAATTACTCAGACTTCATCAACATACATTTAGGCGATATGTTCCAACAATATGTTTAGCACAGTCATATTCTCATGTAATCTTGACTATCCTTTCTAACGTTATTTCATTGGATTAACGCACTTTTTGAACAAGACTACCACATAGAGATTGTATCAAGTTAATGCATAGAAATAATCACCACGTCTCATGCTTGTGGTCAATCATGATCTTTATCTCGACAAACGAGTCATTCAAACATTCAAGATTTCAACTTACAAGATTATGTATTAACTTCACAATTTTGACTTCATAAAACTATGACAGTGTATAACAATCAAATACAAGTCGGAACAAAGTCAAGAACACCCACACGTATTCTTTCACTCAACTAGATGTATCATAACAAACCAACCATATTCTAATCACCAAACCACTTCAAAATGTAATAAATCATTATAAACGTAGCATTTCAACAACTACGGAATATAAAAGAATAACTTACGTGATGATGGATTCGGAAGATGAGCTTGCAAGATTAGATGAGCAAAAAGAAAAATTTTGAGAGAATGGGGAAGCTTGGGCGGCGCCTATATGGAGCAATCAATAGCATTTTGTTCTAAGGGTGAAAATCTATTTATAGCCTAAGCCATGGGTCGGGTTTGATCCATGTAAAATTGGGTTAGGAGACAAAAAGGTATAAGTAGGCAGCACCTAATGCTTTGTCTATGCTTAGCATAGGCGGCACCTTTGTCACTGCCTAGTTGGGCATAGGCGGCGCCTTTGTCAATGCCTAGTTGGGCATAGGCGGCGCCTTTGTCAATGCCTAGTTGAAACAATGAGCATAGGCAATGGCATAGGCTGCGCCTATGGTATTGCCCAGATTTGCATAGGCGGCGCCTATGGTATTGCCTAGATTTGCATAGGCAATGCCTTGTCCGTTGCCTATGTGAGGCAGTGAGCATAGGCAATGGTATAGGCCTTGCCTTGTCCATTGCCTAGATTAGCATAGGCCTTGCCTTGTCCATTACCTAGATTAGCATAGGCCTTGCCTTGTCCATTGCCTAGATTAGCATAAGCAATGCCTAACCAATAGCATTTGCTCCATCATTCCTAGCTTACCACCCTTAGCATGGCTCACTTTCAAATCAAAATTTTAGGACTAATCCCCTCCTTTGTACGTCTTGCACCTACACTTAATCAAAAACAACAAACACGATTAGAAGGATGGGTTGCCTCCCACCAAACGCCTTAGTTTTGGTCGTGGCTCGACCCTTCTTTTTGGATTTTAATTGAACAAAAACAAACTCCTAGTAAAACAAAATGATTAAAACGATGGGTTGCCTCCCATGTAGCGCTTGATTTATTGTCGCGGCATGACATAGTCATCTCGATTACTTAGACTTCATCGAGATATATGGTGCATCATTTTCTGAATGGATTCAGACGACGCTGATGCTTAATTGTGGGCACCCAATCTTCTTAGAGATGAATCTTGTGCATACATATCCCAGGAGGGATACCAATTATATCATCAATAGTCCAATCAATAGCTCTCTTGTACCTCTTTAGAATAGAAATGAGAGCCTCTACTTGTTGTTCACCTAAATCAGCCGCAACAATAATCGGAAGTGTATCACCACTTCCCAAATATGCATACTTTAGGTGACTGGGTAGATCTTCCAATTCTAGCACTGGTGGCTCTTCAATGGATGGTTTTGCTGGTGGTGAGGATCGATTCTTAAGATCAAGGTCCAGCTTCTTAGGAGCATGAGCATAGGACCCTATTCCTGTTAGAGCACAAATAGTTTCTTCATAATCTTCTACATCCTCACGCTCAAAATTCAAACGCTCAGCAGACAATGGTTCAACAGTAGGCTGCTTTTCTAACGATAGTTCCTTCGCATCCTCATGATAAACATCAGCTATAGAAAACACATTCATATCATTTGGCTGCTTCATTGATTTGCATACATCAAAACGAACCACTTCGTCATTCATCCGAAACAAAAGCTCATTGGCTCGTAAATCAATATGCACACTTTCTGTTGCAAGGAAAGGACAACCCAAGATTATGGGTACTTCAGAATCTGCCTCGCAATCCAAAATAACAAAGTCTGCAGGAAAAATGAAGGTAGAAACCTTCACCAATACATCATATAAGATACCAACAGGTCATTTTACCGACCTATCAGCCATCACGAGCCGCATATTGGTTGGTGAAGGGTCGCCCAACCCCAACTTTCTGTAAATAGATAGCGGCATCAAATTGATGCTAGCACCCAAATCGCACAATGCCTTAGCAAAATCCAACGATCCAACTGTGCAAGGAATAGTAAAAGCACCAGGATCTGCCTTCTTCTGTACTAAAGACCTCGTGGCAATTGCACTGTAATGATGAACATTATCTGCCAGCTCGTAGCTTGCTGCCCGCTTCTTTGTCAAAAGGTCCATCATGAATTTAGCGTACCCAGGCATCTGTTCCAGCGCTCCACCAAAGGAACATTAATAGTCAGCTGCTTCAACATAGTCATGAATTTATTGAACCTGGTGTCATCAGCTTTCTTCTTCAGTCTCTGAGGAAAAGGTGGTGGTGGAAGGGGAATAGTTTTCTCCACCACTTTTTTTTTATCTTGCTTCAGATTATCAATCTTTTCAGGCTGGTGATGTCTAAGTGTAGTGTCATGAACGTTCTGACTTTCAGCTTCTACAGAATCATCACAATCTGCTTCAATCATATTCTCTTCTTTATTATCAACCACCTGCTTGCCTTTGGATGGATTTTCCAACACCTTACCGCTCCTGGTAGTAATAGCCATACATGATCCATCATTCCTTAGATTTTGCACGGTGTCGCTAGGTAGGGTGCCAGCTTTTCTTTGATTGAATATCGCTGATAGTTGACTCATTTGTTGTTCCAGCTGTTTTATTGCAGTGGAATGCGAGTCAACCAATTGATTTATTGAGGACAAATCATTTTTTACCTCAGCTAGTCCCGTGTTGGTTGCCTCTACTCCTTTCAAAAGCTTGGCCATCATGTCCTCCATGGACATCTTCCCAGAACTAGTTGCAACAGCTTTACAATTTCCAGGAGGGACATACAAACCGCTCCTGTCATTCTTATTCTTCCAATTCCATTGGTCTCGGTCCTTGTATCTAGATTTTTCATAATAGTTTCGACCTTGGTTTCCTTGGGCATTGCCTCGAAAACCCACCTGATTATTCAAATAATTTGCTTCCTCCTCAGAATCGGATTCATCTCTACCCTGTGATACAACAGCCTTGACCTTTTCTGTCTTTCCTGATAATAAATGCTTGGTAAGAAGGTCCATTTGCGTTTTCATGTGAGCCATATCTTGGTCACGTTCCTCTTCTCTTCGCCTCTGTTCTGCTGTCACGCCAGTAGATACAGTAGAGCTTGCTACCTCAGAATCCCTGGTATGCCAAGCTCTACTCTGCTTTGTCATACGATCCAGCATATCACCAGCCTCAATAAAAGTAAGGTCCATGAATGACCCACCTGCAGCATTATCAACCACTGGCTTAGTCACCGAGATCAAAGCCCTATATAATATTTCCATCAAGTGGATATTGGTCATCTGATGATTTGGGCACCGCGTAAGCTTCTTCTTGAACCTCTCCCATGTTTCGTGGAGAGCTTCGGTTGGAAGCTGTCTGAAATTGCTTATCTCATCTCTCAATTGTGCCCTTTTGGATGGCGGAACGAATCTTTTTAGGAAAGCGTCTTTCAGTTGCCTCCAATTGGTAATAGAGTCAGGAGTCAGCCCATTCAACCATAGAGTTGCCTCTCCAGATAGAGACAATGGAAATAAGTATAGTCGAATTGCATTCTGTCCAACTCTTGGATTGTCAAACGACTTGCATGTTGAGATAAAGTTGATCAGATGCATATTCGGATCATCGCCTGCAAGTCCACCAAATAACCCTTTGAGTTGTAATAGCTGGATCATGGTGCTGGTGATATTGAACTTGGCTCCGAGTGCCAAGGGTGGAGGAATAATAGCCCCTGTGGCACCAGCCCCATCCATGTCGTCATCATCATCATCAAAAGTGACTTGCACAGCTCGGCGTTCAGGTCTCATTCTCGCTTGACGATCTCTGTTGTTCACAGGTGCTACCACCTCATCTGCACGCCGTGGATTAAGTAACTCATCATCACCCAGGTCCTCATCATCAGGATTTGTTTCCCGACCTAGGTTATCAATATTCTGTTGATGCACTTGAGCAGCTGCCAATGCAGCTAACCTAGCCTGCTCCTGTTGAGCAGCCCTTCTTTCAATGTCACGTTGTGCATCCATTCTACCAATAAGTTGTGGTTCAGGATTTATAGGTAATAATGGCTGACCAGATCTTCGTGTATTTGGCATGCACTCTACCAAACCTGAACAAAACAAAAACAACAAACAAAAAGTAAAATTTGAGAATCTTTGACCAAAGGGTCTAGTAACTATCACAAACTTAGTTGACAACTGTATTCCCCGGCAGCGGCGCCAAAATTTGATAACGCCCAAATTACAGCTCTCGTTAGAAAGTGTAAGCGGTCGCTGTTAAATATAGAACCCAACTGGGTTGGGTGTCGAATCCCACAGGGAATACTTGGTCACTAAGTGTTGCAATTGTTAGTAGACTGTTGGTTGAAAATTCCACGGAAAAGGGGGGTTTTGATTTAGGCGTGAATTAATAATATCAAAGTAACGAATGAATGATTTGTTTAGTAAAGGTTAATCACAGAGAATAATAAGTTAGGGTTATGTCCACCTTGTAGTTTCTACTTCTCTATTAACTATGAGTAATGCGGAATTTAGACATGCATGCACTTATAGAGAATCATATTCTAATTCTAAATCCAAGTGTTTCCCAACCATCAAGGATTTATTTCACTTTAGCTCTCCCTAGCCTAAAGTGTATAACAAATGGTACAAATTCTCCAAGAAGTTAATCCGGTTAAGGCATTAACGTGTAAATAGAGGTTAGAAGCCCTATTTCCTTGTCACACTCTCTTTTCCAAACATGTAACTTTTCTCCCGAATAAGTTAATGCTATAATGGCATGTTCTCTATGTTTGCAACCATGAGAATTTAATTAAAACGAAGAGAGTAATGATATAAGTAGCATACACATCAAGAATTCACAAACTCATAGCAACAAATAGTATCTTACAAGGTTTCCATAACCCTAACAGAGAAGTTTAGCTACTCATGGATATGACGGAAATCAAAATAGACATAATCATCATACCACAACCTAGAACAATCTTGGCGATGGAAGTGATCTTAGCGTCACAAAGAGAATAACGTTTTTTCTCTAGCCGTTTCCAAGTGTGAGCCGTGTTTCTCTGTCCAAAACTTACAGAATCTGTAAACTGAATAATGACTAATGATAATTGATCAATGCTGCTGAAAAATTCAGCAATAGGGTTTTTATAATATCCTTGTCTACTAAGTTACTGCTGTATCCCTAAGTATTTAGAAATACTAATTTTGCCCGGGACAAATTCTCCATGCATCACATTCAGTCCAATAGCTTCCAAAAGCTGCCTTCCCTCTTATATGAAGTTTTCCTTTGCTGCCTAAAGGTCCACAAAGTGCTGAAATCTTCATCATTAATACCTGAAAACATGCTAATCACATAGGTTAGCTCACTTAAAGGAAAATGGACTAAAAGTGCAGGAATTATATATTTTAGCCTCAAAACTTAGCTAAAATATGGGTAAATTATGGTTCTTAGGGGTATAAATACGCCCAACATCATTGCCCCTTCCTACAACATCAATTCACTTTTACTTATTAGGTCTCAGGTGATTAGATGGGATGTGGGGACTAAAAGGTGGAGGTAGAAGGATCCCAAATCACTGTCATTTCTTTTCCCAATTACAAACTCCTTATTAGAGATGGATGCAAATATAGGCTATCCTAAGATATTGCAACTACTTGAGATTAATTATCGTAAATAAGATCAAGATACATGGATAAACTCTAGAATAAAAGAGTATCACACTCTTTTTATATAGCTAATCCTCCAGGGTTCCCACAACCCTAGTCAAGTAGATTAGCTGCTCATGTTTTTGAAAGAAACCATGATTATCAATGAATAACACATATAATTAATTGCACTAGAAATAAGATGAATAAACTCCAATTTCTTGAATTGAATAAAAACCAAAATCTCAAGAATAATTGTAAGAGTATTGTAAAGTACTATAATGAAGCACAAAAGAGCGTAACCTCATAAAAGATAAACCCTAGGAATTTATAGTATCTCCAAATAACATAAAAATCCTAACAAAAATAAGAAAGGTAAAGTTACATCGGTAGTCGGTACGACTCAATCTTCACTTGTACCAACATCATACGAGTCTTACCCTACCTTCTCCTATCCATCCCAGTGTCTGTTCTCCCAAGGCTTTAACTTTCTATTTAGAATACAAATTTTGCTTATGAGTCGTACTTGGGTGTACGACTTGTGTCCTTCACTCATATCCACCTGGGACTTTTGTCTTTCCAAGATCAGAACACTGGTTTGTGTACGGGTTCCCTATATGATTCATACTCAAACATCTAACTCGTATACTTCTGAGACTTCAACTCTTTAGTAGTAGCTTAATTTTTGTTATGCTTACTACTACTATGTACGACTTGTATCCTATCTTATGACTCAGATACTTGAGTCATATATTCCCCATACTTATCTCCTCAATATGGCTTTTGGTTTTGTTTTGTATATGATTCAATATATGAGTTGTAGAGGATGTTTACGACTCAAGAACTGACTTGTATCCTAATCAAATTTGCCTTTTTCACGTATTTTCTTCTCTTTTTATTCAAACACTATTGTAGTCCTATTTCACCTGCAATATACACCAAAGTACATCATATCTAAAAAAATATCCTACGTTAACCCATAAATTTGCAGTTTTAAGCATCGAAAGTGACGTGTTTCCATGACACATCATCTATTACCACTTGGAATGAATTATGTAAGAAAATTTTAATTATTTATTTCCTTCATATAGGATGTTTCAGCTTAAAGATGAAATATATAATTTCAAATAGCTTCACTCAAAGTCGATATACCAAGCTTTGTTTTGATTTAAGGGATGAGCTCACTGGGGATATTCTATAAAGCCCTGAACATCATTCCCTGATCCATGACGAACATAATAACTAGAAGAGCATTCATGAGATTACACTGGGAAGCAACTTCTGAGGTTCTAGATAAAATTTATCTCATTAACTGATGGTAGCATACTCGGGAGGCTTAGAGAGGTACTACCACTTACTTCATTGGAGATTTTGGAGACCGTAGAGAAGTTGATAATTCTATGGTGCAAGAAATTACGCAGCTGAGGACTGATATTTATTGCTTGACAAATAATTAACAACAGTAAATCTCAAGAAGGTAGTTACAATAAGTGCATAGGGTTCAGCCTCCAGATCTTATGAGTCTGACTTAAAGGAGGCGACTAAGTATCTTGATCAAGAATTGGCGAGTTTTTGAGCCAAAGCGCAAGAGAATAAAGTTGGAACTATTATGGAGATAGATACAAAGATTGTAGTAGGGAGCATGATGGTGAATTAAGGAGAAATGATGACTTAACGGAGAAGGGAGACAAGCATATTTTATCGAATAGCTGTGATAATGAATCAAGAATGGAGGAACTATTGAACAAACTGGTGAAGGGGCATGGAAGTCAGGAGTCTAGACTTAAGGAGATCAAGGCTGAAATCTCAAGTTTGACCCAAAAGGTTGAGTCTTATGCGACTACAATCAAGCAGTTAGAGACATAGTTTGGGTAAAGGTCTGCTACTTTAAATCAGAGATAGCCAGGTACCCTTCCAAGTAACACGGTCTAGAATCCAAAAAATAATGGTCACTACCTTGCTATCACCACTCAGAGGGGTAAGTCTACTATTGATCCCCCGGTGCCTACTAATGATATGCTAAAGAATGATAGTACTATGATTAATAAGACAACTACCATAGAGTCAGACAAGGCGACAGGTGCTGATATTAGTATTCGTGAGGATTAAAATAAGGGAAAGTATGATAAGCCTATAGTGAATCAAATTCCATGACCACTCCCACCTTTTTCTCAATGACTGAAATAAAAGAAAGAAGAAGGAAAGTTTAAAAGATTCATTGAGATGATGAAAAATCTAAATTTGAACATCCCTCTTCTTGAGGTGTTAGAGAAGATGCATGGATTTGATAGGTTATTAAAAGAATTAGTGACAAAGAAGCGAGAAGATAGTTTTGAGGCTGTTGGTGGATTGCACCATTACAGTGTAGTCACCTCTAAGTCTCTAGCCCAAAAAAGGGTGATACCAATACGTTCGAAATCCCATGTACTATAGGGACATCCAGATTCTCTAGAGATATATGTGACTGTGAATCTAGCATCAATTTAATGTTGTTGTCTGAATTCAAGATGTTGGGCTTGATCCCTCCAGACCCGACTACTATATGGTTATTGATGGCAGACTGCATAGTAAAGAAACCCGTGGGTATTTTATTTGATGTGTTAGTGAAAGTTGATAACTTTATTTTTCCTGCCTATTTTGTCATTTTAGATTGTAAGGTTGAATTCGAGATTCACATCATATTGGCAAGAACATTCATGTCCATGGGTAAAGCTATTATAGTTGATATGGAAAATAGGGAGCTCAAGTTTAGAGTCAATAACGAAGAAGTCAACTTCAATATTTGTAGAACAATGAAGAAACCTACCAACATGAGGGTAGTGTTAGTTATCCATTTTATTCATGATCCTGGAGATTATTACTTTGGGTACCTTGATGAATTCTGAGTAATCAAGGTACCCATATATTGCTGTAATATTAAATCAAGCACTGCATGGGAGGTAGCCCGTGGGCTTATTGCTGAAGTCCGAGTAACCAACATAGCCACGTCGTGCCGTGATATTAAATCATGTACTACATAGGAAGTAACCCATGGGCTTGTTGGTTAATTATAAGTAACCAACATAGCCATATCATGCTACGATGTTAAATCAAGCGATGGGTGGGAGGCGACCTACTATTTTAATGTTCACGTTTGTTTTTCTTTTTTGTAGGTGAAATAGAATAACTAATGGCCTGGAATACGTTAAAAAATTTATCAATTCATAATATTCTAGGTAAGCAAAAATTGTGACCAACTCACGAATGTCGTAAGTCTTACATGGGCCAGGTATGTTATGTATTAACTAAAAATATTGAATTTTGAGGATTTTTTTTGTTAATTTCAAGACTGTAACCTACGAACTTACTTACAGGGTCGTAAATTCCACATACAACCTCATAAGTAGCAGAGTAAGTACCAGAATACAAAGTTTAGAGAGTAGGAAATTTGGCCAAAAAGTAGGGCCTACCTACGGTGGACACCTACTGACCATAGGAACCACCTACGACCCGTAGGTGGCTAATCTTGGGCTTAATTTTTGTTTAAAATTTTGGGCCCTCCTTTCCTTATAATAACCCTAAACTGACCCCCCATGCCTATTTAAGCCCTTATAATCCATTTTTAACTTATAAATCCTCAAAATTCCCTTTTCTCTCAAAAAATTCAAACTACCCCACTTTTCTACACTTAAGAAAAGGCTAAAATAAGACTTGTTCTCGGTGCCAACTTGTTCTAAAGCATTAGGTACTCATTCAAGATTTGGTGTTGCTTGACTTTTCCATAGTTAATTTTTGTTCTTCAAATAAAATGTAATATTCTAATCTCCTAATAGTAGTATCTTGTGCTAAACATGAAATAAGTAAGTTGGTATGACTATTTTCATGCAAAAAATGTAGAAGCCATCATGCTTGTATATAGGCATTGTTCTCTAATTAACCTTAACATCATTCCCTCAACGAAAGTTGAATTTAAGAAGGTAGAGGAAGACCAAAAGTTTTGAATGCCAGTTTGTATTGAAAAAGTTTATTCTAGTTGAATGTGTGCTTATTGGACTTGTTAATACTAAGTATAAGTTTTAGGGATGCCAAAATTGAGGAAAATTTCAAAGTTTTCAAATTTTGAGTTTTTTCTTTAAGTTTTCCACTCCGTCACGATCTTTTGGATGCTAGCACTTGATTTTTCAGGTATACATGGCACCCAAGTCTTCGAAGAAGAAGGATGAACCTTCTAGGTGATAGGATGACTCTTTAGAGAGTAGTATCTTGAAGAAGGCATACCCAGTTGCCCCGTCCAGAGTAACCCTAACGAGGTTGACATGACCAGTAACTAGAGACTAGAAACATATTATAGCTGAGGCTTTTATTATGGCCAAATTGGGTGTTCCACTTGCAGAGAAATCACAGTGGGCAGACGACCTACTTTTACTCAGAATAAGACCAAGGCTGAGGCTATCCAATTCATATCTAGGCCGAGGATGAAGTCATCCAGGAGCTAACCACCATATACTCTCTAAACTTTTGAGGGTGGTGATGATGATGGAGATGAATATAATGATGATAAAAAGTTAGAGTCGGATATGGAATGAGAGGTAAATACACAGGAACCCCAGTCTGAAGAAAGGTCACAGGACGAGGACGAGTCTGAGGCCACAGTATAGGAGGAGTCATCAACAGTTTGTGCAAGCTTGTGGTTTTTACGAAACTTGAGAAGACATATAGTTGGCTTTAGAGAACATTTGTTATTCAGAGTGTTGGATTATAAAATAGACTTTGCCAGCAGATCTGAAATATCAAATTTAGGTTAGTAGCGGGGTTGGTTTGGTTTTATATATCATTTTGATCCTTTGTTTGAAAAATAGCACAAAAGGGTATCATGGGTTAATTTTGTGAAAATAATGCATTTTTAAAAATACTGTGTCACTATTGAGTTTGGAATATCGATATTAGCCTAGTAGTTTATATGGTTTTCTCTTATTGGGACCCTAATAAATCTAGAGGGCCCATTTGGAGAATTCAAAACCATGCAAAATCAGCTGGTGCACAATTGATATCTGGTGTATAGATCCTTCTTCAAGAATACATACCCTATCAACGAGCGTAGAGAAGGAACCATTTTTGGTGAATGCAATAAGGATATTGCAAATGTGAAGGCTTGATTCATCAACCTTTGTGAATGCAAATCCTTGGCCATGAATGCATAATCCATTTTATGAAAGACTAACTTCGACTCTTGCGATCATAAGGTAGTGATCTTGGGCGTATTTATATGTCCAAGCACCAATATTCACCCATAATAGGACTTGTTCTACGAGCTAAAATGTGTTATTCTTATTTTGTTTGATGTGTAATTTTATGATTTAGCTAATGGACATGACTAGTGATGCAGGGTGGATTTTTTATGGAATTGGATGAAATTGGATGCATGATGGGAAAGGAATGATGATTTATGCTTTGGGATTGATTGTATGAACTTGAGAAGAAGTGGATTGAGCTTAGAAAACATGCATTTGAAATCAGAAGCAATTAAAGAAGCAATGATAGGCCCGCGATGCGACCCCCATTCCCATAGACTGACCCACATGGCGTGACCCCTACTCCCATGGAATGACCAATGGAGTGCAACCCCTACCCCCCTGGACTAGCCTTTGCAACGCGAGGGTGTCTCCTCACTAGGAAAGAATCATCCTATAATAAAAGGAATGCTTAAAACACAATTGAGACTACTTTGAGAACGCACATCACGGGCAAAAATATTTTCAATAATTCTCTTAGGGTTCTTTGAACTTTATTATTCCAAGATTACTTGTTGGTAAATTTATTATTCATTTTTTATATTGATTCGAACATGGGTGGATAAACACCCTTGTTCTGGGTTGAGGCCGTAAACATGATTGGATTTTGATATTCTTTATCATAGTTTATTATTGAATTATCATGTGGGTTATTATTAATCTCTTGTGCTTACCATTTTGATGATTGCCCACCATTAAAATACACCGATATTCCTATGTGAATTTGAGAGGAGAATCATAGGTTAGAACAAAGAGTTTAAGGAGCAAGGTTCTTATTCTTTTATAAAATAAGAAATTTGAATTAGCGACTAGGATATAGATATACCTAGAATCCTTGTTTGGTTCCCTTGTAGGAAGATATCTTAGTTCATCTAATTGTTTTATTTCATCCCTGCTCTATGATGTAGTTGTAATGTCCAGTTAGGTAGAAGATTAGAGGATCGAGAGACCATGATCATACTCTAAACCTTGGGAATCAATAACCCGATAATCAACTAAACTACGATAATAATAGAGATTTTTAAGATTGTTAAAAGTGTCTCAACCCTAGAATTATCACTATTATTTTTTACAACCCTGCTTACGTTGCTATTGTCGCATTTTGTTATGTCTTTATTAATTATATTTTTACTTGAAACTTCACAATCATCTTTATATTTTAAAACACTTAATACATTCTTGTCGAAAACTAAAGTTGGTTGAATTGATAGTTACATAGTCCTCGTGAGTACTATATCCGACTATATTTGTCACTATATTACTTGTACGATCACATGCACTTGCGTGTGTGTTAGACCGCAATAAGTTTTTGGCACCGTTACTGGGGACTAGTATAATTAATAATTTTCTAAATTTTTAGTTTTTGATAATAAGCTTTAGTGTTAACGACTTGATCTTAGTGGCTGACTTTTACAGGACTAGCAAAGTATAAGACTGGCAAGAGATAGAGAATTGGTAGAGCCTTATTCAGAACCAGAATAGGCATTTTATTAGAGTATAAGAGCTCACAATCCAATTCAGTAAGTTTAAAAGAAGGAGCAAAGAGATACTAATCTCATTGATCCAATTGATCCAAATGCTGCACGTGGTCTAGCTCCAGCGATTCCAGCTACTCCTGCTTAAGTAGAAGTTAGGCCTATTCATGAAGTGGCCATCCCACTTATGAATTATTCTACTAATTGCATCCACAAGGTAAATGAGTGTAGTCGGTTTGAATTAAAGAAGAATATGGTACAGTTGTTGTGTTCGAGTGGACAGTTTGCAGGGTTCTCACATAAAGATCCACAATAGCACATATAGATTTTTTGGAAATTAGTAATACCTATATTCCTAATGGGGTATCTACTGATCATGTCAGAATGACACTTTTCCTATTTTCCTTAATTGGGGAAGCGAAGAGATGGTTATATGATGAACCACCAAACTCCATCACTTCCTGGGATGATCTGACTCAGAAATTCCTTATAAGATTCTTTCCATTAGGGAAGACACCACGCTTGAGAAGTGAGATTATGAGTTTCAGGCAAAAAAGAGGAGAAAATCTTTATTGAGCTTGGGAAAGATTTAAGGGTATGCTTAGAAATTGCCCTCACCACCATTAGTCTAATGATGTATTGGTTCATACTTTCATAGAGGGTTTTAAGACCAACACCAAGATTCTCTTAGATTCAGTAGCAGGTGGGGATACTTCTGAGAAGACTTATGATGAATTATATAGACTATTGAATCAGATTTCACTAGGGTATCTTGCGTGGAATGCTGACTGAAGGAGTGGTCCTAAGAAGATTGCTGGTGTGTTGGAGGCAGATTAGTCACTACTTTATAAGTTCGTCTTGCTGCACTACAAAATCAGATAACTAGTTAGTTCAACATTATAAAGTTGGGGATTACACAACCGGCAACAACAACTAATATAGTTAAATAGGTGAATGCATGGTGTGAGATTTGTCGTAGCAGTGAGCATGTAGCAGATGCATGTGCGGTTGATCTAGATTCTATCAATTATGTGAGGAATGTTAATCATCAAGTGAAGAAGAACTACGGTAACATTTACTATCTGAATTGGAGGAATCATCCCAATTTCTCATGGGGTGGAAATCAGGCACAGAACAATAATCAGTACAAGGGGCCAGTACAATAAAATCAACATTAGAAAGTGTAGAGTAATCAAGGCATAACTCAAACAAGAACTATAGAAGATCTGTTAAAATAAATTATAGAAGCTCAAGCATAGTTGGCAGCAGATATGAAGAGTCAACAATTGATTACAAAGAATTTAGAGATACATATTGGCCAGACTTCAGGAGCGCAAAAGACTAGACCTCAGGGCAGTCTACCTAGTGATACTGAGGTGAATCCAAAATAGGTAAATACAATCACTACTAGGAGTGTTTTGTATCTAAAGGAGTTAGACCCTAAGCAAGTAAATCCTAAGGTTAGTGATGGTGATATTGAGAAGAATGAGGAGAAAGTCATTGAAGAAAAACCTGCAAGTAATGAAACCAAATTAGAGAAGAAGACTCTACCTCTACCTTTCCCAAAAAGGCTTTGGAAGCACCAAGAGGAGACTAGTTACAAGAAGTTTTTAGAGCAGCTTTATGTCAATCTCCCTCTTGTGATATTTTACAGAGTATTACAAAGTATGCAAAGTATGTGAAAGACATAGAGGCAAACAAAAACCGTTTGACAGAATATGCTATAGTAGCACTTACTGAGGAGTGCACATCCAAGATTTGAAATAAATTGCCCACAAAGATGAAAGATCTAGGAAGCTTCATCTTCTAGATTACCATAGGATAATCCATTAGTGCTAGGGATTTATGTGATTTAAGGGAAAGCATCAGTCTAATACCCACATCTTGGTATAGAAAGATGGGTATTGGGAGTCCCAAACCCATAACTATTATATTGCAGTTAGCTGACCTTGCTAGGCCTGACGGGATCATTGAAGAGGTATTGGTGAAAGTGGGATAGCTTATTTTCCTAGTGGATTTTATTATTCTTGACTTTGATACTGATCCATCCGTTCCATTTATTTTGAGATATCCATTCTTAGCAACTGGGCAATCTCTTATTGTGTAGTTGTAGGAAAGATGACAATGAGAGCTTATAACAAGGTCAAAGTTTTTTATGTGTATAAGGCAATGAAGTTACCTTCTATATATGAAGAATTGTCTACTATTACAGTAGTAGACATTGAGTATGAGCTCCACCTTTTATTGTCTAATGACCTACTTGAGCGAGTTTTGATTGGGTATGATCTCTATGGTGTTTTTGAGGGACTTTAAATGGTGCAAATTATGGATTTGGCATTGATTGAAACTAGAGTTAATGAGTTTAAACCATTGAATAGACTGATTAGACCATCTCCAAAGGCGTCTATTGATGAAGCACCTAAACTAGAGCTCAAGTCTCTTCCTTCTCATTTAAAATATGCTTTCCTTAGTGATGATGAAACTTTGCCTGTGATTTTTTCTATAGGATTGTCTGATGTGCAGGTGAGAGAGGCATTAATGGTGTTGAAAAAAATAAAGAAAGCAATTGGATGGAAGATGTTAGATATCACGTGAATTAATCCAGCCTTCTATAAGCATAAAATATATATTGAAGAGATATACAAATAAAGTGTTCAACATCAGCAAAGACTAAATTTGGTGTTGAAAGAAGTGGTTAGAAAAGAAGTAATAAAGTGGCTTGATGCTATAATAGTCTATCCCTATTAGATATTAAATGGGTCAGCCCAGTGTACTGTGTCCCAAGGAAAGAGGGATGACCGTTGTGACTAATGAAGATAATGAGCTAATTCTAACCTGCACAGTTACCGGATTGAGGATCTATATAGATTACAAAAATTTAAATAATGCTACCAGGAAAGATCACTATCCTATTCCATTCATCAATCAAATGCTGGATTGTTTTGGTAGGGTAGGAATACTATTGCTTTCTAGATGACTATTCAGGGTATAATCAAATCACAATAGCACCTGAAGATTAAGAAAATACCATGTTTACCTATCCATATGGAACATACGCATTTAGGCGCATGTCTTTTGGCCTTTGCAATGCTCTAGCAATATTCCAGAGATGCACGATGGCTATCTTCTATGATATGGTGGAATAATTTGTAGAGGTATTTATGGACGACTTTTCTGTATATGGTAACTCATTTGATGTTTTCTTGCAGAATATAGATCGAGTCTTAGCCCATTATGAAGAGACAAATCTTATAGTGAACTGGGAAAAGTGCCACTTTTTGGTCAAGGAAGGAGTTGTCCTTGGTCATAAGGTGTCACATGAAGGACTTAAAGTAGATAGAGCCAAAGTTAAAGTTATTGAAAAGATAACTCTTTCTATATTAGTGAAGGGAGTAAGAAGCTTTCTTGGGCACGCAGGATTTTATAGGCGCTTTATCAAAGACTTTTCGAAGATCGCAAGTCCAATGTGAAAGTTGTTGGAAAAAGAGGCTAAGTTTGATTTTGGGACTGAATATCAGTAAGCATTCGAGGGTCTGAAGAAAAGGTTGATAGAAACACCTATGTTGATTTCTCCGCCCATTTGAGTTAATATGTGATTCCAGTGATGTGGCTGTATGGGAGGTGTTAGGGAAGTGAAAAGAAAAGGTATTTTACTCTACTTACTATGCAAGTAAAGTATTTGATGCATCCCATGTGAATTACACAGTCACAAAGACGGAGATGTTAGCGCTCGTTTTTGCATTCGATAAATTCAGATCTTATTTTATGGGTACCAAGCTAATCGTTCATACAAACCATGCGGCCATCCAATATTTTTTTAACAAAAAAGATGCAAAGCCATGGTTGATCAGGTGAATACTCTTACTGCAAGAATTTGATCTAGAAGTTCGTGATAGAAGAGGGATTTGAAAATCAAGTGACGGATCATTTTTCAAGGCTTGAGAGTCATGATCACATTGCTGATGATACACTTTGCATCAAAAAAGAGTTTTCGGATTAGAAATCATTAGAACTATATGTTTTTGAGATTTCTTGGTATGCAGATATTGTGAATTTATTAGTAAGTTGTGTTTACCCTCCCGAAGGTACCAGTCAATAGAGGAAGAAGCTATTACATGATTCTCATATATATGTATGGGATGAGCCCCATCTCTTTAAACAAGGTACTTAAAGGATTGTACGCAGATGTGTTTCCGAAGTTGAATCTAAGCAAGTGTTTCAAAATTGTCATTTATCTCCTTATAGGGGCCATCATTGGGGGTGAGTGAACACCTAGAAAAGTGTTACAGTCAGGCTTCTTTTGTCCAACATTGTTCAAAGATGCAATTTATTTTATAAGAGGATATGACCAATGTCAAAAGTTGGGGACAATATCACGGTGCCATGAGATGCGCCTAAACAATATTCTAGAGGTTGAGTTATTCGATGATTTAGGTGTAAATTTTATGAGTCCATTTCCCCATCTTGTGGCAATTTGTAGAGCATGGTGGCTATTGATTACGTATCTAAATGGGTTTAATCTGCCTCCCTTCCCACAAATGATGCGAGAGTAGTTATGAAGTTTGTCAAAAAACATATTTTCTCTCATTTTGGCATACCTAGAGTAACTATCAGTGATGGAGGTACGTATTTTGTGAACACTTAGTTTAAAAATTTGTTGTCTAAATATAGTGTTAGGCATAAAGTGGCCCCAACGTATCACCTGCAGACTAGTGACTAAGTAGAGGTGTCTAATCGAGATATTAAGCAGATTCTATATAAGACCGTAAATGTACAGTGTAAGGATCGGTCAAAGAAGCTGGATGATACATTATGGGTGTATTGGACATCCTATAAGACACCTATTGGGATCTCTCCTTATTGCTTCGTTTATGGAAAGGCTTGTCATTTGCCTGGGGAGCTTGAGCATCATGCTTATTGTGATGTAAAGAAGTTGAATCTTAATATAAAGGCTACTGGAGAAAAGATATTGTTCCAACTGAATGAGCTTGATAAGGTTTGCTTATATGCCTATGAGAATGTGAGATTATACAAAGAAAGGACCAAAGGATGGCATGATAAGGATATCATGAATCTAACTTTTGAGCTAGGACAACTTGTGCTATTGTTCAATGCTAGGTTGTAGTTATTTCCAGGTAAGCTGAGGTCCAAGTGTATTGGGCCATTTGAAGTTGTGAGAATGACTCCACAAGGTGTTGTTGAACTTTGGACCAAGGATAAGAGTGAATAATTCTTGGTGAATGGATAGAGACTGGAGCATTATTGGGAAGATCATAGGGATCAACACAATACGTCCATCACCTTTGCAGATGAATGAAGTTGAGTCGTGCCACAATATTAACTGAGGTACTGCATGGGAGGCAACCCACGAATGTAATATAATAGTATAGTTTATTTCTTATTTGTTAAAAGAAAAAGAAAAAAAGATATAAAGAAAAGAAAAAAAGTAGAAAAAGATGTGTCGTGCCATGTCCAAAACTAAGGTTTTGAGTAGGAAGCAACCCACTTTTTCTTATGTTATTTTGTTATTTTATTGAGTGTATGGGAATGGGAAACTCAGTAGCATGAGCGAGAATGAGAAGTAATGGGACGTTGTCAAAGAAAAGCTTTCGAGTAAGTAAAATATGCACTATAGAGAGGTACAGGGTGAAAAAAAAGGGAATGCAATACCCCCCCCCCCTAAAATGCTAAAATCCATGGCCAAAACAACAAATTCTAGTAGGTCCATGTGATGGGCCCACATCATAAGGCCCACTTCCATGAATTACATGGTGTGTCGCGAGGCCCAATTCGTAAGAACAAGAGCTGTGTCGCGATGCCTACTCTGATGCACTAAGATCTGCGTCATGAGACTCACACCCAAACTATGTAGAACCCAAAACCCGGTCCCCTAACTCCTCCTTCCCTTTAAATACTCCATTGTTTTCCCACTTTCCCTCTCCCGTAAGAAGCCTATCCCCCATTTACTAAGCTAAATTCTCTTTTTTTTTGTGGTATTTTCAATCAAACAAGAAAAATCTTTTCACTCATCTTCTTCAAGACAACAAAGGTAAGTTCTCATATTCTTATTCCTTTGATTTATTTGAGTGCAAGAAGTGAATTCATTTTAGGCATAATTGAAGTATACAATTGGTTTGCTTGATACTTAGTGTGATATTTTGAGTTCATAGAGAATTTTTTGCTAAAAGATTTTCGTGATGCTACATGTTCTTTGTTTGTTCCATGGTTGTGGAAATAGATTAATGTCATGAGTTGTTAGTGGAATATAGAACTTGTGGGTAGCTTTCATGATTGAATAATGCATAGTGAAGGTGTAAGTTGAGTAGTGGCACTTAATTTAGCATGTGGGGTGTACGTTGTAGACAAGGGAAGTCTAAGTACCTTGGGGTTATTAAGTTGCATTAACATGAGATAAACTAAGTGTGGGGTGGTTTGTAAGTCTCCACATACTTAGTGGTTGTGAAAAAATTGTGCTATGTGTGCCATTGGCTTGAGTTTATGCTTGACATTGTGCATGCACTTATGTAAAAGTGTTAAATTTGAAATAGGTATGAGTACATGTTGGTGTGGTTCTATTGAAAACAATGAAACATGTACACCTACTATTTTTTGATGAAGTAATGTGGATTATCAATGCCATAATATTGAATAATGGTTTGAATTAATGATTTCTTGATATCTCAGGAGTAGTGCTTATGTAAAATGTATGTTGAATAGGGGAAGTCTGAGTACCCTAGTTCTCATACTTATGCATATGTGCTAGCAACTAAGTAAGGGGTGTCTTCAACACTTTCTCACACTTAGTGTTTGCTAGTTCAAAATAGTTGCATTATTCGATGTGTTTGCTTAATGTTGTGATTAACAAGTAATATGTCTGGTTAGCAGCAGAAGGGTAAGACCTTGGATGGACCTTCTGAGTCGGTATGCAAAAGAAATAGGAAAATTGGTCATGTGCCTCTACCTCCGAATATCCCACACGAGCAATCTAGGAGGTACGACACTAGATGGGTTGTAGAGGATGAAAAGAAGTTGAATATAAAGAACAATGATTCTAAGTATTCTACAGACCAATTCATTGATCGAGCCATCTTATTGAGAGATTTCCCCAGTATGGTGTGCCGCATAGAGGAGCTTCACATAAACTTTTTATTTGAGCATCCGCATGAGTGCAACTTAATCTTTGTTAGGGAATTTTATACAAATTAGGAAACATACAGAGAGGGACTCAGAAGTCAAGATACGAGGCTAGGTGGTAACTTCCACTGCTCATTTTTTGAATGTCCTTCTAGGTACACCTGAGGTAGATTTTGAGCCTTTGAAGCAGATGAATATCAAACTTCCTTATGCAAATATCTACTATCTATTATGCGGGAAATACTCTAAATCCAGGGGGATACATCATAAAGATAGCAACATTCACCTTACATTCCCCTTCAGTCAGATGAACAGGGAGGCCTGCATGTGGGCAATGATTATCTAAACTTGTCTCATTCATGGGACACACATGACTGAGGTGACACATAATAAGGTATGTCTTATCTATGCTGTAATGAGTGATGATATTGATGTTACTATTGGTGTTGTCATCATTTTTTCTATGAAGAAGGAGAGGTTAATGTGATGCGTAGGTATGGTTTTGGCGGTTATTGATGAAGTTTCTGAGGGATCTTAGTATAGAGGAGGAGGACCTTGATTATAGGCCGCTAGTGGACACTTATCTGGTAGATATATCTCGTACTAAGGGGGTCACTGGGACTCATGGTCCAACATTGAATATGCCCAGGCGTCAAACTCAGAATGATGAGATCACAACCCGAATGTATGGGATGCAACTAATTTAGTTGAGGATAAAGGAATGCCCAGCAACACAACAGGATATTTGAGCTATTGATAATGACTATCCTCTTGGCTTTCATGCTAGGACTATGCTACGGATTAGCCCAGACTTTATAAAGTAGGTAGATGATGATGTGACTACTAACGAAGAGCATCAGCTGCGTAATTCAAATTTGGAGTCAGATGATGAGGATGACGCTGATGACCTAGACTTGGGAACTGAGGCCTATGGTCCAGAGTATGATGATGACATGGACGAGATGTGGCGCGAGAGTTGCTCCCCACCTCACATTTGGGTTATTTTCCAAGAACTGGGACAATGCTTCATTTTAATTGTGGGTGGTGGTATCTAATTCCTTGTACTCTTATTGTTTTATTTTGTTGGATATTTTTATTTTGTTGATGTTTTTATTTTCGTGTATTGTATTCATTCATTCAAACGATTCGGAACTATACGGTCTATAATAGTTAGTATTAATGAGATTTACTTAGTAGTAATTTGCTTATTAGTTGTGTTTCTAAATAGTTACTTTTTCTTAAAATAGGAGTAACATTTTTGTTTTTTCCCTCAAGGCAATTCGTAATAAGTCGTCATAGTTAGGGGCCCTCCACTATGATGGATGGATGGCGATCGTCTTAAGGGGAGTTAGTCATAGGAAATTAAGAAGTGATAAGAACCGAATCACAACTATATGGAG
Organism: Capsicum pubescens; assembly: GCA_030864215.1. Lineage (NCBI taxonomy): Eukaryota > Viridiplantae > Streptophyta > Magnoliopsida > Solanales > Solanaceae > Capsicum > Capsicum pubescens. The sequence continues at coordinate 146,347,107 of CM061546.1, read as the reverse complement.
AAATGCCTTGTGTTGGTCCATGTGGTTTCTGGACTTTGAACATATTTGTTTTGAAATAGAAGCATGTCATAAATTAAAAAGGGAGATAGTCTAGATACTTAATCTCAATAGGTGTAATTTTTGGTTTGTTGGGTTAAATTTGAATTTGACCAGTGCGATATCGGACACTAATAGGGATCCGACTTGAATCTAACATGAACCAAGTGTGAGAGAGGTGTTTAGTTATTCTATATGCATAGTGATGTCTAGAACTTGTCTGGTGTGCTTATAAAGCAAAATAAAGGATGTTGGGTTTAGGAAACGATGTAGGCATTTTATAGCTGAATTTTTAGACCTATTTTGCCTACGCTTGTCCATATTCCTAGTTAGCCCCATTGAGCCTATATCTTAATTTATATTGTAGCCTCATAAGTAGCCTATTTTCTTTTTCTTCTTTAACCATAATTTGATCCAAAAAAACTCCTAAGTACTTTAGTTGAAATTATTAGAAAAGGAGCAGAAAATTGAATAAGGATTATGGTGAAATTGAAGACATTAAGAGATTTCTATTCATGAGAGAGGAAGTCGGTATCTGTGGTAGTTGAGAGTATGAATTAAAGAAAAAAAAATGTTGAAAAAAAGTGGTGAATAGATATACTCCCGCCATATTTTATAATAAGTTTAAAAGGATAGGGCTAAAACAATAGAATAAGGGAAGGTTGTGAGAAAATATTTTTGTTTTTAATCTGATGATTTAAATATTTATATGATGTACTAAAGTTCATAGGGAGATTAGCCTATTTACCCAAATAGTTCCTAGCCGTCCCTTATCCTACATTACAACCTTGGAAGACTTAGTTGATCCTTCATTCCAACTTTCAAATATTAGTGGAGTAGTACACTAAGAGCAAGCTTATGGTTCATTGTCTATCTTGTATGAATCCTTTGTTGAGAGTGAGTGATTTTTTTATATTCCCATTCCATTGTATATTGTAAGATCTTGAATGAATGTGGGAAACTTTTTTGTTGTGATGGTGCATGTGGACCATAGTCAGGTGACTTATAATGTTCTATAAATAGTAACTTGATTGAGTTTGTCAGCAAATTGGAAGTTCACCTTTGAGGTAAGGATGTTTTTGAAAGGAATAATCCCATGTTTATAGAAGTGAATTGATATGTTTTGAGGAAAAAGTCATTGTTTAGTTTATGAGTGCCCAACATAATTATTTTGTATAGGTAGTGATGTTAAGCCTAACTGAATATAGTGTTGCTCGAAGTTTTCTGAGGACGAACAAGGTTCTAAATGTGGAGTGGTGATCTTGGGAATATTTATATACCCAAGCACCAATTTTCACCGATAGTAGGACTTGTTATATGAGATAAAATATGTTATTATTATTGTGTTTGATGTGTAATTGCATGATTTAGCTAATGGACCTAATTAGTGATGCAGGGTGGATTCTTGATGGAATTGGAAGAAATTGGATGCATGATGGGAAACAAGTGATGATTTATGCTTTGGGATTGATTGTATGAATTTTAGAAGAAGCATGCATTTGAAGTCGGCAACAATTAAAGAAGTATTGAACCGAGGAGGAGTAAATTTTTGGAAAAAAGGTGAATTCCAATGGGGGCTCACAATAGGCCCGTGGCGCGACCCCTATTCCCATGGACTAACCCATGCAGCGATACCCCTACTCCTTTGGAATGACCCATGTGGTGTGACCCCTACTCCCCTATACTGTCCCTCGCGACACGGAGGTAGCTCCCCACTTGTCAAGAATTGTCCTATTATAAAAGGAACACTTAAACACAATTGATACTACTTTGAGAATGTACAATAGTGGAAAAAAAACTTTCAATACTTATCTTAGGGTTCTTTGAACATCATTATTCCAAGATTACTTTTTGGTATGTTTAATTATTCATTTTTGATGTTGAATTCAAACATGAATGTCTAAACACCCATGTTCTGGGTTCAGGCTGAAAATATGATTGCACTTTTATATTCTTTATCGTATTTTATTTTTGAATTATTGTATGGGTTATTCTTAATCTCTTATGCTTAATATTTTGATGATTGGCCACCATTAAAATACATCTATATTCCAATATGAATTCGAGAGGAGAATTATAGGTTAGAATGAAGAGTTTAAGGAGCAAGGTTCTTATTCTTTTATAAAATAAGGAATTTGAATTAGCGTCTAGGATAGAGATATACCTAGAAGCTTTGTTTTCTTCACTTCCATGAAGATAGCTTAGTGCATATAATTGGATTATTGCATCCCCGCTCAACGATGGAGTAGTAATGTCCAGTTAGGTAGAAGATTAGAAGATCAAGATACCATGATCATACTCTAAACCCTGCGAATTTAAAACCTCATAATCAACTAAACTACGATAAGAATAAAGATCTGTAAGATTGTTTAAAGTGTCTCAACCTTGTAATTATCACTTTTATTGTTTACAACCCTGCTTACGTTTCTATTGTCACATTTTGTTATGTCTTTATTAATTTTATTTTTACTTGAAACATCACAATCATCTTGATACTTTAAAACACTTAATACATTCTTGTCTAAAACTAAAGTTGGTTGAATTGCTAGTTACATAGTCCTCGTGGTTACAATATCCGACTATATTAGTCACTATATTACTTGTACGATTGCATGCACTTGCGTGTGCGTTAGACCAAAATAGGTAGGGTCTGCGATCGTGAGGTATTGTCCACTGACCAATATAAATACTCCATTTTTGGATCTCCAAGCTTCAGAAAAGGCAATTTGCAAGGGTTTCAACATTGAATTTCTTGTGGGTAACTTCTAAACTCATAATTACACTATTATCCATTGATTAGATCTTCAAAAACACCTTTAAATCATGATTCAGAAACATTTTTCTCTCTCCACCCTAAGCCGCTATTCCCTTCTCAGAATACGACAAAATAATTCAATAATTAATAAAAATTCAGCATTTAACCCTTTTAATAATCCTTTCTCTCATAATTGCCTTCTAGGTCCCTGAACTAATTATAATTGACAAACTAGTCTTGGACATAGTTTCTAGGCGCCACATTTGGTCCAGGTTGCTACTCTCTCTTGTGTCATATGCCATCCGCATTCCATAGTCGCATAATGTCTTCATCTACCTCATTAATACATGAAATCATGCTAATCACATCGGTTAGCTCAATTAAATAGAAGTAGAGTAAAAACATAAGAAACTAGGCACTTTGTTCTCTAAACATAGCTAAAATATGGATAAATTATAGTGCTTAGGTGTATAAATACACCCAAGATCACCACCCCACACTTAAAGCTTTGTTCGTCCTCGAACAACATATCCATTTATACATACTACACAAGCCTTAGCACCCACAAAGGAAGACAAGATGCTCAAATAGGCTAACACAACAATTATGAACAAAAAGTAGATTCAAGAATCATTACTAGAGACAACCTACCCTCAAGAATAGACTCATTAAGTTGGCAATTTCATGCATGTCATTTAATAATAGAAATCATATAAATTACCTAACCTTAATCAACTATGTGCCCTCACAACAAGAAAGTTACTCATAATCACTCACAATCACGCAATTTCTAACAAAATGGGTACAAGAATCAAGTTGCGCTCACTCTCACTAAGAATTCTCAAATTACAACTGATGACCATATGCTTGCCCGTAGTGTAATACTCCACTAATATCAGAATGCTAAGATTAAGATCATATAGGTCTTTTACGGGTTGTAATGTAGGCTAAACGATGGGTAGGAACTATTTTGGCCAGAAATAGTGACTATCTTCCCTAAGCGCTTTAATACACTACATTATGTAACTAAGACCAATCTCTAACAACCAATTTCCACTCCTTCTATCTTCACAGATTTGCTTTTCACCCCAACTCATTAAGCTTAATTAATAACACTATGGTGGGAGTATGCAACCCTTTCAAATATTTTTTTTTTCACCCTTTTCATGTTATGCACCCCTATAATAGCCACCCTCAACTTAAGCGATTTGCCTTAGTTGAGGTGCACAATGTCCAAGAAGGACCAGGGCCAAAACAGGTTCATTGTAACATGTTCGAGATAAAATTTGGAACTTTTTAAACAATTTTTGCTACTCCCAACCACATCAATTTCACACGCCAATAACTAGACTTTGGGGCATCAATTTCACCTTTTTTCTCTAATTGTCAAACTCCTAACTCATATTAATTTTACATTAAAGCGCTTAGGAGCTTTTGGATCAAATTACGGTCTATTAAAGAATGGAATAGGCTACATATGAGGCTAACAAAAGAACAAGCTAAAGGCTAAATGAGGCTAGCTAAGATAATGTACAAAGGTGGGTCAAAAGAAGGTATGAACAATGGCTATCAAAGAAATTCCTAAAACATCTCCTAAACTCACAATCTTTATTTCGCTTTGCACACACACCAGGCAAGTTCTAGCATCAGTTGTAATAAGGAATATACAACAGTCTTACACACTCATGGCACATGGTCAACTCAATTAGGAGCATTATAGATTCTCAACCTAACAGTTACATGAATTCAAATAAACCAACAATCACCACAAGAGTCACAACTAGAGCCTAGGTGTTTCAAATATAATGATCCATCACATACTTATGTTATAATGTCATGTGATCCATAAGAATAGCTACATGCAATTAAATGACTAATTTTCTCTTAAGATGGTCGTCATCCATCCATCATCGAGAAAAGCACCTAATTAAGACTAAATAACTAACAAAATGAAATAAACAAAATAACTAATCCTATCAAGAAGTGTACCAAGAAGAAGGTCCTATTTTCTTACAAAACAAGTAGCAAAGTACCTAGCCACCCCACACTTAAGCTCAGCACTATCCCCAGTGCAAATAACAAGATAAAGAACCTGGCTAGTAGTACTTCTCATCCATATTAGGAGTCATGACACCTGCATGGAGATCATTATTGGAACCATTTTTCCTGTACTCATCACATCACCCATATCATCCATGTCAGTCACACAATTAAATTATCTTTCAATTAAGATGGAGATGGTGAAGTCACCACCCCATACTTAATTTGTTAGTATAAACCAATTAAGTGTTTTTATCGGGTACTCAGACTTCACCGACATACACTTTGACATGGTGCATCAACATTAGTCATAATACAATTCATTCACTTCAATTCCCCCAATTCTATTTCAATGAAGCACTTTTTGAATAGAATCATGCTCTACACTTTCAACCATATCAAGATATACAAAACGCCATCACTTTCACAACATCACCATGGCAATAATTTAATTCATAATCCTTAATAAATCACTTAGCTATAACATAGAGTCACAATAACTAATGATTAAGAAAGTAAAACTTACCTTGAAGATGAAAGTTTGGTGAAAGAAAAGGAAAATTCTTGAGATAGTTAATGTTGAAAGACAAAGAGAATGGAGAGAGCAATCTTATGCAGGTTAGGGGTAAAATAAGGATGACTTTGGGCATTCATGGTGTGGATTCTATTAAAGGTTGAGATTTGGTTCGAGTTGATCCAATAAAAAAATAAATTATTAGGCCAAACTTACACTGATAGGTGACGCCCATGAAATCGGCTAAGCATAAGTAGGCGGCGCCTAACCTATCGCCTAAGTGAGGCAGTGAGCATAGGCAATGGTATAAGCGGCGCCTAACCTATTGCCTATGTTGATATAGGCGGCGCCTAATCCATCATCTACGTTGACATAGGTGATGCCTAACCTATTGCCTAAGTGAAGAAGTGAGCATACCAATGGTATAAGCGGCGCCTAACCTATCGCCTATGTTGATATAGGCGGTACTTATGCCATTGCCTATATTGATATAGGCGGCACCTAACCTATCGCCTAAGTGAGGCAGTGAGCATAGGCGATTGGAAATGCGGCGCACTCTTGGTCGGAAAGGTCCATACCGCGGGGGCTTCTCCCCCGCACCCCCATCGAGGTCATTGGTGGGCTTCGGGATCAGGCCTATCGGCCCGATCCCTACGCTACCACCACAGACCTCATTAAAAGTCACAAAATAAAGTCTCACCGCGAAACTTTTTCGATCGGATTAACATAATTTGAGGCACGACTCTAATGCAAATCATACTTGAGCCTTACACATTTGACCACTCCAACTTACCTGTAATGTTCCCATCACTTCTAAACTTACCACTATTGACATAGCTTAATTCCAAATCAAATTTGGTACTAATCTCCTCCTTAGTACTTCATGCACCTACACTTACTCAAAAACAACAAAAATGATTAGAAGGATGGGTTGCCTCCCACCAAGTGCCATAGTTTCGGTCGTGGCTCGACTCTTCTTTTTGCATTTTTGTTTAACATGATAAAGTGAAAATTAAATCATAGGTTGCCTCCCATATAGGGCCTGATTTAACGTCGCGACATGACTCGATTATCTTGACTACTCAGACTTCGTCAAGATACATCGATGATACCATTTGTACCTCATTTGTTGGATCAAGACAATGCTTTGTTCCTAGTCCAAACACTTTGAAGTCACTCACATCCTTACTTGCAAGTTCAACCAAACCATCTATGGTCTCCACAAAAGACATATCCTTAACTGGTACATCTCGCTTATCTTCATAGAATACATCAATAATTGAGAAGAAACTCATCTCCTTTTATTGTTTCATAGACTGATATACTTCAAAACTAACTTCTTTCTCATTGAGCCTAAATTTTAGCTCATTCAGCTCCATGTCAACTAACACTCTCCCAGTTGCTAAGAACGGCCTACCCAAAATTACGGGTACTTCAAAGTACACTTCACAATCAAGAATTACAAAGTCGGAAGGAAATATAAAATCAGCAACTTTTATAAGTACATCATGTAGAATCCCAATCAGCCTTTTTACCGATCTATCCGCCATTAGAAGCCGCATATTGGTGGGCGTAGGATCTCTCAAACCCAGTTTCTTGAAAACCGTCAATGGCATAAGATTTATTCTTGCCCTAAGATCACAAAGGGATTTTTTAAACTTTAGCAATCCAATTGTACATGGAACAGTAAATGCTCCCGGATAAGCTTTTTTTTGGACAATAGATCTTGTAGCAATAGAACTACAATGATGAAGATTGTCTACCATTTCGTAGCTCACAGTCCTTTTCTTCGTCAACAGGTCTTTCATAAACTTAGCATATTCGGGCATCTATTTCAGTGCTTCAACTAAGGGCACATTCACTGTCAACTGCTTCAACATAGCCATGAATTTGCTAAACTTGACATCATCTTCTTTCTTCTTTAATTGTTGTGGAAATAGGGGTGGTTGCCTTGGGATTTCAGTTGGAAAAACTTCTACCTCTTTTCTTATGCCTTGCTCCATATCACTAACATGTTTCTGCTTGGGTGGTTATTTTATTTCTGAACTCTTCTTTTCTGAACCTCCCAACTTCACAGGCACCACTGGAGATTCATCAATCATCTCCCAATCTATTTCAACTACATCAGTATGAGAGGATGCTCCCAATGCTGGACTGGACAACATCTTACCGCTCCTAGTGGTAATGGACATACACGATCCATTATTCCTCAAATTTTGAACTGTATCACTTTGTAGAGTCCCATTCTGTCTTTGATTAAATGTTGTCAATAATTGGCTCATCTGTTGCTCCAGTTGTTTAATAGCAATTGAGTGCGAATTTACTAGTTGACTCATGGAAGATATGTTACTCTTCATGGTAGTCACCCCAAAATTAGTCGTCTCAACCCCCTTTAATAGTTTCTCCATCATGTCCTCCATGGATATTTTGCCTGAACTGGTGGCAGCATTATCACGACTTCCAGGAGGTACATACAGTCCACTCCTATCATTTTTATTCTTCCAATCTCCTTGATGGTTCCAACCTTGGTTTCCTTGACCACCAGTTTGGAAACCCCCTCCTCCCCCGATTATGCAAGTAGTTAGCCTCTTCCTCTATGTTCGATTCAACTCTCTTACCGTGGGCCCCTATAGCTTTTACCTTTTCTACATCCCCTGATAGCAAATATTTTATGAGCAGATCCATTTGGGTTTTCATGTGAGCCATATCCTGATCACGCTCCTCTTCTCTCCTATGCTGCTCTGCTGATATTACACTAGACCTATTATTGCTTGCTACCACAGAATCTCTGGTGTGCCAAGCTCTACTTGTCTTAGTCATCCTTTCTAACATGTCCACAGCCTCAATAAAGGTGAGCTCTATAAACGCTCCTCCTGCAGCATTATCCACTATTGGCTTTGTAAGTGAGTTCAAAGCTCTGTAAAAGATTTCCATCAAATGTTCGTCAGTCATCTTATGGTTTGGGAATTGAGTCAACTTCTTTTTAAAACTCACCCAAGACTCATGCAAAGCTTCATTGGCCAATTGCCTAAAGTTGCTGATCTCATCCCTCAACTGTAACATTTTGGAGGGTGGAAAGAACCTTTCTAGGAAAGCTCCTTTCAATTGCCTCCAGTTTGTTATAGAATCAGGAGTCAGCTCATTCAATCACATCGTTGCCTCTCCAGATAGAGACAGTGGGAACAATCTTAAACGAATAGCATTCTGTCCCACTCCAGGATTATCAAATGACTTACAACTACTGATGAAATTCACCAAATGTAAATTTGGATCATCACCAGGTAATCCACAAAAGAGTCCTTTCAGATTCAGTAGTTGGATCATAGTACTAGTGATGTTGAATTTCACCCCAGGAGATAGTGGTGGTATAATAATTTCCCCTATAGATCCAATTCCATCTAAATCATCCTCATCATTGTCAACATCAAACTGTGCAGCTTGACGGTCTGGTCTTCCTCTGAATGGACGATTTCGATTTATAGGTGCAACTACCCCTGCTGCACGCCTCCTATTAGCTGGTTCAATTAAATCATCATCTCCCAGGTCCTCCTCATCTAGATTAGGTACCCTACTTGGGTTATCTGCATTCTGTAGATTTAATTGAGCATTAGCCAAAGCGACTAATCTTCCAGCTTCCTGTTGGTTAGCCATTCTTTCAATGAGATGAGGTTCAAGATTGAAGGGTAATAATGGTTCTCCTGAACTTCTGGTTTGTGGCATAAACAACAATGAGCCTGTAATGAACAAAAAAACAAATAAACGTAAAATCAGGAAACTTGACTAATAGTCAATTAAAACACATAAACTCAATCGATAACCGTATTCCCAGGCAACAACGCCATTTTTTGATAACACTCAAATTACACCTCTCTTACGAGAGAGTAAGCGGTCGTTGTCAAATATATAAACCAACTAGGTTGGAGTCGAATCCCACAGAGAATATGGTGTTAATTAAGTTGTGTGCAGATTAGTTGACTTTTAATCATTCGTTTCCATAAAATAAATAAGGGGGTTTGATTCAGTTCACAAATTAATGGTTTCAGTTTAACGAGAAGAAATATGTGTAGTAGTATTCAAATTCAGAGAAATAGAAAGCTAGGGTTATGTCCACCTTGTAGTTTTCAATACTTTCTAACTATGGGCTTTACGAATTCATTCATGCATCGTTCTTACAGAAAAACGTATTGTACTTAATAACATAATCATAGTGTTTCTCAACCATCAAGGACTAATTCACTTTACTTCTCTCGAATCAAAAGCGTTTACCAAAAATAATCCGAAATCTCCAAGTAGTTAATCCTGCTAAGGCATTAACATATGAAATAGGGATTGGGAATCCTATTTTCTTGTCACTAATTTCTTTTCCGAACAACAACCTTTCTCTCGAACAAGTTCTGTTTTAAGGCACATCCTCTATGTTTGCAACCACGAGAATTCAAAATAAACGAAGAGAGTATGATGTAAACAAATCAATGCATAATGAATTCAAAACCCAAAGTAATAGATTGTATGCTACAAGGTTTCCATAACCCTAACTAATAAACTTAGCTACTCATGAATAAAACAAAAAACATCATAAATATATTCATCATACCAAAAACTAGAAGACAATCTTGGTGTACGAATAGTGAAACAAGAGAGAAACATTTTTCTCTCTCCACCCTAAGTCGCTATTCCCTTCTCAGAATACTACAGAATAATTCAATAATTAATAAAAATTCAGCATTTAACCCTTTTAATAATCTCTTCTCTCATAATTGCCTTCTAGGTCCCTAAACTAATTATAAATGACAAACTAGTCCTGGACATAGTTTCTAGGCACCACATTTGGTCCAGATTGTAGTTTCTAGGCGCCACATTTGGTCCAAGTTTCTACTCTCTCTTGTGTCATATGCCATCCGCATTCCATAGTCCCATAATGTCTTCATCTACCTCATTAATACCTGAAATCATGCTAATCACATCGGTTAGCTCAATTACATAGAAGTAGAGTAAAAGCATAAGAAACTAGGCACTTTGTTCTCTAAACATAGCTAAAATATGGATAAATTATGGTTCTTAGGCGTATAAATACACCCAAGATCACTAACCTTTTGTAAGACCCCGCAAATTTCTTAGCTTACGTTAGTCCTTTAAGCTTGTTAAGGGGATCCTAGACTTAGAAAATTTAAGCGAAGTATGAAGACTTAGAATTATTTTAGCCTTCTAAATTTAGAGGATTTTATTTTTGACCATCCCAGCCTTAGTTAGTCGATTTTTAAATCGATTCATGATCAGGGTTACTTGTAGGTCATCTCAGGCGAGTTTTAGATTTTTTGGACTAGCGTAAGGGCAAATTTGGATGCCTAAAATAGTGAAGGGTCGTGATAGCCCCGCGTCGCAAAGGCCAGTCTACCCAAGTAAGGATCGCGCCACGATGGATACTTGACTCGAGTAGGGGTCGCATCGCGATGGCTACTTGACCCAAGCAGGGGTCACGACGCAAGGGCAACCCTGTTCAATATTATTTTAATACGCATTATGGGGGAAAATGGGTCATTTTTGCCACCCTTATTCAGCCTTAACACGAAATTAATCAGCTTATAGGGAAAAATCTCATTCTTAACTCATAAAATCTCTCAAGAGCAAGTCCTAGACTCATCAAGTTCAAGAATTCAAGTCTCAAGAACTCACTTCAATCTTCTCGAAAGTAGTAAACAAGGTATGTGAAGTGTTCATCCAAGGGTCCCTTCCACCCTTGGAGTCCAAGAAACTATTTTTAAACTTTATGTTTATGGATATCATGAATTTCATGTTGGGTTTGATTATATCCATGTTTATAATGATTAATTGGGATTCTAATCCATGTCTTATAATACGTTTCATGTGAGGTTAATTGATATGTATTTAATATCATGAGGATCCATGTAAAACCCTCAAAATTGTCAATGGGGATTTGAATTATGATGTCTACTTGTTGTTTAGTATTATGTGCATATGTATGCTCACCAAGTTCTTGATAAATTACTCATGTGAACTAATAAGGGAAAGAGATTATGTCATGTTAGCTTATGGAAAATTTCTGCCTAAATTTCACATATTACATTATTATTATTATTATTTAATTATTGCAACAGGTACCTGTCATAGGTTAGCTTGTGGTCCTTCAGGATTATGAGCATCGTGTAGTGTCTGGGGTACAAACTCGGGGCGTTACAAACTTGGAATCAGAGCCTAAGGTTCAATAGATCCACTACAAGAAATTAGCCCTATGGCAATGGTTCAAAAACTATTCCAATAGATGAATAAACCATTGCCATAGATCTACCACAACGTCTAGCCAGGAGTTGCGCATGTGAGCATTGGGATAGATCTATCGCAAAAGTTATTGCAAAGATTATGACAACCGTTGCAATAGATAGACCTATTGCAATGGTTTTCCTAACCTCATATTGTGACAATTTGTATCGTCTGTAGCAACGGTTAAGAACCATTGCAATAGACTATATTGCAACGATGGGAAAAAGTTGCAATAACCCTATTGCAACAATTTTCGGATATCTACTGCAACACTTATTGATCTTTTGCAACGGTTTTTAACTACCTATTGCAACTCTTTTTGACACCTATTGCACGGTTTTTAGGTCTTTTGCAACATTCTTTTTCTACCTATTGCAACTATTATAATTAGATATTACAACAATTTTTTCCACCTATTCCAACTACTTCAAATACCATTAACAGTTCAAATACCAATTGAAATAAATCTACACACATCACAACAAAATCTTACATTTATAATTATCCAAATTAAAATATACAACAAACTAGTAATCTAAACCCAAAAGAAAAATGTTAAAGTCAAATGATCGTTAGTTTTCCCACATAGTATCAAATTCAATTGGCGATAAGTTTCACAAAATTCAAAATAAAAAAGAACAATATTAAAGCCTCTATTAACAATTAAAAAATCTTGTCAATTTCTTCATCACTTCTTTCTTCATTTCATTCATGATTTTGGACACCTATAAAAATGAATATATAATTTCAATTAATTAGCACTTAAATACATATTTAGTTTTAATTTAGAACATAGGAAGGACAACTATAAAAAGAATAAAGAGGGTGGGCAATTGTGTATAATACCATAACGAGCAAGGAAACAAAAGAAAAAAGAAAATAAACAAAGCTCTTCACTCACAAAGACTTCAAAAAAGCATCTTAGAGAATAAAGACTAACATATAACACCAACAAATAACAGTACCCTTATGGGATATCAATAAAACAAAGCACCTCATAGCTTCACAAGAGACAAAATAGCACAATGATTCATATTTTCTAATTTCTATAAGGTCAACATAAATGTTATTGTAATTTCTATCATCAAAATTAGCAATTAGCTATTTTTACTCTCGTCATAGTAAACTCTTCCCGGGTAAGAGCAGCAGCTTGACCAACAATCAGGAAAAGAACGTATAGTGTTATGTAACTATAGGAAAACAACTAGGTTCCAGCTTGTTCTCGTGGTTCATCTCATGCACTACACTTTTATCTTGCATTTGGTGTTATGCATACAACATGTTGAATTAGAACGTATAAATATATGAATGCCAAATGTATGGAAGGATAATTTACAGGTAAAACACAGAAGGATTTGGGCCATATCTAATAAAGCAAAACTGAACCATATCAAATGATCATGTTAGTGGATGTCAAGTATGGTACCTCCACACTTTTTAGGTCAGCACATGCATGAAATACAATATGATAAACTGTCAATTCCATATTTAAAAATCCACCAAACTAAAAATATACTCAGTAGTTGGGAGATTATAAAGTTCTTCAGTCACACCAATCATGGATCTTATAGGAACGTCACTAAGTTCTTCAACTGCTGACCAACCGTTGGATTGCCCAACTAGCTCAATAATCTACTCCAGGAAATAACAAAATCAAATAAGTTAAGAAATTATAAAAATGGAAAACTTGTAAAAACACATGGACGCACTAGTTGCTCACCTTGGAAGCTATATCATCCCTGACATGTTCCTTATTATTGTGAGATGCTATAAGCCCAGCATAGCAAAATTTATTCAGATCAAGACCAGTAGCAGTCATGTCCTGAAAAATTGCATACCTGCAATGATGAGTATATTACCAAGACAATCCATCACCTGCAAGCATCATCTTTATACTCAATCTTTGGAAGCTAACCTATAGCATTACATAGAGGACATTAAAACCTCTGCACCAAATTCTTCTACGGTCATTACAACATCGTTTGTTTTGGTACTCTTTGGCTGTTGTAGTGAAATGATGTTATAGAAAATATATAGTATAATATAACATAACATGAAAGATCGGTTCCATAGAAGACATGTCCATTATAGCAAAACAATCGGCTTTCTTGCCCTTGCGGTGTTATAAACAACAGTTTTACAGTCAGGAAGAATGTTGATGGACCACAGAGGAAGATCATATGGCTTATTTTGAAAGCTAATTTGAACTGAATATTTAGCATCATAGTTGGACAGGAATGCAGCACAAGTTCCAAATTTTGATCTATAGACATGAGCCTATGTTGGTCACAAAAATTATACACAACGTTAGAACAAAAATAATGATGATTACAATGACATATCGAGTGGTGGAACCAGGAACAAGACAAATGCCAGGAATCACTGTCTTCTCTGTGTTAAACTGTAAATAAAGTTTCATTATATCCACATGACAAAATAAAATGGCAGGTGGAACCAGGAACAAGCCAGAGTAGCATAGGATTTCATATGAGTAATAAATAGAAACAAATATTTATTGTCTATTAAATTAAAATCAGACAAACCAACTAACTGAAACTGAGAGAATAATAGAAATCAAGTAGCTTACACTATGTGATGGTTGTTCTAAAGGATGGTATAGTCGTGGAAATCCAATGTTGGGTCACACCAGAGGTAGAATTTTTCTTCTCTGCCTGTGTGAACACTTTCATTTCCATAAAGATTTGTCTACAGAACCCAATCCCTTCTCTTCTCATGCCCAAGTAATTCAAAGTCTAATTTATCATGGTTGTGTGGGAATATATCTGAATTTGAAAACTGAAAATGGGACAAAAAAAGAAGTAATTGGTCTTGCATTAGTCCTAATATTCAGTGAAAAAGAAATCAATAATTCAATCATATTTCCAGTTATGTGGAGATTAATTAGTAATACATACAACATTTGATTTCTGATATTGAACTATACATAACTTGCAGAGTCTAATACCAAAATTGTACTAGTTATGGGGCATGCGTGGTGTGAATTGAGAACTATGAAATCTCATTGTCAAATCAATCACACTAGAGGCAAAGATATTAAGATATTGTTGTTTCTTTTTCCTATCCTTCGAAGCCTACAGAGTTATTCGGTACATGTGTTGATGGAAAGTAACAAATATATTCAATAAAATTAATCAAAATGTGTCAAAGTTGAACAAGACTGCACAATTATATTAAAGATGAATTTATGGGGGCATGAATGAAACTTACATAAAAGGCAACAACAACTCCTAATGTAAAATGAGCATGCAATTTTAGTGCTGCATTAAAGAAACCATAGTAATATTTGTCGTTAGAGATCAGTCCAGAACCTGTGGAGGTACCAACTAATATGGAAAAAAAGTTATTAATATATATAATGATCAAAGTATGAACTTAGCCGTAAACATTAGTATTTTTGTATGATATAATGTTGTAGCGTACATGAAGACTTATCTAAGATAAGTTAAGCATTGGACACATAATTTAGTCATCGAAATACATGCACACAGTTTGAGCAACACAGTGCATTATGTCACTTGTGTATTGTTATATAGAAGTAGCTGAAGTATTTCTTCATTCCTTGAACTACAATGATTATATTTTATATGTTACAATTAGTTGGTTCCACTCATAAGTTATTTTTTCTCTAATTATGAAGCACATACCAACAAAAAGATTTAGAAAAGAAAACTACATTAAGAAACTTGTAACTAACTTAAACATCAATTACCTGGCGAAGAGAGAAATTAGCAATTTGTTGTTGGTTCTTTCCTGACCATTGAATAGCATCCATCAAGACATCCCACAAAATTTGCACAACCTCTATATCTGGTAACTTGGCATCTTTGACATGTTGCTTCATAGTTTCTATGACTTCAGATATAGCAACTTCTTCTGCTAGCTGAGTTGTTAATGTAGATTTCATTTTCTTGAGCCTCACCTCAAATATATTCTTATCATTATATTTCACCAAAGGTAAAAGGCCAGCTTTGCTGAAATAAGCAAGTCCACATATAAATTAGACATAAGCTAAAGTAAGATAGCTTGAATAAAATAACCATTCCCCCCTACCACACCTACTATCCCGATCAATCAAAATGGGGGGTGGGGATAACAACAACATACCCAGTATATTTCCATCAAGTGGGGTATGGGGAGGGTAAGTGTATGCAGTCCATACCATTACCTCACAAAAACCACAACACTATTGACATAAGTTTCAAGAACCATCAATAAAAAATAAAGCCCTTTTGATACACAAATTAGCTTCCAAGACATTAAGAGTCCACCAAAAGGCACATCATAATTATAACATACAACACATGACAATTAGCTTAAGCCACAAATAGGTTTATATACTATTCAAAATCCTATCAAAGAAACTTGTTTGTGTATGTCAAAATGATCAAAAGTAAAGTTGTTTTACCTCATCCCTATCATAATTGTCACCACTATGAGGATCAAAAAAAACATCACCCGTTATGATCTCAAAGAAAATTCAACCAAGGGACTACAAATATGCTGAAGTAGAATATTTAGCACCCAGGATAACCTCCAGACATCTATACCATCTTGTCTGGATATCACTTGTAAGATGTTTATATGTTCAACATGCATTATTTGCTTAGATTTTTTTTGAATTTTCTTTTTCTGGTTCTTCATCAAGTCACCGTTTAAGAATTCAAAAGCCTGACAAGTTAACAAAATGAATCTTTCCTCATGGCCATACTCTAAAACTTATTGAACTACATACCACTAATTTATGGATGCAGAGAATGGAGAAATAAGAATGAAGTTGCACACTTTAAAAATTAGAATAAAAAAAATGAGAGGCTTTCATGAAAGTCCTCAAAATCTTCTGTTCAAGTGAAGAGTAATGCCACATATGCGAGATTACAATAACAACTATAGAAGAGGAACGGGAGACCATCCCGTATCCCAGCCCATCCATCCAAATCCTCTAGATGAACATATCTCTCATGCCGAATTCAGAGCAGATTTAACCACCCTATCTCATTTTGTGGTATCCCAGAATTAATGCCCAGCTACTATTCTGGCCAACCCAGTGGCC
This sequence comes from Capsicum pubescens, assembly GCA_030864215.1. Classification (NCBI taxonomy): domain Eukaryota; kingdom Viridiplantae; phylum Streptophyta; class Magnoliopsida; order Solanales; family Solanaceae; genus Capsicum; species Capsicum pubescens. Next base: position 146,330,412 of record CM061546.1, on the reverse strand, counting down.
AATATTGCTGCTGCCAGGATTTAGGACTTCACCCGAATGAACCCTCCATCTTTTTTTGGGTATAAGTCAGATGAGGACCCATAGGAATTCCTTGATCAGCTATAGAAGGTTATGGATATTATAGGGGTGTCTTCTATTGAGAGCGCCAAGTTGGCCACATATAAGTTACAGGATGTGGCTTACTCTTGGTTCAAATAGTGAAAATAGGAGAGAGCCGTCGATGCAGGGTCCATAGAATAGGAGGAGTTTGCCACTGCTTTTCTAGATGGATTCTTTCCCTTAGAGCGAAGAGAGGCCAAGGTATTAGAGTTTATCAATCTTAGGCAGGGAAACATGACCATGAAAGAGTATTCTCTCAAGTTTACTCAACTAGATAGATACGCTCCTCATGTGATGGCAGATAGAAGATCTAAGATGAGTAAGTTTGTGTCTAGGGTATCTAGCAGTATGGTTAAGGAGTATAGGACCGCAATATTGATTAAGGATATAGACATAGCCAGGATCATGGTCCATGCTCAGTAAATAGAGGAGGCTAAGAATAGGGAAAAGGAGAGGGAGTACAAGAAAAAGAGGATATGTAATTTCAACTTCTCTTAACCTAAGTCAGAGGGTGGGAATCATTCTCAGTTCCACTCGAAATCCTCAATTATAGCTCCGTCCTTAGCCACTACTCTAATGCCAAAATTTAGAGATGGCAATAAAAATAGGGCACCAGTCCCTAAGCCTCAGGGTAGTGTCAGTAGTGCCCGAACCAATCTCCTTTGTCAGAAATATGGAAAAAACCACCAGGGTATCTGCAGAGCCGGTAGTGATGCATGTTTTGGGTATGGTAAGCCAGGCCACAGAGTCAGAGATTGTCCTCAGTCAGGTTCTCAGGGTCAGTATAACTGTCCCCCTAGCTCAGCCCATATGCCCGAATCAGCAGGGTGCCGCTTCCAGTGCCACCAGTTGGCAACGCCCAAACAGACTCTATGCTCTTCAGTCCCGACAGGATCAGGAGAGTTCTCCTCATGTGGTCACTGGTACATTACAAGTTTATCATTCATATGTTTATGCTTTGCTAAATCCAGGATCTTCTTTGTCCTTCGTTACTCCTCATATAGCTATTGACTTTAGAGTCAGTCCCAAAATTTTAGAAGATCCCTTCTCAGTCTCTACCCCAATGGGTAAATCTATCATAGCCCAATAGGTATATAGGAACTGTCCGGCTATGGTATCTCAAAAATTCACTTCAGCAGACTTAGTTGAATTAGAGATGACCGATTTTGATGTCATTCTCAACATGGATTGGCTTCATTCCTGCTATGCCTCAGTCGACTGTAGAAATAAAACTGTCCAGTTTCAGTTTCTGAATGAGCCCATCCTAAAGTGGAGGGGTAGTACTTCAGCACTTAAGAGTCAACTTGTTTCCTACCTAAGAGCAAGAAAAATGATATCTAAGGGATGTGTCTATCATCTTGTACGAGTCAGAGACTCTAGTTCAGAAACTCCCAGTCTTGAGTCAGTTCCAGTCGCATGTGAATTCCTAGATGTGTTTCTCGAAGATCTTCCCGAAGTTCCTCCTGAAAGGGAAATTTATTTTGGAATCGATCTCCTTCCAGATACTCAACCCATATCTATTTCACCATATAGAATGGCTCCAGCAAAACTCAAGGAGTTCAAAGAACCGTTGAAGGATCTCCTAGATAAGGGATTTATCATATCTAGTGTGTCCTTGTGGGGTGCACCAGTTCTATTTGTGCATAAAAAGGATGGTTTTCTCAGAATGTGTATTGACTATCGTCAGTTAAATAAATTCACGGCAAGAACAAGTATCCCCTTTCCAGAATCGATGACTTGTTTGACCAACTTCAGGGCGCCAACTATTTTTCTAAGATAGACCTTAGATCAGGCTATCTTCAGTTCAGAGTTAGAGAATGTGACATCCAAAAAAAAGCTTTCAGAACTCAGTATGGTCACTTCGAATTCTTAGTCATGTCCTTTGGTCTTACCAATTCCCCAAAAACTTTCATGGACTTCATGAATTGTGTGTTTAAGCAGTACTTAGATATGTTTGACATAGTCTTCATAAATTACATTCTTGTCTACTCCCGTAGTGAACAAGATCATACAGACCATCTCAGAATAGTATTACAGACCCTCAGAAACCATCAGCTATTTGACAAATTCAGCAAGTGCAAATTTTGGCTAAGTTCAGTAGCTTTCCTCGGCCATATAGTTTCCGGTGATGGCATTAGAGTTGATCCCCAAAAGACCAAAGAATTGAGAAACTAGCCTAGACCCATTTCTCCATTAGATATCAGGAGTTTCTTGGGTTTGGCCGGCTATTACCAATGGTTTGTTGAGGGATTTTCATCTATTGCATCCCCCATGTCCAGACTGACTCAGAATAAAGATAATTCCAGTGGTCAGATTCTTGTGAAAAAAGTTTTCAGGAGTTAAAGACTCGACTCACTACAGCTCCTGTTTTGACTTTACCTGATGGTTCAGAAGACTTTGATGTGTATTGTTATGCTTCCAGGGTCGATTTGGGGTGTGTGTTGATGCAAAAAAGAAAAGTTCATAGCCTACGCCTCTAGACAGCTTAAGCCCCATCAAAAGAACTACCCCACTCATGATCTTGAGTTAGCAGCAGTATATTTTCCCTAAGGATTTGGAGAAACTATTTGTATGGAGTGTATATTGATGTGTTGACAGACCATAAGAGCCTCCATTATGTGTTCTCTTAGAAAGATCTAAACCTCTATCAGAAAAGGTGGTTGGAGTTATTGAAACATCACAACATGAATGTTCTATACCATCTGGGCAAGGCCAATGTAGTGGCTGATGCTCTCAGTAGAATGTCTATGGACAGTGTTGCTCACGTGGGAGATGATAAGAAGAAGTTAGTTCAGGAAGTTCATCAGCTTACCTAACTAGGTATCCGCTTAGTCAATTTAGTAGAAGGTAGTGTGTAGGTGCAGAGTAGTTCAGAATCATCCCTGGTTTTTTAGGTAAAGGAAAAGTAGGACAGAGATCCTAGTCTAGTCAAGTTGAAAAACTCAGTCAGAGATTAGAAGGTAGAGGTTTTCCCAAGAGGGAGATGGTGTGTTGCATTGTCAGGGCCGACTATATGTGCCAGGTGTAGACGACTTAGGACAGTAAATTCTTGCCGATATTCATCCTGGGGCCACTAAGATGTTCCATGATTTGCGGGAGATCTATTGGTGGAGTGGAATGAAAAGAGACATTATAGAGTTTTTGGCTAAGTGATCAACATGTCAGTAGGTTAAGATTGAGCATCAGAAGCCTAGTGGGTCCATGCAGGTGTTCAACATTCCCATGTGGAAGTGGGAAGAAGTGAACATGGACTTTGTGATGGGTTTGCCTTGTACTCATCATCAGCATGATTCAGTTTGGGTCATCGTCGATAGGATGACCAAATCAGCTCATTCCTACCAGTCCATACCTCTTATTCAGCTGAGGATTATGCCAAAATCTATATCAAGGAGTTGGTCAAATTACACGGTGTTCTATTGTCCATTATCTCAGATAGAGGTACCCAGTTCACCTCTCATTTCTGGAAGGCATTCCAAAAGGGTCTTGATACCTGAGTTCACCTCAGTACAACCTTTTATCCTTAGATAGATGGTAAAGCAAAAAGGACTATTTAGACTTTAGAGGATATGCTTCGAGCGTGTGCGATAGCCTTTAAAGGTAATTGGGATGACCACTTGCCTTTGATTGAGTTTGTATATAATAACAACTATCATTCCATCATTCAAATGGCTCCATTTGAGGCTCTTTATAGAAGGAGGTGTGTATCTCCCATTAGTTGGTTTGAAGTGGGTGAGGCCGCAGTGGTAGGGCCTGACTTGGTATTTGATACCTTATAGAAAGTCAAGTTAATCAGGAAGAGGCTTAAGACAGCTCAGAGCCGACAGAAATTATACACAGATATGCGTAGAAAGGATCTCGAGTTTGAGATTGGTGATTATGTGTATTTGAAAATCTCTCCTATAAAAGGAGTGAAGAGGTTTGGCAAGAAGGGGAAAATCAGTCCCCGATATGTCGATCCATATCGAATTTTCAGCCGTTTTGGAAAGGTAGCTTATGAGCTTGAGTTTTCTTTAAATTTAGCTTCAATCCATCCGGTGTTTCATGTCTCCTTGCTAAAAAAATGTATAGGAGACCCAGCAGCCGTAGTACCTATAGAGGGCATAAACATTCATAACAGTCTCTCTTATGAAGAGGTTCCACTTGAAATCCTTTACTATCAGATTCGTAGACTAAGGAACAAAAAAGTCCCTCTAGTCAAAGTTCTTTGGTGGAATCAGTCTGTTGAGGGAGCTACTTGGGAAGCAGAAGAAGATATGCGGACCAAGTATCCTCACCTCTTCTCCACAAACTCAGACTCAGCTCAAGGTAATAGTTTTCCTCAAAAACTTACTCAGTTCCATCCTCAGATGTCTCTCGCAAACTTGGTATTAGTTACCGTTGTATATTCAGTCATGCATTCATGAATCGTGTTTAGTCATGTACTCATGCATCAGACATGCATGTTCAGTATATATATAAACTCAGCTTATCAGTAATATCAGTTATGAAATCATGCATCAGATATGCATGTTCAGTATGAAATTCTAGTATAACAGTAATCTCAGCCATTAAATCATATTTCAGTTGTGTATATCCAGTATGTACTTGTAGTATGTCAGTTCTCCCATCTTAGTCAGTCTCATTCAAGGATGAATGTTCCCAAGTGGGAGATATTGTAAGACCCCACAAAATTCTTAGCTTAACTCAGTCTATTAAGCTTGTTAAGGGGGTCCCAGATTTAGAAAATTTTAGCTAAGTATCAAGACTTAGAATCATTTTAGCCTTCCAAATTTGGAGGATTTTATTTCCAACCTTCCTGGCCTTAGTTAGTCAATTTTTAAATTGATTCATGATCAGGGTCACTTGTAGTTCATCTCGGGCGAGTTTTGGATTTTTCAGACTAGTGTAAGGGTGAATTTGGATGCCCAAAATAGTAAAGGGTCGTGATAGCCTTGTGTCACGAGGGCCAGTAACCCAAGTAAGGGTTGCATCATGATGGCTACTTGACCCAAGTAGGGGTCGCGTCGCAATGGCTACTTGACCCAACCAGGGGTCACGATGTGAGGGAAGCCCTGTTCAGCATTATTTTAATATGGGTTGTGGGGGCAAATGGGTCATTTTTCCCACCCTTAGTCAGCCTTAACACGAAATTAATCAACCTCTAGGGAAAAATCTCATTCTTTACTCATAAACTCTCTTAAGATTAAGCCCTAGCCTCATCAAGTTCAAGAATTCAAGTCTCAAGAAATCACTTCAATCTTCTCAAAAGTAGTAATCAAAGTATGTGAAGTGTTCATCCAAGGGTCCCTTCCACCCTTAGGGACCAAGAAACTATTTTTAAACTTCAAGTTTATGGATTTCATGAATTCCATGTTGGGTTTGATTATATCCATGTTTATAATGATTAATTAGGATTCTAATCCATGTTTTATGATACATTTCATGTGAGTTTAATTGATATGTATGTAATATCATGAGGATCCATGTAAAACCCTTGAAATTGTCAATGGGGATTTGAATTATGATATCTACTTGTTGTTTAGTGTTATGTGCATATGTATGCTCACCAAGTGGTTGATGAATTACTTATGTAAACTAATAAGGGAAATAGATCATGTCATGTTATCATATGGTAAGTTTCTGCCTAAATTCCACATATTACATTATTATTATTATTCGATTATTGTAGCAGGTACCAGTCATGGGTTATTTTGTGGTCCTTCGAGATTATGAGCACCGTGTAGCATCCAGGGTACAGACTCGGGGCGTTACACCTTTGGAAGCCTATACAACTTTTTATCCCAACCTTTACTATCTAACACTGTGTATAAACTCTCGAAAGCAACATCCTTATCCCTCATGACCGCTAACTTCACCTCTCACTAAGCAATCTTATACTCATCTTTATCTTCCATTTATCTTCTTCATCCTTACTCTCCGCCAACTTTGCATAAGCTCTCTTCTTGTCCTCTACCTTCCCTTTCACTTCTTTGTTCCACCACCAATCCCCTTGATGCTTGCTTGAATAAAAACTTGAGATCCCCAACAGCTCTATAGTTTTCTCCCTGATGCAGTTGGCAATCTTGTCCCACATACTATCTATATCCCCTTCACTCTCATAAGCCTTCCCCTCCATCAACTTACCCCCTATATCCAGTTTACTGGCCAAAGTCAGACTTCCCCATCTAATTCTCAGCTGATCCTCCAAACCTCTTATCCTCCGCTCCTTTTTGATCTCCAAGTCCATCACCAAAATCCTATGTTGGGTCGAAAGACTCTCACTCGGTAAGACCTTACAATCCTTACAAGTACCCCTATCCCCTTTTCTAAAGAGCAAGAAATCAATCTGAGTCTTGGCCAATGAACTACAGAAGGTAACCAAGTGAACCTCCTTCTTAGGAAAGCTTGAATTAACTACCACTAATCCAAATGATGAAAAAAATCCATAAGTACCACTCCTTTAACATTCCATACACCGATACTATGTCCTCCATGCATATCATTATAACCTTTCGAATAAGACCCTATGTGCCCGTTGAAATCCCCTCCTATGAAAAGCTTCTCATTACTGGGGGAATTCCTCACCATCTCGTCTAAATCCTCCCAAAATCTCTTCTTCTCTTCAGTATCCAAGCCTACATGGGGTGCATACAGACTAATAATATTCCTTGATGACCCTTTAATAACTAAATTAATAGACATCATCTATCATTGACCCTCTTAACCTCTCCCACTTGCTTCCTAAGCACATCATCTAGTAAAATACCTACACTATTCCTATTCCTCACGCTACCTGAGTACCACAACTTATAACCATCTACTACTCTCGCCTTAGACCCTACCAATTTGGTTTCTTGGTGACAAGCAATATTGATTCATCTTTCCCTAAGAATTTTCACTAGCTCTAATGACTTCTCCGATAAAGACCCTATGTTCCACGACCCTACTCTCAACCTATAGTCATCCTTAGCACCTTTACCCTTCCTACCCTCTGCCCCTACCCTCACCCTAGACCGCGTCTCTAATCCCGACCCTAACCCAAGCCTCGCTCGAAGACATGACCCTACGGCAATACCATCAATCACAACCCCCATAGACAACATTGACCAATAACACTAAGAGTACAAAGCTTAGACAACAAACCAAACTAGTACTAGCAAGTCCACACTTTGGAACTACTAAGAACAATAAAAGGCCAAAACACAAATAGGATTAACAAGTAAAACACTATTCCAAAATGCAAAAATCACCAAGTAACTCGTCACCCAGAATCAATAGAAAACAACACAGAAACAACTTAAAAATGGAAATAGAAATAAAATGCACATGCCAAGAACAATCTACAATCCAAAACCACGAACAACAAACACTAGACACAAAAAAATAAGCAGACAATCCACAACAATCACCAGCATTCATAATATCAGAAATAACGCGATAAAATAAAGTTCAAAGATTAGAAGTCACCAAGATACGTAGACCAAGTACTCTGTCCTTGCTTGCTATGTTGGATTTCGCCAAACTGGAGTAGAAATTGGACGCCAAAATATTATCACTGGAAAATTGCTGAAAGGTCGCTAGTTCTAATCTGGAAACACCACATGCTTTTCTAAGTCCACCGTAGTTACTACTGAAGGTCATCGGATCAGTTCGACTGAACCACGTGTGGGCAGATCTGCGTCTTTCACTTTTTTTTCTTTTTTCTTTTCTTGTTCTGACTCCCACCTGTAGCCGGTGCTGCTCATTCCCTTACTATTGCTGGAGTGGAAGCGGTGGAAACCCACTCGCGCTAGCGAGAGAAATAGGCTGATAGCAGGTACTGAGAGAGAGAAAGAAAGAAGGAGAGAGAGAAATGGGTAGTCCCTTGTACCCCCCAAGTTTTCCATTAACATGTTTACTTGGGGGATTACATTATACACCACAAGGATATTCAATTTAAAACCAAACCATTCCATTTAACCATTTAAACCACTTAGGGTTCTATTTCCAAGTTCAAACCATGCAATAGTTCCATTAAAAACCCAATAATATAGTAAAAGCATGATCATAGGCATTTTATCAAACATGTTGGGGTAAAAGTATTTCAAAAACCAAAACTAATTACCATGTGACCATTCCCATGCAACCAATTATCCAAGACCACCATAAAAATATGTAAAAACATAATTAAAACAAGGGAAAACTATAACCAAGCATTTATAACCAAAAACCCCAACACATATTTGCAAACCCCCAAAATATACAATAAATCATGCCATGAAAACATTGTATCAAACCATGCCTTTATTCTAAATGAACAATGATTTAAGAGTACATGCCTTAATTGAGAAAATAATATAGAGAAATCACCAACACAAGCCCTAAATTAATTCTTAAGATGAAACCCTAGCTTTCTTTGCCCAAGAACTTCAGAGAGGATTGGAGAGTGTTTTCTAAGTGTTAATGAATAGAATAATAGGGAAAATAACCTCCTAAGTCAGTTAAAATTTGTGAGGCCTTATTAGGTTAAGTGAGGAAATGTCTAGATTTCCCTTACTTAAACTGCATAAAAATTCCATCATAGGGTATGACTGCCCTATACGAATCATAACTCCCCCGTACGAGTGGTACCCACCACTCGTACCTAAGGCCTCCCCGTTAGACTCACCACTATCCAAGGTACGACTCACCCAAATCAAGTCATACCCAAGTATACGACTAGTACCCTTGACCCGTACACCTAGCAGAATAGAATCATAAGAGGTTTGAACACTATCCACCAAATAAGTCCATGGTATGACTCGTACCCTGGCTTATAGATCATGGTGAGCCATTCATACTCAGATCCAAGTTAAGTTACCAAGTCTAAGGATAAGTGAAGGAAAGAACAAAACCAAATGACTCGTATCCATTAATACGACTCATACCACTCAAATTGTATCCATTCCAAAAACTAATCCAACTCACCAACCATCACTGGTCAGCATAGTCCCAACCCATACCACTCGTACCATAGTGTACAACTCATTATCCCTAGTCGTAACTTCTCACAAAACCAAAAATCCAAGAAATTTTCTAACGGTAAAAAATATAGGGTGTTATATATCTTGTTAGGTTCTGCATATGTGGCATTGCGAGAGTCGGATTAAGCATGTAAGCTTACAGAGTTAGGAAGCCATGGAGAACACAGTCCTAGTGTTCATCTCAGATTCATTACAACCGAAAGCAATTAAGACTTGTTACTAGTTCTTATTTACTATAAGTCCCTACATTTCCTTCTCTACACTTCTGGCTACTTCAACAAGTTTGTGAGATAGATTTGACCTATTCCCTGTGTGATCGACCCTAACCTAGTTGGTTTACTATAATTTAACAGCGACCGCATTGTATCTTCTTAAATAGTATAGTTAGGACGACATTAAATTTTAGCATCGTTGCCAGGGAATATGGTTAAAGATGGGTTGATTGAAATTGTTGATGCTATTGACATTTATATTTTTATTTTTCTTGGGGCGTACACCAGTGTATGCCTTGTAATAGGAGTTAAGGTAATTCATTGATCCAATTTGATCTAGAGCTAGAAAGAATCCTACAACAGAATCATAGGATAGTGGAACAAGGTCCTGAACCTTATCATGAGGGGCTTCGAGATGATCCACATGACTTGCCTCCTTCTTCTCTGCATGGTGTTCAGGAGAAAGATACACAAACCACTACGTGATTACTAGTGGAAGAGCAACAAAAGAGGCATAATGAGGTTGCCCATAGTGCAGATCAAAAGAAGAGAAAAAGATAAAAAGCACAATGTCAAGAAAAAATTGACAGAGATAGGAGAGATAGAGCTTAAGTTCTCCCAGAATATCAGTATTCACAAGGTTATAATGATTCGAAGGATGACTTGGGTTTTATTAAGCCTATTGAGATATGAACCATTATTCTTCATGAGTTTCCCTACGGGTAAGGTTTGACATTATTAGTGCTATGATCAAGTTATTGAATTTGAAAGGTGTGTTTGTTGGCTTGCCGACCGATGACGCCACTATGCACATAATGAATTTCATAAAGATCTACACTTCATAGAATTTTCTTGGGGTGAATCAGGAAGCATTAAGACTCGGGCTATGTGTCATGACCCTATTTATGAGTCATGATGGAACCAACCAAACTCCGCCAGTAGGTAAGCCAAACCGTAGCCGGGAGTTATTTTGAAATGGTCTAACTTGGTGGATTGACACAAAAGGTCCAAATAAGCAATAAAGATAGAAATAAAAAACCTAAAATAACCCCAACATCTATGCACATAAATAAGTAAATAACCAAAATAATAATCATAACATAAAGGATTAACACATGCCATTATAACTACAAAACTAGCCCCCATATGCCAATAAGTGTGAAAAAGTAAATAACCTAGTGCAAGCCCCCATAAGTCTAGAGGGTACAATCAAATAAAGCAAAATCCGAACCACTGTCCATTTCCAACCACACCAATACAACTAGGATCTATCTATATCATGCCATATTATCACCATTTCTAATTTTCGGACTCGAACCATTATCAATATTCTCAATATCATAATCGGAGAGTATATCATCATAGTCATAAAAAATTCCTTAATGGAACTGGTACGAATATCATCAATACCATAGTCAATATCCAAACTCATACCGATAATTATGTAATCATTATCATAATAATCTTTCAAGCTTGAATAGGGTATATGTATATATATAAAAATATTCATAAGAATCTTATCGAATTGAACCAGGAATATATGTCATCAACATCATCATCAATATCTGGACTTGAACCGGTAAGTACATATACTATCAATAACGCCCTATACATTTATAATAAATAACATAGTCATTAGCGTAACAAATAAAAACAAACTCTCACAATCAACCCATCACTATCATCAAGTGCCAAATCTCTACAACCTTACCTTAGTAAGAATTTTCTAAGTATATAACGAGTGTTTAAGGGTCTACCACCATTAGTTCAATTCTTGGCCTAAGACGGGTCAAAGAGACCCCGCTTCTAATCCTTAAAATTTATTTTTTAGGTTTACTCTACCCCAAGCTAAACTAAGGTATCTAAAACTACATTGAGATGTTAAACAAGTCTCAATTTTCGCTACGATAGAAATTCTAGTGAAGAACAAGCAACTAAGTCAAATACACCCAAAATATAATTTAAGAATAGCCTACACAATCCGACTAACCCAAGCATTTCCAATTTATCCACCAACACCTAAAACCCATCCCAATCTAACATAATATCATAAACATACTATGAACTAACTTATTCTCTAGAAGGGGTAAACCTAGCCTACCTGAGTGACAAAAAAAGCCCAAAGAATCAACTAAATCACTGACTTTCCCTTTTGAGAAGTTTCCACAAGATGTCATGCTATCAAAATCACAATCTACTCACCATAACTAGAATAACGACTATCATATTGCACTATTATGCTTTGAGTCTGAAAATAGTTCAAAATCCCATGTGGTTCCTATTTACGAAAATTGCATTTCCGAGGCCAACCCAACATTCCTCATTCTCAAGGAATAATTACCCTAAAAAGGGTGAAATTCGAGCTATATTGGTACTAAAATTAAGTCACTAATGTGATACAAATTTCTAGCACTTTTTACGCTTAAAACGATTAAAATATGCAAGTTTCATAGCTTGTTTTGTGAGATATGAAGTTTTATGGGTATGTTTTTTAGGAAATCAGGTTTTGGATGCTAAATGGAAGAAAAATATGATAATAGAAGTTTTGAGCTGCTTACTTAGGCATTTCTAGGCATAAGTGCCACTTACAGGCATAGGTGACCAAAGTAGGTGTCAGAACTTAAAGTCCAGATGCTTAGAAGAAGGAATAAAAAGACTCTGTCACTTAATAAGAGCACCTATGGTCTATAGGTTCCCCCTATGGTTCATAGGTGACCAAAGTAAGTGATAGAGGTCCAAGTCTAGAGGTTTCAGGAGCTGTGCAAGAGATTTGGAACTTACTTAAGATCACTTATGGTCCGTAGGCAGCCTAAGTAAGTAGCCACCAACCTTAATTTTCCTTTTTCATTCAGATTTTGATTTTTAGGGTTTCCCTATATCCTATAAATACCCTTTTGATGTTTTGTAGTTAGTTAAAGCACTCTTAACACTTAAAAACATAATTTTATTCCAAGACTTAATTTTGATCTTGGTATTATGATTTTGGTTGATTAATTCAGTTACAGACTTTGGGTTTTTCTTGTTGATCATTGTGATATTGTTTAATGCTTTTTATTATAAATTTCATTCATTGTTTTACAAGCTTGAAAAGCTAAAACCCTTGGCTAGGGTTGTGGGAACCCTTGCATATTAATGAAGTGGGGGAAGTGCTAAGTTGTTTTGAACTAGTATCTTTGCATGTATTGTATTATCTTCAATTTAAAAGATGTCTTAGCAATTGCAAACAGTAAGATCCTTCCGGTATATCATACTTATTCCATAAGAGGAGTAGTGACTTGGAAAAGATAATTACAATATTAATATAAAGATTAACTATAAATCTAGGCTAATCAGTATAATCTATGTAAGACAGTTATCTATCATCTAATAACTTGAGACTCAAAAGGTAATAGTTAATCCGGATTTAGGATAATGATTAGTAATGAGACATCCTGAGTCTCAAGAGGTAAAAATTAAAATCCATCAATGAGTCCACAAGACAGTTGATGGTACATAACTATCAGAGTCTACATGCAAGGTACTGGGTTGGTTCAATAAAATACAATAATCCTACTGAGTAGAGAATCTAGGGGGAACACAATCCTAGTATTCATCACTGACTGATCATAACCAAAGTTCAGATTTGCTACTTGTTCGAGATTACAACAACAAACCCCCAATTTACTTTTTGTTCAACCCATTTTGTTCAACATACTAGAGATACAAATCTACGTCTTCCTATAGATTCAACCCTAACATAGTTGGGTTACTTTACTTGATAGCAACCGCTTTATCCTTTAGTTGGAGGTGTAGTTTGGGTGTTGATCAAAATTTGGCTGTCATTACCGGAAAAGATGGTGTGATTGTTGATTGAAATTTGTTAGAGTTTTTGGGTCTTTTTTAATCTGTTCTTAGTTGGGTATATGCCGGTGTATTCCTAAGACCAAGAGTCAAGGCAATCCCTTACTCCCACTAAATCCTAACCTAGAGAGAATCTTATAGCCAAATTATGAAATGATGGAACCAGTACGTGCATGTCATTTACAAGGGGTTCAGGATGATCTTGATGCTATACCACTCCCTGCTCCAGGTGATCCACAGAACATTCCTATAGGAAGATAGAGCAGTTATTGGCAGATGCATCTAACCAAAAAAGAGATGAGGAGGCCCAGTTAGCTCAACAGGCAGAGCTAGCCAGGACAAGACCGATAGTTGATCGTCGAGCAACACTCGATGGTAATTAAGATAGAGCTTGTGGTGGTTAATATCAAGTGATCCTAAAATTCCAATACTTTTATCCATATGATGATAAAGAGGATATGGGATACGTTGAGCCGATAGAAACAGGAGCTATCATTCCTCCTACACTCCTCTCTAATGTGAAATTTGACATAACCAGTGCCATGATCCAACTTCAGAATTTTAAAGGTGTATTTTTGGGCTCGACTACTGATGACACAAATATGCATCTAGCTATTTTTTTAGGATCTGCACTTAGTACACTATTTTAGGGGTAGACTAGGGGCACTCACATTGAGGTTGTTCCCCTTTTTGTTGACTGGAGAAGCTTCTTTGTGGTTAGGGGAACTTCCAAAAAGATCTATTACCACTTGGAATGAGTTCTGTCAGAAATTTTTAAGTTGTTTCTTTCTTTTGGCTAGGATGTTGCAGCTTAAAGATCACATATATAATTTCAAACAACTTTACTCGAAGTCGATATACAAGGCTTGGTTCCTATTTAAGAATAAGTTGAGCATGGTTCCCAATCATTATATTTCAGGGATGAGCTTACTGGAGATATTCTATAAAGCCCTAAACATCAGTCCCCGAGCCATGCAAGACACAATCATTAGAGGAGCGTTCATGAGATTACACTGGGAAGAAACTTCTGAGGTTCTAGATCAGATCTCTCTTACTTAATGATGGTGGCACACTCAGAAGGCTTAGTAGAGGGGTACTAGCACTTATTCCATTAGAGCTTTCAATGACCATAGAGAATTTGATAATTCTATGGTGCAATAAATTGCGCAACAGAGACTGATACCTATTACTTTCTAAGAAATTCACAATAGTAAATCCCAAGAAGGTAGCTATAATAGGTGCATAGGGTTCATCCTCCAGAGCTTATGAGTCTGACTTATAGGAGGCGACTAAGTATCTTGATCAAGAATTAGTGAGTTTTTTAGTCAAAAGAAAAGAGAACCAAGTTGGAACTATTATGGAGATAGATATAGATATTGCGGTAGGAAACATGATGGTGACTAGATGAGAAAGAATGACTAAAAGGAGAAGGGAGACAAGCATATTCTGTCAGATAGTCGTAATACCAAATTGAGAATGGAGGCGATGTTTACCAAACTAGTGAAGGGGAAAGAAAGTCAGGAGGCTAGCCTTAAGAAGATCAATGCTGATATCTTAGGTTTAACCCAAAATGTTGAGTCTCATGCAACTGTAATCAAGCAGTTAGAGACACAGTTTGGGAAAATGTCTGCTACTTTAAATCAGAGACAGTGTCCAACTAGAATTCACACTTAGAAAATTTTGCATAGATCCTCTATTCTTTAAGAGTCTGCAACACAATTCAAAGGTGATTGGCATGATCCTTATCATTCTTAGAATACACCAAAATGTCATCAATGAATACTATAAAAAACAAATCCAGAAACTATTCGAACTCATGATTCATGACACCCATAAAAGCAGCTGGAGCTTTAGTAAACCCAATTGACATAACCAAGAATTCATAATGACCAAAATAGATACGGATAGCAGTATTAGGTATATCAACCTCCCTAATTTTCAATTGATGACAACCCGAATTAAGATCAATCTTAGAACAACATCTAGCGCCCTGAAATTGGTAAAAAAAGATCATCTATCCTAGGAAGGGGATATTTATTCTTCACTATAACATTATTCAACTGATGGTATTATATACACATCTGAAGGGACCCATCTTTTTTTAGCATGAAAAGCACAAGAGCATCCCACGAAGAAATACTAGGATGAATAAAACCCTTGTCAAGAAGATCCTTTAATTCCTCCTTAAGATCCTTTAACTCAGCTAGAACCATTCTATATAGAGGTATAGAAATAGGTCGAGTATCCGAAAGAAGATCAATCCCAAAGTCTATTTCCCTATCGAGAGGAACCCCAGGAAAATCATTAGGAAAGACCTCAGGAAATTTGTTAACCACAGGGACAGATTGCAAAGAGACAACCTCAGAATTAGATTCTTTAACCCAAACCAAATGGTATAGAAATCCCTTGAATATCAACTTCTGGGATCTAAGATAAGTAATAAACCTCCCTTTAGTCACTAAGAAACTCCCCTTCCATTAGATTACCGGTTCATTAGGGAATTGGAAAGTCACTTTTTGGGTCCTACAAACCAAGAAAACATAGCACAAATAAAGCCAATCTAGCCCCAAGATCACAATAAAATCTACCATGTCAAGCTTTACAAGTCCACCAAAGTCTACCTGTGAAAGATAGACATGACACAACCCCTATAGATCTTTATAGATACAACAGAATCAGCAACCATATAAGACACAGAAAAAGGGTCAAAAATACTTTTAAGACCTAAAATAAAAGGCACAGCCACATAAAGAGTTACAGGTAGACCTCGAATCAAGAAAACAATGCATA
Source organism: Capsicum pubescens (assembly GCA_030864215.1). Taxonomy (NCBI): domain Eukaryota; kingdom Viridiplantae; phylum Streptophyta; class Magnoliopsida; order Solanales; family Solanaceae; genus Capsicum; species Capsicum pubescens. Next base: position 146,314,490 of record CM061546.1, on the reverse strand, counting down.
TCACAAGCAAAAAATTGTAACATACTGGTAATAACAATAGAAGATGCCTTAGATTACTGATAGGTGGAAAGAACATAAAGATGATTTTGGCCAGTGTCAGTACCAGAAGTAGCACCCTTTGGGGCCGGAGCTGAAGAAGTGGCAGTTGAAACCTTATTATATCTAATATCCACTTTAGCTAAAGGACAGTTTATTTAAATTTGAATAAGCTGGTCATACTCTAAATATAAGTTCCTCCCATCATCCCAATAACCACGGTGAAGCTGACCACAGAATTGATAAGAAGGATAGGGTGGGGCAGACTGAGTTCCACTAGCCTAAAATTGGGTAGACTATGCCTTAGGACCATTGCTAGAATAAAAATTACTATCACAAAATACATTAGAATAAAGAGAACTAGCCAAAGAATATGATCAGAATTTCCCCAAGTCTTTTTCTTGATCCACTATCTACCATCCTCCTACTAGTTTATTGATCTCTACCCTGCTCTGAATACCTAAACTTCTTATTCTACCTCTTTCCCATCTTTATCTTTTTCTTTTTCTCATCCTCAACACGCTACATATAAACCAGGATCCTAGAGATATCCATATCATTGTTGAACATCAAAACCTTGTACTCCAATACCAAGTAACGAGTCAAATTCGAAGAAAATTTCCTCATTCTAGTCCTTATACTAGACACCAACTCTAGAGTATAACGAGACAACTAATGGAACTTCAAGGTGTATTCCTTCACACTCATCTTGCCTTTTCTTAGGTTCACAAACTCTTCTGCCTTAGCTTTTCTCAACTCCTAAGGAAATTAATAATCAAATAAGGGAATAGAAAACTCATCCCATATATCTTTCTCAGAATCGTCACCCATCGACTTCTCCTACTCTTTGTACTACTTATAAACAACATCTTTCTACTAATAAGAAGCAAACTCAACGCCCTCTATATCAGTAGCAAGAATTACTCTAAAAATCTTCTCTATCTCATTAATGAACCCTTAAGAATCCTCCTTAACCTTAGAGCCTATAATGGTTGGGGGATTTAACCTCATAAACCGCCCAACTCAAGTAATCTCAGAAGAACTCACAACATCACTAATAAGACAAGGATTATGAGACTAAGATGCCACTAACTAAGAATGTAGATGAATCAATCGACAGAACTCTATGGTAGAGATATATCCTTAAGGTGACTGAGCATGAGGGTCACCAACTAGACAGAAATACTAATAGAGACCGACGGGACCCTAATTGGAGCAGCACAATCAGGAGCAAGGACACTAGAATGGGTCTACACTCCCTAGGTGGGTTGTGATCCATCCACATTGTCCTCAAGTAGGACATAGGTTCCAAATGAGTTTCTATAAGCATCAGATCTTTGGGGAGGAATGATCTGAAATAAGAGCAAATTAGGAGTTAGAGAGAATTCATGAAAGTAGACTTTATAGCCTGAAATAAAATACAAGAAATGGAAACATTCCTAAATGCCTCGTAGACTCCTCCTTATAAGTGTGGTGCACTACACACCCATAAAAAGGAATCTACTCGGCATGGCTTTATGGACAACCATAGACCTTGAACCTATTCTCTAATACCTAGTTTGTCATGACTATACCCCAGGCCTAGTCGTGATGGGTATCTCTAGTCTATGGAGGACCGATGACCACTCCTATAGCCTATCCAATCCTAGCGAAATCTAAATAATAGAAAGCGGAAGACAACCAAACAAAAAAGATAAAATAGTTAATACAACTCAAAGACAAGCTGTAAAAGTCACAACACCATCCAACCTACACATGCCCATAAGAACCTCTAAACTAATTAAAATATCAAAATAGGTTGGAACATACCCTCGACCATGACAATGATAATGTTAATGTGAACTCTTCACTTCTAATATTAAATAAAACCGATAAAATGACCAAACTTTTCAAAATATGGAAGCTCACCACTTCACTGCAAACTTGGGAGACAGCTATACCACCGAACACTAAACAAACCAATAGAATTAACCCCTTAGGACCCTACATTATGAAAGGATATAGTCTTTGGGGACAACTAACGGGGTGAGCGTTCACGTGTAACTCAGGGAAGGGATAAAAAAATACCATCTATAAATCAAATCCAAACTTAATATACATGTTCACATACATACATATATATATATATATATTTAACTCTGTGATAAGGAATAAAGTTTATCATGAGATTAAAAACCATTAACTTGGATTGAGTAGCATCAAACACACCTAAGGGAACCCATGGTCTATATGGGTTAGGATTTCCCTACCGAAAGGGATACAGTGCGTACTAGATGAACGAACCAAAAAAATCCAAGGAAGTGATAGGGAATGTGTAATACTCCTTATTGCCCTAGCATAATCTAAGTCCAAGTGCATGAGTATTCATATACAAAATTTCTAAAAATACTCATTGTTTTTCAGTTTAGATCCAGCCATTGTGTAGGAAATTTGATTAGTTTTCCAACGAGATAAAATTTTCCCAAATCCGATAATCGAGTAAGAAGTTATGGCAATTTTAAGTTTCAATCGTTAAACACCATCATTTTAACCCTCAACACATCGCGTAGGCAGCCCAAATGATAAATGTCAATTTCCAGTGTGACTCCATGATCATGGTGCATCACAGAATTGGCCGAATTCCCGTTTGTCAATTTCCAGTGGGTTTCCGCGATGCTGGCGCGTTGCAGAGGTGGCCAAAATGGCATCCAAAGCTTTACGGTGAGGGTACCTCATCATGAAGTTTTTCCAGGTCCCATCTTTCCATTTTCCAATGTCTTGGCGCGATTGTGGTGCATCGTTCAAAGGCCAAAAATTGGGTCTTTTAGTTTTCAGCTTCCATTTTTAAATTCGTCCAAGGGTAATTGGGTCTTTTTCCAAGGCCCTAATTAACCTAAAAGACAAAATTTAGCCTCAATCAACCTAAATAGTCATTCATTATTCAACTCTTCTTCAAAATTGAAGACCCCCTTTTCAAAAACAAGAACCTTAGCTCTAAAATTCAAGGCAATTTCTCAAGAACTCTCCATCAATCCTTTCAAATTCATTAACCCAGGTATGTTAGATGTTCATCTATGGATTCCTTTTATCCATAGAGATCAAGTAACCTTTTTAATTATAAAGTTATGATCTTTTCAAGTTATTTGATTTTTAAATCATGATTTTATCCATTAATCTCTATAAAGTTTGATTTAATACAATGATTTAATGAAGTTATTATTGTTATTCAATTCCTCGTGTTTTAGTGTTATCATTTGTTGAATTAAATCATGACTTAGTGTTTACCATGATAATTTTATGTCAATTATGCCAGTCCTTAAGTAATTCTATGATTATTTTAAACCATGAACTATAAGTGTTTGATAAAATGTCTACAAGAGCAATTAATTTAAGAAGAGTCTTCATGCTATGTCCTTCAATGTTTTAGTGTCATGATACTACTATTGTTTTGAGTCCTGGGGGTATTATCTCAGTATCTTCAGAATAACTTCAGATTATATCATGAGCATTATCAAAATAGTCAGTTAAACAAAGAATAGTTTAGCGTTTTAGTGTCATTCAGTTGGGAGTAGGATTTAGCACTGAGAGAGTGTGAGGATGGAAGCTTCCACATCAGATAAATAGAGTCATTAGTAGCAGTACCTATACTCCAGAACTACGTAGCCAGCATAGGATATGAGTAGTCCCCTATCAGATTAGTCTTGACTATCTCGCAGGGGTCACCCGTCAGTTCAGGCTTGATACCCTTAGTCCTATGGACATGATATCAGTTTAGTGGATCCACACAGCCAGAGTTAGTACCCATGGAGCGGTATTAATACCCTTCCAAGTGGGGTTATAGGCTGGACCCCGATTAGCTCAAATTGGGGAATGTCGGTTATATAATACCTCCCACAGTCTCAGTTCCAGTTCCAATTCAGTTCTTCAGTCTTTGTATTGTTTGACCAAAGCGTACAGATTTCAGTTAATTTAAATATTTTAGTTTACATATTTTACTTAGTTCATGTCATATGCTTGGTCATGCATCCTCAGTATCTACAGCTTTTCATGCTTGTTCAGTATCTACAGATATCATGCTCTCTATTCTGTATTCCATGCTTTACATGTATATTCAGATAGATCATTACTCCTATTCATGAAACCTTGCATGTTAGCCTACCTCATTTAGCATACCAGTACATTTAAAGTACTAATAGCATACCTTTCTCTTGCACTATGATTTCTTATATCATAGGTGTTGACGCTCAATTATTGGATCATACTTAGTCCCTCAGATTCTCAGCAGTATAGTAGCACCGGTGAGTTTTCATTTCCCGAGGATAGGCTATCTTATTTCATGTCTTTATTTTAGTAGTCAGTGCAGTTAGTTGGGGGATTATCCCATCAACTCTTAGTCAGTCAGTCTTAGAGGCTTTTCAGACATTACTGCCAGTTAGTTGTTCAGTTTATCACTACTTAATCAAATTCAGACAGTCATTTTCCTAGATTTATATTTCAGTTTGAATTCAAATATTTAAAACCTTATGGCACTTAAGTTATTCTTCCGCAATTCATGATTATATTATCCAGTGCTCAAAATAGGTACCATCTCATGGGTTAGCTTGTAGTCCCTCGGGACTATAAGCACCATGTAACGACTAGGTGGTAGTCTCGGGTCATTACAGAATGCCCGACCCCATCCAATCCAAAGTATGTATAAAGTGTGAACTATGCACACAGTCATAAAGACCCCCACACTGGCAAAAATGGTTCCAATATTGGTTCCTCCATGACCTCCACCTTCCATGATAAGCTACACAAACCCCTGTAAGCCTAATTAAAACATTTACACATAACACTTTTTATTAAACCAAGGAATCTTCTATAAGGGCATTGCAAAATGGTATTATAATACCAATATGCTTGAATGCTTACAGAATTATGCCATTTCAATTATCTATCAACCTAGGAGAATCCACAACCCCCAGGTTCTAATTTAAAAACCATACCACGGCCACCAAGGTCTTATAAAGCCATTTAAAATCAGTCCATAGACACCAAGGCCTTTTCAAATTCATTTATGTTCCATTAACCTTTTAGGCAATGCAATAGTTCAAAAGCGGGTTAAATCATGCATATTTCCATATTCTAAAACCAATTTATGGAGTGGGTTAAGGTTAATGCCAATTCCATACCAATTACAATAATTTTGGGGGAATGCCATAACACCCTTCCCATTTACCATACCCAATGCATAAATTTTTTTCCAATACCATGAGATAAAGTATGAATAACAGTTCCAAAACCATAGGGAAACGAAATAAGTAATAAACATTTAAAACCCTCAACCCATCATTCAAAACCCAATAATTAAATTCACACAATCCATCATTAAGAAAATATTTTTATCTAAAACTAAGTTAGGGAAGAGATATATGCCTGAAACACCAAGGGATTTGGAAGATAAACCACAAATCGAGCTCTAGATGTTCAGTCCCTTAAAACTCTAGCCTTGATCTTTATTAGGGAATTTGAGAGAGAAGAGAGTTATTATGTTATGTTAAACGAGTGGAAATAAGGATAAAGGAATGTTTTATGTCATGGAATAGTAGTGGGGTAAGAGGAAAAAACCACCATACCCTTAATGAAATCATGTAAGAATTTTAACTCTCAATCACTAAGGGTGTCGTAATGACTCATGGTCACCGGCCACAAGTCATCACCATGATTTATAGTCATGGTAGTGACTCAGAGCCATCTCACTAGTTTGGTCATGGGTCCCACCATCCTACTCATGACCATACTATACAACTCGTGAGGTCCTAGTCATTCTCAAGACAAAAATATTGGTAATCCTCACTGGTTTGACTACGACAAGTACTGTACGACTCGTATAGAGTGACTATGACTCGCAGGGTCTTAGTCCTTGCCTAGATAGTAAGATTAACACACATGGAATTTTTCAGAGTCCCAAACCTAGGGTATTATAAAGGTAGCATCAAAATTTTTTGATTGGGTTTCTATTACCAATCAAGAGTGGAATACTCAAGAGGTAGACAGAGGCATTAGTACTTATGTTTTTTGTGCTTCCAGCAAGCGAAGAATCATAAATGATACAATAACATAAGATTTTTCACAGCATAGTATAGAGATTGGGTTGCTGATGAAGTAATTCTCTACGATGAATGTTAAAAATATGAAAGTTGTTGGCTCAAAAGGTAAAGCTCCTAGGTCATATCATTCTAATATTAATGAAGACTAAAAGCAGGTTTTCGAGCCAAGGGACAAGTGTCTAGTTAAGACACTTAGAATTCGAGACAAGTGAACCAAGGTCAAAACTACTATTAACATAGATATAGGGATTAAAGCAAAGAGTAAGATGGTGGCTGGAGATGAAAGAATGAATACAAGGAGAAGATTGGTGTTTATGTTCCACCAGGGAACAAATATGTTGATTATAAAATATAAGTAATGTTGTCAAAGATGGTTGAGGGTTAGGCAAGTCAAGAGAGTTACCTTAAGTAGATTAAGGAAGATATTTCCAAACTCAGCCAAAAGTTGGAATCACATGCTAATGCGAACAAAAATCTTGAGAAACAATTTGGGGAAATGTCATCCATATTGAATCAGCATCAACTCAGCACTACTTCGAGCAACCCTAAGCAAAATTAAATGAATGACAATTACTTTCTAGCCATCACCACTCGGAGTGGTAAGGCTACTATAAATCCCCCTATGTTTGTGGTTGAGGTACAAAGGAATTATGTGGATGATATTGGTGATGCAACCAAAGTAAAATTTGAATGTTGGTCACTAATGGTGAGTCATTATGAAAATTGACGAGTATTGGTAAGTGTGTTGAGAAGGATAAATAAAAGAGAAAGGAAGTTGAGCCTATAGTGAAGACCATTACACGACCTCCCCCATATTTTACTCAAATATTAAAGAACAACAAAGAAGAAAGGAAGTATAGAAACTTCATTGAGATGCTAATATAGTTGAGTTTGAACATCCCTCTTCATAAAACTCTTGAGCAAATGCATAGGTATGCAAAATTCATGATAGATTTTGTAACAAATAAGAGATATATCACTTATGAGGATGTTGATGGGTTCCATCATTGTAGTGTGATTACTCTTTTTCTCTAGAAAAAAATGGATCTTGGAGCTTTCACGATTTGGTGGACTACTAGGACATCTAGATTTGCTAGAGCTATAAATAACTTGGGTGCCAGGATTAACTTGCTACCATAGGTAGTGTTCAAATAATTAGGCTTGAGATCTCCCAAACCAACAATAATGTGGTTGTTGATGGAAGATCATATATTGAAGAAACCTGTGGGTATATCATTCGATATTTTGGTAAAGGTGGACACCTTTATCTTTTTGTCTTACTTTGTTGTTTTGGATTGTCAAGTTAATTTTGTGATACCCATATTCTTAGGAGGACCATTTATGTACACTGGTAGAGCATTGGTGGACATGGAAAAAGGTGAGCTTAAGTTTAGGCTTAGTGATAAGAAGGTCACATTCAATGTTTGTAGGAATATAAAGTAGATGAATTACATGAGGGTGGTTGCGGTGATATGTTGTGATGACCCTAGAGGCCAACCCTTTGGCTACCTTGATGAATTTTGAGTAATCAAGGTACCCACGTCATTCTTTGACATTAAATTAGGCGTTGCTTGGGTGGCAACCCAAGGTACCTTCTTAGTTTTACATTTTTGTTGATTCATGTTAGTGTGATTGACATCGAATCTACGCACCTAACATCCCACACATATTTTCCTAACTCTCTTACTTTGTAGCGATCTACTGGATTGGGGACAATGTATATCTATTTGATGGGTATTAGGGCTACTTATAGGTCTGGATGTCCTCTTGGGGATTTTTGTTGTCGTTCTATTTTCCTCGAAGTGTGTTCTTAGTAGAGTCAGCATGTTCATATTATTTTGTGTTTTTTGTGATGTTTTGTGTTATTTGTGTTTAACTAGGATAAACATAAGTACCTAAGAGCAGTTGACGTATTTTGTTTTTGAGAAAAAAAATACCTCTACAATTTTTTTTTTGAATTGTGTGATATGCTTAAGTAGGTGACCACTATGAATCTTATTATAGCTAGCATTTGCATGAACCAGATAGGTAGTATTTTGTGACACAACCCTATGCCATATGTGTGTGTGATGCTTACTTAATTCCCATTGTGTATTGAATCCAGAACGTACCCAGTTAGTCTTTCATAGGTTGTTGGATAGTTTGTTAGGAAAGGATCATAGGCCATTCTTAAATTAGTCCATTATTCGTGCAAATGACCTTCCAAATGAGAATTATTATCCTTTGAACCCTGTGTTAAGCTTGTGTAGACCTATCTTATTTTTGTTACCTTTCACCTTTTTAATTTAATTACAATGAACCTATTTTTGACCTGGTCCTCCTTCGATACTGTGCATCTCAACTTAAGAAAATCGCCTAAGTTGATGGTGGCTATTGTAGGGGTGCATGGTTAGAATTAGGTATAATGGAGGGCATAAATAAAGGAAAATAAAGTAGGGTTGGGTGTGGTAAAAAAAAAAGAAAAAACTTAAAAAGAAAAAGAAAAAGAAAAGAGAAGGAATAAAAAAAACTGCACCCAGCCTAAATAAGCAATAAAATGAAAAATCGAGAAATAAGGGTGGACTGAAAGAAAAATTGGTTGATAAGTGGACCCCAAATGTAATATTAGGTCCAAGGAGGTATAGTCACTAAATTCCGAAATATAACATACCATCCCCTAAGCCTACATTACAAGTTGAGTAAAGTCCTATAGTGATCCTAGCCCATTTGTCCAAAAAACTAAGGTAAAGAAAATAAGGGCAAGCCTATGGCATTCTATGCACATTGTTGAAACTTATTTTGTGAGTGTGAGTGCTATTCTATTTAGTGAGTGAAACTTTTTTGTTATGAGGATACATGGGTTGTATTGCTAGATGCTTATCTATCCAGGTAGGGTTATTTGTACATATGTTTGATTATTTATTGCTAATTTTATGCCATAGATTGATTCCCTTGGGTCATATTGTTGGGTTTCATAGATCCACGTAGTCAATTTTTAATAGTTAAAGGTAGGAGGTGGTGATGTTTTTAAGTTGAAGTAGAGATTGACTGTCGTAGGTATCTTAGGTTTTTTTTGTTAAGCTTTGCGTTATGTCTTGTTAGGTTTTTGTTTCCTAGGAATTGCAAATGTTCTAAGTTGAGGGTGTTGATGTGCCATGGTTTTGTGGCAGGTTCGATGCTTAAAACCATGAAAAAATGCAAATACTTAGGCTATTTTGTTAGATATGATGGGTGTTTTGGTGTATGTTGCAGTAAAACTAGGTTTGAAGTGAAGTGGACCAAAATAAGAAGAAAAATCTCTAAAAAGATGAATTTATTTCCTATAATACTAGTCGTTGGGTGATTATACGACTCGTACCCCAAGTTGTCATGAGACCAATAGGACCTACTAAGTCAAGGAGTAAAGTTGAGGAGACTACGACTCGTAGGGATCAACTACGAGTCATAGGATAAAGTCGTTCTGAGCATAATTGGCCAAAGTTCTGAAGATATACAAGTTAGATCCCCAACAGGAATGACAGGTGACCTTGGGTCGTAAGGATACGCCACGACTCATAGGGGGGAGCCATTCTGATTACATTGAGAAAAGTTCTAAAAGGTGAAAATCTACTAGAGTGACAACGAGTCAATCCAACAACTCGAGGGGTATCACAATGATTTGTCATCACTAAGCACAAAATGGAGACAATGGTGCTAACAATGCATCATCATTAGTGCAGACGACTCATTGCCTAAGTTTTAGGCACTATCGACCTTATTTTCCTAGTTTGTTTTGGTTAGGTTTTCTATTTTAATTTTTGACACTATATATACTCCTTTGATATTTTTGTAGTATTTTATGCACTCATAATATTCATAAACATATATTGATTTCAATATTAGCTTTTGATCTTGGAATCCTCTTTGTTTGTGGTTTGGTTGATTATTAATTTGAGACTTTGCGTTTTACTCTTCAATTGTTGTGATATTATTTTCTATAGTCTCTTTTATAAATTCCATGGAATTTCATACAACTATGAGAGGCTAACTCCCTTAGCTAGGGCGGTGGGAACCTTGGCAGAAAAAAGAAGGGAAGTGTAAGATTCTTCCAGATCATTGTTTATGCATGCATTGTGGTCTACTTTTAATTGTTTGCTTCCTTAACTACTGCAGAAGCTAATAGCTTGTCTGTATTTGAGATCATCTTCACAGTAGAGATTAAGATTGTGAAAAGAATATTATAATAGTGATTCAAGGCTATCAATTATCATATGATTAACTTCACACTTACAAGGTAATAGTTAACCTAGGATCGAACACAAGGGTTTGAAAGGAAATACTCTAAGACTCACAAGGTGAAGAGTAAAATTCACCAAGGCATTCACAAGACGGCTGGTGATACTTATCTTGTCAGGTTATGCATGTGTGGAATTAAGATAGTCAGATTGAGCACGATAAACTTACGAAGTTAGGAACCTCGGGGGAACACAGTACTATGTTTATCTTAGATTGGTTACAACCGAAAGCAATCAAAACTTGTTTGTAGTTCTTGTTTACTACAAATTTCCCCTATTTAATTTTTTATACTTCTAGCTACTTCAACAAGTTCATAAAATATGTTCGACCTATTCCCTGTGGGATTGAACCTAACCTAGTTGGGTTACTATAATTTGACAACGACCATATTTTATCTTCTTGAAAGGTATAGTTTGGGTGACATCAGAGAGCTTCCAAGGTTGATACTTTTAACACATTGATGCACAACCATGGTTTCTAGAAACTATTGATATTTATCATGATTTTTGATATATAAGGTTGATATTATATCTTGAAAATTGTCATACTCGAAGTCATCTACCCAAATTAATCTTACAACTACATTATTGAGTGGGGATATGTATCTTTAATTTGGATGCATCAAGCTATTTTCCCTTTTCATTAACCAACTGTGGCATTTATGTATATCTCTATCCTAACCATAAATCATTCTTTAAAATTAGCCCCTAACTGATTAAATATATTATCCACTCTCTACGGTCTTCATTCCATCCCTCTATTCCTATTGTCAATTTGATTTGGGACTATAATTTATCCTAAAGTTTACAATTCTTTAGAATAGTAAAACAAGAATGCAAGAATAATCACATAACTTGATAAACATATAAACCAAACTTTAAACCATACTTAATCAATCATGTTGAACCTCACCCAAAGAAATAGGGTGTTTATCCTCTCATAGTCTTACAAAGAATAACATAGATGAGTTCATAAAATAAAACTACAAGAAAGAAAAGGAAAAGAAGAAAGAACCCTCATTTTAGCTCCTTGATGTATTCTTTTCTCCCCCAATTCGTGTGTGCTTCGAAAGATGTGTATAAATTAGTCTAAGTACTCCTTTTATATCCCTAAAAGTCGTTCCTCAGCATTCCCATACGAAATATACGAATTTACCACTTTGCCCCTAACTTAAACCAAGTAGGAGGCCTAGTTTTAGTTAGTTTTGGAGTGTGTGTGTTGTGATTTCGTATTTTGGACTATACCAAAGTGTTCTATCCTTTTTTTCAGGGTCTTTAGGTTTTTGTATATCCCCCAAGTTATCTAAGATAAGTCCCATAAGGATTACGTACAACTACAACACATTTTCTACTCAAAGTAGGAATTGGAACCGACTTTTGCCCACTTATACAAAGTGGGCAAAGCGGAGGCCATTGTTGCACTCAATAACACACGCAAGTGTACGTAGTACACCAAATAATATAGTGGCAATAATAAAAGCAACGTATTGATCCCATAGGGACTTATGTTAGACAACTATCCAGTTCTAGTTATACTATTAAGATTAACTAAGTGCTAAAGTAACCAAGATTATTTGAGAGTAAACAACTAAACGTAAACATAACAATATGATAATGTAAAAGTTCTCAAACAATGATGGGGAAAACCTAGGGTTAAGGTACGATGAAACATCCTACTTATCTATGTAATCTCATTAGTTTAGTTAATTATCTTGGTTGTTGATTCAGGGGGGCATATCATGATCGTGGTCTCCCAAACCTAACTTACCACTATATTACAACTACATCGCTGAGCGGGGATTCAAGAACTAAGATAAACTCCTTTGTATACTTCCTGTATATGAGAGTAATAGGGATAATTAGGTACATTCCTATCCTAAAAGTAAATCCTAACTTCAATTCATTGAATGATTATGATCCTATTACATATATCCACGTTCTATTGTATTATTACTCCTTTCGGGCTCATGATAGACATATGCATTTATCCTAGGGGTCGGGAATCCATAAGATAGTTAAAACAAGGATACATGAACAACCAAAAATGATAAAAACTATAACCAACTTAATTCAATAGCATAAGCAATCATGTTCCTGGCCTTAACCCTAGATGAGGGTGTTTAGCCACTCATGGACGTACAAAGAACCATAAGAGTATAATCTATGTAATAATACAAGAATAAAATAAAGTAAGAGATAAAAAACCATAATTGAAGCCTTTTACGACATATTTTAATCCCCACAAGTCGTCTATGGAGTTTACCCAAAGGTTGAAGAGTCATATTTATACTTGGCCAAAGTTGGCCGATTTGGACAATCTAGCGTGCCACACCAATATCGCACCTCTTAGGTAGTGTGACACACTGATATCATGGAGGGATAATGGTTTCAAAAATTAATTTGCAACCAAGGATGTTCCACTCCCTTATAGCAGTGCTTAGGTAGCGTGGAATGCCAATGAGTCAACAATTTCCAAATGTTGTCATGCTTTGCTCATTGCATTTGGTCTTCAAGTCCTTGCTTCATGATTGTGTTTCATCTTCCAAAATAGCTTTTAATTCATATTAAAATCATTTCAATAATATAACCAAGTTTCCTACAATAATAAACACCACAATTAGACCCTTAAGCACACTAGAATCAAGCAAGAAAAACTAGAATGACACATAGCTCAAGTTAAGAAACTAGTTATCTCGTTTGAACTCTAATTGAACATTTTACTTCCAAATTTGATTTTCACACACCTTAAACATAAAAATTACATAAAATAATGCTTATAAGATTATGCATATAAATATTAACTCATTACGCACACAAGAAGTCCTCAAAACCAAGCTAAATGAGGCTAGATAACAACACTTTGGTGTGCAAATCCACCTCAGATCAGCCATAGCAGGGGCATTACGGGCATGGGGGTTGAAGAAGGGCTGAGGGTAGAGAAAAACTATAATATAAATCAATCATATTGGGTAGCTCATGGATGAGGACCAGATGTAGGATGCGCAGTGCGGAAGGTGAGTCAACCAGGCATAATTCCATCTGAATTTGTCTCTTAGTTCTCGTCGAAGCTTGCTCGTGTTTCATAATCACTTATAGCTCATATACAACTTCCATTATCACCTAAAGAATCTCCAAAATACTCCTACAACATATTATCATATGCATTGGACCATAAAACACACAAAGCACCTTAAAACCATACAAGAGCAAGTGTAGCTTAGCCTAGTTGAACTAGTTATCTCATCTAATCTTTAGTTAGATATTTGACTCATGTATTGATTCATTTTGAACTTTAAACTACCTAAACATGAGGATTAGAAAAAAGATTACACAAATATCACTATATATTCACATCAATAGACTAAGTTGTCCTCCAAACTAAGCTGAACGTGCATAGATAATGGAACTTAGGTGTATAAATACACCTAAGATCACCACCCCACACTTAATCCTTGTTCATCATCTAACAACTCTTTACACTCATATTAATAATGGAGGAATCTATAAACACCAATTGAAAAAATACACTCAAGCTATCATGACTATCATAGGTAGAAAGTTCACAACAAGCATGATAAAGTATAAACTTCAAACACAGAATGACTACTCAAACCTCCTAGCCTCAAGACTTGACTCCACAAAATTATCAAACTCATGCATATTTCTCAAACAAGTGATCATAAAAGTCACCTATCTTTCATTAAAAAACACCCTCACATTAATAGAGTAACCCAAAATCACTCACGCATATGCAATTTAACACAAGAATGGGTATAAAACTAGAATTATACTCACTCTCACAAAGAATTCACATGCAACATAAGATGAACCACAATCTTACCCTGAGTGTATTAATCCACTAATATAAGAATATTAAATCTCAAGATCAATTAGGACTCTAAGGGTTATAATGTAGTCTAAGGGATGGGTAGGAACTATTTTGGGTAAAAATAATGAATAACTTTCTCAAACGCTTTAATATATCACACTATTCATTTATCTCATTATTTAACCACCTATTTTCCACCTCTTTAATCTTCCATAACAATCATTTATTTTACCTCTCTGATAACATGTCAATTTAAGTGCAAAGTGGTTATCATCAATATAATTACCCAACTTTGAGTCAGGGTCGAATCCACGAGGAACAATGTGAGTGGAGATTAAACTAGTTCGAAATTAAAGTTACTTGTTAAGTTCAATCCTAAGATACAAGTAATTGGGGGATTTTAAAAATTTTGATGATATAATTAATTTTTCAGGACATCTAAAGGACTAAATCGGGGCGATGAATAGTTAGAGCATAAACAATTAGAAATGGATCTTGGGATTATTCTTTCCTAGGGGCAAATTATTCATGGGAGAATGATGATTCGGTGCAAATACTAGTCGTTAGTGGTGTGGTGGGCTGGGCTGTAAGTTCTTGAGGCTAGTTTGTCAACAAAGTATTAAAGATATCACTCATTGACCCGTTCGAGTACCTAACGAGTGTGTCAATTAAATCCACTCAACACCTCAGTTGGGTATCTCTATTTCTAGGATGATACCCAAGGTATAGTAAACATCATAATCACCCTTATGTCTAAGATAGTGAGAATTAGCAAACTACGCCCATAAATTGTCTACTATTGCCTTGGTTCCCACATCTCTCTTTCAAGAATGATGTCGGTTCCAAAAATTTACCCAAACCCCTCTTTCAAAGATGGTTTGAGATTTCAAGAGCTTGGGATTTTCAACTACAAATCCATGTGGGTATTTGGGGATTTCACCTACAAATCCCAACCAAATTAATCAAGCAATAGTAAAACCCATTCCTAACAAACTAACATGTACATAAATGAATCATATCCCACATACAATTTCACTATATTCTAACATAATCCCAAGAGGAATAACTAGCTACACATAAGATTAATAAGCAAGATATACCCAAAAATCTCCATTAAATTGATTTATTGGAAGTTAAAGAGAATGCAAACTGCAAGCTTTAGGGTTCAGCAAATCTTCAATGGAAATTGTCAATCCTCAACTTGAAATCTACTCTAATATATTATTCACCCAAAAAATTATACAATAGTTGTCTCTTCAAAATTAGAAACAAGATGGTGGAAAAATTCCACAAAAGTTGGATCTCCACTATGGGATAAGGTTTGATCCTTTTAAAGGAATATGGCAATCAGTTGTGTGCACTTACAAATATACCCCTGGGCATAATCCTGCTTCGTCGCGATCATGGCTACTGCGATTGTGGTCAAAACTTGCAATCGCGGTGTGTTGACCTATCTTAATTGGTCCCGATCACGACCCTCAGACCACGATCGTAGTAATTGAGGATTGTTTTCTACTTTAGGTCTTCCAGCTATACTTCATTCTCCCCTTTTCTTCTTTTTAGCTCAAATCCACTTCCTTCCATCTCATAACATGTATGCCTAAAAATATGGATATTAGTGCATTTAATCACATATATGTCTAACTTATATATTCAAATTCATGGTAATATGCACGAATGTTGAGTGCAAATAAGTGGTAAATTCACCACTCATCAACACCCTCAACTTAAAGCTTTGCTTATCCTCAAGCAACACTACTTCTTATCATAAGACAATGCACATTTATGCCCGAATTTCATGACCTAATGATCACAATGACTTCAAGCTTAGTTGATACCACACATTGCTCCTCAAACATAGGCAAAGCTATTTTTTGACAGCCCTCAACATGAAATTCAACATCAAAGGATGCAAAAGACTTCAAAGATCAACCATGCACCAATCACTAATACTATAGAGGTAACTCAACTTTGACCTCAATAACAACATACTCCTTTTGCCTTATTTTGCAGGAGATGACAAAATCACAGACATTGACTTGTTTACATCCCTCCTCTAAAGAAAGAAAATTCCACACACCAAGTCGTCAAATATGCAACAATAAATTTATATGCAAAACACACACACACAATATCTCTCTCTCAAGAACTCTCAATGCTAACAAGTACCTTTCCATATGCTTTCCCCTATTTTAAATCACCATTACAATGAAAATACTTGGTTAGAAATCACGAAGGGCATTTTGAACTTGTAATGTAGGTTCGGGGTAGGGTAGGATATCCTTTAGGAACAACAAGGCTATGCCTTCCTTGAACATATACATCACACTATTCCATCCAACTTTTAATCATGGACCACTTATTTTGTTTGTTTTTACTTCTTTACACAAGTGCCTACTTTTTATTTCCTTGGTTCACCCATTTTTTTTTTCATTTCTTTGTGCTTGAACCCTTTGTGCTTCTCTTTCCTTTGTTGGATCCTTTCTTTTTTCTTATTCATTTGTTATCAATGTTTAAAACTATAGGCACTCACTTACAACTTTGTGGCCCTAAGTTACCTCTTACGGTCATCAACACCCCCAACTTAATCTTTTAGTCTCAAGTTGCAATTTTAAGTTCAAGGAGGGTAGGGTTAAAAAGAGCGATAAAAATTGAAAAGCTTATGGCTTGCAAAGTGTTTGCCAAAGAAAAATCTAAAGGCTCAAAGTGGGTGACTAGGGATAACATCTATACAACGGTAGGCTTTTTAGGTTAAAGTGGACTTCCTATGTCACAAAGATAGCCTAAGATTATCTCACAAACCAAGTACAATAAAAATTAGCCTTGAGAGACTAATGGGGAAAATTCTAGATGGTAGAAGTACACATGAGATTTGGAAAAATAACCTCACACATGGATTGCAAATTCACCAAAGAGTCTCAATTTCTCCTTCCGCAAGAGACAAAAATGGAGTATCTACCAATTTTTACAAGCCAAGATTTTTTGGAGTCACAAAAAGAGAAAAAAAATTGTTACAAGGTTACTCACGTCCATCCCCTTGATTTTTGAAAGAATTTGGACGGAGGGGGTGTTTTCTTTTCATTTGCACCATACATAAATTGCTAAATATGGCATCATTTAAAGACTTCGTCTCACATTTGCCTTTTATACGGGCAAACCATATGGCTACTCAGAGTTCGCCATAGGTTAAGTGAGATCCTAAATCCAAAATGCTACAGGTACTCAGACTTCCCTTGCATTTGTGATCTTGATGCTACGGGTACTCAGACTTCCATTGCATCCATGACTCAAAACCCAAGTACGACACTTTGCCATTAAGAATGTCGTCACTCAATATATCATAGGTAAAAGATCATCTAATATCATCACAACTAAAATAAAGATAAAATAAAACAAAAATCTAAAAACAAACCAAATAACTAATCCATGAAATGTAGGCACCATCAGAGTGCACATTTAATGCAACCCAAAAACAAAATAAAAGTCATCCAAAATGTCATCAAAACATCCATAAAATGTCAAAAGAATACAAATTTGGGGATCGGTACCCCCAACATAAAATATAGCAGTGTCCTCACTGCACCATTAATAACGCAAGAGAAAAGGGGGCTCCCTGAATCTGGATCAAGAGTTGCTCTCTCTTTCTAACTCTGCACCATCACCACCAGCATCAGAACCTGACCGCTTAGCATGTTACTCATCATCAATCTTTATTCTAGGAGAAGGTAGCCTATCACGGTGTTTCAAGACCTTCTATAAGCCCTTGACTCTCTTCTATGACATAACCCAAAATTAAGCCATGTCGTATGGGCACCTCAAGTCCACATGAATCGTAGGTATCCCGATAACCCATCACAGTCATCATATCAATCACATGGGTTGGGTAAATCCCGACCATATAATAAGATAGCGAAAAACATTCTACAAGTAATAACTTAAACATGTCTAAGCACTTTATTAGATTTATCAACTAATCAATGTGCCTAAGTCTATAGTCATCGATAATACCTCTATACAACCAAAGTTTAGAAATGTATATATCGGGACAAGCACCCAACAATAGTGAAACAAAGTCAAATGACTAAGTCTAAAGATAGGAGACGAAGGATAAATGTCTTTCGAAGAAAGGAAGCTCACCACTCGATAGTAAATGCACGAACCATTTCGATCACCTAATCACTATGCATGAAGAGAAGAAGATTCTTCGACCTCTATGTCACGTGGGGAGATAACTTCTGTAGACTATTAGCGATTGGAACGCTAGCATATAACTCAAGGATAAGGATAAAATAGCATCATCATTCAACAACAAGTCAATAGATATCATATTCAATCACATTCATAACCTTATCCATACATATAGACATATCAAATGCCAACAAAGGGGACAAGTCTTATCAACACTTAGAAAGCACTCATTCATTATGAATGCAATAGAGGATTCCAACCTTCCACACTCATCGACTCATGAATTTCTTATTAGGCATAGAACTTTAACAATATTCACATATCATCAAGTAAGGGATTCTAAACATATACATATCTATTTAAGTGAGGGACTCTTTCCACTCACACACATTCATTCAAGTAAGGGACTCTATCATATGCTCACATATTAGGTAAGGGACTCTAACCTCATGTCTTATTAGATAGGGGACCCTAACCCTAAGATAATTCATTTGGAGAGGTACCTCGATCTCATGAGACCTCATTATGCAAGGGACATTAACCACAACCCATCAAAAATCTCATTAGTCAACATTGGGACTCTAACCCTTTGTCCATACATCCACATATATTCAGTTTTACACATAAGGACTTTAACCCATTTACCCAATTCAACACCATACTTGACCATATGGTCTTCGTGGGAGCCTTCATGGCTCAACCATTTCAATAGGCCGATGCCTTAATTCAATTAATCATACAATTCAAACTATGGTCCTTAAGATCCTTACAAGCTATTCATACTTCCCTAGCAATTCTATACCACAATTTTGTTCTACACAATTCAAGTTTATTTTCATGTTAGGGACTTTATCAGCCCTCTTATTCATCAAACCATCAAGGTCAACAATTACACAATACATGGCTCATTTTACCTTTAGAGTATTATTTTTCAAGCATTCATACATATAGGGCTATTACCCTAGTTCAAAGTATCATCATCATGTAACTAGACATCTCACTTAGACATTTTCACAAACACCTTGTGTACATCACTTTACCCAGGGCCAATTTCATGGTAGAAATTATTAAGACTAGGGTTAATCAAAACCCACATGCTAGACAACTTACAAAAAGTATTCATGTGTGCAAATTACCATCAATAACATAAATAAGAATAAGATGAATCACCAAGAATATTGAGTATGTAAACTTACTAATACAAGTGTAAAATACATGTGTTTGGAGTTATTTAGCAAGGGGAAGAGCTACATGCCTTAAACAAGATGATCACCAGGAATTTTGACTCATCTTTGCCTCTGGAAGACCACTCTTGAAACCCTAGCCTCCAATTCTTCAAAGATGAGTTTGAGAGAATGTTTAGGTTGTTTGATCCATCAAAATAGATGTTTAGGAGGCTACACACACTTATATAATGAGAGGTCTTAGGGTTTTAGACTTGGGAAATGACCAAAAATCCCTTAGTTAAAAGATGAAAATTAAACCTGTCTAGGGGTACGACTCACATAAGTAGTCGTACCCTAGGGTACGAGTGGTACCCTGACTCCTACCCTAGGATTTTCCTAGATCAAACACGTTGTTAAGGATATGATCATACACCCATGAGTCATATACAAAGGTAATGACTAACCCCTAACTTGTATCCACCACTCATAACAAAATCAGTCCACTCCAAGATAAGACCTCACTCCATACGACTCACCTATGTATGACTCATACTTTTAAGTACGATTGAGTGGAGGGTCACTTGTACCTAGGACAGTGAGTGACCCTCACCACACTACCTAGGATATGAAAGGGGAGAAAAATAAGGATACGACTTGTATCCAAGGGTTATGACTCAATCCCCTAGTCGTACCCGCCCAGTGACACCAAAAGGTGAAGTTTTTAAAGGGTTCTAAGTCTAGGTGTTTCAATTCTCCCCTACTTGGATCATTCATCCTTGAATGAGGGTTTCACAACTCGAGGCTACCCCCTAGTCATGATAATGGTGCTTACGATCACAAGTGACCACAAGATAACCTATGAGCTGGTACCTATTGTGAGCACTAAATAAAATATGAACATAACACATAAGCGGAAGATAAATTGAGAATGTATGTATATTTGAATACTGAAATACAAAGTACTAAATGTATGAAACAACTGATAAGATCTTAAAGTAACTAACTAACTATCTAACTAATTGTTTGAATATCTGAAAGCCTCTAAACTGACTGAGGAGTTGATAGGACAGACCCCCAACTAACTACGACTGTATAAATAAAATTATATACTGAAATAACTGAATAATCATCACATGTCCTCGATGGATGAGGACTTACCAATACGGCTGTTGATTTACGCTGAGTTGTCTAACTATGGTCGGGAAATTATGCGTCTGAACCTATGATATAAGATATCATAGCTCAAAGAAGAGTATGTGATTAGTACTTTAAATGTACTATTATATGAGATGAGGTTAGGCTGATATACATGGGGTAATATGCATATGAAATATGGACTAACTAAATAGTATGAGATAACTAAACATGAATGCATAAAATTTGTGACACCTGAGAATGAAAGGCCAAGCATAAATCTATAATCTGAAATAAGTCTGAAATCTAAAAGACTATAACCTGATAACTGAATAACTGAGAATCTATATGATTTGGTCAATAAAACCTGAACTAAAACTATACTAAATACTTTAATAAGACCATAGGAGGTATCATCTAACTGACATACCCCAATCTGAGCTAATTGTTGTACAGCCTATAACCCCAGTTGGAAGGGAGTCAGTACCGTGCCACGGGTACTAACATTGGTTGTATGGATACACTAAATTGGTGTTCCGAAGGACTAAGGAGTCACCCTCAATTGGCAGGTGCTCTAATGAGATATGTGTCATACTTAACTAGTAGGTAGACATCTGTAACCTACGCTAGCTATGTAGTTCTGGAACTTGGGGATTTGTACTAAGGGTCACACCCTCTACTGTCAGGTGATCCCTCATCCCTAAGTTCGCTCGATGCTAAATCCTACTCCCAACTGAATTTACATTGATACTAGAAAGGACTAAACTAGACTGAACATTATTACATAACTGATAGTGCTCATCATGATAATAAACATGTAAGTTTACTGATAAGATTTATGGATCAATTGTTTAAGTACTTGAAAATTCGAATTCATGTAAATCACAAAGGTATCGGGTGTTCCTAACCTACCAGCACTGAATGAATATAACAATTGTGCCATATAAAAGCTTTAAAACCATAGTAGGGGATCATTGTTCAAAATACAAAACTTAGGCATTTCATCAAACACATGAGAGTTGTGAACTTAAGCATGGGGATAGATAATGCATGTATGAGTAACATAATCACGAGACTAAAATCATAAATTAGGTATTTAAAGTGAAGCTTTCAACATTCAAAACATATAATGGTTCATTCCACTTGAAAACAACACTTATAAACATAACCTGTAATTGAATTAACAAGAGATTCATGGAGATATTCAATTTAAACAAGCAACTCATAATTTAAAACCAAAAAAGGATTCTTGGACTCCATGAGTGAAAAGAACCCAAGGATGAACATCACACAACCTCACTAGATGATTTCATAAAGATTTTTGAGAATTTCTTGAGTTTTGAAGCTCGAATTCCTTGAGAATGGGTTAGGGTTTTTTCTTAAGGAAAGTGTGGCTTATTTTGAGAGGATTTGTGATTAAAAGAGAAAATAATGCTCTTCGGGGAGCTAAATTTTGTGTTATGGACAAGTTTAGGTGGGGTAATTGACCAAAATTCCATTAATTAACAAAGAACAAAAGGCTGGAGGATAGGGAGGGCGCAACACACGCATTAAAGCGGCGCACTAGAAGGCGCGGCTCCCGCCCTAGAATGATGCCCTAAAGGGGGTAATGCCCATATTAGAGCGGTGCACTGGAGATGGAGGTGCACACTTAGAGCGGTGATGCTACTATTTTGGATTTCCAAACATTCCCTTACACTCATTCAAAAATTCTAAAACTCACCCATGAAATACTTTGAACAATCCCGATCATGAATTAACTTAAAAATCGATGTTTTGAGGCCGGGAAGATCCAAAATAAAATCATCGATGTTTAGGGGCCTTTGAAATGACTAAGTTCCAACACATAGTGAAATTACTATGTCATGGACCCCTTTAAGATACAATTGTGAGTTGAATTAAGCTAGGATCTTATGGGGTATTACAATATGTCCTCCTTGGGAACATTCGTCCTTGAATGAGGTTGCTTAGCTGAGAACACTGGGAAGATAAGATCATAAACTGAACATGCATGACTGCATAACTGAGTTTGAAACATGACACGTGAACTGAACTCAATATATGCAATGACATGAGATGGATTACATAGTTGAAACTGAGAACGAAAAAGAGTCAATCTGAGGAAAATCGTTACCTTAAGCTGAGTCTGAGTTTGTGGATAAAATATTAGGGTACTTGGTTCGCATATCTGCTTTTGCTTCCCAAGTGGCTCCCTCAATGGACTGATTCCGCCAAAGAACCTTGACCAAAGGAACTTATTTGTTCCTTAGTCTATGAATCTGAAGATCAATTATCTTAACTGGGGCTTCTTCGTAAGAAAGGTTATCCGGAACATCCATGCATTCTAACGGAACAACTAAAGTTGAGTCACCAACACAGTTCTTCAAGAGGAAAACATAAATCATTGGATGCACTGATGCTAAATCTGCAGGCAACTCAATCTCATAAGCTACCTTCCCAAAACGACTCAACATCTTATATGGTCCAACATAACAAGGACTGAGCTTTCCCTTCTTCCCAAATCTCTTCACTCCTCTTATGGGTGAGATTTTCAAATAATCCAAATAACCAACCTCAAACTCAAGATCTCTTCTCTTCATATCTGCATAAGATTTCTAATGGATTTAGGTTGTCTTCATCCTCTCTCGGACAACTTAACTTTCTCCATCGCATCAAACACTGAATATTGTCCTAATAAAACAACTTCACCTACCTCAAACAAACTAATATGATATTTATATCTTCTTCCGTGAAGAGCCTCAAACGAAGCTATCTGAACACTAGAGTGAGAACTGTTGTTATAGGCAAACTCAATCAAAGGTAAGTGATCATCCAAACTACCTCTAAAGTCAATAACACATGCTCTCAACATGTCTTCTAAGGTCTGAATGGTCCTCTCTGCTGGAACATCTGTCTGTGGATGAAAAGTTGTGCTGAGATGAACTTAGGTACCAAGACCCTTCTGAAAAGCCTTCTAAAAGTGAGAGGTAAACTGAGTAGCTCTATCTGATATGATAGAAAATGGAGTCCAATGCAACCTAACGAACTCCCTAAGATAGAGCCTGACATAATCCTCAGCTGAGTAAGAAGTATGAACAAGTAAGAAATGAGATGATTTGGTCATTCTATCTAAAATGACCCATATAGAATCATGCTAACAATGTGTAGGAGGTAATCCTATCATAAAGTCCATGTTTACCACTTCCCACTTCCAAGTGAGGATACTAAACTCCTGTAATGTACCACTAGATCTTTGGTGCTCAACTTTAACCAGCTGACAACTAGAATACATCGCTACAAACTCTATAATATCCCTCTTCATACCACTCCACCGATAGATTATCTGCAAGTCACGATACATCTTAGTGGATCTTGGATGGATAGAGTATCGCGCACCATGTACTTTTGTAAGTATTCAATATCTCAAGTCATCAACACAAGGAATACATAATCTACCCTGACAATGAAGTACACCATCTCCCCCTTGGGAGAAAATCTCCACCTTTTGATCTTTAACCTCTCCTTTAAACTTAATCAAACTAGGGTCTCTATCTTCATTTTCCTTTACTTCGGCAACCAAAGAAGATTCCAAACTATTTTGAGCCCATACACTACCTTCAGTTGAATTAATCGAACGAACACCTAATATAACAAGTTGATGAACCTCACTGACTAACTTCTTCTTATCCTCCTCAACATGAGCAACACAACCCATAGATAATCTACTAAGGTTATCTGCTACTACATTGGCCTTGACCAGATGATACAACACACTCATATCATAATTTATCAACAATTCAAGATACCTTCTTTGGTGAAGATTTAAATATTTCTGCGAGAACACATACTTCAATCTTTTGTGATCTGTGAACACATCAACAAGAACCCCATAAAGATAATGTCTCCATATTTTCAAGGAAAAAATAACAGCTGCCAACTCAAGATCAAGGATAGGATTATTCTTTTCATGGGGCTTAAGTTGTCTAGAGGCATAGGCTATGACCTTAACTCTCTGCATCAATACACAACCAAGACCAACTCTTAAAGAATCACAGTAAACTACAAACCCATCTGAACCATCTGGCAAAGTCAATACTAGAGTGGAAGTGAGTTGAGTCTTTAACTCCTAAAAACTGTTCTCACAAGAATCTAATTACTGAAACTTAACTTTATTCTGAGTCAATCGAGACATAGGGGATGCAATAGAAGAAAACACTTAAATAAACTATTTGTAATAGCCAAGAAAACCCAAGAAACTCCTGATATCTTATGGAAAAGGAAATCTATTGATCTTAGCCAAAATTCGCATGTACTAAATTTGGTGAACAACTGATGAGCTATAAGAGTCTGCAACACAATTCTCAGGTGGTCTGCGTGATCATTCTCACTACGGGAATATACAAGAATATAATTAATGAAGACTATGATGAGCATGTCCAAGTACAGCTTGAACACTCTATTTATTAAGTCCATGAAAGTAGCAGGAGCATTCATTAGTCAAAAAGACATAACTAGAAATTTGAAGTGAGCATACCAAGTCCTGAAGGTTGTCTTCGGAATGTCATATTATCTGACTCTAAGTTGATGATAGCCATATTTTAGGTCTATCTTAGAGAAGTAACTGGAACCCTAGAGTTGGTAGAACAAGTCATCAATCCTTGGGAGTGGATACTTATTCTTGATTGTGACTTTGTTCAACTAACAATAATTGATGCATATTCTGAGAGACCCATCTTTCTTACGCACGAACAAGACTGGAGTGCTCCATGGGGAAACACTAATCCTGATGAAACCTTTATCTAAGAGTTCTTTCAACTACTCTTTCAATTCCCTAAGCTCAGCTAGAGCCATTCTGTAAGGTGGAATAGAGATAGGCTGGGTATCTGGGAAGAGATCTATTTCGAAGTTAATTTCCCTTTAGGGAGGAACTCTGGAAAGGTCTTCAGGGAACACATCTAGAAATTCCCTTACCACTAAAATGGACTCGAGATTGGGAGTCTCAGAACTAGAGTCTTTGACTAGAACAAGATGGTACCTACACCCCTTATATAACATTTTTTTCCTTAAGATAAGAAATAATTTAGCCCCTAAGTACTGAAGTACCACCCCTCCATTCATTGACTGGTTCATTAGGAAACTGAAACTGAACAACACTATTTCTGAGATCAACTGAGGTATAACATGAGTGGAGCCAATACATGCCGAGAATGACGTCAAAATTAGTCATCTCTAAATCTACGAGGTCAACTGAGGTGACTTTCTAGGATACTATGACCAAAAAGTTCCTTTATACCTGCCTGGCTACAATTAAGGCACCTACTAGATTAGACACTAAGAAGGGTTCTGCTAAATATTTAGGACTGACACCAAAATTGAATGTTATATAAGAAGTTACAAAGAAGAGTAAAGCTCTGGGGTCTAATAAAGCATTAACATGGAGATGAAAGACCTGTAATGTACCCGTAACCACATCAGGAGAACTTTTCTGATCCTTTAAGTACTGCAGTGCATACAATCTATTCTAGCGCTGACCACTGGTGGCATTGGATGTGGCGCCCTACTGAGTCGGGTGACTTGTTGGAACTGGAGGACGATTAGACTGACCCTGCTGGACGGCCATTGGGTAATATCTGACTCTGTATCCTGGCTTGTCACATCTAAAATACACATCATTGTCGGCTTTAAACACACCCTGATGATGCCTGCCATACTTTCCACTAAGCAAATTTGTACGCCCAATACTTCACACTACTCTGGGATTTGGAGTCTGGCGCTCTATCCCGACTATCTTGCCTGAACTTATGCATTGGCACACTAGCTGAAGATAGAGTTAGGACTGAATACTTCTAATGGAACTGAGAATGGTTACCACCCTCTGACCTTGGCTGATAAAAGTTAAAACTACCTATTCTGGCCCCTTATTCTTCTTTTCTTTCTTCTTAAACTTCTCTTTCTCAATCTACTGAGCATGGACCATAAGTCTAGATAAGTCCATCTCCTTAATCAACATTATCATCCTACACTCATTTACCATACTATCAGATGCACCAGACACATACTTACTCATTCTAGACCTATTGTCTGCCACAATATTAAGATATTACCTTGCTAACTGAGTAAACTTAAGTGAGTACTCTTCACGCTCATGCTGCCCATCTTTAAATTAATAAAATCCTGCATCTTAGCTTTCCTCAATTCTAATAGCAAGAACCTATCTAATAAAGTCGTGGCAAACTCCCCC
The DNA here is from genome assembly GCA_030864215.1 of Capsicum pubescens. NCBI lineage: Eukaryota > Viridiplantae > Streptophyta > Magnoliopsida > Solanales > Solanaceae > Capsicum > Capsicum pubescens. Next base: position 146,287,572 of record CM061546.1, on the reverse strand, counting down.
CAGTCAATAGGCCCTGCATCAACACCACGGTGCATCTTCCACTACTTAAACCAGGTGTGATCTACATCTTGCAACTGATATACAACCAACTCTCAACTCTCACTCAAAGTGACACCCATGGTATCTGTCACTTTTTGAACCATATCAAAAAACTCCTACAAATCCTCTTTAGACTTAGATCCTATAAACAAAGAGGGATTCAGTCGGGTGAAATCCCAAATCCTAGCTACAGTTATATTTTCCCCTGGATTAGTTGGGGTAACAGCCTGCTGATTTTTCTGAGATGCCACTGAATGAGCTATGGTAGTAAAAGCAACTCTAAACTCGGTGTGAGAGACATGCTCGTTCAGGGAATCTTCCTAATCAGGAGGAGGTGCAGGCTTATTTCTATTACTTCTTCTATTATTTCTGTTGAGAGACATTGTATGTAAATGAAACAAAGTATGAGTTAGAAAGAGAGATTAAATATAGATCATACTGATTCGCACGACATGAATACTGAAAGAAGGGAAATTTTTCCTAAAACATCTTGTAGCCTCTTGTCCATAAGTGTGGCACTCTTCACACCCATGCACAAGAATCTACGCAACGCAACTTTCAAACTCCCTAGGACAATTTAAAACTCTGGGCTCTGATACTAAGTTTTGTCACGACCCGAGGCTACCCCTTAGTCGCGACAACGATACTTATGATCACAATAACCACAAGCTAGCCATGAGTTGGTACCTGTTGTGAGCATTGAATAAAATATGAAAATAACCCATGTGTGGAAGATAAACTGAAAAAGAAATGTATATCTGAATACTAAAATATGAAATACTAAATGTTTGAAATAATTGATAAGAACTGAAAGTAACTAACTAATTGTCTAACTGTTTGTCTGAAAGTCTGAAAGCCTTTAAAATTACTGAGGAGTTGATGGGACAGGCCCCCAACTAACTCTGGCTATCTGAATAAAATAAAATATTAAAATAACTGAATAATTATAACATGTCCTTGGTGGATTAGGACTCACCACTATGGCTTTTGATTTACGTAAGCTATCTAACAGCGGTCGGGAAACTATACGTCCAAACCTATGATATAAGACATCATAGCGTAAGAAAGAGTATGTGGTAAGTACTTTGTATGTACTGGTATATTAGATGAGGTTAGGTTGATATATATGGGGTACTGTACATATCAAATATGTACTAACTAAATAGCATTAGATAACTGAACATGAATGCATGAAAGATATGACATCTGAGAATGTAAGACCAAGCATAAATCTATAATCTGAAATAAGTCTTAAATCTGAAAGACTATAAACTGATAACTGAGAACTTTGGTCAAGAAAACCTGAGCTGAAACTATACTGATTACTGTATTGAGACTGTGGGACGTATTATCTAATCGATATGAACTAATCTAAGCTAATCGGGGTCTAACCTCTAACCCTAGTTGGAAGGGTGTCAGTACTGTGCCACGGGTACTAACACTGGCTGTGTGGATCTACTAAACTGGTGTCCTGAAGAACTAAGGAGTCACCCTGAACTGGAAGGTGCTCTAATGGGATATTTGTCACCCTCAACTGGAAGGTAGATACTTAGTCAACCCTCAACTGGCAGGTAAACATCTCTAACCTACGCTGGCTATGTATTTCTAGAACACGGTGATTTCTACTAAGGGCAACACTCTTTATTGTCAGGTGATCCCTCATCCTATATTCCCTTGGTGTTAAATCCTACTCTCAACTTAACTAACACTGATACTGGAAAGGACTGAACTAGACTTAACATTATTACATAACTGATAGTGCTCATCATGATCATAAATAAGTAAGTATACTGATAAGAGTTATGGATCAACTGTCTGAGTACTTGAAAATCTGAATTCATGTAAATCACATAGGTATCGGGTGTTCATAACTCACCAGCACTGAATGTAATTAACAATAATGCCATATAAAAATATTGTCATGCCTCAATTTCAAGTTTTCTCCAAATTGGTATATCTGGTCTTGTAGTCAGTTATTTTCTTACATTCGTAGTAGATGTCCCTTTACTTACGTCTGTCTTCATTGTATTAAGCCATCATAGAAATCATACAAAAATGATCGAATCTTCGGACGCCGCGAAAAAGATATGAGGTGCTCAAAATGGTCAAAGTAGTTGAATAGGAGGATCGCTATGACTATAGCCATTGGTAAGTTTACCAAAGACGAAAGTGATTTATTTGATATTATGGATGACTGGTTATGGAGGGACCATTTCGTTTTTATGGGCTAGTCCTGTCTATTGCTAAAACTATAGTAGGGGGTCGTTGTTCAAAATGCAACACTTACGCATTTCATCAAACACATGAGAGTCGTGAACTTAAGCATTGGGATAGATAATGCATGCGGTAATAACATAATCATGAGACTAAAATCATAAATTAGGGATTTTACGTGAAGTTTTCAGCATTCAAAATATGTAATGGTTCATTCCACTTGAAAACAACACTTATAAACATAACTTGTAATTGAATTAACAAGATATTCATGGAGATATTCAACTTAAACATGAAACTCATAATTTAAAACTAAAAAGCGATTTCTGGACTCCATGGATGAAAAGAACACAAGGATGAACATCAACATACCTCACTAGATGATTTACGATTGAAAGAGCAATAATGCTCTTTGGGAAGTAAAATTTAGTGTTATGCATGAGTTTGGGTGGGGGAATTGACCCAAATGCCCTTAATTAACAAAGAACAAAAAGCTGGACTGATAAGGAGGGTGTGGCACGTGCATTAGAACAGGGAACTAGAGGGTGTGGCGTCGTCCCTAGAGTGGCTCACTAAAGCGGGAGGCAACCGCCTTAGAGAGGTACACTAGAGGGGGCGGTGCCCGCTTAAAGCGGTGATGCTACTATTTTGGATTCCCAAACATGCCCTTATGCTCGTCTGAAAATTCCAAAACTCACACGATATGTACTTTGAAATTTCTAAGTCCTTGTCAAAAATAAAATCATCAAAGTTTAGGGGCCTTGGAAATGACTAAGTCCCAATATTTGGTGAAATTTCTAAGTCTTGGACCCCTTTAACATGCAATCGCGAACTGAATTGATCTAGGATCTTATGGGGTATTACAGAGGGGTAAGACATGCAATAAACAAGCCAACACATTATCACATATCAAAACATCCTTCAAACAAGTTAGAACAAGCACAAAACTAGGATATAACACACAACATTCTCATTATCAATCAATCATTCACGTCATCGTCTTTGGGACTCAAACCCATTATTTATCAAGACACTTGTTCATTTCAAAGCTTAAGGACTTAAACCCTTGTTTATCAACACTTATTTCACAACTTAGGGACTTCAACTATGAACTCATCAAGTATACATACTCATTTCAAGGATTAGGGACTCGAACCCATCATCTACAAAAGACATGAATCAACTCAAGATACTAGGGACTTAAACCCATCACAACTAAAACACACATAATTTCAAAATTTTAGGGACTTGAACCCATGGTCTAACATGACACAAATCACTCAAAACATTGGGGACTTTAATCCATTGTCTGTCAAAGACATAAATCAAAGAAAGAAGATCAAAATATTCTTCCATCCCAAGTTTCTGGAATAGGAAACAAATGCGGATACTTGGAATTTATGTCCTCTTTCTCTTCCTAAGTAGCTTCCTCAAACTTTTGGTTCCTCCATAAAACATTCACCGAAGCCACTTCTTTTGTGCACAACCAGAGAACTTGCCGATCCAAGATCCTCACCAGGATCTCCTTATAGAATAAAGAGTCCAAAATATCAACATCCCTCATGGGAATAACAAATGAAGTATCACCCACACATTTCCATAACATAGAAACAATGGAAAATAGAGTGAATAGAGTTCATACTAGAAGGAAAATCCACCTCATAGGCAACACTACCAACCCTCTTCATAATCAAGTAGGGACCAACATACCATGTACCAAGCTTCACCGTTTTACAAAACTACATCACTCCCTTTATGGGCGATACTTTCAATAATACCCAATTCCATAGGACTTTTGGCGACTTTAAGTGGATTCAACCTACCATGAATCGCCTTCACCTTCTCTAAGTCTTGGTGACCTAGATTGGAGCTAATCAACTTAACCTCACTAACCTCATACCACCCAATAGGAGATCAATATCTCCTACCATATAGTGCCTCAAAAGGCACCATACCAGTACTAGAGTGGTAATTATTATTATAGACGAACTCAATCAAAGACAAGTGGTCATTCATACTACCACCGTAATCAATCACGCAAGCCCTCAACATATCCTTTAATATTTTGATGGAACTTTTTTCTTGTCCATCCATTTCTAGGTGGAATGCGATACTAAGGCACACTCTAGTACCCAAACCCTTTTGGAACGACTTCCAAAAGTGGGATGAAAATGGAGGACCATGATTTGATATGATAAAAACTAGAGCATCATCTAACTTCACGATCTCCACAAGATACAACTTAGTATAATCTTCCGCTAACAAACTAGTCCTCACGGGCAAAAAGTGAGCGGACTTGGTCATTCTATCAACAATGACTCAAATAGAATCACATTGGTTCCAGGATCCAAGAAGACCGGTAACGAAATCCATAGTAATTAACTCTCACTTCTATTCGGGTAATGGGATTTCTTGATATAAGCTCCAGGCCTCATGTGCTCAACTTTCACCTATTGACACACCATACACTTGGCCACAAAAGTAGCCATATCATGCTTCATATTACCCACCGATAGAACTCTCTAAGATCATGATACATCTTGGTGGAACTAGGATGAATGGCATAATGGGATCCATGAGCCTCGTCCATGACCCTTTCCCTCAATCCATCGACATCGGGATAATAGCCTACCTTGGTATCACAAGATACCATCACCACCAATCATAAAGTCTGCAACTTTGTGTTGACCGACATTACTCTTGATCTTAGTCATGTCGAGGTCCAATGCTTGCTTTTACTTTATCTCAACAACAAGAGATGACTGAGATAACAGAAGCATAAATACACCACCATCTTCGAAGTCTGTAAGTCGAACTCCAAGATTAACCAAATGATGAATGTCTTTCACCAATTCCCACTTATCCTTATCTACATGGGCCAAACTCCCCATGGACAATCTACTAAGAGCATTGGTGACCACATTCACCTTACTGGGATGGTAATGAAAACTCATATCATAGTCTTTCACCAACTTGAGCCACCATATTTTCTGGAGATTCAACTTCTTTTGGGTAAACACATATTGGAGGCTCTTATCATCAAAAAAGATATCAACATGAACCCCATATAGATAATGTATCCACGTCTTTAATGTAAAGACCAATGATAACAACTCTAAGTCATGATTAGGGTAGTTCTTCTCATGAACTTTCAATTGCCTAGAAGAATAGGCCACCACCATACCATGTTGCATCAACACGCAACCAAGACCAATACGAGAAGCATCACAATAAACCACAAAACCATCACAACCTTCAAGAAAGGTTAAAACAGAGCCAAAGTCAATTTATCTTTCAACTTCTCAAAACTATCCTTACATGCATCGGCCCACAAGAACTTGACCTTCTTTTGGGTCAATTTGGTCAATGGGGAAGATATAGTAGACAAACTCTCCACAAAACTTCTATAGTAACTATCTAGACCCAAAAACCTCCAAATATTGGTTGGAATCATAGGTCTAGGCCCCTTCTTAACCGCCGCAACATTTTGGGGATCAACCATGATCCCTTCACTAAAGATAACATGACCAAGAAAAACTATGACTTTTTACCCAAACTCACACTTGGAGAACTTGGCATATAAACTATGATCCTTCAAAGTTTACAACACGACACAGAGATGATATACATAATCTACCTCACTCTTCGAATAGACTAAGATATCATAAATAAAGATGATGACAAACATGTCCAAGAACGAATAAAATATCCTATTCATCAAGTCCATAAATGCCTTCGGGGCATTGGTCAACCCAAAATACATTACAAGAAAATCTTAGTGACCATACTGAGTTCTAAACGCATTCTTAAGAATATCCACATCCCTAATCTTAAGTTGATGATAGCCCGATCTAAGATCAATCTTAGAGAAACACTTCGCACCTAGAAGTTAATCAAATAAATCAGCAATGGTAGGAAAAGGATATTTATTCTTTACGATCACTTTGTTCAACTAACGATAATCCATACACATACGAAGGGAACCATTCTTCTTACGCACGAATAACACAGGAGAAACCAACGGAGATACACTAGGACGGATAAAACCTTTATCTAAGAGGTATATAAATTGCTTCTTAAGCTCTTTTAGCTCTGCCAGAGCCATTCTATAAGGAGTGATAGAAATTAAATGAGTGTCCGAAAAAAATCAATTGCAAAATCAATTTACCAATCGGGAGAAACTTTGGGAAGATCATCGAGAAACACCTCAAGAAACTTATTAACCACGAGAATGGATTATAGAGTAGGCTCTTTCGAGTAGAGTCTTTAACTTTGGCCAAATGATACAAACACCTCTTTGAAATCAACTTTTAGTCCTTTAGATAAGAAATGAAATTTCCCTTAGCCACTAGGGAACCACCTCCCATATAATGATTGGCTCATTAGTGAATTGGAACATGACCCTACGGGCCCGAAAATATATGGAATCATAGCAAGAGCACAACCAATCCATCCCCAGAATAACAACAAAATCAACCATGTTCAACTCTACAAAGTCTACAAAAGTATCCCTACCACCAACCGATATCGCATACCCCTTTAGACCCTTCTAACAACAACAGGGTCTCTGACCAGGGTACAAATAAAAAAAAAAAACTGACAAAATCTCAGGACCAATATTAAGATACATAATTACATACGGGGTAAGAAAGAGTAGACCCTAGATCAATAAAATAATACAAATCATGGGAGAAAAGTCTCCATATACCTATGATAACATCAGGAGATGCCTCAGAATCCTAGCGAATAGCAAGTGCATACAAGCAGTACCAGTCAGCGCCAGTGCCAGGAACAGAAGTAGAGGCAGACATAGCACCCTTCGATGCTGAAGTAGATGGAGTAGCAATAGGGCTCTGTTGGCCTAAGAAGCTACTAGAGAGGGGCACTCACGCTGCATATGCCCAATTTGACCATAATGGAAATATTTGGTTCTCCCCTTCTCACACTGACCACGATAACTCTGATCGTAGAATCTATACAGAGGGTGAAGTGGAGCCGACTGGGCACCACTTGCCTGGAATTAGGCACTAATACCTGAGACCCACCACTAAACTAAGTCCGATGATCACCCAAAAATCTTCAGGTAAGGAGAGCAAACACTAGCTGAGAAGAGAGAATTCAAGCTCCCCCACTTCTTTCATAGCTACTTGCGCCCATCACTACCACTATGATCAGAAGGCTTAAATTTTTTTCCTTGCCTCTCACTAAAATAATCTTGCTTCTTTTCTATTCTTTCACTTATTCCAAATACATAATCAACCTAGAAATATCCATGTTCTCAATAAACAAGGCTTTCTTGCTCTCAAGGACTAACTCACGGAAAATCTCGAGATAAACTTGCGCATTCTAGTCCTCAGCTAGAAACCATCTCGGATGCATACCTTGACAATTGATGGAATTTCAAGGCATACTCTTGAACGAATATCCTCTGTTGCTTCAAGTTCACAAACTCTTTTGCCTTATCCTCCCTCAAATCTTTAGGAAAAAATGGTCTAAAAAAGCCTCAGAGAAGTTCTCTGACATGGCGGGACTAGAATCAACACCTCTAGACAACTCCCACCCCTCTTACCATTGGTACGCTACGTATTTTGATTAGTAGGAAGCAAACTCAATGGCCTCAATCTCCAAAGCATGCATAGTTCAAAAGATCTTCTGTATTTCATCAATGAAGACTTGAGGATCCTACTCAACCTCATAAATTGGCCAATTCTTATGGCCTATGAAGGAACAATATCCGGAGCACCATGTTTATCTTCTGAAGATACCAATTGAGTCAAGAGGTTGATAGAGGTTGATAGAGTAATAAAACTTGGCATTAGTAGCATCCGTTTGAGGTAACAGAATAGGAGGGTCACTCTCATAGTGGAGGTTGGTGAGGACAGGTGGAACCCTACGAAGATGGTTTGACCTCGCATCCCTAGCCCGAGAATAAACTCTAGAAGTTGGACGAACTTCATCCATAGGGACTTTAGAAGGGTTTTCCTGAGTCTCAGATCTCCTTGGAGACATGATCTGAAAGATAGCAAACAAAAATAAGAGGAATCCAATACCTTGGACCCTATAGCTTTAGATTGAAGCACAAGAAAATAAAATATTTTCCTAACATGTCTCATAGCTCCTCTTTTTTAAGTATGGTGTGCTTCACACCCATAAAAGAGACTCGACTCGACACGGTATTGTGGACACCCAACTGATCATGAACCTAGGCTCTGATACCAACTAGACACGACCTGAGACCAGGCCATGTTGTATGGATACCTCAAGCTCACATGAACTGGTAGTCACCTAATAACCTATCACAATCATCATATCATTCATATGGGTTGGGTGAATCGCGACAATATAATGAGATATCGAAAAACATACTATAAGTTATAACTTAAACATGTCTAAGAACTTCATAAGATTCATCAACTAACCAATATACCTAAGTCCACAATCATCCATAATACCTCTATACAACCAAAGTTTAGTAATGTATATGTTGGGACAAGCCTCCGAAAATAGCCAAACCAAGTCAAATGACTAAGTCTAAATGTAGGAGACCAAGGATAAATGTCTTTCAAAGAAAGAAAGCTCACCACTCTAAAGTCAACGCATGAATTTCTTCGATCACCTAAACACTGCGCAGGAAGAGAAGAAGATGCCCCGGCCCTTATATCGTATGGGGACATAGCGTCCATACATGCTTAGTGGTTGGAACACTTGTATGCAACTTAAAGATAAGGATAAAATAGCATCATCATTCAACAACAAGTCAATATATATCATAGTCAATCACATTCATAACCTTATCCATACATTTAGACATATCACATGCCAACCAAGGGGACAAGTCTTATCAATACTTAGAAAGCACTTATTCATTATGCATGCAATGGAGGACTCCAACCTTCCACACTCATAGATTCAAGCATTTATTATTAGTCATAGGACTTTAACCATATTCATATATCATTAAGTAAGGGATTCTAAACATATACACATCTATTTAAGTGAGGGACTATAACCACTCACACACATTCATTCAAGAAAGGAACTCTAACCACATGCTTACACATAAGGCAAGGGACTCTAACCTCATGCCATATTAGATAGGGGACCCTAACCCCAAGCCAATTTATTTGGCAAGGAACCTCGACCTTATAAGATCTCATTATGCAAGGGACTTTAACCACAAGCCATCACGACTCTCATTAGTCGACATTAGGAATCTAACCCTTTTTACATGCATCCACATACATTCAATTCTACACATAAGGACTTTAACCCATTTAGCTAATTCAACACCATACTTGACCATATGGTCTTCGTGGAAGCCTTCATTGCTCAACCATTTCAATAGGCCGATGCCTTAATTCAATTAATCATACACTTCAAAATATGGTCCTAAAGACTCTTACAAGCCATTCATACTTCCCTAGCAATTCTATACCATAATTTAGTTCTACACAATTCAAGTTCATTTTCATGCTAGGGACTTTAACACCCCTCTTATTCATCAAACCATCAAGGTCAGCAATTACACAATACATGTCTCATTTCACCTTTAAAGTATCATTTATCAATAACTCATACATATAGGTCCATTTCTCTAGTTCAATGCATCATCATTATGTAACTAGACATCTCACTTAGACATTTTCACAAACACCTTGTGTGCATGCCTTTACCCAGGGCCAATTTTATGGTAGAAATCATCAAAACTAAGGTTAATCAAGACCAACATGCTAGAACACATACCGCAAGTATTCGTGTGTGCAAACTACCATCAATAAAATGTATAAACATAAGTCTAAGCAAGGATCATCATTATTCATTATTAGGCAACAAAACCCTTTTCATTTGATTACAAAACCACCATGTACACTTACTAATCCAAGTGTGAAATACATGTGTTTAGAGTTATTTAGAAAGGGGAAGAGTTACATGCCTTAAACAAGATAAATCACTAAGAATATTGACTCTCCTTTTTCTCTTGAAGGCCACTCTTGAAACCCTAGTCTCCAATTCTTCAAAAATGAGTTTGAGAGAGTGTTTAGGGTGTTTGATCCATCAAAATAAAATTTTAGGAGTCTACACACACTTATATAATGAGAGGTCTTAGGGTTATAGATATGGGAAATGACCATAAGGCCCTTAGTTAAAAGCTTAAAATTGAACCCTTCCAGGGATACAACTCACCATATGACTCACATAAGTAGTTGTACCCTATGGTATGAGTAGTACCCTGACTTATACCCTAGGCTTCTCATAGGTCACACACACTATTAAGTATACGACCATACAACCATGTCATATTCAAAGGGTACGACTCACCCATAACTTGTACGCTTTACTCATAACAAAATCTGTCTGCTCTAAGCTATTACCTTACTCTATACGACTCACTTAGGTATGGATCATACCCTTAGGTACGATTGAGGGGAGGGTCACTTATACCTTGGATAATGAGTGGCCCTTACTATATTGCCTAGGATATGAGAGGGGAGAAGAAGAAGGAGACGGCTCATATCTAAGGTAATCACTCAAGCCCCTTGTTATACCCACCCCAGTGACACCAAAAGATGAAGGTTTTCAATGGTTCTAAGTCTAGGTGTTTCATTCCACATCTTTCTAAATAACTTATCTCTCTTCTTCTCCATTTTCTCCATCTTCTTGTGGGAGGCCTGAAGCTCCCTGTGAGACTTTGCCAGTTTTGAATATGCCCTCTCAAGCCTAGAAATGCTAGTTCCATGCATATTCTTCTCCTCTTAATGCTTCTCATAATCTGAGTGGGACACATAAGATTGATGCCTAGTTAAGGGCTCTCCCATACCTGAAGGCAATCTTGAAACCAGATCCTTGATGACCCTAATATCCAGCCCAATATCCCCCAGAGACCAACAGTAGATGGTCTACACGACTCTGACTCCTCAGCTATCGACTTTTCCAAGTTAATATTTCTCTTTTTTTCTCTGGTCGGGTGCGCCCTCACCCTAAATCTTTAGTGAAAAGTTGTGGGGGTTTGGTTTCACCCAGGTCTCTATAGGATACTCCTCTAATTTGTCCCTCCTGCACAACTCAGTAATAAGAGAGAAAAAGAGAAGAAGTGTACCACCCCAACTCTTGAAATGCCATCATTCTAAAATCACAATCTGGCCTATGTTCAGAGAAATGTCGGATAGGATACAAGCCATTCTCTAAGCTCACATATCAGTGACTGCAGTTAAATGTGTGCATGGCGAGACCCGACTGGAGATGATATTCAACTAAATCCTTACCTCTGCTGTGAAGTCATTCATGGATATTTCTTTTTTTGTGGAAGCCCAAGGAATATCTCTACAAGGGCACAATATGCATTGCTAGCCATCTAGTTCCCTATCTCACAACTCTTTGTATTGAACTCAGTTATATATGCATCTTGGAGCACATACAAGTCGTTTATCTGTTCCACTCCAAAGTGCACATCCATTCCTCTAATCTTCATCACTAATTTTGAGAGGGAGACTACGTTGAGATTCGTGTGGATCTCACGCATCCAGTGCTCATTGGCAATCAAGGGTCTCAGTCAAAACATATCCACCCTATAGCAGCCAGCCTGTTGAAGAATTCTAACAATTTCTTCGGGACCTTGTCCATGTAAATACCCTTCTCTGGCAGTAGTTTTGTTTTTAGGAGGTCACTGTAGTTAAATTTGTGACACTCTGGAGCTATGAAATGGATATGGTAGTAATCTCCCATTTGTGGCTGAAAACCTATAAGTAACATAACCCAGGCCATCATTAGCATTACACAAAAACCATTCTAGATTAATCAGATTAACTCATGTGGTGATGTTATATTGGGTTTTGAGGGGAGAAATGGGTATGCAAAATCTTTGGTCTCGCCTGGAAACTTGTCTTAGTTATAGCGATCGCAGACCCTTAATTGCGATTGCGGTCCTAATAATCACAATCACCATATCTAAAACCATTTTTGACCAAAACCTACAACAGTACCAAATACCATATTTCAACCCCAAGACGAGTTCCAACCAACCAATAGATCATCATGCTCATAAAACTTAAACCCTACGTTTGTAATTGTGCTCTTAAAAAGTGAAGAAATCTACAATGGGTTTGTTGGAACATTTAATCAAACACATGGTGTACACACCAATTACAACCTATTTATGCAAAATTTTGGGTATTCAAGACTTCCCCGAGGTGTGCACACCAACAACAATAGCTAACCATAAAAATAACCATATATAGGCATGGATTTAGCATTAAAAACACTATTTCAGGCCTATTCCTAAATTACAAATTTCAAGCAAACAAAACATGCAATTAAAGGGAGTTAACACACATACCGTAGAAGAGAATGCACTGATGATGCATGAATCACTTGGATGGTCTTGGCTGCAAATTTGAGAGAAAATGGAGAATAAAGTGTGGCGAGTTATAGGCAACCGGATGGTCTTTTAAACTTCTTAGGCCGCGATTGCCGCCCTATTTCCACAATTGTGGACACTCGGCTACCACAATTGCAATGACTGAGGCCATGATTGCGAGACCTGAGACCAATTCTTAGGTCTTCTACACTCCCCTGCTCAGTCCAAAACACCATAATTTTACACTTTTTCCTTTTTCAATTTCAATCGAAACTCATTATAGTACTACAATTTCATGGATTATACATACAAAAATAAAATCTACTCTATCATGCAAAAATAAAATGATATGTACCACTTTCCTAGCATGATGCGTTGCTTCCCATCTTTTATGAAAAGACACCCCTCAAACTATCATTTGTGTTTCCACTTAGAAGATTTGAATCTCCATCCCAAATTTCTCTCACTATGCTTTGAGCAGAAGAGGGACATAAGATTCAAATCTTCTAAGATAAAACATGATATAAATGAGGACATGGAGTTGTGGCTTCTATCTTGCCACTTTAAAGACTTGAACCTTTTACCTAATTTCATATCAAATTTATGATTTGTATCTGTGGGTAATGGTGGGAACGTCAATAGGCCACTAATTGAACATCGGAAGTTGAGTTCCTTGGCCTTTAAATATGGGGTTCTCATGTGCCCTTTTGGAATGTCAAACTAAAAAATATAGGGATGGTGCTCATTCTCCCCAAAATCCATCATTTTTTTTGAGTAGGTGGATTCTCATCATACCCACTAGGCATAATGTTGAAAAATGATTTAAATGAGGTCTATCTCTTAATTTGGAATCATATCCCTATTAGTATCCTTACCCAAAATTGGACTAGAGTCTCCACAAGAGATTAGCTTGGGTTCTTCTTTTAACTCTAGGTCCATTTCCTCAATTTTGACATCTTCAACTATATTAGGTTCGGTTGGTTGGGAAATCATTGAGGATTCTTCGCTACCAAGCTCATTATTTTCCATATAGCTTGGTGTTTTTTCTTGATCCTCCTCATGGTGCAAAATGGGCAAGGTAATGGTATTTGAAGGGTTTATTTCCTTGCACATTTCCTCTATCTTTTCCATTTCCGTTTTGAATGCCTCATTGGATTGATACAAGTCATGCATGTCCTCCTCCAACATAGTTGCCTGTTCCAAAAGAGTTTGAAGTTACTTCAACACCATTGTATTCGACATCATGTTCTTCCTTTTTCACTTCATGATACCTACAAACATAAAAAGAACTAGCATTTTTGTTGGTATAACGAGATGAAGGGCATTTGGGAAACCACTCAAATGTCCTTCTTGACTACCACATAAAGAATAATCATACTCCCAATAGGATTGAGATGGTGTCTCTATCTCTCTCGGGGAGCATATCTACAATCTTTCCAAAAGTGGGGTCCTTCACAATATGGGCATGGATCATCAAGATAGGATTTTCAACTACCAAAATTATATTTGTCCTAAGATGCCATTGTGACAAGTAAACAAAAATAAAATCTACCTAACTCAAGAAACAAAAGAAAATCACAAACAAATATTTACAAATTTGATTTCAAGAAAGTAGGCTAAAATTTCAAACGAACTCAATACGCCTAATTGATCCTCGACAACGATGCTATTTTTGTAAATGCTCAACTTACACGTCAATTTAAGTGCAAGGTGGTCGTCATCAATATAATTACCCAACTTTGAGTCGGGGTCGAATCCATGAGGAACAATGTGAGTGGTGATTAAACAAGTTCAAAATTAAAGTTACTTGGTAAGTTCAAACCCAAGATACAAGTAATTTGGGGGTTTTAAAAATTTCAATGATATAATATATTTTTTGGACTTCTAAAGGACTAGCTTGGGGCTATGAATAATTACAGAGAAAACAATTAGAAATAGATCTTGGGATTATAATTTCATAGGGGCAAATTATACATGGGAGAATGATGATTCAGGGCAAATTCTAGTTGTTAGTGATGTGGTAGTATAGGTTGTAAGTCCTTGATTTGTCAACAAAGTCTCAAAAATGTCACTCATTGACCCTTTCTAGTACCTAATGAGTGTGTCAATTAAAGACACCCAACACATCAATTGGGTATCCCTATTTCTAGATGTATACCCAAGGTATAGTCAACATCATAATCACCCATATGTCTAAGACAGAATTAGCAAACTATGCCCATAAATTGTCTACTATTGCCTTGGTTTCCACATCTCTCTTTCAAGGATGATGTGGATTCCAAATGTTTACCCAAACCCCTCTTTCAAGTATGGCTTGAGCTTTCAAAAGCTTGGGATTTTCACCCTCAAACCATTTGCGTATTTGGGGTTTTCACATACAAATCCCAACCAAATAAATCAAGCAATAGTAGCACGCATCACCAATAAACTAGCATATACACAAATGAATCACATCCCACACACAATTTCACCCTATTCTAACACTATCCCAAGTGGAAGAACTAGATACACATAATATTAATAAGCAAGATATACCCAAAAGTCTCCATCAAATTGATTTATTGAAAGATAAAGAAAATACAACTTGAAAGATTTAGGGTCAACAAATCTTCAACGGAAATTGCCAATCCTCCACTTGAAAGCTACTCTAATGTATTCTTCACCCAAAAATTAGTACAATAGTTGTCTCTTCAAAATTAGAAACTAGATGGAGGAAAAAATTCACAAAAGTAGGTATCTCTACTATGGGATCGGGTTTGAGCCTCTTAAGGGAATTTGGGAATCAAATGTCTGCATTTACAAATCTTCCCCTGGGCATAATCCCGCTTTGCCGCGAACACTGACACTGGCCCGCGATCGCGGCTGTCAGACCGCAGTGGCAGTAACTAAGGCTTGTTTTCTGCTTCAGGTCTTCCAGTTGTACTTCTTTCTGCCTTTTTCTCCTTTTCAGCTCAAATACACATCTTTCTATCTCATAACCTGTATGCTTGCAAAATGTGGATATTAGTGCATTTAATCACACATATGTCGCACTTAGATATTCAAATTCGTGGTAGTGTGCCCGAATGTTGAGTTTAAATAAGTGGTAAATTCACCACTCATCAATCTCACTTTAAGTTAGCTTACACATCTTTTAGTAGGGAGTTTCTTGACTATCTTTCAAAATACTTTAGCTCTTTTTATTTTACTCCCTACCATCAACACATAAACTTTTTAACCATACCAATAGCTATTATTTTGGGAGATTCTACCTCACAAAATCCTTTCTTAACTTCTCGTTATTTAACATCTTAACTTTTCAATTAGAGCACTTAGGAGTTTTGGATCAAATTATGGTCAATTAAAAGAAGAGGAATAGATTGCATACGCTTATCCTACCCAGACCCTACTTGGTTGGAATATACTGGGTATGTTGTTATAAAAGAAAAGGGATAAGATACATAAAAGGTTACCAAACAATAGGCTAAAAGCTCAGTGGGGCTAACTAAGATCATGCATTATGGGTAGATAAAAAAGATTTAAAACATGGATATCAAAGAAATACCTATATCATCACCTAAACTCAACATTCTTCATTTCACTTTGAAAAAACACCAGAAAGTTCTTAGCATCATTATGCAATCATGGAGTACAACAAAAACCTCACACACTTGGCACATGTTCAAATAAAGAAGGATCCCTGGAGATTCTCTATCAAGCAATCGCAAGAATTCAAATTTAATCTAAAATTACAAAAGAGTCAAACATATGAGCCTTGGTGTGTCAAAAATATTCATTAAATTCACAACATTTGCATGATATAGTCATGTAGCCTATAAGAGTACCCATTATTCGACTAGTGAAAGAGTTCTAATTATTAAACCCTAATAACTTATTTTCTCTCAAAATGGTGATCATCCATCCATAATAAGGAAGATACCCTAAATTACTAAAAAAATTAAAATTTACTCCTAAAAATAAAAAAGGGATAGTAGGTTCAAAGGGCACCCCTCGGAAAAGAACAAAAAAGAAAAATCAAGGGGTGAATAAAGTGTGATCCTAAAAAAATAAAAATAAAAGGAGAATAAAACTAAAATTACTAAAAGAAAATCTTTTTGTATTTTCAATTTTCAGCACATAAGCAGATAACAAAAAAAACACTCCTATAGCACACCACCCTAAGCATAACTCAGAAGATTCCCCAATCTACACTTAAAATCACGTTATGCCCCTAGAGTATAAATCAAAGAATAAGTATTATGATTACTCCCTGAGGCCTTTAGGCCTAGCTAGTAGCATCATGCCTATCAAAGAGATCTGGAGGATCGCACGCTTACTTTTTGTCATGGTCCTTATCTTAGATTCACAACTATCAGGCTTTCCTTTAACTTGCCAACACAAAACAAAAACTAAACAAAAGGTGATAATTAAAGAAAATGAAAGATAAAAAAAATACCTTAACTTGGGTTGCCTCCAAAGCAGCGCCTGATTTATCATCGCATCACAATTCACAACACCACTATCATCCATAGTCTCTCATCCTTTTTGCCTATTAGGGTCCCATCTTCTCCTTCTTTTCCTAACTTTAAAATGCTCACACTCAAGGTCTGTAACTTTTCTAACATTCACATTCTCAAGGATCCATTCAAGCTTCTCATGTTTATACTTAGTCATTTCTTTGGGAAACTCCATGAGAGAGTTCAAAAATGTAATAGGAAGTATGCACTCTTCTACCCCATACTTATCCACTTCCATAATTATGATCATGCATGGATCTCTATAGTGTAAGGGTGTGTTGAGTGATATGTATACTTTAAAGACCACCTTTTCATCATTTCGTCTCATCTTGAGTATGCCCTGTCTCACAGTAGCCAAGAATAATTATTCTAATATTATTGGTACCCTATCATCTGCATCATAGTCAAGAATAATAAAGTCAACAAGAATAATGAACTTACCAACCTTAATGAGAACATCCTCTATAATTTCTTCACGGACCACTCTAATTTTGTCTGCTATATGTAGAACAACTGATAAAGGCCTTGGCTTCCCCAGCGCAAGAGTATTAAACACTGAAAGGGGTATCAAGTTGATATTTGCCCCTTAATCACTCAGAGCTTAAATGGTATCACTTTCACTAATTTGTATGGAGAGGGTAAAACTCCTAAGGTCTTTTAGATTTTTGAGCATTGATCAATGCCCAAACTACACCTCCAGTTTGAGGATAAAACGGTCGTAGTCAAGTATAGTAACCCAACTTAGGTTGGGGTCATACCCATAGGGACTACAGGAATCACATCTCCCTTTTGTTGGAATCAACAGAAAAATGCATAAATTAAATAGGGGTTTTGTAGTATCAAGTAACTTTAAGTAACAGAATGCAGACTTTGATTGAAATCAATAGAAGACGAATACTAGGATTGTACTCCCCCCGGCATCTCAAATTCGTAGGTTTATTATGCTCAACTGAACCAACCCAGTACCTTGCATGCAGAATCTGATAAGTTAAGTACCATCAATTGTCTTATGAACTCGTTGATAGATTTCTCCCTTTACCTTTTGAGTCTCAGGATATCGCATTACTAACCCTTATCCTAGATCCCAGTTAACTATCACCTTTTGGGTCTCAAGTTATTAGATGAAATCTAATTGTCTTAAGAAGGTGATACTAGTAAGCTTATTTCAGCAATTAACGCCAAATTAATATTGTTATTATCTTTTCCTTGTCCCTATTCCCCTTGTGGAGTGAATAAGCATATCTAGGTGGGATCCTAACATTTTCAACTGCTAAGACAACTATACTAAAGATAATACAATATATGTATAGGTACTTGTTCAAAATAACTTTTTACTTCACCTACTTCATCAATATGCTAGCGTTCCTATAACCCTAGATAAGGGTTTTAGCTACTCATTCTTGTGAAACAACTAATAGGTTTCATGATTGAAATCATTAAAATAATATCACAATGATCAATGATCAAAACACAAAGTCGGAAACTGAATTATCAACCAATATCACCAATACAAGAATCCAAGAGATCACAATATGTTAAAATATGTAAAAATATGTTAGAGTGCATAACCTCTACTAAAAACACAAAGAAGGTATTTATAGTTCACCAGGAAACTCTAAAAGTCAAAGCCCGAATGAAAAAAGAGAAACGGAGTTGGTGGCCACTTACTTAGGCCACATACTACCCGTATGTACTACATACGGTCCGCGTGTTGACCTAAGTAAGTGCCAGAAATATTTTCCAGCTGTTGTACTTCTCTTGATCTTCAACTCTAACATATACCTTGGACACATACGGACTGTATGTGCTATATACGGACCGTATGTGTCCTTAGTAAGTGGCAGAGTCATCGAATTTCATCAACTAAGACTCTGGACTTCAAGTTCTAGTACTTACTTTGCTCACATACACCCAGTAAGTGCAACATGCGCCCAAAAATGCCCAAGTAATTAGCCAAAAAGATACATTTTTCATCTTTTTCTTCCATTTAGCATCCAAAACATAATTTTCTACAAAACATACCCAAAACACATCATATCTAACAAAACAATCTAAGAAACTTGCATATTTTCATGGTTTTAAGCGTTAAAAGTTCTATAAATTCATGGCACATCAACACCCTCAACTTAAAAAGTTTGCATGTCTTTAGGCAACAAAACAAAAACAAATATGACGCTTAACTAGGAGAATCTAAGGCAGTCAATCAACATTTTAGGTTCAACTTCATTATCCATTCTTATAACACAAGTGAAAATCAACTGCGTGTATACATGAAGCACAGTAGTATGACACCAAGGAATCAATTTATGGCAATTAAATTAGCAACAAATAACCATGCATATATATAAGTTACACTTAACCAAACAAGTATGCAACTAGCAATACAACGCATGTGCCCAAGTCCTCCTCGCTCATATATGAAATCAAGCATGTTAATGCAGGGACATTCAAGAGACACTCATACTTAGAAAAGAAGTTTCAATCAATGCATGTCAAATACCATAGGCTTGCCCTTATTTTCTATACTTATGTTTTCAGACAGTCAAGTCAGGATCACTATAGGACTTTTATCGACTTGTAATGTAGGATTGGGGGAAAGTATGGTACATATGAATATCAAATGACTAAGCCTCCTTGGCACTACACTAACTTTTGGGTCTCACTTATCAACCAATTTTTCTTTTTCTTTCCGTCCTTCTTTCTCCCTTTTTATTTTAAAACACATAGGTTGGGTATGGTTTTCTTATTCTTTATTTTTCAACTTTTTCACATTTTTTATTTTTATTTTCTTTTCTTTTTCTTTTGCTACCATACCCAGCCCTACTTTTTTTTTCTTTCATTTTTCCCTTCTTCATACCCACTATACATTACACACCCGTATGATAGCCAGCCTCAACTTAGGGGATTTTCCTGAGTTGAGGTGCAAAATGTCCAAGGAGGACCAGGGCCAAAATAGGTTCATTGTAACACAGATGGAAAGGTGAAAAGTGAAAACAAAGAAATAGTTTATAAGGATCAAAAAAGGGATCAAGCAATACAACTTCACACTGAGAAGGTCATTTAGGCTGCAAGTGGACCTGCATTAAAAATGACCTATGTTCCTTTCCTAACCGACTATCTACGACCTAGGTAAGACCAATCGGGCAAGTTTTGGATTTTACACATAAGGGGAACTAGGTAGTATCTCATACACACATGGCACAGGACTATAGCACAAAGCTACGACACCAATCCAATTCATGAAATTGTTTGCTATAGTTATCATGTCTCTAATTCTAATGTCATAACAAGATCCACAAAGGTCACACATATATACATCACACACAGTTAAAAAAAAAATTGTGAGAGGTATCATTTTTCTCAAGACACATCAACTGCCTTAATACTAAAAAATTTCCTAGTTACACAACAAGATACATCACAACACGAAACAAAACACATCACAAAACAAAATTAGACCTAGACATGCTAGTTCTGCAACCAGACTCCGGCTGACAGGAAAAGAAGGACGACAACAAAGACCCGCGGTGGCTATGGTTTGCCCCAACCCCAGCTAAAAGACTATGCACTATTCCTAATACATAAAGATAAAGTAAAACCAAGGGAAGTGAGAACATACCTGGGATGCACTAAGAGTCTGTGTCATCATCAAAAAGAAATCACCTTGTATTGCCTCCCAAGCAACTCCTGATTTACCATCGCAACACGACTTAGCAACCTTGGCTACTCAGACTTCACCAAGGTCTATATCCATACATACTTTTACTTCATTGATGTTTCCCACATAGTTCTTCAAATGATGCCAGTTCAGTTTGAATGGGGCTTCACTTTCACATTTAAGCTCTACACCACCATGTGAAAAAATCCAAACCATAGTGAATATCCCATACCATGTTGATCTCAATTTGCTAGGGAACACATAAAGTCTCTAGTTATACAACAAGACCAAATCACTAGGTTTAAACACTCTTTTCTTAAATTTTTTTGTCATGATACAACTTAATCCTTTTTTTTATATAGCAGAACTCTCATAAGCACAAAGATGGAATTTATCCAACTTATTCAACTTCCTCAATCTTGGTGTTTCTGTTTCATGCCACTCCAAGTTTAGCTTTTTCAACACCCATAGTGCCCTATGCTCAAGTTTAACCGGTAAGTAGTATGTCATGCCCTACAAGTTGATATAGGGAGGCACCTATAGGAGTCTTATATGCTATTTGGTAGACCATAAAACATCATCTAGCTTCTATGACCAATCAGTCCTGTTTGCATTCATAGTCTTCGCCAATATGGACTTGATTCCTCTATTGGAGACCTCAACTTGCCCTCTTGTCTGAGGATTATAAGGTGATCCAACCCTATTCTTTACACCATATTTTTTCAAGTAAGACTTTAAACAATTGATTGAAAAGGTGAGACCCACCATCACTAATAATTTTCAGAGGAGTGCCAAACTGAGAAAAAATATTTCTCTTTAAAAAAGCAGTGACACTTCTACCTTCATTGTCTAGAAGTGCAATTGCCTCCACCCATTTGACAGATAGTCAAGTACTACCAGATTATATTTTATTCCATAGGAGATCACAAATGGTCCAATGAAGTCAATCCCCTATACATCAAATATCTCTAACTCCAAAATAGATATCATGGGGAGCTCATGGCACAATGAAATATTACTTTGCCTCTGACACTGATCACAAGCCTGTGAAAAATTATGAGCATACTTTAAATTGTAGGCCAGTAAAATCCGTACTACAAAATTTCGTGGGCTCTGCAGATTCTATTGTGACAACCCCCAACTGGTGATGCATGAAAAGCTTCAAGAATACTCAACATCTCCACCACAGGGATATACCTCCATACCACACCATCCGCACAAACCCTAAAAAGATATGGCTCATCCAAGAACTTCCTCACCTCATACATAAATCTTTGCGCTGCTGGAAGGATAGGTCTTTTGGGATGACATCACTTGCCAAATAATTGGTAAAATCAGCAAACCAGGGGATTAGGTCTTATGATGCTGCCAACACCTCCTCGTCTAAAAATTATCATCTATTTCAAACATATACCTTATTTTCTACATTGCTTCTTCTTCCAACCTAGATAAATGGTCAGTAACTTGGTTTTTTGGTGCCCTTCTAGTCCTTTACTTCAAAATCAAACTCCTATAGTAATAGAACCAATGGATCAATATCAATTTTGCATATTTCTTCATCATCATATCTAAAAGTTGCATGATCTGTGTGAACTATGACCTTAGTCCCAATCAAATAGGACCAAAAATTTTTAAGGTAGAAACCACAGCAAGCAATTCATGCTCCGTAACAGCATAATTTTGCTCTGCGGGGTTTAATGCCTTACTGGCATAATCGATTATATGAAGGATCTTCTTTCTTCTCTGGCCGAAAATAGCACCCTTTCATGACCCAATTTCTCAAGTCATGATGGCACTTACTATAACCCACTAGTAGGCAAGCCAACCCCATAGTCAGGAATGTATAGTAACGAACTACTCAATATACATAAAGAAAGAATGTGGAATAGACGAAATAGAAGATCAAATACATAATGATGTCCCAAAACCTATCAAAGGAATTACACTGATACAACTTATCTCCAAATATAACATAGAGACTAGTTTAATACATAGGGAGAAGGTAAGTAATACTCCGAACGTCAGGATCTCACTCTAAGACTCCAAACCATGGTTGCTCTACACAATATTCACATCAACGATGATAGCACATACTATGATCTGCAGGCTCCAAAAGTGTAGTATAAGTACCAAATGAATGGTACTTAGTAAGAAACTGTCAACTGAGCTCCAAAGATAAAAGCAGATAGATATACATAACATACAAACAGACTGGAAAACTACACCCAAGAGTCCACTAACCATATAACAAATCCAATGGAATAAGAAGGATTTTCTATCCTATTTAGGTTCAAGAGACTCACATACTGAGTCTAAGAAAATATCAAGGACGAACTATTCTATTCCATCCATACTCAGAATTCTCAACACTATACCATATATCCCTAGCCTGTATAAGAATAAAGGACGAAAGAAGAATATGTAGCAATATACTAGGCCAAGAAATGAATATACAATTTGAACAAATGAAGGAAGTAATATATGGTAATACCATTGCTAGATATACATATATATAGATATAAGGTCAACTTGAAGCACAACCTAGAGCATCATATTTTTATTTTAAGGCCTTATTATAATCCTATTAGGATTTAATACTAATATGCTCAAGGTTTCTAATCCATATATCTCATCATTAATAAATCATGCATAATAACGAAATCGTAAGATAGAAGAGGCCAAAATCATACCTCAATTTTGATACCAAATCAATGACAAATTTATGATAATCTAGACATAACAATGATAATAAAAACATCAATAACAGTGTGGGTAACCAGCTATTTTGGATAAACAAATACCTAGCCGAGCCTATGTGTACCTCTACCATCCCAGGCTGAGAAGTTCAGTCAACATATAACAACACAAGGCATAGTCATCACCTATATCTATGCAGCCCTCCCATACGAGCTAATAGACATAGAAGCATACTGGTGATAGACAATGCGCATTCAAAAATTAATGCAAAGCACACAATCTATATCACAATCTCATAATCATAACCATCTCCATCATAACCATCATCATCATAACCATCATCATCATAATCATCCTACGGCCATGCCGGGTGTATATATATATGCCATACATAGGGCTAGTCAAATTCAAATTGATAGATATACACATAGAAACATCAATATAATCATCCTCAGGCCTTACCGGGTATCAATATCATCATCACAGTATCCTCCGACCTTGCCAGGTATATAAGCATATCATCAAAATCATCACTGTATATATATAATAGGTACACAGACTTAAGTCGTGGATAAAAATAGTATAAATCCATAAGTCTGTTTGCCCAAAGTGAAATTCGAGACTAAATCATTATAAAAGTGTAGAAACGGTCAGAATATCTGACGATTAGAGTAAATAGTAGTGTCAAATCATGGACGAAATCGATCTCGGTCAATTCCTTAGAACATCAATTAGTAGCATCTTTTATGTACGTAAATCATCCATTAAGTTAGGCAGTTATTATTTAAAGAAATCTATTTTTAAGATAAAAATTGGTTTTAATCACTTTTTAAGAAAGAATAGTCATAAGATCATAGTTTAACTAGAGTCACATCATTTACAAATATAATGATCATGAATGTACGAAATCTATGCATATCATCACCAGTATCTAAATCAACGAAGTCCTGAGCAACATGCCTCATCTTTGTCTGTCCCATATTGGAGAGATATGTAGATAAATAAATATTCATAAACTACAATCGTATCCTTTACAAGGACAAACACTTCCCAGATATCCAACCAATATCATAACATGGCCCTTAGAGCAAGATTGTGTCTGGAATAACCATAACATCATAATCACGGCCTTAGGCCCGCATATGTATCCAAAACTCATATCAATAATCATATTAGTAAGCCATCCCGTATTATAAGTTATAGCCTAACTATAAGGCATAACATATTTATAGGTTGTAAAGCATATTTATAATCATCTCACATCTCATAGGCATATTATAAGGAAGGAATATAACATCTAGGAGATATAACATATCACTAGGCCCTAAATAATAACTATGAGGCATGTCACATCTATAAGGCATCTCATATCTATAGGTCATATATCATGACTATAAAGAATATCATGTCTATAGGCCAATTATCGTATCTAAGAGGGATAACATCTCTAAAGGCCCAATATTATATGTATATATATATATATATTTATATATATTGATAGATAAAGGATATAGAATCCCTAAAGGCCCAATATCATGTCTAAGAGGAAATAGCATCTCTAAAGGCCCAATAACATTTTTATATGAAATATCATGCCTATAAGTCATTAGTCATAATTCAGGGTAAGACATCAAAGTTTATCAAGTCACGAAGTAAACTTATTCTAAAGGATCAATAGTTTCCACTAAGCCTTTCATCCGCAACTAAGTCCACAAGGGCTAATACAAGTCTTGGCCTAAGTGCGTCGGACGATCCCACTTCTAATCCTCAATTTCCATATTTAGGAAATCTACTCCCTAAACTAGGATAAGGTATCTAGTTCAACTTCTAGATGTCAAGTGAGCCATAACCCATCCTAAGCTAGGAACTTTGACTAGAAACATGGGCATTTCTACCAACTCTACCCAAATTAAGGTTTTAAGATCACTAGACTATCCCAACTAAGTTTAATCATACTAACCAAACTTCAAATGCTCAAACCACTTTCCAAACATAGCATCATATTATATCCATCCTACAAATTAGTCCAATCTAGGGAGAAGGCAATAGGATTCTAAAGGGGTATTAAGCATTTCAACTTATGGGTCAAAACCCTCATCTCATCCCCAAACTTTAATATTCAATACTAAGTCATTCTACCCATAATCAATCTTAATATTTGCATTCAAACTCAATCTATATCACATATCATCTATGAAGAAAAGTTAACAAAATCCTACCTCAAATATGAACTGCAAATCCTAACATTATTCACCAACGTCCATCTTTACTTCACAATCCCTAAAATGCCATCACGCTATCAAAAACTGTAATCTACTTATCAATATGAGAATAACGATCCCATATTGCACCATTATGCTTTGGGTCCATAAATGACACCAAAAACCCCAAGTGGGTTTCACTTATGAAAAATGCATTTTTGAGGCCAACCCAACATGATATCAAGTTCATGGAATTAAAACCCTAAAAAATAGGTGAAAATCAATCAAACATTGGGCTAAAATCAGGCCCTAAGAAGATTTAGGGTTTTGGATAAAAAAACCATGAAAATTCATTAATAAAGTGATGAAATTTTTCCTTAATTTGGATGATAATTAAGATAAAAGATGTTTAGCAAGCTCCCAAGTCAACGACAAGACTAAATTTGAGTTACCACACTCATTTAGGGTCTTTATCTCTCAAGAATGAGTGAGGAATGGAAAAAATCATAACATTGAAGGGTCCATTTATGGCCCTTTCAGGTATAAAGGTATCGCTATCACAGCCCTAGGGACCTCGATTGCACCATTGCGATCATAATAGGTCTTTGTGTGATTGCACTTACACCAGAACTAGCAAAGTCAAATATTTGTTTGACCCTCGAAACTCATTTGTAGTCTGATGTTTGCAAATGCACTATGTAACCCCACTAAATTTGATATTCCAAACACATCGGTGAAGTCAGATTTTCTATCCAAGGTCGTTTAGACTAAATGTGGGCCCCACACTCATATCTTATGATTTTTTCAACTTTTTGACTAATAGGTTGAAATGAGATTGGGTGCATAGGACCCAAAGCAAAGGTCTAACTAGGGTAAAATTGATATTTCAGAGTTATTGGCACAACCAAAATTTGCATGCGCGATCATTTTACTGAAGTATTTGCCCGGTGTCCATTTGGAACCAACAAAGACTTCTAAACTAGGAATTGGTTTTAAGAACCAAACGAACTGCCTGGTAGCTAAATAGTTAGTCCCAGCAAGTCATAAATGACTTAGGGCAGCTATGGAGAAGCTCAATCAATGAAAATAAATGGAATTATGAAAAATGACAGAAAGGGTCATTACAATATCCACTACAAAAAGGATTTTCATCCCCAAAAGTCAGCGGATAGAAAGAATATCGAAAGCTCAAGAGAAAGAGGCACTGGTCCTACATGCTTCGAGGATGACTTCCCTAATAACCTTCACGGCGAGAGAAAACTTCTAAGAGATTTCTCCACGGGCGTCCCATTTTTCAACCAATACCCTTACTTCACTTCTAAACAATAAAACTTAACGTCAACCACCAACTGGCCTCCAACTGAATAAAAAAGGTTAACACATGTAAATTCAAACCACAACACACTGATACCATCACTATACTTGTGTAGATCAACAAAGGCTAATGCAATCCAAAAACAATCCTAAGACATGAGTCATACTACCGACTCGAAATCCAAATATGTCCTTTCATTATCGTTTTGCTCTTGCTATCCACTCCAAACCATGAGGAAAATAACTTGAGTCATATCAATGCAATCTTATCACAGAGAACTCAAAGAACCGGAGTCAATCCGTTGAAAGTTCATACGAAAAATATGAGAATAAGCTTGTAAGGCACCGTCTGGGCACACTAATAGAGATAATCAAGGAATACAATCTATACCAATGCTACAACTAGTTCAGATGGAAAACAAGATTGAAATTCTAAAGGTTAAGGCATACCTACTAGTCAATAAATGATCTTCTCCAGGATATCCTAGCAATCGAGAATGAAACCATACTAAATCCAACTCAAGTATACTACTTCTACTGAGTATATCATCCCAAATTCTCAAAGAAGACTGAATACTTGAGGTCAAAGATGAAAGAACTAATACTGAGTTCATAGGTTCTCATCTCATCACTTATAAACAATAATCCAACCAAAATCCATAAGCTAAATAGGCAACCATAGAATAGGCTAATCTATCCTATATATGAAATCTGAATTATGACAAATCAAAAATAGAGATAGCACTCAATCTCTACAACTCCAAGCTGAAATATCAAAATTAAGGCCGAACTGCTCGATCTCAACTACCCAAACCAAACATAAAAATGGTTAGGCATTAATATTCCAAATCTATTATAACTTCCAAACCGCCATCCCAAGGCATCAAATTCGAAATTAAGCCACAAGTCAAAACCAAGGTCAGATACTCACATCGACCATACTATCTAAATCAGACATATCTATACCATATTATGCAGAACTGAATTCAAGACATAGCTAAAAAATAAAATTTCATAGAGGATAAATCACCAGCTAAAAACATAAGAAATCAACTCCATATATGCTGGAGGGAATGAATCGCCAAAACATACTCAAGAACTCTCGAAGGCTGCAAACCATATCAGTAATGGAAAAACTCTACCAACTCAAACCAGAAACTAACCAATCCAACCTTCCATGTCAGTAAAGAATAGTCATAAGCCTATATCATTGAGAAAAAATACTCCACCAAGCCTCATTAGGCTGAACAAACTCTTAAATGGGGATTTCCTAAATTCATCCATGTAGGACAGTCATCACTTGATCCATCCATGACTCACATCCTCGAGGAAAAAAAGGTCAATCTTAAAGAAAAGGTCAATGCCAAGACCACCATAGAGAATAAACAACTCAAGAAAAAGAATTTTTAATTTGCCAACTTAAAAAGCTATCACAAGAAAGGTCATCTACCTCTATCACCCTAACTCCATGAAAACTAAGAATCACATCATGATGAGCATGAAACATCTAATCTCCACACCAATAATAAAGGGAAAATCATCACAAGGAGATAAATCCAATAAATCTAAGAGATAAACTCAGGACATCTCAATACCCATATCAAACGACTATCGGGCAATAAAATAGCCACAAGCGATGAACAAATCCAAAACTAGTCAAGCTCAAAAATCGGCTATATAGAAAGGAATAGCCTAAAAAAATATAAATAACATAAATACCAACTCTTTTGGAAGTAATTACACTCTCTCCCACTTTTTAAATTGTTTTACTCTCTCTCCCTATTAATATACATAGCATAGCCGACATATACATAGCATTTTGTGTATATGTTGGGATTTTTGTGATATGTTTAGGGAGTTGGGATTTTTTGTAATATTGAAAACATAAATTTTTAGTAAAAAAAAAACTTCGCAACCTAGTGGAAAGTCTAAGAATCTCCAACTCAAGATCTAGCAATATAACTAAATTGCCAACTCTAGAACCATACAGAACCATAGAAGGTCAACTTACCTTTATTATCACAATAATTTCCCAAATCAATCTAACATAGCTAACCAAGAGGGAAAATAGTCAACCTCGCCTCGCTATGGGAAAGAAATTATCAAATCAGGCTCTAGCTACTCAAGTCGCCGAAAGAATCACAAGAAAATGAAATTCTAACTAGATAACTCTAGTCAATTCAACTACCCAAGCAGGATCAATTAAAACAAGTAATAATATCAAATAATATCAATAACCTCAAGCAGTGATTGCAAAAGAAACAACAATATCAACATTAATATAATGAATAGGCGGTACCAAAATGAACATCAATATCATGTACCACTCAAGGGCCATAATAAGGCCATTATGCCAAGATAAATGGCACTCTAATGCAAATGCTACACCCATAGGGAGAAAATATCAATACAGATCTAATCCATCCAATACTAAAAGAAATAAACTCCAGAGTAAGAACATAATCATGAATTCAATAACAAGGCACACAATAACCAACATGAACTCATCGAGGCATATAATCACCAATGGATATGAAATAAAAGCAAACCTATCATTATGAAAGAAATAATCACATTTCAGATAGGCATAGGGAGAATAAATCTAAATGGGTCCAAACTCGAATCGAATGACCAAATAATCGACTGAGGTGCCAAACGCACAATCTCTAACTTTAGATACCCCAACAATATGAGGCTAATCTAAATGAGCTAAAATAACTAGAAACACCACATCATGGACACTCTCTAGACTAATAGTTGATATCTCCGCAGTTGTAGCAAACTCTCAAAGGTATAATCCTGGGAAGCAACACAAACTAAGCCTATATGGCTAGCCAACTAATGCTGAGAGAAATTCTAATATAATGTCCATCCTTCCTACAATCATTTCCTGACATGGGAACTCAAGTCTGGCGAGAAATACATGCTAACTGTATCCAATCACTAACTCACATCTGAGGCACTCTCTGACCCAATGTATAATTTTGCCATTACCAAATCAAGTTTCTAGTTGAAAAACCAATAGCACTATACTGATGGCATATCCTCTTAACATCACCTCCATAACTCCCAATATATGATCTCTTCTTGGCCCTCACATAATCAAAATCTGAGAGAAGGAAGACCCAACTTCTATCATATATTATAACTCCAAGTGGAGTAGTAATCATAAGCCTCTTATGATTCCCAAGCACCATTTTATACTCTGAAGAATATAGCATAGAAATATACCAAACCCACTCAAAAAACCCAATCTCGTACTTTAAAATTGGTCAAGAACCCTGATAAACACCAACAATCCAACTCTGGCCTGAGAACTACTCAATGAATAAAATGTCATACATAGTTGAGAGAGATTTAAAACATCACTTAGATTCACGATGTTGAACCTCAAAGGGTTGAGGTAGCCACAAGCTCTACCGGAGCCTAAGCTGACCCCAAATCCTTCTATCTGACACTGAAGATCTTTGATATCCATATCTAATTCTCTAGTCTGATGGTGCACTGAATCTTTGGAAACAAGTGTTGAGGTCTCATCTGTATCTTTCGACCATCTTGCATTATTCATTGGGGATAGAATAGAGTCAAAGAATATATTTGAGATTCATAGAAATGCGGGCACACGATGATAAGTCAAGAAGTAAATTTCCTAAAATTTCCTTTTGGCCTCCAAAAAATAGGTTATGGATGTCTCCACACCTAAAGATAGGTTACGTAGGTATCCGCATCAATATGCAGGACTCTACTAAACACTTAGATCTTGTACTAATACATCGAAGTAACCTAGGCTGTGATACAAATTTCTAACAACCTAATTTCTCAAGTTATGATGATGCCTACTACAACCCACCTGTAGGCAAGACAAACCTATAGTCTAGAACGGGTAGTAACGGACTACTCAATATACATAAATAAAGAATGTGAAATAGGTGAAATAGATAATCAAATACATAATGAAGTCTCAAAACCTGGTGATATTAGTACATTATCTTCTAATATAATAGGAGTACAAAAGTGAAATATCAAAGGAATTACACTGATATAATTTATCTCCGAATATAACATAGAGACTAGTCAAATACATAACAGGGAGGCAAGTAATACTCCAAACTTCAGGAGCTCACTTTAAGTCTCTGAACCATGGATGCTCCGCATGACATAAACATTAACTAAGAGAACTTGTACTATGATCATAGGCTCCAAAAATATAGTATAAGTACCAAATAAATAGTACTTAGTGGGCAACTACCGACTGAGATCCAAAGATAATGCATATATACATAACATATAAACAGAATGGAAAACTGCACCCAAAAGTTAGTAACCATATAACAAAGCTAACAGAATAATATGAATATTCTATCCTATTCATGTTCAAGAGACTAAAGTACTAAGGCTAAGAAAATATCAAGAATGAACTATTGTATCCAGTTATAATGCCCAAACTACCCCTCTTTGGATGGATAAAGTAATTGCTGTCAAATATAGTAACCTAACTAGATTGGGGATGATCCCATAGGGAATAGGTCAAAAATCCATATCAAACTTGTTGAAATCACCAGGCAGTGCAGAAAAGTTAAAAAGGGGGATTTGTAGTAACTAGAAAGAAGTAACAAGAACTGGATGTGTTTGGTTAAAAACAATCTAAGACGAACACTAGGCTTGGGTTATCCATGGATTATCAACTCAGTAGACTTATCATTCATTGGTAAACTTTTCCAATACCTTGCATGCAGAATATGATAAGTTATGTACCACCAACAATCTTTTGGATTCATTGATGGATCTCACCCTTTTCCTTTTGAGTCTTAGGATGTCGCCTTACTAACCCTTATCCTGGATCCCAGTTAACTATTACCTTTTGAGTCTCAAGTTATTAGAAGATATTTGACCATCTTACATAAATAATACCTATTAGCATGGATTGATAGTTAAACTTCAAATTACTATTGTGATTCTCTTTTCCTAGTCACTACTTTTCTTTTTGTGTAAGTAGCAATAATCTAGGTGGGATCCTAATGTGTGCACCCATTAAGTAAGCAATCAAAGTAAAGAAAATCCAAAACATGCAATAGTCTTTATCTAGAATGATTTGGAACTTCCTCTACTTTGATAATCCGCCAGGGTTAGCACAACCCTAGTTAAGGGAATTAGCCGCCCATGGTTATGAGGCCAATCATGGAATCCATAGAAAAAATTACAAAATCTATATCACAATAATGAAAGAAGAAAACCCAAAGTCTTAAATTGAATAATGAACCAAGAATAATGAGAGTATAGGATAGCCCCCAAGGGCGTACCCTTGAATATGTGAATGAGTAATGAATATACTAAACAAATCCTAAAGGTTATTTATAGATTACAAGAAATCCTAGAAATCAAATCCTAATTAAAATAGAAAAACTTAATCAACTATACATAATAGGACATTAAAACATTATAGGAGTGTAATTAGGAAACATGGAAACCCTAGGAAACGATTTCAAAACAATCCAAAAATGTTGAGGTCGGTAGCCACTTACTTATGTCCATATGTAGTCTGCCAGTGGGCACATGTACCACATGTAGTCTACCAATGGGAACATATCGACATAGGTAAGTGCCAGAAAAATTTCCTACACTGTCTGCTCTCTGTACTTTGGACTTTTGGCATTTACCTTACCCACATGCAGTCCATATGTGCTACATGCGGTTTGTATGTGCTACATGTGGTTCGCATGTGCTACATGTGGTCTGCATGTAGACAGATATAAGTGCCAGAAGTTCTTTTTCAACTCCTTCACTCCTTGGATCTTTAATTCTGGTACTTACCTTAGTTACATATGGACCACATGTGTTATATGCGGTCTATATGTAAACATAGGTAAGTGACAAGCCTTCCAATTCTTGCAACCAAGCTTCCAAAATTCAAGTTTCAACACTTGCTTTGGTGATGTACATTTGGAAAGTGACACAAATACCAAAAAGTGATTATCTAGAAACTCCATTTTTCATTATTTTCCTGA
The DNA here is from genome assembly GCA_030864215.1 of Capsicum pubescens. Classification (NCBI taxonomy): domain Eukaryota; kingdom Viridiplantae; phylum Streptophyta; class Magnoliopsida; order Solanales; family Solanaceae; genus Capsicum; species Capsicum pubescens. Next base: position 146,254,594 of record CM061546.1, on the reverse strand, counting down.
ACTTCAATCTAAAACCTAGTTTCCTTCAAAACATAACCAAAACACATCATATCTAACAAAACATCCTAAGAAACTTGCATAGCTTTATCATTTTAAGAATTGAAAGTTCTATATTTCTATAGCAAATCAACACTCTCAACTTATAACATTCGTATGTCTTCCAGAAACATGTAATACCCCATATTTCTCAAGCTTAACTTAACTCCCAGTTTGTGAGTTATCTAATATAAAATTTTTGAAATGCTCAATATTTTTCAGTTTAGAGCCTACCATTGCGTAGGAAATTGAATTAGCTTTCTAATGATAAAAAATTTTCCTCAATCTAATAACTAGGTAAGAAGTTATGGCTATTTTAAGTTTCAATCATTAAACACCGTCATTCAGGACAGTAGCGCATTGCGGAGTCTGTCAAAATGACAATTGTCAGTTTCCAATAAGGTACCGCAATACCGGCATATCGCGCCATAACTTATTTTTAGAAATGTCCATTTCTAGTGTACCCACGCAATTCCACTGCATCGTAGTGAACTTCCAAATCCCAACCAAAGTGGCAATGCGATAATACCGTATCGCGCCACCATGCATTTTTCCAGTTGGAAAATTCCAGAGACACGGCATGATAGCACCGCATCGTGCTAGGTGCCTATTTCAGAAAATTTCAACGGAAACTAAATTTTTTATCTAGGGCTAAAATAGTCTTTTCCAATGATTTTAACATACCCATATAGGGGATTTAATCCCTAAAAACATTTTAAGTCATTACTCACTCAATTTATCCCCAAATTAAAAGCATTCTCTCTCAAAACTATAAACCATAGCTTCAAGAAAACAAGAGCAATCTCAAAGGATTCACCAAGAACTCCAAGAAACTCATGAATTAAGGTATGTTATATGTTCATCTATGGATTCCTTTCACCGATAGGGTCCACAAATCCATTTTCAAAACACAAGATTGTTGAATTATGAACTTCCATGCTTAAATTGAATTTAATTCATGTTTATGTTATTATTGGATTTTATTCCATGATTAAACTACAAGATTTTATGAAATTAATCATTGTGTGTGTTGAATTACATGATTTTCATGATAAACCCTTGAATTTACAAGTTGATTTATGTAGCCATGATAACTATATGGGTTGATTATCGTATAAACTATGTGTTGATTATCGTATAACTCTATGATAACTATATGTGTTGATTATCATATGATTTTCATGATAAACCCTTCAATTTGCAATTTGCAAGTCCATGTGTTTGACAAAATGCCTATGTGAATGAAATAGTGCCATTATAACATGATAATAGGTATTCCCCATTCATGTATAAGAAAATGCATTACAAGTGCTTGATTAAATGCCTCTATGAGTACACTATGAACAAGTATACATTGTTATGATTTTCAAGAGTATATTATGCTTTATTTTTCATGCTATTAAGTCCTGGGGGTATTTAATACCTGATAATTTAGCTATGTGCCTAGAGCCAGTGTCAGTTACAGAATCTCAGTCATGTCATGATCAGTAGTACTCTTATTCATTTATAGAACTCCGTAGGACTCTGTTAGTTACAGAACTCAGGAAAACTTAGTAAACTCAGTATCAGTCTAGTCCAGTTCAGTATTCTTAGTTCAATGTCTTTTTGTTGGGAGTAGGATTCAGCATCGAGTGAACCCAAGGTTGGGGGCTCACCTGCCAGTAAAGGGTGTGATATCTAGAAGAAATCCTTATATTCTATAACTACGTAGCCAGTGTCGGTTGAGACATCAAACCTGCCAGTTGAGGGTTGATGAGGTGTTTTAACCCTTCATATGATGGTTTCACCATTCTTATTAGAGTACCTGCCAGATGAGGGTAACTCTTCAGTGTCTTTACCCATGGTACGGTGTTGACACCCTTCCAACTGGGGTCATAGGTTTGATCACAACTCAGTTATCTTATGTGGGGAATGCCGGTTAGATTATTACCTCCCACAGTCTCAGTTTCAGTCTACAGAATAGAACTCAGTTCAGTTTTATAGAATCAAAACAGTCAGATACAGTCAATCAGTATCAGTAACTTTAGATATTAGTTACTCAGTATCAGAACTTAGGATTTAGCTTCAGACAAGCTTATTCACAGTATTTGTTTATATGTACATTAATACATACTTAGTATTTACAGCAGTATCATTTATCGATATACTCTTATGTTTAGTAACTCTATATTATATAGTCAGTTATTATTCATGCATATGAACCCTTGCATTTAAACTTACCTCATCTATCATACTTGTACATTCCACATACTGATGCATACTCTTTCTTTTTGATATGATGTCTCATATCACAAGTTCAGATGCTCATGTTCCCGACCGTGCATAGATAGATTCAGATTCAGCCAGCAGCAGTATATTAGCAGTGAGTCCTCATCATTCGAGGATATTCTTTATTTCATTATTTTAGTAGACTCGGTATTTTAGTAGATAGAGTTAGTTGGGGGATTGTCCCGTCAACTCAACTTCTAGAGAGTTTCAGTTAGAGACTTTTTAGACTAGTTTTCAGTGAGTATTCAGTTTTATAGATATTATCACAAATGATATATTTTGTCAGCATTTATAGATTTTGAACCTTTCCATATTTATTATAGTATCATGTTTCATTGCTCACAGCATATATTAGTCATGGGTTAGCTTGTGGTCATTTGGGGTCATAAGCACCATGTAGCATTTAGGGTACAGACTCGGGGCGTTACAAACTTGGTATTAGGGCCTAAGTCCAATAATGTCCTAAGAAGTCTGATAGTCTCGTCTAGTAGAGTCTTGTGGATGGGTGTGTAGCGCGCCATACTTATGGATAGGAGGCTATGAGATGTTTTAGGAAATAGTTTCCCTTCTTTCAGTATTCATGTTGTGCGAGTGAGCAAGAGCTCAAGTTAAACTCTCAGTCTAATCTTTTTCCTCCTTTTAGTTTATAGAACATGCCTCCCAAAAAGACTAACGAAAGGAGAACCGGAAATCTTTCAGCACCTTGGCCCATTCAGGCAGATCTCCTGGACGAGCATATCTCCCATGTAGAATTCAGAGTTGCATTCACTACTCTAGCCAACTTCATAGCATCTTAGAATGAACGACCAGCTGCTGTTCTGGCCAACCCTGTGGCCAATACTGCTGCAGCCAGGATTTGGGACTTCACCTAAATAAATCCTTCCCTATTCTCAGGATCTAAGCCAGAAGAGGATCTACAGAAGTTTCTCAATTAGGTTCAGAAAGTCACAGATATTATGGGAGTGACTTCCAGTGAGAATGATAAGTTAGCTGCCTATCAACTACAAGATATATCTAATACTTGGTTTAAGCAGTATCAGGTAGGCAGGGGCTCAGATGCAGATCCCATAGAGTAGGAAGAGTTTGTTATTGCTTTCCTAGAGAGATTCTTTCTCTTATAGATAAGAGAAGCCAGGGTGTTAGAGTTCATCAATCTCAAGTAGGGTAGTATGAGTATGAAAGAGTATTCCCTCAAGTTTACTCAGTTAGCCAGGTATGCTCCCCATGTAGTAGCAGATAGTAGGTCCAGAATGAGCAAGTTCATATCTGGGGTGTCAGATAGTATGGTTAAGGAATGCAAAACAACGATGTTGATTAAGGAGATGGACATATCCAGGCTCATGGTCCTTGCTCAAAAGATAGAAGAGGCTAATATCAGAGAGAGTGAGAGGAAGAATAAGAGAGCTTGAATAGGTAGCTTCAATTTCAATTAGTCTAAGTCAGAGAGTGGTAACCGTTCCTAGTTTTTTCCAAAATCTTTAGTTCCAACTCCATCCTCGGTCAGTGCTCCAGTACCTAAGTTCAAAAATGGTAACAGAAATAGGGCACCAGGCTCTAAATCTTAGGGTAGTGTCAGCAGTGCTAGAACAAATCCTCTTTGTCAGACATATGGCAGAAACCACAAAGTTATCTGCTGAGATGGAAGTGACGTTTATTTTGAGTATGGCAAGCCAGGCCACAGAGTTAGAGATTGTCCTCGGTCAGGTTCTTAGGGTCATCATACTCGTTCTTCATCTCAGTCAGGTCACTCAAATCAGCAGGGTGCCGCTTCCAGTGCTACCAGTGGGCAACACCCAAACAGGCTTTATGCACTTCAGATTAGATAAGATCAGGAAAATTCTCCGAATGTGGTCACCGGTACATTACAGATCTTTCATTTACATGTTTATGCCTTGCTAAATACAAGAGCTTCTTTATATTTTGTAACTCCTTAAATAGCCATTAACTTCGGAGTCAGTCTTGAAATCCTAGCAGAGCCTTTCTCAATTTCTACCCCAGTGGGTAAATCTATCATAGCCCGACGGATATACAGGAACTGTCCGGTTATGATATCTTAGAAAGTTACTTCAGCAGACCTTGTAGAACTAGAGATGGTAGATTTTGATGTCATTCTCGGAATAGATTTACTCAATTAATGCTATGCCTCAGTTTATTGTAGAAATAGAATAGTTCATTTTCAGTTTCCAAATGAACCAGTCCTTGAATAGAGTGGTAGTACCACAGCATTTAAGGGTCAGTTGATCTCATACCTTAGAGCGAGGAAAATGATATCCAAGGGATGTGTCTATCATCTTGTGTGGGTCAAGGATTCTAGTTTAGAAACTCCAAGTATTAAGTCAGTTCCAGTAGTAAATAAATTCTCAGATGTGTTTCCCAAAGATCTTCCTGAAGTTCCTCCCATTAGGGAAATTGACTTCGGAATAGACTTTTTTCCAGATACTCAACCCATATCTATTCTGTCATACAGAATGGCTCCATCAAAACTCAGAGAGTTAAAAGAATAGTTGAAATATCTCCTAGATAAGGGATTCATCAGACCTAATATCTCCCCTAGGGCAAACCAGTTTTATTCGTGCATAAAAAAGACGGTTCTCTCAAAATGTGTATTGACTACCGTTAGTTAAACAAAGTCACAGTCAAGAATAAATATCTATTTTCTAGAATTGATGACTTGTTTGACGAACTTCAGGGCACCATTTACTTTTCTAAGATAGAATTCAGATCAGGCTATCATCGGCATAGAGTCAGAGAATATGACATTCCAAAAATAGCTTTAAGAACCCGATATGGTCACTTCGAGTTTCTAGTAATGTCCTTTAGTCTTACTAATTCCCCAACAAATTTCATGGATTTAATGAATTGTGTGTTCAAACAGTACTTGGACATGTTCGTTATAGTCTTCATCAATGATATTTTTATCTATTCCCGTAGCGAGAATGATCATGCAGATCACCTCAGAATCATACTTTAGACTCTCAAAACTCATCAGTTGTTAGCCAAATTTAGTAAGTGCGAATTTTGGCTAAGGTCGGTAGCATTTCTTGATCAAATTATTTTCGGTGATGGCATTAGAGTTGATCCTCAAAAGACTGAGGCGGTGAGAAACTAGACTAAACCCATCTCTCCATCAGATATCAGGAGTTTTTTGGGTTTACCTAGTTATTACCGTCAGTTTGTTGAAGGATTTCCATCTATTGCATCCCCTATGTCCAGATTGACTCAGAAGAAAGTCCAGTTTCAGTGGTCAGATTCTTGCGAGAAGATCTTTCAGGAGTTGAAGACTCGACTTACCTCAGCCCCAGTTTTGACTCTATCAGATGGTTTAGATAGGTTTGTTGTGTATTGTGATGCATCTAGAGTAGGTTTAGGTTGAGTTCTCATGCAGAGAGGTAAGGTCATAACCTATGCCTTCAAACAACTTAATTCCCATGAGGAATTATTCGACTCATGATCTCGAGTTACCAGCTGCAGTGCTTGCCTTAAAGATTTAGAGGCATTACTTGTATGGGGTGCATGTTGATGTGTTCACAGATCACAAAAGCCTTCAGTATGTGTTCTCTCAGAAATATTTGAATTTGCATCAGAGAAGGTGGTTAGAATTATACAAAGATTATGATATGACTATTCTATATCACCCGAGCAAGGACAATGTAGTGGATGATGCTCTCAGTAGACTGTCTATGGGTAGTGTTGCTCATGTTGTGGTCAGTAAGAAGATGTTAGTTTAGGAAGTTCATCAGCTTGCCCGACTAGGTATCCACTCAGTCGATTCAGTAATAGGTAGTGTATGGGTGATAAACAGTTCTGAATCCTTTCTAGTTTTCGAGGTGAAGGAAAAATATGATAGAGATCCAAGTCTTGATAAGCTAAAAGAGTCAATAAAGAATCAGAAAGTAGAGGTTTTCTCCCAAGGGGGAGATAGTGTGTTGCGTTTACAGGGTCATTTATGTATGCCAGGTGTAGATGACTTGAGGCAACAAATTCTTGCAGAAACGCATGGTGAGCGTTACTCAATTCATCCAGGGGCCACCAAGATAACAAACGATTTGTGGGAGATCTATTTGTAGAGTGGGATGAAGAGGGATATTTTAGAGTTTGTAGCTAGGTGCTCTACATGCTAGCAAGTTAAGATTGAGCACCAGAAACCTAGTGGGTCCATACAGGAATTCAGTATTCCCATATGGAAATGGAAAAAAGTGAACATGGGCTTTGTGATGGGTTTGCCTCATACTCGTCGTCACCATGATTCTATATGGGTTATCATAGATAGGATGACCAAATCAGCTCATTTCTTGCCAGTTCATACTTCCTATTCAGATGAGGACTACGCTAAACTCTATATCAGAGAGTTAGTTAGGTTACATGGAGTTTCGTATCCATTATCTCAGATAGAGGTACCCAGTTTACCTTTCATTTCTAGAAAGCATTCCAAAAGGGTCTTGGTACCCAAGTTTACCTCAGTAAAGACTTCCACCCTCATACAAATGGTCAAGCAGAAAGGACCATTCAAACTCTAAAAGATATGCTGAGAGCATGCATTGTCGATTTTAAGGGTAGTTGGGATGACCATTTGTCTTTGATCAAGTTTCCATAAAATAACAGTTATCATTATAGTATTCAAATTATTCTATTTGAAGCTCTCTATGGTATGAGATATAGATCTCCAATTGGTTCGTTTGAGGTAGGTGAGGCCACAGTATTAGGGCCCGACCTAGTGTTCAATGCCTTAGAGAAGGTTTAGTTAATCAAAGAAAGACTTAGGGCTGCCCAGAGCCGACAGAAATCATATGTAGATGTTAGGAGAAAGAATCTAGAGGTTGAGATTGGTGATTTTATGTTCCTAAAAATATCTCCCATGAAAGGAGTAAAGAGGTTCGGCAAGAAGCGAAAGCTCAGTCCCCTGATATGTCGGTCCTTACAAAATTCTCAGTCATTTTTAAAAGGTAGCTTATGAGCTTGAGTTTCCTTCAGATCTAGCCTCAGTGAATCCAGTATTCTACGTCTCCTTACTATAGAAATACATTGGTGAACCAGCAGTCATAGTTCCTTTAGAGCACGTAAATATTCATAATGATCTCTCTTTTGAAGAGGTTCCAGTCCAGATCCTCGACCATCAGATTTGTAAACTGAGGAATAAAGAAGTTTCCTTAGTCAAAGTTCTTTAGCAGAATAAGTCCATAGAGGGAGCTACTTGGGAAGTAGAAGCAGATATGCGGACCAAGTATCCTCACATCTTCTCCGCAACCTCGGATCCATCTAATGGTAATAGTCTTCCTTATCTTTACTCAGTTCTATGTTCAGCTATAATTATAATTTGGTATCCATTACCATTGCATACTCAGTCATGTATTCATGAATTAGTTCAATAATGTACTCATGCATCAGATATGCATGTCCAATATGAAAACCCAGCTTGTCAGTAGCTTCAGTCATAATATCCATACATCAGATATGCATGTCCAGTGTAAGAGCTCAGTTTGTCAGTAGTTCAGTCGTGTAGTCATGCATTAGATATGCATGTTCAGTGTGTAGACTCAGTCTATTAGTGTCTCAGCATAATCAGTTTCATTCGAGGATGAATGTTCCCAAGGGGGAGATATTGTAATACCCTGTATTTCTCAATCTTAACTTAACTCTAAGTTCATGAGTAATCCAATATAAAAATTTTGGAACGCTTAATATTTTTCAGTTTAGAGCCTGGCATTGGGTAGGAAATTAAATTAACTTTCTAACGATATAAAATTTGCCTAAATTAGATAAATGGGTAAGAGATTATGGCTATTTTAAGTTTCAGTCATTAAACACCGTCATTCAGGCTAGTAGCTCATCGTGTAGTATGTCAAAATGGCAATTGTCAGTTTCCAGTGAGGTACTGCAATACCGGTGCATCGTGCCATAGGTTATTTTCATAATTGTCCATTTCCTGTGTACCAACGCGATTCCACCATATCACGGTGAATTTCTAGGTCCCAACCAAAGTAAGAACTCGATACCACCGCGTTGCGCCACCATGCATTTTCCCAGTTGGCAATTTCCAGAGACACGGCGCGATAGCACCGCATCACGCTAAGTGCCTATTTCAGAAAATTTTGACAGAAACTAAATGTTTTGTCCAGGGTTAAAATAGTATTTTTCCATGATTTTAACATGCCCAGTTATAGTATTTAATCCCTAAAAATGTTTTAAGTCATTACTCACTCAATTTCTCCCCAAATTAAATGCATTCTCTCTCAAAACTACAAATCCTAGCTTTAAGAAAAAAAGAGCAATCTCAAAGAATTCACCAAGAACTCCAAGAAACTCACAAATTAAGGTATGTTAGGTGTTCATCTATGGGTTTATTTCACCCATAGAGTCCACGAATCCATTTTCAATACACGAGATTGTTGAATTATGGACTTCCATGCTTGAATTGAATTGAATTAATGTTCATGTTATTATTAAGTTTTAGTCCATGATTTAATTACAAGTTTATTATGAAATTAATCATTGTATGTGTTCAACTACATGATTTTCATGATAAACCCTTCAATTTGCAAGTTGATTTATGTAGCCATTATAACTATATGTGTTGATTATCGTATAACCTAAGCATGCTCCCTATGTATTCGATAAAATGCCTATGTGAATAAAATAGTTCCATTATAACATGATAGCACTTATTCCCCATTCATGTATAAGTAGATACATTACAAATGTTTGATTAAATGCCTCTATGAGTGAACTATGGACAAGTATACATTGTTATGATTTTCAATAGTATATGATGCTTTATTTTTCATGTTATCGAGTCCTGGGGGTATTTAATATCGATAATTTAGTTGTGTGCCTAGAGCCAGTGTCAGTTACAAAATCTCAGTCTTGTCATAATCAGTAGTGCTCTTAGTCAGTTATAGAACTCCGTAGGACTCTGTGAGTTTCAGAACTCAGGAAAACTCAGTAAACTTAGTATCAGTCTGGTCCAGTTCAATATCTTTCAGTTGGGAGTACTATTCAGCTCCGAGTAAACCCAAGAATGGGGGCTTACCTACCAGTAGAGGGTGTGATCTCTAGAATTAATCCTTACATTCCAGAACTACGTAGCCAGTGTAGGTTGAGACATTAAACCTGCCAGTTAAGGGTTGATGAGGTGTTTTAACCTGCTAGATGAGGGTTCCACCATTCTCATTAGAGTACCTTCCAGATGAGGGTAAATCTTCAGTGTCTTTACCCGTGGCACGGTACTGACACCCTTCCAACTAGGGTCACAGGTTGGACCATAACTTAGTTATCTTATGTAGGGAATGCCGGTTAGATTATTACCTCCCACAATCTCATTCTCAGTGTTTAGAATAGAACTCAGTTCAGTTTTACAGAATCAGGACTATTAGATACAATCAATCAGTATCAGTAACTCAGTTATCAGAAACTTCAGCTATCAATTACTCAATATCAGAACTCAGGATTTAGCCTTAGACAAGCTTATTCACAGTATTTATTTATATGCACATTAGTGCATACTCAGTATTTATAGAAGTATCAGTTATCCATGTACTCTCATGTTTAGTTACTCTATATCATACAGTCAGTTATTGTTCATACATATGAACCCTTGCATTCATCCTTACCTCATCTAACATAGCAGTATATTCCACGTACTGACGTATACTTTTTCATTGTTCTATGATGTCTCATATCATAGGTTCGGATTCTCAAGTTCCCGACCATGCATAGATAGACTCAGATTCAGCCAGTAGAAGTATATTAGCAGTGAGTCCTCATCATTCGAGGATATTCTTTATTTCATTATTTCAGTAGACCTTGTATTTTAGTAGATGGAGTTAGTTGGGAGATTGTCCCATCAACTCCACTTTTAGGCAGTTTCAGTTAGAGGCTTTTCAGACTAGTTTTCAGTCAGTATTCAATTTTACAGATATTATCATAGATGATATATTTTGTCTGCATTTATAGATTTTGAACCTTATGGCGTTTCAGCCTATTTTTTTACATTTATTACAGCATCATCTTTTAGTGCTCACAACAGATATTTGTCATGGGTTAGCTTGTGGTCCTTCGGGGTCATAAGCACCATGTAGCATTCGGGGTACAGACTAGGAGCTTTATAAAACACAACACAATAAAACAAAATACGATGCTTAACTAGGAGAATCTAAGCTATCCAAGGTAGTCAATCAACGTTTTAAGTTCAAATCACAATACCCTCTCCTATCATAACTTTTTAAAACAAACAATGTATAAAATCAAAGCACAACAATGTGACACAATGGTATCAAGGGATGACATTACATTTTCAACAAAAAACCATGCATATGTACAAGTTTCACTACCCAAACAAGAAACAAGCTAGCAATATGACTCATGTTCCTTCACAACAAAAAAGTCCCACCCACTCATATGGAATAATGCATGTCAATGCAGGGAAAGTCAAGAGACACTCACACTTAGATGATATGGTCCAATCAATGTGCATTAAATACCATAGGGTTGCCCTTATTTTCTTTAACTTAGTTTTTACACTTTCAAATTAGGATCACTTATAGGACTTTATTCGGCTTGTAATATAGGCTAGGAGGGATGGTATGGTACATATGGATATATCAAGTGACTAAGCCTCCTTGGCAATACACTAACTTTGGGGTCAATTTTTTAATCTATTTTCTTTTGTTCCACCTTTTTATGCACATTCAAGTTGAGTATGGTCTTTATTCTTTTTTTTATATTTACATAATTTTTCTTTTATTTTTGTTTTTATTTTTTTACCACACCCAATCCTACTAATTTTTCCTCTTATTTTACGCTTCTACAAACCCATGTTACATCACACACCCCTGTGATAGCCACCCTCAACTTAGGCAATTTGTCTAAGTTGAGATGTATAATGTCCAAATAGTAACATACCAAAATAGGTTATTGCAACATAAATAGGAAGGGGAAAGTTTTAACAAGAAAAACATACTATAAGGCTCAAATTTAGGGATCAAGGGATACAATTCATGAATGGAAGGCTATCTAGGCTAAATGTGGACTAATAATAAAAAATGTCTTATGATCCTTTTCAAACCAACTATTCTGCAACCTAGGCAAGACTAACTGGGCAAGATCTGAATTTAACACACAAAGGAAACTAAGTAGTATCTCACACACATATGTCACAGATTTACATCCCAAGCTTCTATCTATCTGGTTCATGCAATTATTAGCAATGATTATCATATCTTTAATTCTAATTCCATAATAAGATCTGCAATAGTCTCATATATATTCATGCACATAGTTCAATGGAGTATCATCATTCTCAAATTTCAACTGCCCTAGACTCTCATTTTTATCCTAGTTAAACACAAAACATCATGGAATAAAATACAATATACATAAATATGTCATCTCTACAAGGAACAATACATGGGGAAAAGAGGCACGACAACAAAAACCTCAAGAGGACATCAATACCCACAAGTAGCTCCACTTTCAGCTTAAAATCATGCATTGTCCCTAATGCATCAAACCGCTACAAAACAAGAGAGTTGGAATATACTTGTATCACCATAGGTGCAGAGATATGACATCAATCATGAATAAAAATACAAATCATAAAATACCTTGGGTTGTTGAAACACCTTGGGTTTTGAAACCTTAGAAAATTTCTTGGATTTTTGGACATCATACGACTTGTGGGTACCAATCTTATAGTGGTGTATGGTTAGTAAGGGTTGGTTGTATACTAACCAGTGTTGGTTGGTGGGTTGGATTAGTTTTTGGAATGGGTACGACTTGGTACGAGTATGAGTGGCTCACTATGAGCTATAAAATAGGGTACGAGTCGTACCATTGACTCGTATGATAGGTAGTACTCGTATTATAGGGTACAACTGGTATGGAGGAGTCCTACCATCTAACGAAAATTTTTAGTTTAAGTTAGGGGTAATCTGGACATTTTCCCACTTAACATCTTAAGGACCCACAACTTATATCACCATTGGGACATTATTTACCCTATTATTCTAATCTTAAACACTTAGAAACTCACTCAAATTCTCTTTAAGGCTCTTGTATAAAGGAAGGTTAGGGTTCCATCTTGAGGATCAATTTGGGGATTGCACGGGTGATTTTTCTCCGTCATCTTCATAATCTATGGAATGTACTCCTCCTTCATTGTTAGTTCCAACTAAAGGAATGATTTATACAATGTTTTCATGGAATAATTATTGTATGATTTTGGGGTTTAAAACATATATTGGGGTTTTGGTGTTAAATGCATGGTTATGGTTTTTCCCATGTTTTAATTATGTATTTACATGCTTTAATGGTGGTTTAGACTATTTTTTGAATGGGAATGGTTATTTGGCAATTGGATTTTGTTTTGTAAACCCTACACCCTTAACATATTTGATAAAATGTCGAGGATAATGATTTTACTATATTATTGGACTTTTAATGGAATTATTGCATGGTATGGATTGGTAATGGAACCCTATATGGTATAAATAGTTTAAATGGTTTAGAATAGTTAAATTTTAATGGTTGGTATTCATGGTTAAGGTTAATTAAACTTCCTTGTGGGGTATAAAGAATCCCCCAAGTAAACATTCTAATGAAAAACTTGTGAGGTACATGGGATTCCGCCAAGAAAACATAATAATAAAACACTCGTTGGGTACATGGGATTCCCCCAAGTTAACTCAATAATGTAATGTATGGGTACATAGGAATCCCTTTACATAAAAAGGTTAGCTAATGATATTGCTTCCAAGTTATAGCTGGTATGATGATACCACTACTCATTGCCTTGTGCAATAATGGTTTGGTTAGATGGTAATGGTTTTAATTGGGCAATAATGCCAAGGTGTTATAGCTAACCATGATAGTATGAGTCTAATAGATTGATACTGGAAAATCATGTTTGCCTATATGAGAGATAGTCATAGCGACCATATATGATTCTACGAGGTACATGCAAATCCTCTAAGTACACCGTACATATATATCATGGAGAGAGAAGGCTACTTGGGAATCCCCTACTCTTATGGTATCTCTAGTTCATGTTGCTACATGCATCGGGGCCCGTTCGGAAGATTACACTGGACCCATGTAGCTCGTGGGTGGTTCAAGGATGGTTAAGCTACACATACCCAAGTTAATGGTTTTAGAGGCATGCTAAACCCGGCCCCCTATCCCGATATTGTTATATATATATATATGTATAGTTGTGTGCATATAGTTGGTTTACTTAGTTTTACTGGATGGCATTATTTTATCCTTACCCTGAGTTCATGCTAGCATTCACCCACTAACCCATATTTGGGTGGTTGTATCCCCACGTAATGCTGGAATCGACCATTCTACTTCTTCGTCTTAGTGATCGGGATCAACTATTGGATTAAAATGGTGAGCTTCAATATTTTGTAAGTCTCTATTTCATATCATGGATGTCTTTACATACGTTGGTTATTTTGTGGATATTTGTTTTTGCTATGGTTGGGGACATGTCCCAACCAGATATTATTTTTGTTTTGGTTAGAGGCTTTGTGGAACTACTATGGGTTTGAATGGGCGGTATCAATATTAGTGTCAGCCTTATATTTGGCATTGGTATTGGGGCTAATACCATTGGACTAAATTTATAATTTTTCTATCCTTTAAGGTTATATTATGAATAGGAACATGGTTTTTATATTGGTTTGGTTGTGGTTATTGGTTGGTTATGGATGGTTGGACTTGTTTGGGTTGGTTGCGATCATAGACCTGTCCTAGAGTTTTAGGTTACACTTATATGTTATCTTGTTATATGGTCGGAATTCATCTAACTTAAGATATATATAGGTTGGTTGTTTGGGTAACAGTGGTGGTCTCCAGTCTAGGATGGACTTGGGATGACCATTTTGACAAAGCCCTGATTTGGGTCATGTCAAGTTGGTATAAGAGCCTTAGGTTTATGGTCAATTGGAAGTCCATAAATCCATGTCGAGTAGAGTCTCTTTTAAGGGTATGTAGTACGTCAGACTCACAAAGGAGAGGCTACAAGGCACTTAGGAATGTTTCACTTTCTTGGTATTCTATTTTCAAGATTGGAGTCTAAGTCCTGGAATCTTCTCTAATCCTGGTTTGTTCACTTTTTAGATCATGCCTCGATGATCTGAGACGCAAGGTAACTCTTCTATCCTAATAGGCAGCAATGTTGAAAGGACACAGGGGATCCATACTCTGTCTAGGGGTCCCATCCCTGATATTTCTAGATTTCCACCGGTTGCTACTAGTCCTCCTCAGGGTGAGGTGACTAACGCAGAATATCATTAATAGATTCATGTTATTGCTCAGTTAGTTTCTGCTTAGGCTGAGCGGGATGTATATGGTGTTTTTTCTGCTGAGGCCATAAGGGTTGGCAGGTTTATGAAGATGAATGCTCCTAGTTTTACTAGTGTGAAGGTGGAGGAGGATCTCCAGGGTTTTTTGGATGAAATAGAGAATATTTATAGGGTAATGCAAGCCACGAATATGGAAGGAGTGAATTTTTCTAGTTACCATCTTTAGGATATGGCGTACCAATGGTACGAGGAGTAGGATAGGGCGAGAGGTGATGTGTAGGAGTCAAATTTATGGGAGACTTTCTCTAATACTTTTTTGGACCATTTTTTTCCTTAGGAGATAAAGGGAGCAAAGGCAGAAGAATTTGTCAATCTGAGATAAAGGAAATGTCTGTCAAGGAATATGCCTTAAAATTTCATTAGCTATCTAGGTATGCTTTGGAATTAGTGTCTAACATGAGGTCAAGGATGAGAAATTTCACTTCTGGATTGTCTTAAAATTTTATCATTAAAAGCAAGACAACATTATTGATCAAGGATATGGACCTTTCTAGGTTTATGGTTCATATGCAACAAGTATAAGAGGAATAGAGGTAATAGGTTGAGTTTGGGGAAAGACAGGGTAAGAAATTTAGATCTTATGAATAAGATAGTGGGCAATAGCAAGGTGGTTATGATGGAAGTAAATGACCAAAGAATAAGTGGGGGAGTTCTGGTTCCTTATCTACAGCTAGTGTTCCTTACCCAAAATAGTCAGGTGATAGGCGTCCGTAGGGTGCCAATAATTTTTGTGCATAGGGTACCCAATCTCAGGCAAATGAGGCTTAGTCAGCCTCATAATACCCTCCTTGCTGGTTCTGTGGTAGGTTGCATAGGGGTTTTTATAATAAGGGGAGGGACAGGTGTTTTAACTATGGCCAACTAGGCCATATGCTCAGAAATTGTATGGTTGGTAGGGGTGCTTTGGGAGCAAGTAAGGCTCTATTTTCTTTACCTTCTGCTACTGCAACAAAGGGTGAGACTTCTGCATCTATTTATGCTTCTGGTAATGATTTTGGTTGGAATAGGTTATATGTTCTTGCTACTCGGTAGGAATCTGAGGTGTCACCTAATATCGTGACTGGTATGTTACAACTATTTTCTTATGATGTATATTATTTTCTTGATCCGGGGTCCACTTTCTCTTTGTGACCCCATTTGTATCTATTGGTAGTAGGCAGACTTTGGTGGATTTGTTTGAATTGGATATGGTGGATTTTGATGTTATTCTAGAGATTGATTGGTTACACTATTGTTATGTGTCCTTAGATTATCGGACCCATAAGATTGTCTTTAGGTTTCCTGATAAACCAGTTATTAAGTGGGAGGGTAGTTCTTTAGCTCCTAGGGGGAGGTTTATTTCTTATCTTAGAGCTTGGATATTAATCTCCAAAGGGTTTCTCTATTATTTGGTTTGGGTTAAAGATTCTAACTCAGAGGGTTCTTATTTATATTGGATTTTAGTGGTAAATGAGTTTTAGGAGGTCTTTCTGAATGATCTTCCTGGTGTTCCTCTGGCTAGGGAGATTTATTTTGGCATTGATATGGTTCTGGACACTCCTCCAATATCTATTCCACCTTACATAATAATTTCAATTGAGTTGAGGGAACTCAAGGATCAACCTAAGGATATTTCAGATAAGGGTTTCATCTGTCCTAGTGTGTCCCTGTGGGGTGCACCAGTGTTATTTGTGAGCAAGAAGGATGGTTCCCTTTGGATAAACATTGACTATCGATAGTTGAATATGGTAATGGTTAAGAACAAGTATCTTCTTCCAAGGATAGATGACTTGTTTGATTAGTTGCAAGGTGCCAAATTCTTTTCTAAGATAGACCTTCAGTCTGGGTATCATCATCTTAGGATTGGGGAGGTGAATATCCCTAAGATGTTTTTTCATACTCGGTATAGACACTTTGAGTTCTTGGTTATGTTATTTGATTTGACTAATTCCCCGATGGCATTAATGGATTTAATGAATAAGGTTTTTAGTTAGTTTTTGGATCTTTTTGTCATTGTGTTCATTGATGACATTTTGGTGTATTCTAAAGTGAGGTGGATCATGCCAATCACCTCTGTATGGTGTTGCAGACCTTGAAAAAACATCAGTTGTATGTTAAATTCTCTAAGTGTGAGTTTTAGTTGAACTCTATAACTTTTCTTGGTCGTATTATTTTTAGAGAAAGGATCATGGTGGATCCACAAAAGGTGGTTGTGGTTAAGAGGTGGCCTAGACCCATGACTCCAATCAACATTCAGAGCTTCATAGGTTTGGTTGGGTATTATAGGTGATTCATGGAAAGTTTCTCGATGATAGCTGCCCCATTGACTATGTTGACTCTGAAGAAGGTAAAGCTTTCTTGGTCAGATGCTTGTGAGGGGAGTTTCAAAAATCTGAAGGATATGCTAACTTTGGCTCTAATTTTTACATTGCCTAAAGGTAATGAGGGGTTTATGGTTTATTGTGTTTCATCCTGGATGGGACTTTTTTGTGTTTTGATGCAACATAGGAAGGTGATTGCCTATGCTTCTAGGAAATTGAATGTGCATTAGAGAAATTATCCTACTTAGGATTTAGAGCTTTTAGCGGTGGATTTTTCTTTGAAAATATGGCGACATTATTTGTAAGAAGTGCAGGTGGACATCTTTTCTGATCATACGAGTGTACAGTATATGTTCGTTCAGAAGGAGATAAATCTCAGGAAGAGGATATGGTTGGAGCTTCTCAAGAACTATGATATGAGTCTTCACTACCACTCAGATAAGGCTAACGTGGTTACTGATGCTCTTAGTAGGTTATCCATGGGGAGTATTGCTTATATGGATAAGGAGAAGTGGGAATTGGTGAAGGATATTCATCACTTGGCTAATCTTGGAGTACATCTCTTGGACTCTGAGAAAGGTGGTGTGATTGTACAAGAAGTGGTTTGGTCATCTCTTTGAGCAGAAATCAATGAAAAGAAAATGCTAGATCCTATCTTGATGAAAATAAAGAGTGATGTTGGTGGGCAAAGGGTGATAGTATTTGAGATCAGTTGTGATGGTACCTTCAGGTACCACGGGAGGTTATGTGTTCCTGACATTGATGGTTTGCGACAAAAGATATTGGTTGAGGCTCATGAATCGCGCTATGTTGTTCTTCCTGACTAGAAAAAAATGTATCATGATCTCAAGTAGATTTATTGGTGGAATGGTATGAAGAGGGATGTGGATGATTTTGTGGCCAAGTGTATGGTGTGACAACAAGTTAAAGTCAAGAACATGCCTAGGGGATTGTATCAGGAAATTAAGTTGCCCGAATGGAAATTGGAGTTGATCAATATGGATTTTGTTATTGGTTTTTCTTGGTCACGGAACTAATTTTATTTGGTTTAGGTCATCGCAGATAGGATGACAAAGTCCGCTCACTTCATTCCAATGCGGATGATCTTTTCGGCTAAAGACTATACGAGGTTGTATCTTCATGAGATTGTAAAGCTGGATGGGGTACCTATTGTGAGTATCTTTGATCATGGCATGCAGTTTTCATCTTATTTCTGGTGTTCTTTTCAGAAAGGGTTGGGGACTAAGGTTATTCTGAGTACTGCTTTCCATCCGCAGATGGATAGGAAAGAAGAAAGGACTATTTAGACATTAGAGTACATGCTTTGGGCATGTGTGATTGATTATGGTAGCAATTGGGTTGATCATCTACCTTTGGTAGAGTTTTCTTATAGAAATAGATATCATTCTAGCATTGGGATGGCCCTTTTTGAGGCATAGTACGGTGGGAGGTATAGATTTCCTATTGGGTGGTCTGAGCTTGGTAAAGTAGATATGTTCGGTCCGGGCTTGGTTTATAAGGTTATGGAAAAGGTGAAGGTGATTTGGGATAGGCTTAAGGTTTCCCAAAGTCGCTAAAAGTCCTATGCAGATGTATAGAGTAGAGTCTTGGAGTTTGAGGTTGGGTATAAGGTGTTCCTAAGGGTGTATCCCATGAAGGGAGTGATACGGTTGGTAAAAAAGGGAAGCTCAGCCCCCGGTATGTTGGTTCTTATGCAGTTTTGTGGAGGGTTGGTGCAACGCCCCGAGATCCCATCCCGAGACGTCATATGGTGCTTATGGACCCGAAGGACCACAAGCTAACCCTTTTCTGATATTTGTACCTATACACTGCATAATATCTTAAATAAATGCGGAAACTTGCCATAAGGTTCAACACATCTATACATACTCAATACGGAAAACTGAATACTAATACATCCGTCTGAAAAAGTCTCTAAACTGTCTGAACTGTGGAGTTGATGGGACAGGTCCCCAACTAACTCCGTCAAATGAAAATAAACAAAATCTGAAACAATAATAGTAAACTGAGATTCGTCCTCGAAAGGAGAGGACTCACTGCTACTGCTACTGACGGGGACTGAACTACTGAGGATAATTTGGATCATGTGTATCTGAACCTATGGTGTCAAATAAAACACCATAGCACAAATGCGTCAGTACAAGAATGTACCAAGTATGTAGATGAGGTAGGCCAATGCAAGGGCTCATACATACACAATATCTAAACTAAATAATCATGAAAGATGCCGCATGAGAACACATACATGAATGCATAGAACACAATCATCGCAACTCTAGATACTGAAACTCGCATACCACTTTATTGCAGACTGAAATCACTACTGACACTGAAATACTGAATCACTGACTCCTCTGATACTGATAACTGAGGATCTGGATGTGCTTACATCAAGGACTATACTCTGAGATTACTTCTTTCAATTGACAGAATTAGAGATCAACTTTGCTAACAGATTATTCTGGAAGCGATTATCAATGATAATATATTTGAATCTGACGACAAAAATATTCAATAGAAATATGATACTGTGATCAAGCCTTTCTGGCAGAATATCTATGAATATGATATCAATTAACTGTATATGTGACCAAGCCTATCTGTCGGGATGGTCCATTAATCAACGAAAATATCTAACTTCCTCATAAAGATAGATGATTGTATATGACAGTCCTAATTTTTAAAGATTGATTCTGAAATTGAGATTGAATCTGAAACTAAAACTGTGGGAAGTAGTCACTTAACTGACATGCCCCAACCTACCACAGGTGGGGTCCAACCTCTACCCCCAGTTGGGAAGGTGCCAATACCGTTCCACGGGTAAAGACATTATCTTTATGTGCTTTATCTTTATGTAACCCTCATCTATCAGGTACTCAAACGAGAACGGTGGAACCCTCATCTAACAGGTCAAGACACCTCATCTAACCTCATCTAATAGGTATGATGTCTCTCATCTACCCTCAACTAGTAGGTATGATGTATCAACCTATGGTGGCTACGTAGTTCTGGAGCACAAAGATTGCATCTAAGAATCACACCCTCTACTAGTAGGTGAGTTCCTATCCTTGAGCTTGCTCGGTGTTAGTTTCTACTCCCAACTGAAAGACTGAATTCTTAACTGAGCACAATTGAACTGAATCTGATACTGATCATGTTTCTCAAAAGATCTAACTGAGTTACGCTGAGATTACTTAGTTCTGTATCTGACAGAAAAGATATCGAATCATAGTATCTGATTGACGATATAGAGCTTGAATAGATTACTCAAATCACTTTTGAGATTAGAATTGAATCACTTGAATACTATTAGATCTGAGCTGATTACAGGACTAAGGCTAGATTACTAGCGATACAGAGATTACAGAGATTTCTGAGATTACTGAGCTTTCTTAAGTTCCGCACTTGTCTGAGGATAGAGAGTTCTATAGTTCACTGAGTTTTGAGAATCATGGATCAACTGGAATTATCTAGAAACTGACACGGGCTCTAGACAACAGCTCTATTTTTGGGTATAAATACCCCCAGGACTCGATAGCATAAAAGTAAGCATCATCATTCATTCATCACAAGCATCCATGCATCATCACAATCATTTAAGAATCTTCACAACTAATTCAGGAATCATGCCATATGTTCATTTCCACAGTAATTAAACATCACCTCAAGCATTTAAGGAACTCAAATATCTATTAATCATCACAGTTTCCAAGGAGTCACTTTAAGCATCTCAGAATCATAATCATATAATAACGTAGGGGAAATATGCTACTAGATTGTACTCCCTTCAACAAGGTTTTACCTCAACTATTTCATACCTATATCGAACTTGACATGTGTTTGGATATCCCATGGCTTGGGGAGACTTCATACTATCATGTCATAACTTACTTTCTAACCACTTGGCATGTATTAAAAGCTTAATATATATCAAGAGCACATAATTGGGGGAATTTACAACCATCATATCTCAACTTGTTCACTAGGGTCTTTCAACAACCACTAAACATGACCGATTTTACACCTACTTGGGAATTTCATGCTATCTTGGCACATTTCACTCACTAAGGCATTTTATAAAACACTAGGCATGCATGGACTAGCTCACAATTTAGGATTTCCTATTCAACATACTATAGTGGACCTTATGCTTCACCTAAGCTCTTTATCAAACCTATGGGGAACGTTCTTTACTTATTCAACCATTTCTACACCCAAAAGTCATGAACACATCACATGGAAAAACAACTTCAAGAGGGTCTATCACAAACATCACATGAATTCCACATACTAGGGTCAAAGCTCATAAATTTTATAGGAAAACATAAATCAAAACTCAACAACACATTAAACATCCATTTCAACTCATACAAATCATTAACAACTCATAATCATAAAAATCTTTTAGTTTTAAAAAGGGTTCTTGAGCTTCTTGGATGAAAGGAACCCAAGAATCAACATCTACATACCTTAACCTTTGAAATTGGATGAACTTTAGTGCTTGAAACTTTATCCACACTTGAAATAAATAAATTCTTAAAGCCCACACTATGAGGAACTTTATTCTTGAAAAAACCTTGAAGAATTTATGGATGGATTTGGAAGATTAGGGTTCTTAAATGAAACCCTAGATATTCTTAAGAGAATTGGAAAAGAAAATAATTGAATTAGGTTTTGAATGAGGGTTCCTCATATTTATAGAGACTCAAAAAAGGTGGGAAATGACCAAATACCCTTACAAAAATGACCTTGAATTGCTGGAAAAATATACTTGACGCCATCCGTGACATGCCGTCAGGTACGTGATAGGCCGTCACAAATGGTCGTTACAAAAGGGGTCCAAATTCTTTATTTTCTGACCAGGGCTGATGACATCATCAAAAATGTCGTCAAAATGGGACGACGTCATCAAAAAGGTCGTCAGAAACGTGATAGCCCGTCAGAAACGTCGTCACCGTTTTCCAGCTTGACATGCTGGAATAAAAGGGGGATAACTCTTTGATCCAATATCATATTTAGGATAAATTGGTATCATTGGAAATATAATTAAAAAATCTTTCATTTGATATATATCAAGCCACCCAGTTCTTTATATACAATGAGTTATGGTTGATTGAAGTTGACCCAAATTTTAACGGTCACTAAAACTTGAACGATAGGAAAGTTTTCAACTCGAACATTAGTTAGGGGACCTCTATGATCTTAATTCGTGCTCAAATAGATTCCCACATGATTCAAAGTATTCATACTTGGGAGGATATTTCTGAAACATTTTGACTCAGATTTTTGCTCTACCAAATACACTCTAAGGCTCAGACTAGAAGAGGATTTTGCGGGGCATTACATTATCTCCCCCTTGAGAACATTCATCCTCGAATGTCGCTTAATAGACTGAGATTACGGATCAACATAACTTACTCAATAAATGAAAACATCTCAGATCAGGACTACGCAACTGGAATGACAGACATATAGAGTTATCACACTGGGCATGCATATATGATGCATGGAATACTGAACTGATGATACTCATAGCTGAATTGTCATAATACACATGCATATCTGATGCATGGACTCATAACTGGGATGATCTCATGAATACACGACTGAACACACGCTGACAAGCTGAACTCTTTCTACTAAATATGCATATCTAATGCATGAATGTCCGGCTAAGCTGACTTTTGAAAGAACGACTTGACAATGCAACAATGATTGATTCTAACTTTATAAGGAAAATTTGAACATGTATCGAGATGAATCTAATGGCATGCAACATCATAATACCATGGGGTATCTCCCCCTTGGGACTCTATGTCCCTCTAAACACACTTCGCTAAAATACTGGAGCGGTGCGCGGGGCACCTACAGACTGGGTCATAATTGGCCGATCAAGATCTGAAACTTATGTATTACTCATCCTAACATATAAGGTCAAAATGAGAGCAAAGGATCTATCAATTCATAACATAAATATGAAGGGCTCATAACATACTCGAGTCAATTTTAGGGGATCTTTCCCGATCAAGGCGAGCCTGAAGTGCATACAATCTATTATGAGCTGAAGGATGACTACGCTGACTTCGGGGACCTAGATTAGGACAGTCTCAAACTTTGTGACCGGTCTTACCATATCCAAAGCACACATCACTACCGTCTCTACATACACCCTAATGATTCTTACCACGTTCTTCACACAATAGGTAGGTACGAACACCACTAGTACTACTCTGGGCTTTGGAGCTTAGTGCTCCCTCAAATCTGACACCCCCAAACGCAGGTGTGAGTACACTAGATGAAGATGGATCTGGAAGTAAAAATCTTCGACCATACTTAGAACTACTACTACCTTGAGACCTTGACTGCGAGAAACCACGATTACTTGTCTTGGCTCTCTTACTCACTCTTTCTCTCTCCTTCATCTTATCTGCCTCAATCTATTGTGCATGAATCATTAGCCTAAAAAGATCCATATCTCTATTGAGCATGGAAACTCTATACTCTTTTCAACACATCACTTGATACCCCAGTCAAAAACTTACTCATACTCGCTCTAGGGTCAGCTATCAAGTCGGGAGCATACTTAGTTAATTTGTTAAACTTAAGATATTACTCTTTAACTATCATGGAGCCTTGCCTTAGGTTTATAAACTCTTCTACGTTAGCTTCTCTCATTTCTAATGAAAAAAACCTATCTAGAAAGGCACTTTGAAACTCTAGCCAAGTCACAAGAGATGCATTCTCCCCTCTACTTTTCTCCCACATCACTACCCAATCATGAGCAATATCTTTCAACCTATAAAATTCTAACTCAATACTCTCCTCCTCCGATACATGAATAATCTAGGTGATCTTCTTCCTCTCCTCAAGAAACAACTGCGGATCCTCACCTACTACTGACCCAAAGAATTCGGGCAGGTTTATTTTCAAGAAACTTTTAATCCTGGCTGCGGCAGAATACCCATATTTTTTAGGTGGGACTCCATCCTGGCGGTTGCCATGAACATTAGTCACCTCCTGGTCTAGCGCCTGGAAATCTGCCCAAAACTCTACATATGACACACTCTCATTTTCAGGATCTACTGGCTGAGGGGGCTGATCGTCAACCCTATGGACAACGTCTCTACGAGGAGGCATACTCTGTAGATGAAAGAATAAAGAGGATTAGACTGAGGATCAACTTGAGCTCATGCTCACTCGCACGAAATGATCACTGAAAGAAGAGGAATTTCTCCTAAGAACGTCCTGTAGCCTCTTTTACATAAATGTGGTGCGCTACACACCCATGTACAAGACTCGATTAGATGCGACTTTTCAGACTCCCTAGGATACTCTTGAACCTTAGGCTCTGATACCAAGTTTGTAATGCCCCGAGATGTCACACGGTGCTTATGGACATGAAGGACCACAAGCTAACCCTTTTCTGATATTTGTACCTGTACACTGCATAATATCTGAAATAAATGCAGAAACTTGCCATAAGGTTCAACACATCTATACATACTCAAAACTGAAAACTGAATACTAATACATCCGTCTGAAAAACCTCTAAGTTGTCTGAACTGTGGAGTTGATAGGACAGGTCCCCAACTAACTCCGTCAACTAAAAATAAATAAAATCTAAAATAATAATAGTAAACGGAGATTCATCCTCGAAAGAAGAGGACTCACTGCTATTGCTGCTGATGGGGATTGAACTGCTAAGGATAATCTGGATCATGTGCCTATGAACCTACGATGTAAAATAAATCACCATAGCGCAAATGCATCAGTACAAGAATGTACCAGTATGTAGATGAGGTAGTCTAATTCAAGGGCTCATGCATGCACAATATCTAAACTGAATAATCATGAAAAATGCCGCATGAGAACACATACATGAATGCACAGACCATGAACACAATCATCGCAAATCTAGATACTGAAACTCGCATACCACTTTACTGCAGACTGAAGTCACTACTGACACTGAGATACTGAATCACTGACTTTTATGATACTGATAACTGAGGATCTGGATGGTCTTACATTAAGGACTGTACTCTGAGCTTACTGCTTGCAACTAACATAATTAGAGATCAACTTTTCTAACATATTATTCTGGAAGCGATTATCAATGATAAAAAGTATGAATATATCTGAATCAGACGACAAAAATATTCAATAGAAATCTGATACTGTGATCAAGCCTGTCTGGAGGAATATCTCTGAGTATGATATCAATCAACTATATATGTGACCAAGAATATCTGTCGGGATGGTCCATGAATCAACAAAACTATCTGAGTTCCTCATAAAGATAGATGATTGTATCTGACAGTCCTGATTTTTAAAGATTGATTATGAAACTGAGACTGAATCTGAAACTAAAACTGTGGGAAGTAGTCACTTAACCGACATGCCCCAACCTACCACAGTTGGGGTCCAATCTCTACCCCCGATTGGGAGGGTGCCAATACCGTTCCACAGGTAAAGACACTATCGTTATGTGCATTATCTTTATGTGACCCTTACCAATCAAGTGCTCAAATGAGAATAGTAGAGCCCTCATCTTACAGGTCAAGACACCTTGTCTACCCTCATTTAATAGGTATGATGTCTCTCATCTACCCTCAACTAGTAGGTATGATGTCTCAACCTATGCTGGCTACGTAGTTCTGGAGCACAAAGATTGCATCTAAGTATCAGACCCTTTAATAATAGATGAGTTCCCATCCTTGAGCTCGTTCGGTGCTAGTTTCTACTCCCAACTGAAAGACTCTGACTGAATTCTTAACTGAGAACAACTAAACTGAATCTGATACTAATTATGTTTCTCAAAAGATCTAACTGAGTTATGCTTAGATTACTTAGTTCCGTATCTGACGGAAAATACATCGAATCATAGTATCTGACTAATGATACAGAGATTTAATAGATTACTCAAATCACTTTTGAGATTAGAATTGAATCACTTAAATACTATTAGATCTGAGATGATTACAGGACTAAGGCTAGATTATGAGAGATACAGAGATTACTGAGATTACTGAGCTTTCTTAAGTTTTGCACTTATCTGAGGATACAGAGTTCAATAGTTCACTGAGTTCTGATAATCATGGCTCAACTGGAATTATCGAGAAACTGACACGGGCTCTAGACAACAGCACTATTTTTGGGTATAAATACCCCCAGGACTCGATAGCATAAAAGTAAGCATCATCATTCATTCATCACAAGCATTCATGCATCATCACAATCATTCAAGCATTTTCAAAAGTAATCCAGGAATCATGCCATATGTTTATTTCCACAGTCATTAAACATCACCTCAAGAATTTAAGGATCTCAAACGTCTTTTAATCATCACAATCGCCAAGGAGTCTCTTTAAGAATCTCGAAATCATAATCATATAATAACTTAGGGGAAACATGCTACTATATTGTACTCCCTTCAACAAGGTTTTACCTCAGCTATTTCTTACCTATATCGATCTTGACATGTGTTTGGATATCCCCTGGCTTGGGGATACTTCATACTATTACGTCATAACTTACTTGCTAACCACTTGGCATGTATTAAAAGCTTAATATATATCAAGAGCACATAATTGGGGGAATTTACAACCATGATATCTCGACTTGTTCACTAGGGTCTTTCAACAACCACTAGACATAACCGATTTAACACCTACTTGTGAATTTTATGCTATCTTGACACATTTCACTCACTAAGGCATTTTATCAAACACTAGGCATGCATGGACTAGCTCACAATTTGGGGTTTCCTATTCAACATACTATAGTGGCCCTTATGCTTCAAGTAAGCTCATTATCAAACCTATGGGGAACTTTCTTCACTTATTCAACCATTTCTACACCCAAAAGTCATGAACACATCACATGGAAAAATAACTTCAAGAGGATCTATCACAAACATCACATGAATTCCACATACTAGGATCAATGCTCATAAATTTTGTAGGCAAACATAAATCAAAAATCAAAAACACATTAAACATCCATTTCAACTCATACAAATCATTAACAACTCATAAACATAAAAATCATTTAGTTTTAAAAAGGGTTCTTGAGCTTCTTGGATGAAAGGGACCCAAGAATCAACATCTACATATCTTAACCTTTGAAATTGGATGAACTTTAGTGCTTGAAACTTTATCCACACTTGAAATAAATAAATTCTTGAAGCCCACACTATGAGGAACTTGATTCTTAAAGAAACCTTGAAAAATTTATGGATGAATTTTGGAAGATTAGGGTTCTAGAATGAAACCCTATATATTCTTGAGAGAATTGGAAAATAAAATGATTGAATTAGGGTTTACATGAGGGTTCCTCATATTTATAGAGGCTCAAAAAAGGTTAGAAATGACAAAAATACCCTTTCAAAAATTCCCTCGAATTGCTGGAAAAATATACTTGACGCCATCCGTGACATGTCGTCAGGTCCGTGATAGGACATCACGAATAGTCATCACAAAAGGGGTCCAAATTCTTGATTTTCTACCCAGGGCTGACGACATCATCAGAAATGTCATCAAAATGTGACGACGTCATCAAAAAGGTCGTCAGAAATGTGATAGCCCATCAGAAACGTCGTAACTATTTTCCAGCTTGACATGATGGAATAAAATGGGGATAACTCTTTGCTCCGATATTAGATTTTGGAGAAATTGGTATCCTTGGAAACTAATTCAAAGATATTTCATTTGATATATAGAAAGCCACCCAGTTCTTCATATACAATGAGTTATGGTCGATTGAAGTTGACCCAAATATTTACGGTCACTAAATTTTGAACGATAGGAAATCTTTCAACTCGACCATGAGTTAGGGGACCTCTATGATCTTAATTCATGCTCAAATAGATTACCACATGATTCAAAGTATTTCATACTTGGGAGGATATTTCTAAAACATTTTGACTCGAATTTTAGCTTTACTAAATACGTTCTAAGGCTCCGACTGGAAGAGGATTTTGCGAGGCATTACAGTTGGTAATGTGGCATATGAATTTGAGTTGCCTTATTGTTTAATCTCCATTTATCTGGTATTTTTTGTCTCTATGTTTAGAAAATTTCTTGGAGATTCTAATTCAGTGGTTCCTTTTGAAGGATTGGGTATATTGAATTCTCTGTCTTTTGAAGAGGTCCCGGTTAAGATATTAGATTTACAGGTTCATCGGTTACGAACCAAGGACGTGGCCTTGGTTAAGGTTTTATGGCAGAACCACAAGGTGGAAGAGGCTACATGGGAAGAGGTAGAGGACATGAAGTCCAAATATCTGTATTTGTTTTCTTCTCCAGATATTCATACGAAAGGTATGTGTTGTTGATCATATTTTTGTTTTCTAACTTGGTTAAAGGTTGGATTGACATTTGATAATGCAAATGAATCATGCTTGTATTTGACCTATCTTATTCATCATTCGGGGATGAATGATCCTAGTGGGGGAGACTAAAACACCCTCAGGTTTAGAACCTTAGAAAATTTCCTGGATTTCTAGTTTTTGGACATTAAATGACTTAAGGGTACCAGTCGTATGGTAGGGTAAGGTTGGTATGTGCTGGTCATATACTAACCAGTGTTAGTTGGTGGTTTGGATTGGTTTTCTGAATGTGTATGACTTGGTGGGTATGAGTTATATGGTTGGTGATGAGTCATACGGTTTGAGTTTTTCCTCCAATTATTATGAAACTTAGTAACTTAACTTAGATCTTAGTAGGAGTGGGTCATTATGATCAGTAAAAAAAGTTTCAAAGTATACCATTTACTCGTATGGTTGGTAGCATTCAAACATTCTTTGATACAATTCTACCAGGGATATAGTTTAGGGATACTAATCATATGGTTTGGGTATGACTTGGTTTGGGTAATTTATATACAGGATAGTGTTAGGAATAAGGGGGAGGCCTAGGGTACGAGTGGTGGGTACCACACGCATTGGAGGGTACGACCAGTAAGGGGGAGTCGTACCATCTGACAGGAATTTTAAGCAGTTTAAGATGGGGTAATTTGTATATTTCCCCACTTAACCTCTTAAGGACCCACAACTTATACCACTATTGGGACATCATTTTCCCTATTATTCTAATCTTAAACACTTAGAAACTCTCTCAAATTCTCTCTAAGGATCTTGGGTAAAAGAAGGCTAGGGTTTCATCTAGAGGATCAATTTGGGGTTTGTACGGGTAATTTCTCTCCATCTTTTTCATAATCTAAGGCATGTACTCCTCCCTTATTGTTAGTTACAACTAAAGGCATGATTTATACAATGTTATCATGGCATGATTATTGTATGGTTTTGGAGTTTTCAAACATATGTTGGGGTTTTGGTATTAAATGCATGGTTATGGTTTTTCCCATGTTTTAATTATGAATTTACATGCTTTAATGGTGGTTTGGACAATTGGTTGCATGGTAATGGTTAATTATTAATTGGATTTGGTTTTGGAAAGACTATGCTCCCAACATGTTTGATAAAATGTCTAGGATAATGCTTTTACAATATTATTGGACTTTTAATGGAACTATTGCATGGTATGGTTTGGTAATGGATCCCTATAAGGTATAAATAATTTAAATGGTTTGGAATGGTTAAATGGTAATGGTTGATGGTCATGGTTATGGTTAATTAAATTTCCTTGTGGGGTATAAGGGAATCCCCCAAGTAAACATGCTAATGAACAACTTGTGGGGTACATGGAATTTTCCAGGCAAACATAATAATGGAACACTTATGGGGTACATGGAATTCCCCCAAGGTAACTTGATAATGTAATCTATGGGTACATGGGAATCCCTTTACATAAAAAGTTGGCTAAGGACATTGCTTGCAAGGTATAGTCGGTATGATGATGCCACTATGCATAGCCTTGGTTAATAATAATGGAATAATGGTTTGGTTTGATGTTAATGGTTTTAATAGGGCAATAATAGAAGAGTGTGATTGCTAATCGTGAAGGTACGAGTCTAATGGACGGACACTGGAAACTCATGTTTGCCGACATGAGGGTTGGTCATAGAGACCATATATGATACTATGAGGAAAATGGAAATCCTCTAAGTACACTGTACATATGCATCAGGCCCATTCAAGGGGTTACACTGGACCCATATAGACCGTGGGTGTTTCTAGGATAGTTAATCTATACATACCCAGGTTAATGGTTTTAAAGACATGTTAAACCCGTCCCCCTTTCCCGACATGGTTATATATATACATATATATATGTGTATGGTTGTGTGCATATGTTTGGTTTACTTGGTTTTACTGGATGGCATTATTTTATCCTTATCCTGAATTCATGTAAGCTTTCTTCCACTAACCCATCTTTGGGAGGTTGCATCCCCATATAATGCAGGAACTGGCCATTCTACTCCTCCTGCTTAGTAATCGACTTCGAGATCAGCTATTGGATTAAAGTGGTGATCTTCCATATTCCCGAAGTCTCCATTTCATATCATGGAGTCTTTACATATATTAGATATTTTATGGATATTAGTTTTGGCTATGGTTGGGGGCATGTCCCAACTGGCTATTGTTTTTCTTTTGGTTAGAGGCTTTATGTAACTACTATGAGTATGAATAGGCAGTATCGGTATTGGTGTCATTCTTAGTATTGGTATTAGCATTGGGGCTGATACTGTTGGACTGAATTTATGATTGTCCCATCCTTTTATGTTCAGTTCTAGGAAAGAACATGGTTTTTATATTGGTTTGGTTATGGTTGTTGGTTGGTTATGGATGGTTGGACTTGTTTGGGTTGGTCATGGTCAAAGACCTATCCCAGAGTCTTAGGTTACACTTATATGCTATCTTGTTAAATGGTCAGAATTTATCTAACTTACGATACGCGTAGGTTGGTTTGGTCGGGTAACGGGGGTGGTCTCCAGTCCTGGATGGACTTAGGATTCCCTTTACGATAAGGTCCTGGTTTGGGTCGTGTCAGTTTCCTCCCAAGTAGTGCCTGATTTCACGTCGCGGCATGACGGGGCAATGTTGGTTACTCAGACATCATTAACAAGACCATGGGTACCTTTATTACTCAGAATTTATCTAGGTATCCCAATAGTTGGCCTCTAATTTTATCTTTCCACTTTGAACTTATGAATTTCACCCCTAATTGTTTTTTTGATTTCCCATTATGTTCATGGGGAAGAAGGTATAAAAATAAAGGACCCAAGAAATAGATGTGGTATGTTGTACTTCTTGGCCCTTAAATGTGGAATGTATTTCCTTGATTTTGGTTCAGCAAATTCAAGAATATAGACATATTTTTCCTCTTCCTTGCACTCTTTTTCAGGCTTAGATGGCTAGATCAAGATCTTACTATCCAAATACAATGTAGAAAAATGCTTCGATGAGGTCCAATATGCCCCAATACAGGAATGGCATCCCTATTAACATCCCCACATAACTCTATTATGCTCTCCTTAAATGTGACACTACCCATAAGAGTGAGTTATTTTTTACTCCTCCAGTTGGCTTTTCAAAAAAAATTCAGTCTCACACCACCCATAACTAGGTTGCTGGGCATTACACTCTGTAGCTTTTGCATCCAATTCTACTTGTAAGTGGTGAATATCCAAGACAAACTTATCAACCTTTTGGATAAGCTCTTGATTTCCCTTTTCCAAGAAAGCCAACATATCAACCATGCTCTCATTATGTTCCAACAATATATTGATCACGCTCCTACAATAATGCACCATATCAAAAGGAAAAGGATCAATAAATAAGCAGTCATCATCACTCCATACTTTCTCTGTCCAGGTTGTTATCTCGAGAAGAGTAGGCAACAAAACAAATAAAACAAAAGAAAATAAAACCCAATAAATCCAACAACATCAATCAAGAACTCTAAAACTGTATTTCTCAGCAATGCCACCAAAATTTGATAAGTCCCAAACTACCACTCCTTGGAAGGATAAAGTGGTCGCTGTAAAAATATAGTAACCCAACTAGGTTGGGTTGATCCCATAGGTAATAATCCAAAAATCCATCTCAAACTTGTTGACATCACCAAGCAGTGCGGAAAAGTAAAAAAAGCCAGATTTGTAGTTACTAGAAAAAGTAACAAGAACTGGATGCTTTTGGTTGTAAAAAGTCTAAGATGAACACTAGGATTGTGTTCCCCCTGGCTTCTCAACTCGGTAGACTTATCGTCCACTATCAAACTATTCCAATACATTGCGTGCAGAATCTGATAAGTTATGTACCATCAATGGTCTTTTGGACTCGTTGACGGATGTTACCCTTTACCTTTTGAGTCTCAGGATGTCGCCTTACTAACCCTTATCCTAGAACTTAGTTAACTATTACCTTTTGAGTCTCTAGTTATTAGATAATAGTTAACCATCTTACTTAGATAATACCTATTAGAATGGATTGATAGTTAAACTTCAAGTTACTATGATAATTCTCTTTTCCTAGTCACTACTCCTCTTTAGGAGTAAGTAGCAATAAGCTAGGGGGGATCCTAATGTGTTCACCCTTTAAGAAAGTAATCAAAGTGAAAATACCCAATACATGCAAGTATCTTTATCTAGAAGGACTTGGTACTTCCTCTACTTCGTTAATCCGTCAGGGTTCCCGCAATCCAAGCTAAGGGAATCAACTGCTCACAGTTATGAGATCAATCATGGAATCCACGGACAAAATTACAAAATGAATCTCACAATAATGAAATAAGAAATCCCAAAGTCTTAAATTGAATAACAAACCAAAAACAAACCAAGAACAATGAGACTATAGGATAGGCCCCAAGGACCTACCCCTGAATATATAAATGAGTAATGAATATATTAAACAAACCCTAGAGGTTATTTATAGATTACAAGAACCTCGAGAAATCAAATACTAATTAAAAAAGAAGAACTTAATCAACAATACATGATAGGAATTAAAAAAATCATAGGAGTGTAATTGGGATACGTGGAAGCCCTAGGAAACGATTTTGAAACGATTTTGAAACGATCTGAAAAAGTTGAGGTTGGTGGCCACTTACCTATGACCACATGTGGTCTGCCAGTGGGTGCATGTAGACATAGGTAAGTGCCAGAAAAAAATTTTGCATGATCTTCTCTCTGGACTTTGGACTCCTGGCACTTACCTTACCCATATGCAGTTAGACATAGGTAAGTGCTGAAAGTTCCTTTTTAGCTCTTTCACTCTTTGGATCTTCAATTCTGGTGCTTACCTTAGTCATATATGGACCACATGTTCTACATGCGGTCCACATGTAGACATAGGTAAGTTCCAAGCCTTGTAATTATTGCAACCAAACTTCCAAACTTCAAGTTTCAACACATGCTTTGGTCATATACATCTAGAAAGTGTCACAAATACCCAAAAATGATTAAGTAAGAATCCAAAAACTCTATTTTTCATAATTTTCTTTAACTTCTCCTCTAAAACCTTGTGTCCTGCAAAACATACCCAAAACACATTATATCTAACAAAACAACCTAAGAAACTCTCATAGTTTTAGAGTTTTAAGCATTGAAAGTGTTATATTTCTATATCACATAATCCAACCATACTCAAAAATCTCAACAATATATCATATATCCCTGGAAAATATATGAATAAAGGAAAAAAGAAGGATATATAGAAATATACCAGACCATGAAATGAATATAAAATCTGAACAAATGAAGGAAGGGATATACGGTAATACCATAACTACATATATATATAGAGAGAGAGAGATAAGGTAAACTCGAAGCACAACCTAGATGATCATATCTTCATTTTAAGGCCTCATTATAATCCTATCAGGATTTAGTACTAACATGCCCAGGGTTTCTAATCCATATATCTCATCATGAATTAATCATGCCTAATAATGAAATCATAAGATAAAAGAGGCCAAAATCATACCTTGATCTCTATACCGAATCAATGACCAGTCTATCATAAGCTAGACATAACAATAATCATAACATTAATGATAACAACATTAATAACAGTAAGAGTAATCGGCTATTCTGGACAACCAAATACCTAGTCGAGCCTATGTGTACCCCCACCGCCCCAGTCTCAGAAGGTTTAGTTAGCATACAATAACATAAGGCATAGTCATC
Organism: Capsicum pubescens; assembly: GCA_030864215.1. Lineage (NCBI taxonomy): Eukaryota > Viridiplantae > Streptophyta > Magnoliopsida > Solanales > Solanaceae > Capsicum > Capsicum pubescens. The sequence continues at coordinate 146,220,519 of CM061546.1, read as the reverse complement.
ACCCATATCTATACAGTCATCCCGTATGAGGTAATAAAAATTGGCGCATACTTGTGATAGGTGATGCGCATGCAACAAGGAATTCAAGGTACATATTCTGTATCACAATCTCATCATCATAACCATCTCTAAGATAACCATCATCATCATAATCATCCTTATTATAATCGTCCACCGATCTTTTTGGGTATATGTATATATATATATATATAGAGATAGATACATAGATAGATAGATAAATAAATAGATAGATAGATTCCATACATAGGGCTATCCATACTCAAAATGGTAGATGTACACATAGGCATATCAATATAGTCATTGTCCGACCTTACCGGGAATCAATATCATTATTTCAATCCCATGTCCTTGTCAGGTATTAATATCATCATCACAGTATCCTCCGGCCTTGTAGGGTATATATGTATATAATCAGAATCATTACTATATATATATAATAGGTTCACATACTCAAGCCATGGATAAAAAAAGTATAAATCCATAAGTTTATTTTCTCAAAGTGAACTTCGAGACTAAATCACTATAAAAGTATAAAAAGGGTCAGTATATCTCACGACTGAAGTAAATAGTAGTATCAAATCATGGACCGAAATCGGTCTTAATTAATTCCTTAAAACATTATTATTAGTTTCTTTTATGTATGTAAATCATCCATTAAGTTTGGCAGTTATTATTGTAAAGAAATTTGTTTTTAAGATGAAAAGTGGGTTTTAATCTCTTATTTAGAAAGAATAGTCATAAGATCATAGTTTAACAAGACTCACATCATTTACATATATAACGATCATGAATGTACCAAATCTATGTATGCCATCACTAGTATCCAAATCAACGAAGTCGTAAGAAACATACCACATCTTCCTCCATCCCATACCGGAGAGATGAGTATATAAATATGTATTCATAAACTACAACTGTATACTTTACAATGTTAAACACTTCCCAGATATCCAACCAATAAAATAAAATGGCCCTTAGACCAATATTTTGTTCAAAATAATCATAACATCGTAATCGCGGCCTTAGGGCAACATATTTATCTAGAACTCATATCAATAATCATATTAGCAAGTGATCTCGTATTATAAGTCATAGCCTAACCATGACGCATAACATATTTATAAGTCATAAAGCATATTTGTAATCATCTCACATCTAGGAGGAATATTATAACTAAGGCATCTTATATCCAGGAGATATAACATATAACTAGTCCATAAATCATAACTATGAGGCCCATCACATTTATAAGGCATCTCATATCTATAGGTCATATATCATGACTATGTTCAATATCATGTACATAGACCAATTATCATATCTAAGAGGGATTACATCTCTAAAGGACTGATATTTTATATATATATATATATCATGTTTATCAAACTCGTAATCTATTCATCAATACGATAATAACAATACTCATATTGCACCATTGTGCTTTGGCTCCAAAAATGAAGCCAAAACCCCAAGTGGGTCCCACTTAATAAAAGTACATTTTTTAGGCTAACCTAATATGATATAAAGCTCATGGAATCAAAACCCTCAAAATGGATGAAAACCAATCAAACTTTGCGCTAAAATCAAGCCCTAAGAGGATTTGGGGGTTTTGGTCTAAAACCAAGAAACTCATTAATAAAGTGATGAAATCTTACCTTAATTTAGATGATAATAATTATAAAATATGTTTTAGAAATCTCTCAAGTCACCCACAACACTAAATTTTGAGTTACCACACTCATTTAGAGTCTTTGGCTCTTAAGAATGAGTGACAAATGGAAAAAATCGCAAAATTGGGGTCCATTTATAGCCCCTTCAGGTACAAAGGTATTGTTATGGAAATCCTAGGTACCGATATATCAATAGGTCCTTGTGCAATCGCACTTGCACCAATACTAGGAAAGTCAAAAACTTGTTTTTGACCCTCAAAACTTATTCGGAGTTTGATTTTTTCAAATGAACTATGTAACCCCACTAAATTTAAAGTTATAGACACGTTGGGAAGTTGGATTTTCTATCCAAGATTATTTAGACCAAATGTAGACCCCATACCCATATCTTTCAATTTTCCAACTTTCCAATCAATAAGTCAAAATGAGCTTGGGTGCATTGAGACCCAAACCAAAGGTCTACCTAGGCTAAATTTATATCCGGAGCTGCTCGCACAGTCAAAATTTACATCTGAGATCATTTTACTAATGTTTTTGCCTAGCAGCCATTTGGAACTAGGAAAACTTCTAAACAGGGAATTGGTTCTAAAAAACAAACAAATATCCTGGTAACTGAATGGTTAGTCCCAACAAGTCATAAATGACTTGGGGAAGCTATGAAAAATTTCAAACGGCAAAATAAATGGAATTATGAAAAATGATCGGAAGTATCATTAGACACCCAAAGCTACTCAACTTGCATCACACAAGACCTCAAATGGAGAAGACCAATTAGGCGATACAATGATAGTAGTTGACACTAGATGCTCCTTCAGACACTTGAAAGCCTTAAGACATGCATCATTAAAATCAAAATTCACCTTTTTCTCAAGAATCTTGCATAGAGGATTTGCAATCTTTGAGAAATCCTTTATGAAGCACTTGTAAAACCCAACATGACCTAGAAAACTCCAAATTCCTTACACTGAGACTAGCGGTGGCAACTTCTCTATAACTTTAATTTTTTCCTTATCTACCTCAATGCCATATTTTGAAATTTTATGCCCGAGAATGATACCTTATTTTACCATAAAATGGCATTTCTCCTAATTTAGAACTATGTCTCACTCTTTACATCTCTGCAGTGTAATGGATAGATGGGCCAAACAATCTTCAAAAGGGTCCCCAACAATTTAGAAGTCGTCCATGAAGACCTCTATTGTGTCCTCCACCATGTCAAAAAATATAGACACCATGCATCACTGGAAGGTAGCAGGATCATTGAAACACCCTGGATATTGACCCATAGAAAATTTCTCAATTTTTGGCTTTTGTACATCAAACAACTTGGGGTACAACTAGTATGATGTGTTACGGTTTAGTTGATCTTGGTCATATGGTAACTAGTATGGGTTATATGGTTTCTGTCAAAGGTACAGTTGGAACGTACAAGTCATATGTTAGGGTACTAATGGTAAGGTGTCAATCGTATGTTTCCCTAAGTTTAGTCTAGGTGAATCTATTCTGCCTAGGGTACGATGTCATGGTACTAATCATATAGTTGGGTATGGTTTAGCTTGGGAAATTGTATGTTGGACAATGTCGGGGTCCAAGGGGAGGCCTAGGTTATAAGATAAGGGTACCACTTGTACCCTAGGGTACGATTGGGGTGGGGTGGTCGTACAATCCTATGGGAATCTTAAGCAAATTAAGTTGGGGTAATCTAGATATTTCCCCTCTTAACCTATTATGATCCCATGACATAAAGCACCTTTTGGGGAATTATTAACCTATTTACAATCAATCAAACTCTCTTAAACACTCAAATTATCTTATGGCTCTTGGGTTAAGAAAGGCTAGGGTTTCCTTCAAGGTGGTCAATTTGGGACTTACATTGGTGATTTATCTCTGTCATCTTCATAATCTATGACATGTACTCCTCCCTCATTGTTAGTTCTAACTAATGGAATGTTTTATGAATTTTTTCATGGCCTAAATTTTGTATGGTTTTGTGTTTTCAAATACATGTTGGGGGTTTTGGTTGCAATGGTTGGTTATGGTTTACCCATGTCTTTTATTTATGTTTTCATATTATTATAGTGGATTGAATATTTAGTTGCATGGGAATGGTTAATCGGTACATGGTTTTGGCTTTGGAAACACTATGCCTCCAACTTGTTTGATAAAATGTCTATGAGAATGTTTTTGGTTAAATTATTGGACTTTCATTAAACTATGCATGATATAACTTGGTAATGGACCCTTATATGGTATAAATGGTTTAAATAGTTTGGAATGGTTATATGGTAAGGTCTTGGTGGTTATGGTTGGTCTTATTAAAAGCCTTGTGGGGTACAAGGGAATCCCCCAAGAAAGTATAATAATGAACATCTTGTGGGGTACATGGGATTACCCCAAGTCAAGTTACTAATGTAATCTATGGGTACAATCCCTTCTTCAAAATAAGGATGGCTAAGGAATTTTCTTGTAAGCTATAGTCGTTACGATGATACCACTACTTATAGCCTTGGTTAATAATAAATTGAATGGTGGTTTGCTTGTGTGGTAATGGTTTTAATTAGGAAATAATGGCGGGTTGTGATAGATAATCATGAAGGTGTGAGTCTGAAATCGTCCAAGCGCACACACAAGTGTACGTGGTCTTATCAAGTAGTAAAGTGGCCTTCAAGAAAGACGAGTTATTGATCCCATAGGGACTTGTGTTAAACAACTATTGAATTCTAGTTTAACAAATTGAGAAGAGTAACAAATAAAGTTTTAAAATTGTAAACTAAAAGGAAACTAAACTAATGCGGGAAAGTAATGACTTAGGACAATCAATGGATAGATGCCCAGGGTTAAGGCTTACAAACAATCATACTATGTTATTAAACTTCATTTGGTAACTTGCTTATCTTGGTTGTTGATTCATAGGGTTAATTACATGATCAGGGTTTCCCAATCTCTAATTCTTTACCTAATTTGAACCTTACAACTACATCATTGAGCGGAGATGTAATATTTCTCTTAAGTTTTTTACACATATCATCCTACGTATGAATCAAGTAAGACATCTAAGTACATCCCTGTCCTAGATACTAATTTGAATTTCTTATTTCTTAAAGAAACACAAACCATACTCTGCTTATTCTCATGTTCTATCTCCCTATTCCCTCTCTCGAGATCACAAGGTTGAAAATTGATGTATTCTAAGGATAGATAATCCTTAAAATAGTTAAAACAAGAATAAACAAACAACCATTAATGATAAGCAAACTTAAAGGAACTTACAAGGTTGACAATTGATGTATTCTAAGGGTAGCTAATCCTTAAAATAGATAAAACAAGAATGAACAAACAACCAATAATGATAAGAAATCTTAAATGAACTTGATTCAAATCAAAAGTAATCATGATCTTGGCCTTAACCCCGGAAAGAAGTTTTAGCCTTTAATGAAAATATTCATCATCCAATCCCTTAGATTGATGATACAAACAATGAAAGAAACTAAAATTAAACAATGATAAAAAAAACCCTAAAAAAAAGTTATGGTAGCCTCCAATATCTTCCAAGGATGTCCAACAGTCAGTATAAAAACGTGAATAATGTCCTATTTATAGTAGAAGAAATAGCCCATGCCTTGTTGAACAAGGAAACAGTTTCTGGTCGTCTGCAAACTAGTGATGTGCCGCATTGATTATCATGTTGGGGGGCATCGTGTCACATAGCATCGCATTGGTTCAATTTTTTGGGTGCCTTCTAAATCTATTGTTCTATCGCACGCGCCAAGATCTATTCGCACGTGCCCTCACTCTCCCAATACTTTTCAGGTGTCCAAATTTGCCTCAAGCTGTGTTTTGTGCTTCCGTGATCCATTACAAGACTTTTTGAGTTATTTCCACTTGATTTTAAGCTTGTAAATCCTTCATATATCATCATATTCCATTAAAAAATCATCCTAAAACATTAATCACAACAATTTAGAGCTCAAAACAACACAACATCATCAATAGTGAACTAGAAACATGAGCTAAGCATGGGCTTCATTCACTTTGATCTCTAACTTCTTGTTTTGACCCTTGGCTAGATCAAATTGACTCTTGAACATTATAACCAAGTTGTTTCACATATGAATTCATAATAAAATCCTTAGGAACTCATTAAACGAATTAAAATCCAACACAATAGACTACACAAACACCTAGCTCAAGCTAGTCACACTAGTTTTCTCGGTTGACTTCTAAATGATCAATTTGAATCAAAACTTGTGGGGGAACACCATTAAACATTGTAAACACATACTTGGACACATAGATGCACATATATCTCATTATAAACATATTAATAACATGAATCATCCTCAAAAACAAGGCTAAAAAGATTAGAATAGTAATGCTAGAATACATAAATTCACCCAACATCACCACCCCACAATTAAAACCTTGTTCGTCCTCGAAAAAATCTTATCTAAAAGAATCATGAGCTGGAAAGACTCCACACTTCTACTACATGCCAGAAATTCAAGCTAGCACTACAATGACTACATGGAATGCAAGTTTACAACACTAAGCATGTTATACACAATTGAAAGCATACGAATCCTACTTCAAAACATCCTAACCTCGAGAATGGACTCCAGAAATGGCAAACTCATGCTAATTTCTCAATCAAAGACATCACAAAAATCACCCATATTCATCAAACATTTGCCCCTCACAACAAGAGAGTTATCCATAATCACTCATAATAATGCAATTAGAACAAGATGGATATAAGAATCAAGTTAGGCTCACCCTCATAAGGAATTCACAAGTTACACACAATGAACTATAATCTTGCCCTTAGTGTAGTGCACCACTAATATTAGAATGATGAACCTAGGATCAAATAGTTTTTTTGGGGGTTGTAATGTAGGCTAAGGGACGGCTAGGAACTATTTTGGCCAAGAATAGTGACTAACCTCTCTAAGTATTTTAATACACTACATCATACATTTTAAACCACTCTCCAACAACCAAATTGTACTTTTTCATCCACCTATATATTTTGTTTTTGCCCAATCTCTTTTAAGTATTTTCATAAACACTTGGTGGGGATATAGTTTATTACCACAAGAATCAATTTTTTTCATTTTTTTCTCAACCATGGCAATATTTCTAGCATTAATTACATCACACCCAACCACCATACATAAATTATCAACACCAATAACTATTACTTTGGGGCATCAATTTCACCTTTTTCCTCTTATTTCTCAACTCCTTATTTAATTAATTTTTCATTAAAGCACTTAGGAGCATTTTTGGATCAAATTATGGTCTATCAAAGAAGGGATTAGGCTACTTATAAGGTTTTCAAGGAAAAAGCTAAAGGCTCAATGGGGTTTAACAAGGATTATGCATAAGGGTAGGTCAAAAGAAGGTGTAAACAAGGCTATCAAAGAAATGCCAATATCATCTCCTAAACCCACATTCTTTATTTTTCTTCACACACACACCGAGAAAGTTCTAGACATCACATGCAACAAGAAGTATACAAAAATCTCACACGCACATGGCACATGCTCAACTCAATAGGGTCATCATAGACTCCTAACTAAATAATAACATGAATTCAAATTTAAGCCAACAAATATAAGAGTCATAAACATGAGCCTAAGAGTCTCAAAAATAGTAATTCACACAATCAACATGCTTTTACCAAACAAAATACTTGTCCCATGCAATCAAAAATAGCACCAACAAGAATATCTCACTTATTCCTATCCTAAAAATTTTAAATTGAGCCAAAAATTGGAATTTCCATACCCCACACTTAAAAATCTACTTTGTCCCCAAAGTGAACTTAAAAGTAAGAGATAGAAATTCTCCCTGAGGCCTTTAGGCCTAGCTAGTAGCATTTTTTTGCATAAAAGAGGGTTTATGGAACCCCACACTCAGTTTTTGCCATATTTTTGGTACTTAGACTTTCCATCAAATTGTGAGTCAGAAAAATAAAAACTACGTGAAATAAAAAAAAAACTAAAAACTAAAAAGAAAACATACCTTAGCTTGGGTTACCTCCCAATAAGTGCCTAATTTAGTATCGCGGCACGACCCAATAAACTTTTTCCTCCATCTTGAGGATATGAATTTCACCCCCAACATCACATCTATCTTTTTGCCTCAATCATAGGTTGGTGGTACAAAGATTAAGGAACCGAGTAATAGAATGTGCATGATAAACCATTTGTCCTTAAAGTGAGGTGTGTTTTTATGTTGCTTATCTGGTGTAAAATCAAGAATATAGGATTCTTATTCCTCATCTTCACACTCTTCCACTATTTTAAATGATTCCACACACAAGATATCATCTAAACATAATGTAAAAAAGTGTTTTGAGTGAGGCCCAATAAATCTAACTTCAAAATTTACACAATCCACAACACCTTCACTTATATTCACTTTCTCAATTCCAGTCTCAAAAGAAAGATGAAAGTCGAGTGGGTGCGATTCTTGTGGTGGTGGTTGTATCTCCTTACCCTTCTTAGTAGTTTGTTAAGCATTACCTACAAACATGACTAAATTAGGATTAAAAGGACACATATTTGCATAGTGATACAAATTACCACAAGCCACACACCAACTCGTGATCTGATGTGCAGGTCATAAACAAGCAGGTCCTCTCCAAATGCTTGGATCAAAATCTGGATAAAAAGCCTCATGGTGGGATCCTCCACAATAATGACAAGAATCATCATCCCTCAAAAATCCTCTATCCACGAATGACATCTCAAGAAGAGTGTGAGAAAAATAGAAATAAGGGAAAATAAAAAGAAACTAAAAAATGAAAAATATTTACAACTCAATATAGAAAAACTAAAAATAAGATAGTTGTCTAGTTACAAGTCCCCGATAACGGTGCCAAAAACTTGACAGCGCACACACAAGTGTATGTGGTCTTATCAAGTAGTAAAGTGACCTTCAAGAAAGACGACTTATCGATCCCACAGGGACTTGTGTTAGACAACTATCGAATTCTAGTTTAACAAATTGAGAAGAGTAACAAATAAAGTTTTAGAATTGTAAACTAAAAAAAAAACTAAACTAATGTGAAAAAGTAATGACTTAGGACAACCAATGGATAGAATCCCAGGGTTAAGGCTTACAAACAATCATACTACGTTATTAAACTTCATTCATTAACTTTCTTATCTTGGCTGTTGATTCATAGGGTTAATTGCATGATCAGGATTTCCTAAACTCTAATCCTTTACATAAGTTGAACCTTACAACTACATTGTTGAGCGGGGATGTAATAATTCACTTAAGTTCCTTACAAATATCATCCTATGTGTGAATCAAGTAAGGCATCTATGTACATTCCTGTCCTAGCTACTAATTTGAATTCCTTATTTCATAAAGAAACACAAACCATACTCTACTTATTCCCATGTTCTATCTCCCTCTTCCATCTCCCGATATCACAAGGTTGACAATTGATGTATTCTAAGGGTAGCTAAGCCTTAAAATACTTAAAACAAGAATAAATAAACAACCAATAATGATAATCAAACTTAAACAAACTTAATTCAAAACAAAAGTAATCATTATCTTGGCCTTAACCCCGCAAAGGAGTTTTAGCCCTTAATGGAAATATTAATCATCCAATCCCTTGGATTGATGATACAAACCATGAAACAAACTAAAATTAAAGAATGAGAAAAAACTAAAAAGAAGTTGCGGTAGTCTTCAATATCCTCCAAGGATGTCCAAAAGTCAGTAAAAAAATGTGAATAATGTCCTATTTATAGTAGAAGAAATAGCCCATGCCTTGTTGAACAAGGAAACAGATTTTGGTCATCTGCTAACCCAGTGACTCTCCGCATTGATTATCATGTTGGGGGTCATCGCGTCACATTGAAATTGCATTTGTTCACTGTTTGGGCACCTTCTGAATCCATTGGTGAGTCACACGCGCCCTCACTCACCCAATACTTTTCAGGTGTCCAAATTTACGTCAAGTTGTGTTTTGTACTTTCTTGATCCATTCCAAGCCTTTTTGAGTTTTTTCCACTTAATTTAAAACTTTTAAATCCTTCATATATCATCATAGTCCATTAACAAATAACCCTATAACATTAAAAACATCAATTTAGAGCTCAAAAAACACAACATCCTCAAGGTGAACTAGAAACACGAGCTAAGCATGGGCTTCGTTCACTTTGATCTCTAACTTCTTGTTTTGACCCTTGGCTTGACCATTTTGACCCTTGAAAATTATAACCAAGTTGTTTCATTTATGAATGCACAATAAAAACCTTAGGAACTCACTAAACATATTAAAACCCAACATGATAGACTAGACAAACACCTAGCTCAAGCTAGTTACACTAGTTTTCTCGGTTATCTTCTAAATGATCAATTTAAATCAAAACTTGTGTGGGAACACCATTAAACATTTTAAAAACATACTTGTACACATAGATGCACATTTATCTCATTATAAATACATTAAGAACATGAATCATCCTAAAAAATAAGGCTAAAAAGACTATAATAGTAATGCTATAATGCATAAATCCATCCAACATCAGAGTCCAATGGATACATATTATAAATTCATATTTCCCAACACGATGATTGGTCATAAAGATATAAGGGTATGTATTATGAAGTGAGTAGGATACTCAAGAATCTCCAACTCCTATGGTATCTCAGATTCGTATGGCTAAATGTATCAGGGGCCCATTCAGGGGGTTACAATGGACCCATATAGCCTGTGGGTGGTTCTAGTTTGGTTAATCTATGTATGACAATGTTAGTGGTTGTAAAGGTATGCAAAATTTGGTTTCCTTTCCCAGCATGGTTATATATATGTATGTAATATTATAAATGTATACGGTTGGTTTACTTGGTTTTGAAGGTTGGCATTATATTATCCTTATCCTGAGTACATGCTAGAATTCACTCATTAACCCATATTTGGGCACTGTATCCTTACGCAATGTAGCAACTATCCGTTCTACTCCTTCTTCTTAGTGATTGGATTTGGGATCAACTCGATTGGATTAAAGTGGTGATCTTCCATATTTTGGAAGGATCCATTTCATGTTATTAATGTCTTTACTTACTTTGGTCATATTAGAGACTATGGTTTTGGCTATGGTTGGGGGCATAGCCTAACCAGATATTATTTTACTTTCAATTAAAGGCTTTTAGGACTACTATGGGTTGGTATGGGTGGTGTTGATAGTGGTGTCAGCCTTTTCATTAGTATTGGTATTATGGATGATACCATTTGACTTTATTTATGATTGTTCTATCCTATTATGTTATGGACTCGTACTTGTTTTGGTTTTAGTATGGTTATTGGTTGGGTATTAGATAGTTGGAATTGCTTGGGGTTGGCCACATGGACCTATCCCAGAGTCTAGAATTATACAAAATGCTATCTTGTTATATGTTTAGAATTTATCCAAATTAGGGTACGTGTTTTGAGGTTTGGTTGGGTAACTGAGTGGCCCTCGATCATGGTTGGACTTAGAAAGCCCATTATGTTAAGGCCCTAATTTGGGTCATTTCAAGTTCGTATCAAATCTTAGGTTCATCATCAATTGGGAGTCCACAAAGTTATGTTGAGTAGAGTCTCTTTTAAAGGTGTGTAGTGGTCACACTCAAAAGAAAGAGGCTAGAAGGTATTTAGAAATGTTTCTCCTTCTTTGTGTTTTATTTTCAAAATTGGAGTCTAAGTCTTGTAATCTTCTCTAATTCTTGTTTGTTTTCTTTTTAGATCATGCCTCGATGATTTGATGTGCATGAAAACTCCTCTGTCCTAAATGAGGATAATATTGATGGGACACACTCTACTCATGGGATCTATACTTGGTTTAGGGGTCCCATCCCTAATTTTTTTAGAGTTCCATTGATTCCTTCTAGTCCTTCTTAGGTTCCTCAGGTAGTCATAAAGAATGTAGAGTTTTATCAGTTAATCCAGGTGATTACATAGTTAGTAGCTTCTCAGGCTGAGTATGGTACATCAGGTATTGCATCTTTTGAGGCAACAAGGGTTACCCAGTTTATAAAATTAAGTCCTCAAACTTTTACTGGTGTTACGGTGGAGGAGGATCCTCAGGGTTTTCTGGATGAGATAGAAAATATCTTCAAGGTTATGTAGGCCACAAATGTGAAAGGGGTGAATTTGGTTTCCTATCAGCTAAAGGATATAGCATACCAATGGTATGAGGAATTGGATCAGAAAAAGGTGAGAATGATGAGTCATCTCTGTGGGAGACTTTATCTAATGCTTTTTTGGATTGCTTCTTTCATCATGAGCCGAGGAAAGCAAAAGTGGAGGAATTTATTAATCCAAAATAGGGGAAGATGTCGATCAAGGAGTATGCCTTGAAATTTCACCAGCTATCTAGGTATGCTTCAAAAATAGTGTCGAATATAAGGTCTAGGATAAGAAATTTCACTTCAGGACTATCAAGCGAGTTGATCCTTAAAACCAGGACAGCATTGATGATCAAGGACATGAATATCTCTAGGTTCGATGTTCATATGCAACAAGTGGAGGAGGAAAAGAGAAAGTAGGTTGAGGTACATGAAAGTTAGGGTAAGAAGTTTAGATTCTCTGAGTAGGGTAGTGGTCAATAGGAAAGTAGTCGGTATGGTGGTAAGTGGCCAAAGAAGAAGTGGGGGAGTTCCCAAAACTAGTGTTTTCTACCTGAAGCAGTCGGGAGACAGGCATCAGTAGGGTTGCAATAAATTCAAGGTACAGGGTTCCCAATGTCAGGCTAGTAGGGCTCATATGGCTTCACCATGTCTTCTTTGTAGGTTCTGTGATCGATTATATTAGGGCTTCTATGATGAAGTAAGGGATAGGTTCTTCAAATATGGTTAGCCAGGATATATGCTTAGAAATTTTCTGGTTGGTAAGGTTGCTTCAGGAGCGAACAAGGTTTTGGTTTTCTCTTCATCTACTCTTGCACCTAAGGGTGCTATTTCTACATCTGTTTATACTTCTGGTAGTGACACAAGATGGAATAGGTTATATGCTCTTGTGTCCCGATAAGAGTTTGAGGCATCCCTTGATGTCACGACTGGTACGTTACAACTCTTTTATCATGACGTGTATTGTTTACTTGATCTGGTGTCCATTTTTTCTTATGTGACCCCATTTATGGTTGTGTATTTTGGTTTTGATCCCGAGATTATTTCAGATCTTTTTTTATTTCTACACTGGTAAGTGACTCTCTGGTTGTTAAAAGAGTCTAAAGGGGGTGTATGGTATCTTTGATAGTAAGGAGACTTTGGTGGATTTGTTCGAACTAGATAAGGTAAATTTCTATATTATTCTGAGGATAGATTGGTTACACTTATGCTACGCATCCTTACATTGTCGGACTCGTAAGGTTGTCTTTAAGTTCCCTAGTGAACGAGTTATTTTATGGGAGGGTGGTTCCCTAGATCCTAAGGGGAAGTTTATATCATATCTTAGAGCTTTGAGGTTAATCTCTAAAGGGTGTCTCTATAATTTGGTTCTAGTTAAAGACTCTAACTCGGAAGGTCCTTCTTTGCATTCGGCTTTGATAGTGAATAAGTTTCTTGAGGTCTTTTAGGATGATCTTCCTGGTGTTCCTTCGGATAGGGATATTGAGTCTGGGATTGATTTAGTTCCGAATACTCATCCTATATCTATTACTTTTTATAGAATGGCTCTGGCTGAGTTGAAGGAACTCAAGAAGAAATTTAAGGATCTTTTGTATAAGGGTTTCATCCATCCTAGTATGTCCACGTAGGGTGCACCGGTGTTATTTGTGCATAAGAAGAATGGTTCTCATCGTATGTATATTGACTATCCGGAGTTGAATAAGGTGATGGTTAAGAACAAGTATTGCCTTCCTAAAACAAATGACTTGTTTGATTAGTTGCAAGGTGCCAAATTCTTTTCAAAGATAGATCTTTTGTCTGGGTATCATTAGCTTAAGATTAGGGAGGTGGATATCCCTAAGATAGCAATTTGTACTAGGTATGGGCACTTTGAGTTCTTGGTTATGTCATTTGGTTTGACCAATATCCCAGCGACATTCATGGATTTAATGAATAGGGTATTTCATCAGTTTCTGGATTTCTTCATCATTATGTTCATAGATGACATCCCGTGTATTCTAAGAGTAAGGTAGAGCATGCTAATCACCTTCGTATTGTGTTTTAGACCTTGAAAGAGCAGCAGTTGTATGCTAAATTATCAAAATATGAATTCTGGTTGAACGTTGTTACTTTTTGGGGTCATATTATATTTAGTTAGGGGATCATGGTGGATCCATAAAAAGTGGCAGTGGTTAAGAAGTGGCGCAGATGCACGACTCCAACTGACATTCGAAGCTTCTTTGGTTTGGTCGGGTACTATCGAAGGTTTGTGGAGAGTTTTTCTATGATAAGTGCCCATTGTCTAAGTTGACTCAGAAGTAGGTAAAGTTCTCTTGGTTAGATGCTTATGAGGATAGTTTCAAGAAGCTGAAGTATAAGCTAACTTTGACTTTAATTTTGACCTTGCCTGAAGGCATTAAGGGGTTTGTGGCTTACTGTGATGCATCATGGGTGGGACTTGGCTGTATTTTGATGCAGCATAGTAAAATGACTGCCTATGGTTCTAGGAAGTTGAAGGTGCATTAGAGGAATTATCCAACTCGTGATCTGAAATTGTTAGATGTGGTGTTAGCATTGAAAATTTGGTGTCACTATTTGTATGGAGTGCACATGGACATCTTCTTGGATCATAAGAGTCTGCATTATGTGTTCACTCATAAAGAGCTTAACCTCAGGCAGAGGAGATGGCTTGAGCTTCTCAAGGACTATTACACGAGTCTTCACTACCATCCAGGTAAGGCTAATGTTTTTATTGATGCTCTTAGCAGGTTGTCCAAGAAGAGTTTAGTTGATGTAGATAAGGAGAGGTAAGAGTTGGTGAAGGATATTCATCTCTTAGCTAATCTTAAAGTTTTCCTTTTGGACTCTGAGAATAGTGGTGTGTTAGTACAAGAAGTGGTTCGGTTGTCTCTTGGTGCATAGATCAAGAAGAAGCAAATGCTAGATCATGTCTTAATAAAAATCAAGGATGATGTAGGTGGGAAAAAAATAATGGTATTTGAGATCAGTGGTGATGGTACCTTACAGTACCAAGGGAGGTTATGTATTCCTGACATCAATGGTTTGCAAGAAAGGGTATTAGTAGAGGCGCATGAATCGTGCTACATTGTTCATCCCGGTTTGACCAAAATATATTATTATCTCAAGGAGATGTATTGGTGGAATAGTATTAAGAAGGATGTGGTTTGTTGCCAAATGTTTGTTGAATCAACAAGTGAAAGTTGAGAACATGAGGCCTGAAGGCTTGTATTAGGAAATTAAATTGCCTGAATTGAAATGGGAAGTGATCAACGTGAATTTTGTTACTGGTCTTCCTTGGTCTCGAAACTAATTTGATTTGGTTTGGGTCATCATGGTTAGTATGACAAAGTTGGCTCACTTCTTGCCAGCGAGGAATAACTTTTCAATTGAGGATTATGCGAGGTTATATCTTTATGAGATTGTGAAGCTTCATGAGGTACCTATTTTGATTATCGTTGAACGTGGTACGTAGTTTTCATCTCACTTTGGTGGTCATTTTAGAAGGGGTTGGGTACTAAGGTTAGTCTGAGTACTGCTTTTCACCCACAGATAGATGGGAAAGCAGAAAGGACTATTCATACATTGGAAGATATGCTTTGTGCATGTGTGATTGGTTATGGTGGTAACTAGGCTGAACATCTACCTCTTGTAAAGTTCACTTTCAAAAATAGCTATCATTCTAGAATTGGGATGGCCCCTTTTGAGGCATTGTATGGTAGGAGGTGTATATCTCCTATTGGGTGGTTCGAGCTTGGTGAGGCAGATATATTTGTCCCTAATTTGGTTTATTAGGCTATGGATAAGGTAAAGGTGATTTGGGATAGGCTTAAGGCTTCTTAAAGTCGCCAAAAGTCCTATTTATGTGTAAGGCATAGGGACTTAGAGTTTGAGGTTGGGAATAAGGTGCTCCTAAAGGTGTCTCCCTTGAAGGGAGTAATGTAATTTGGGAAAAAGAGAAGCTGAGTCCTGGTATATTGGTCCTTATGTGGTTTTGATGAGGGTTGGAAATATTGCGTATGAGTTGGAGTTGTCTTCTAGTTTGAGCTCCATTTATCCGATATTCCATGTCTCTATGTTGAGAAAGTGTATAAGTGATCCTTCATCGATTGTTCCTTTAGAAGGATTGGGTATCTCAGTCTCTCTATCTTGTGAAGAGATCTCAGTTGAGATATTGGATTGGTAGGTTCATCGATTGTGAACAAAGGATGTTGCTTCAATTAAGGTACTATGGTGGAACCACAAGGTGGAAGAAGCTACTTGGGAAGCGGAAGATGACATGAAGTCCAAGTATCCGCATTTGTCTTCTGCTCTAGATATTCATGCGGAAGCTATGTGTTCTTGATCACATTTTTGTTTTCTAACATAGTTAAAGGTTAGAATGGTTATGTTGGGGTGTAATTCGTACTTGTACTACCTTGTTCATCATTTAGAGATGAATGATCCTACTGGGGGAGACTAAAACACCCTAGGTTTTGACCCTTTAAATTTCTCGATGGATGTCTTCTGTACATCATACGACTTGGGGTACTACTCATATAATATGGTACAGTTTTGTTGGTCTTAGTCGTATGGTGAATAGTATTGGTATGATGGTTTCTATCCAAGGTACGGTTGGAACATACAAGTTATATGTTAGGGTACTAAAGGTAAGGTGTCAATCGTATGCTGCCTTAAGTTTAGTCTAGGTGGTTCTATTCTTTCTGCGATACGATTTCATTGTACTAATCGTATGGGTGGGTATGGTTTGTATTGGGTGGTCATATGTTGGATAGTTTTGGGTTCCAAGAGGAGGCTTAGGATACGAGATAAGGATACCACTTATACCTTAGGGTATGGTTGGGGTGGGGTGGTTGTACCATCCTACGGGAATCATAAGTAGTTTAAGTTAGGGGTAATCTGGACATTTCCCCTTTTAACCTATTAAGACCCCATGACATGAAGAACCTTTTTGGGGCTTCATTAACATATTTGTAATCAATAAAGCTCTCTTAAGCACTCTCAAATTCTCTCAAGGCTCTTTGGTTAAGAAAGTCTGAGATTTCCTTCAAGGTGGTCAATTTGGGACTTACAAGGGTGATTTCTCTCTGACATCTTCATAATCTAAGGGATGTACTCCTCCCCCATTGTTAGTTCCAACTAAAGGCATGTTTTATGGATTGTTTTCATGGAATAAATGTTGTATGGTTTTTGGATTTCAAATACATGTTGGGGGTTTTGGTTACAATCGCTGGTTATGGTTTTCCCATCTCTTTTACGTATGTTTTTCATATTATTATGGTGGTTTGAACATTTGGTTGCATGGGAATGATAAATTGGTACATGGTTTTGGCTTTGGAAATACTACTCCCCAACTTGTTTGATAAAATGTCTATGAGAATGTTTCTGGTTAAATTGTTGGACTTTCATTGAACTATGCATGGTATAACTTAGTTATAGAACCCTAAATGGTTTAAATGGTTTGGAATGGTTAAATGTTAAAGTCTTGGTTGCTATAGTTGGTCTAATTGAAAGACACGTGGTATACAAGGGAATCCCCCAAGTAAGAAAAATAACAAACATCTTGTATGGTATATGGGATTCCCCCAAGTCAACTTAATAATGTAATTTATGGGTACATGGGAATCCCTTCTTCCTAAAAAGGATGGATAAGGACATTTCTTGCAAGCTATAGTCAATATGACGATACCCCTACTTATAGCTTTGGTTAATAATAAATGGAATGGTGGTTTGATTATGTGGTAATAGTTTTACTTGGGTAATAATGGCGGGGTGTGATAGCTAACCGTGAAGGTGTGAGTCCAATGGACGGACACTGGAAAATCATGTTTTTTGACATGAGGATTGGTCATGGTAACCATGTATGATACTTATGGGCCACAGGGGAATTAACTAAGTACATTTGTACATATGTATCATGGATAGCAAAGGGTACTCGGGAATCCCCTGCTCCTATGGTATCGCTGATCCATGCGGATACACGTAGAGGGGCCCGTTCAGGGGGTTACATGGGACCCACATAGTCTGTGGGTAGTTCTTGGATGGTTAAGCTACACATACCCAGGTTAATGTTTTTAAAGGCATGCTAAACCTGATTCTTTTTTCCAGCATAGTTATATACATGTATGTATGGTTGTGAATACATATGGTTGGTTTACTTGGTTTTTAAGGTTGGTATTATCTTATCCTTATCCTGAGTGCATGCTAGCATTCACCCACTAAACCATCTTCTAGCACTGTATCCCCACGCGATGCAGAAACCAGTCGTTCTGCTCCTCCTGCTTGGTGATCAAATTTGAGATCAACTTGATTTGATTGAAGTGGTGAGCTTTCATATTTCGTAAGGCTTCATTTTATGTCATGGATGTCCTTCCTTTGGTCATCTTAGAGAATATGGTTTTGGCTATGGTTGGGGGCATTTCCCAATCGGATATTGTTTTACTTTCGGTTAGAGGCTTTGTGGGACTACTATGGGTGGGTATGGGAGGTTTCGGTAGTGGTGTCAACCTTGGCATTGGTATTGGTATTATGGATGATATCGTTTGACTATATTTATAATTGTTCCATCCTATTATGTAATGGACTCATACTTCCATTACATGGGGCTGAATGGTTATTAGTTGGGTATTGGATGGTTGGATTTGCTTGGGGTTGGTCGCGATCATCAACCTATCCCAGAGTCTGGAATTGTACAAAACACTATCTTGTTACATGTTCGAAATTTATCCGACTCTGGGTACATGTTTGGAGGTTGGGTTGGGTAACGGGGGTAGTACTCGATCCTGGTTGGACTTGGGATGCCTATTATGATAAGGCACTGGTTTGGGTCATGTCAAGGGTTACATAACCCAAAAGGCATTCTCTTTAAAGCAAAAGTCCCATAGGGGAAGGTATATGTTTTCTTTTCTTGGTCCTCGACAGCAATAGTGATTTAATTGTAGCTCGAGTACCCATCAAGAAAATAATACCAAACCAAGTCTTCTAATTTTTCCAGCATATGATCCCTTGAAAGGCATGGGGTAGTAGTCCTTTGTTGTCCATGTGTTAAACTACCTATAATCCATGCAAACTCTCCAACCGATCACTGGTCTCATGGGCAGAAGTTCATTCTTTTCACTGGGAACAACTGTGATTCTGCCCTACATTGGCATGCATTGAACCGGGCTAACCGATTTTCTATTTGTAATGGGGTAAACCACTCCAGTATCTAAACACTTTATGCTTTCTTTCTTCACCACCTCCGGCATAAGAGGATTCAACCATCGTTGATATTCAATGCTGGGAATACATTTTGGCTCATGCTGTATCTTCTGAGTGAATATACCTGGCGGGATACCTACTATCTATTATGGTCCATCCTTCAACTCTCTTAAACCCTTTCAACACCAATATCAATGCTTTAACTTGTGATACTATCAAATCTACAGCAATAATTACTAGTAAGGTATTGTCGGCCCCCAAAAATGCACACTGCAACTGAGATGGAACGACCTTTAATTCCAAAACCGGCGGCTCTTTTATAGATGGTCTTACTGGAGGTGTGGTTCTATTCTTCAAATCTAGGTCAAGCTTTTTAGAAGTATATTTTAAGAACCCCTACCATCCAATGCATGCACCATCTCATTGTATTCTGCAATGCCATCACTCTTGAAATTCATAATCACTGCTGCTAATGCTTCAACCCCAAACCTCTCTTTAATAGGTACAATCTCTTCAATAGGTACAATCACTGTAGGTACACCACTGTCATATCATCTAGTTTCTGTATTGTCAGGACCACATCAAAAACTACTTGTTCATCATTCATTTTAAGGTTTATCTCTACCAAGTCTATATCAATCACTACCCTGGACGTGGAGAGGAATGGTCTACCCAAAATGATAGGGGATTTCACATCCACTTCGTAATCAAGAATCAAGAAATCTGCTGGAAATATAATGAATGGCACCCTTACTTCTACATTACACAAAACATCCACTGGCTTCTTTACAGATGAATCAGCCATCAGTAGCCTTATGAACATAGGTTAGAGTAATCCCGAGTATGCCATCCTTGGTTAGTGATAGAAACCCATCTAACATTTCTTGGCCATCCCCCAACATAGATGTATAAGTGTACCTCCAGATATTGTGCTTGACATTTCCCTAGAGCTAACATTCAAGGATTTATTTAATATCTCCAATAGGTTGGATCCTGGAATCCTATGATGGGGTACCATGCTTAATTTCTTTTTGAACAAAAACCATTCTTCATACATAGACTCTGCAGGTAACTATCAAAAATTATAGATCTCATCTTCTAATTATACCATCTTGGCAAGACGGAAAAATCTGTTGAAAAATTATTTGTGCAGCTCATGCCAAGTCGTGATTGAGCCTCTAGGAAGTTGTCCCAGCCATAATAATGCTTCACATGTTAGTGAAAAAGGGAACAACCATAACATTAATACTTTCTGATCTACCCCAGAGATAATATATGAAGTGCATATCCAGTAAAATTTACTAGATGCATATTTGCATCATCTATTGCTACCCCTTAGAATACACCCTTCTGATTCAGTAGCTAGATCATTGCACTGGTAATATCAAACTTGACATTAGGAGGTAATGCAGGTGGAATAATGTCTCTAATCTCAGCAGGCTCTACGTAACCCATGTTTTATTAATTATCATACGATAGTAGATACTAATGGGCTAGGACTACTCTATATCTACCACCATGCCCTCTATTACGATTTGCATTGAGTAGTGCTGGATGATCTTCTACCAGTCTTGGAAAATCCATATGTTCCTGCTGATCCAAACAAGCCTCCACAGCTACTATTCTCTCTTCAGCTACCTCTGCTAAAAATTGCTCTTCCTGTCTATTGGCAACATTCTATGGATCAGCGGAAGGAGGAGAAGGTACATTCTGGGAATCTCATACCTCAGTAGGAAAACCATCACGAACTTGCTCTAACATCCTTCATGGTGTTTGTAAAATTCTCTCAAGTTTAGGATCAAAAAAAAGTAAGGTATTTCCTTGACTCCTAGTGCTAAGCATAAATCGGCGTATACCTAACTAAAAATAAAAAATAAAAACTCGCGAACTTCACCAAATTCAATCAATAATTCACACCGTCTTCAGCAGCAATGTCACCAAAATTTGATGTCGCTCAAAACTGACCTCCAAAGAAGTATGTTGCAGTTGATGCCAAATATAGTAACCCAACTTAGGTTGGGGTCGCACCCATCGGGTAAACATTGAACAGTATCTCAAATTTGACGAAATCCACGAGTAGTGTATAAAAGTAAATGGGGGGAGTTTGAAGTCAACCGTAACAAGTAGCCATACTTGAATGCTTGAGTTTGAAAACAACAGAAAATGAACACTAGGACTATGTATCCGTAGATTCATAACTACATAAGTTTCTCGTGTTCAATCCACCTAATCTTTATATGCAAAGTTGAAAAGCTATGTACTATCAACCGATTGTGAATGCATTGATAGATTTCACCCTTTACCTTGTGAGTCTCAGGGTCTCATCTTGTTATCCCTTGTCTATAACCTCAATAAAACTTTTACCTTTTGAGTATAGAGTTGATTAGACGAGGGTTGATAGCCTTGAATCACTGTTGTAACCTCTTTTTCCCGATTATAAACTCCCTTTTGAGGACGCTCTCGAATACAGGAAATTTCCAAGCTTCTATAGTAGCTTGGATCCAATTAATATGAAGAAGGTTGCAATACACACAACTATAGTAGACTAGATAAATCTCTCACCTCCCCTACATAGCTAATCCATCAGGGTTCCCACAACCCTAGTTAAGGAATTTAGCCGTTAATGTTTTTGCAACAATCCATGATAACCAATAAAAAACACATGTAATTAATTGTACAATGATAAAAGAGTAAAAATTCAAAATCCCCAATTGAATGTAAACCCAAATTCTCAAAAACAAAATCTTAAAGATCAAAGTATGCTAAAAATATCAAAAGTAATGTAAAAGTGTGTAACCTAATAAAGTAATAACCCTATGGTATTTATAGTATCTCAAAATAATAAAGAAATTCTTATAAAAACGGAATTGGAAAATTAAGTTGGCAATCATTATGACTCGTAAGGTCTCCTTATGAGTCATATGTTGCTAGTCGTAGGCTTTCCAGTGAAGTTTCATCTTCATGGATTCAAGCTTCTGTTGTTATTACGATTCCTCACCACGAGTCGTAGTCATTCGTTATGACTCATGGTCTTCACTCATCATCACTTGAGCCCCAAACTTCAGGACCTTGCACACTGGTCTTATCACGTTTGCTCACTACGAGTCGTAGTCAGACCTTAAGACTCATAGTCTTCTATGACTTCACTTCTGTACTTCAGCATAGCTTACTGTTCTATTTATGGATGCATGCTATGACTTATATTCACTTTTTACAAGTCGTTATCATCTGATACTTAGCTCCTCCAGTTTAGCCTTAGCCGCTGCCATCTTTACGAGTTGGCCTACGAGTCGTATGCTGTCTTAACGACTCATAGCCTTACCAACATTTTATCTTTTTTAGACTTTTCTTCAATCTCTTCAACTCAAACCACGTTCTACATGATTTCCCTGCACCAACACACAAAACCACATCATATCCACCATATAACCTAAGTCCAAGAATAAATTCCTTATTTTAAGCAGCGAATGTGCCATATTTCCAAGACACATCAATGATGGCGCCTACTTTACTCCACCAATAGGCAAGCCAAACCATAGCCATGAATAATAGGTAACGGGATAACAAGCAAAAATCAGTAAAGACAACACATAATAATAACATTAGTAATAATAAGGCAAAACCAAAAAGGAAACATATAAAGTATATCCAAATGAGAGAAGAAAAAGGACTACAATATATGAATGAATCCCTCTGAAGACCTGGTAAGGTCAGTATTAGAGAAACTACTAAAAGATTCCTAGAGTACTAGACATAATCCAAAATATGCATAATATATAAAAGAAGTCTCGAGTACAAAAAACTAAACTGGATCAGATAGATGAGGGTCAGCCTCAGATAATAGCAAGCTCACCCTACTTCGGATTAGTACAGAAAAAAAGGAATCACATTAATGTCGACTGCTAGTACTCAAATTTAAATCAAGGTAAAGATTAAGATGGGTAGTATGAGTACCAAGAAATGGGTACTCAGTAGGCATCATCGGCTAACTAAGCTTAATGCAGGGAAAGTATAACTAAAATGCGAGGGTGTAATCTAAGTCAACGGTAAACAGGGATAGAAAGGTAAACAACTATACAACTATGCAAATGTGAGAAAGAAATAAGTAAAAGCTATACAGAAAGTTAAATAACGCAGTAATAAAAGGCAAACCAAACAAAACCTAACTGAACCCCTTTAGACCGCCAGGCACATTAAAAAAGACAATTAACCCAAAACCGTGCCCCCATAAGTCGGTGGGAAACCCAAGACATAATTAATGAAAATAAATATAAATAATCCATAACTGAACTCATCCCATGAAATCATAGTATTCATCAAGACGTGCCGGGATTGAACCGGCACCAATTGGTAGTAACGAGAGGCCAGATGCCGGGCTTGAATTGGTAGTGGTGGATAATAACAAGAAGCCACATACCGGATTTGAAACGAAAATAATGGGTAATAACGAGAGGCCACATATATGATATACAATAAAACTCACAATTAGATGTCAAACTCAAACTAGAACTCGGAGAAACCACAACTCCCAAAACAATAGTAATCAGTGCCAGAACTCCAAATCATAATAAGTAGATGTCGGACTCGAAACAAAACTCATAGTGACCATACCCAACTGTAAAATTAAAATCCAAACCATACCTTAACCAATGCCAAAGTGGTACCAGAATTCAAAAACAATGACAAAAATAAAGTATATGCTGAACCTAAATCAAAACTAAAATACATTTAAATAATGATTTACATATCTTAATTAAAAAAAAAATGAATCCAAGATTCTATAACTTAATTCCATGTCCTAAAGTGATATGTGCTATATCATACTAAAAGATAAGAAACCAAAATTTACTAGAATGGGGTCCTAACCGGATAAATAAGGCGTGATATATATATTGAATGATACGCAAATTACAAGTATTTGTTAAAAACTAGCATAATAGTACACAATTGCCATAAATAATCTCAATCTAAAGATAGGGTAAACCTAGTGTACCTGGACGCCAAAGCTAACAACCTCACCAAGAACCCTCTAAATAGTGCCCCACTAGAACCCGGGCTTTCATAACTTATTGTATTTATTTTCTCCAGATCAAAGCAAAAGTATTCCAAGATATAAAAGGGCAAAATTTCAAGTTTTGTGGATATAGACAGAATCCAATTGTGATAAATATTCATATAGTAGTCACATATTGTCAAAATGGATTATTGTTGTTATTTTCTATATAATGAAAGCAATTACAAGTGCTACTAAGCTTGTTATCAAGTTTCTACATTAGGTATTAATGCGTAATGTCCCTCCCCTCCACTTCCATGTGGAAGTGGAAGTGTCATTAATTAATTTGAATTACCCTGTTATATATATTCGAGTATTGCATAGGTTTATGATAAAATAAATTTAATATTTTGAATATTTGATAATTAATAGAAAATTATTTCTAATAAAACCTTTATTGTTATATAATAATAATAATAATAATAATAATAACAACTTAACTTATCTAAATTTACTCTCTCCATTTAAAATATTAATAGGGTATAAAATTATTTATAAAGTAATATAGATATACCATAACAAATGAACTTTATACAAATTAAAAATATTCTAGAAGGATAATAAATTATATTTCTACCAAATTCCAATTTTAGATTAAATATTCCACAATATATTTGGTATTACTAGAATTCTCAAACGAACCACTTGAAAATCTAACTGTCAGTCCCAGCAAGTCATAAATAACTTGGGGTAATTATAGGAAAGCTCTAGGAACCATAAATGCATGAAAACAAGGAAAATGACCATGAGGGTCATTACAACATCCACTACTAAAAGGAATTCCATTTGCAAAATTAAAAGATAAGAAAATACCTGAAGGCACAAATAGGTAGAGATATTGGGCCCGAATATCACGCTCGATCTCCCAGGTAGCCTCCTCCACTAGACGGTGATGCCAATGAACCTTAACTATTGGAATGTCCCTGGAGTGCAACCGTCGGACATCTCTAGCCAAAATAGACATCGGTTCCTCTACAAATGCCAACCTCTTTTCCAACTAAACTAAGTCCCACCGAAGCACGTGTGACTCATCTGGAATGTACTACCTTACCATAGATTCATGAAACATTGGTGAAGGGCTGAGAAGGAAAGAGGAAATTCTAATACATATAATACCTCCCAAACTATCTGCACGATCTCATAGGTTCCAATATGTCTAGGGCTACGTTTTCCCCTCCTCCCGAATCTCATAACGCCCTTCATGGAAGATACTCACAGGAAGACCCTATCATCAACTTTGAACCTTAATGGACGATATTTGCGGTCAGCATAACTCCTCTGTCTACTCTGAGTTGCTCAAAGCCTATCCTTAATCACCCAAACTCGGTCCAATGAATTGCAAATCAAATCTGTGCCCGAGGCCTAGTCTCCGAAGTCTCAAACAAACCAATAGAAGATCGACAATGCCTACCATAAAATGACTCAAATGGTGCCATTTGAATAGTCAGACGAAAGTTGTTATTATATGCAAATTCCGCCAAAGGAGAAACTGGTCCTACTGACACCCAAAATCCAACAGATAAACACGTAGCATGTCCTCCAAAACTTGGATAGTCCACTCTGACTGCCCATCAGTCTGGGGTGAAATGCAGTGCTAAGATCAATCTGGGTGCCCAACTCCACCTAAAATATTCTCTAATAGCTAGAAGTGAACTAAGAGCCTCGGTTTGAAATAATGGACATAGGTACCCCATGTACCAACCACCTTCTGAATGTAAATACGGGATAACCTCTTAGCACTATAGGAAATTCTAATGGAGATAAAATATGCAGACTAGTCTATTTATCCATGATGACCCAAATTCTATCAAAACCACGGGAAGTACGAGGCAACCCACCTACGAAATCTATCATAACTCACTCCTTTTTCTACTCGAGAATGGGAAGTTGCTGAAGCAATCCACCAGGTCTCTAATATTCGGCCTTTACCTGCTGACAATAAAGTTATTGAGCCACAAACCATTCTATGTATCTCTATATACCACTCTACCAGTAATGTTGCCTCAAATCCCTATACATCTTAGCTATCCCATGGTGGGTAGAGTATCTAGATCTATGAGCCTCACAAAGAATCAACTAAATCAAATTTCCAACCCTTGGAACACAAATACCACCATCAAACCTCAGGACACCCTCAAAATCTAGGGTAGCCTTCTTAAACTCACCTCTCAACACCTTTTCTCAAATGCTACAAATAATGCTATCCTCAAATTGATGACCCCGAATCTGCTCCAACAAGGTATATCTGGCCTCAATACTAGCAATGATCCTTCGAGGGTCAAAAATATCCAAACAAACCATCAAGTTAGCTAAGGAATGAATGTCTAAAGCCAACGACCACTGAGATTATGAAATGAAGGCTAAGCTACTCATACTCACTGACTTATGGATCAAGGCATCCACTACCATACTCGCCTTACTCGAATGGTAGAGAATAGATATATCATAGTTTTTCAGCAACTCAATCCATCCACACTGCCTCAATTAAGCTCCTTCTGAGTGATAATATACTGAAGACTACAGTGCTCAGTAAAGATCTCATAGTGAACCACATATAAATAATTCCTCTATATCCTAAGCACAAACACTACTACTGTAAACTCCAAGTCATGGGTGGGGTAGTTGTGCTCATGCACCTTCAATAGCCTTGATGCTTATGTAATAACTTGGCCTCGCTATATCAGAATACACCCCAAACCAACACTAGACACCTAGACATATCACAGTAGACAGTAAAACCCTTAACCTTAATAGAAAAAGTTTGAATAGGTGTTGATGTAAGAAAATCCTTGAGCTTCAAAAACCTAGCCTCCTAACTTGCAGACAACTAAAATGGAACCTTTTCCTGGTCAGTCTAGTCATAGGGGCTCTAATAGAAGAAAAAAATCAACAAACCGCCTATAGTAACCTACCAACCCAACAAACTACGAACCTCAGTAGGTGATATAGGCCTAGCCTAACTATAATAGCCTCAATCTTTGTTGGGTCTACTATAATACCCTTCTTAGACACTACGTGCCCTAAGAAAGCTACAGACTCAAGCTAAAACTCACACTCTGAGAATTTGGCATAAAGTCTATGATCTCTCAAAGTATGTAGCACAGTCCTCAAATGTTCCTCATGATCCTCAAATATACTAGAATTTCATCAATGAATACTATCACAAAGGAGTCCAAATACGGCCTAAAAACATGGTTCATCAGATCCATAAAATCTATTTGGGCATCAGTCAACCCAAAATATATCACCAGGAACTCATAATGACCATAACAAGTCCTTAAGTTTGTCTTAGGATGTCCGTAGCCCTAACTCTCAATTGATCGTAACCAGGCCTTAAATCTATCTTAGAAAACACTACTGCGCCCTGAAGCTGGTCAAATAAATCATTGGTACGAGGCATAGGATACTTATTCATTATAGTCACCTTATTCAACTATATGTTGTTGATACACATACACATAGAGCCATATTTCTTCTTCACAAATAGAAGTGGAGCACCCCCATGTCGATATATCAATCTAATTAAACCCTTACCCAGTAGATCCTAAAGCTTAATATTCAGTATTTCTAGCTCAATAGAAGCCATATGGTATAGATCCATAGAAATAGGTTGGGTGCCTGGATCAAGGTTGATAAAAACCTTTATATCACACTCAGGAGGAAGGATAGGTAGGTCAGTCAGATGCATATTAAGAAACTCACGAACAATAGGGACGGAGTCAAGTGATGGACTCTCAGCACTAACACTAGAACATAAGAAAGAAATGACTCATAACCCCTCAATATCAGTTTCTTAACCAAAACATAAATAATCCCTATTCGTGTGCATCTAATAGAACATATCCATAAAATTAAGGGTACGCCAGGTAAGGCTAAGGTAACGGTCTTAGCAAAATAATCAAAGACCAAATGGTAATGAGATAACCAATCCATGCCTAAAATCACATCAAAATCTACCATATCTAGGACAATAAGACTAATCTGAGTATCAAACTTCTGAACAGTCACCAAATAAGATCTATATACCCAATTCACTGCTAAAGAATCACCACAAGGTAGCTACATGCAATGGCACAGATTAGGACTCCGAATACAAACCCAGTCACAATGCGAAATAAGTAGAAATATATAAAAATATAGAATCGAGATCAAACAAAGCAGAAGTTGGCTAATGGCATACAAAATTCATACTTGTGATCACAGCATCTAAAGCCTCAACCTAAGGGTTCTACTTGGTATAGCATAAAAATGACCTTTTCCTATACTAGAGTGGGTGCCTGTCCGACCACCTATCCTACATCCCTGCGAACCACCTCTAGAACCCTAGGGACTACCCTTACAACCTATTGCACACCCCTGGCTAGAGGTGGCACTGATCTGAGTGGTTGTGCAGTCTGAATTGAAGGTTCAATCATTCTATATTAGGGACACTCACGGGAAAAGTGATCAACAACCCCATAGTCATAACATGCCCCAGGTACCTTGCTCTATCTAAAAGGTATGATGAGTCTTAAATGATCATCCCAACTTAATGATCCTAATTGAACACTCATCTGTGGCTGACTGATGCTCTAACCACTGGAACCACTATAACTGAGCTGACCCTTGTCTGATATCTGAAGTGATGCTTGAACTAGACAACTGGGTTGACCCTGATTTTGATAAGGTTATTGTTGGGGTACCTACCATGAAACCCTCGACTTGTGAACTGTAAACTATTCTAACTTTGACTATAACTTCCTACTAATGAGGCCTTTTATCACTGCCCCCTTAGGCCTCACAATGCATTTCCTCTATAAAATAAAAATTCTCAGCTATCTCAGAAAAAGAATTCCCTGAAGTCACCAAACTCTGAGTATCCCTACAAAGCATTATTCTCAATCCCTAACAAAGCATCAAAGCCACTGATACTTCGTAGGTGTAATCATTGTGGTGTGCTTGGCTAACTCATGAAATCTCACCTCATACTCAGCTATAGACATAAAACCCTATTTCAAATAAGAAAACTCATCTTAAAGACACTCGCGTATGCTTCGAGGCATATACTTCCCTATGAAAGACTCGGAGAATGAGTCTAAGTTACCAGTAGAGATCCAATTGGCCTAGAATTAAGATAACCTTTCCACCACCTCCTCGCTGCCATGTTTAGCTGATAAGAAACACAGTCCACTCCCCATAACTTAGACAAACCTAAATTTCGTAACCTCTCCTCACAACTGGAAGAAACTCAAAGCAACCTCTCATGTGGTCCTAGCAAACCTGGGTGGAGTCAATCTCAAAAATTATTCCAATATCTTCTGCTGCTCTGAAGACATAACTAGCTCGACTACGGCCATTTATATGACTATTAGTGCTGTCGAAACCTCTACCCTAGGCATCGCTACCGCAGGCTGTGCCCTTAAATCAACACCACTGTGTGCTGCTAGTTGAGCTCTCTAAGTCGGTGGAATGCCAACTAACCCCAATAACTATATGAAAGTATCTCGAAGGAAAAAAGAGGATATAAATTTAGGTGAATCCTAAGCTACCCCCAGCCCACCTACAGTTATGGTGGCAAAAAATTTGGAGCTGTCTTAGACTTAAAAGCTATGACAAGATAAGGTGATAGATCCCTAAACTAATCTTGATCTGGGCCTGCTGCTCTATCCTGCCCCTGACCCCTGGGTCAACGTCGGCCCCTAACTAAAACTATAGTAGTAGGCTCAGGATCCTTATCCTTGGCTCTCAAACCTTGTGTTCTAGCCATATTCATAAAAAGTGAACTAATAAAAATTTAAAACCAACTCATACCCAACACACGGAAATGGATAAAGAAAATAAGATTTTTTCTTAAAAATGCTCTATAGCCTCCGCAGATAGGATACAGATGTCTCTTTACCAATCTGCGGGACTCAAAAAATCATTAGCTTAGTACCAATAATACCAGTGAAACCTATAATCACATTGATTTCCTTAGTGTTACCCATATAATGCTTTACTTTTTGCACATTCACCTTGAACGGGGCTTAACTATCCCGCTTTAATTCCAAAGCACCATATGGGAACACTCTTAGTACAGTAAATAAACCATACCATCTAGACTT
The DNA here is from genome assembly GCA_030864215.1 of Capsicum pubescens. Classification (NCBI taxonomy): domain Eukaryota; kingdom Viridiplantae; phylum Streptophyta; class Magnoliopsida; order Solanales; family Solanaceae; genus Capsicum; species Capsicum pubescens. Next base: position 146,190,361 of record CM061546.1, on the reverse strand, counting down.
TAACTTACCTAGAAACAAGCAAAGTCTTGAGTTGTAGAGCAATACCTGGTCACCTTTTTCAAATGTTCTTTTCTCAATCTTGTGATCATGATGCAGTTTTATCTTTTCTTTGTAAAGTACAGAAATTTCATATACCCGAAGTCGGAATTCATCCAACTCATTCATCTTGTTCATCCTTGACTTTATTGTATCTTGCTACTCAAAATTAAGTTTTTTCATAGCCCATAATGCTTTATGTTCAAGTTCCATAGGAAAGTGACAAGTTTTTCTATACACCAACTGATAAGAATAAGCACTAATAGGGGTCTTGAAAGCTATTTAATAAGCCCATAATGCATCATCTAACTTTCATGACCAATCAATCGTATTGGCATTCACTGTCTTTGCCAAGATGGACTTGATTTATCTATTGGACACGTCAACCTATCCACTAGTCTGTGGATGAAAAGGTGTTGCCACCTTGTGTTTGACTCCATACTTCTCAAGCAGACTTTTAAATAGATGATTACAAAAATATGACCCACTGTCACTGATGATAGCACGTGGCATGTCAAATCGAGAAAAGATATGTTTTTTCAAGTATGTGGTGACACTACGTGCTTCATTGTTGGGGAGCGCCACCACTTCCACCTATTTAGAAACATAATCAACAACCATAATAATATACTTCATGCCAAAAGAAATTACAAAAGGTCCCATAAAATCCACACCCCATACATCAAGCAATTCTAATTCTAAGATATGAGTCATAGGAAGCTCATGGTGTCTAGAGATATTACCTTGGCATTGACATTGATCACAATCTGAAGCAAAATCATGTACGTCTTTGTAAATTGTTGGCCAATAGTACCCACTTTACAAGATTTTGTAAGTTGTACGAGTTCCTCCATGATGACCCCTAACTGGTGAAGAATGTCAAGCCTCAATATACTCATCATCTCCACCTCAGGTATACATCTATAAATAATCCCATCTGTATAAATTTCGAATAAATATGGTTCATCCCAGAAAAATTTCCTTACCTCATGCATGAACTTCTTTATTTGCTAAAAGGAAAGATCTTATAGGACTAGATCACTTGCTAGATAATTTTCAAAGTCAGCAAACAATGGTATTAGATTTTGTGAAGCTGCCAGTATCTACTCATCTGGAAAAACTATCATCAATCTCGAGCCCATCTTCAAATTTCTGTATCTCTTTTTCCTTAAGTCTAGATAAATGATCTGCAACTTGATTCTCGGTGCCTTTTCTGTCCTTGACCTCAAAATCAAATTCTTGCAGCAATAAAACCCACCTAATCAATCTAGGATTTGCATCATTTTTAGCCATTAAGTGTTGTAATCTTGTATGATTGGTGAATGGAAAAATTTCTCAAAGGTAAAAAACACTGTTAACAACTCTTGTTTGGAAATTGTGTAGTTCTTTTAAGTAGGGTTTAATGCCTTGCTAGCATAGTATATGGGATGAAAGGTCTTTTCTTTTTGTTGGCCTAGTACAGAACCTAAGGACACTCCACTTGTATCATACATAATCTCAAATGGAAAGGACCAATCAGGAGATACGATGATAGGAGCAGTCATCAACTTCTCTTTCAAATATTCAAAAGCCTTTAAGCATGATTCATCAAACTAAGATTTCACCTCTTTCTCAATAATCCTACAAAGAGGATTGGAAATCATTGAGAAATCCTTGATGAATCGCCTTTAAATCCCAACATGTCCCAAAAAGCTACGATCACCCTTCATAGAAATTGGTGGAGGTAATTTCTTGATCACTTCAATCTTTGCTCTATCTACCTCAATACCCCTTTCTGACATTTTGTTCCCAAGCACAATACCTTTTTTAACCATGAAATATCATTTTTCCCACTTACGTACCAAGTTGCATTCCTCACATCTTCGTAGAGTATTTGCCAAGTGAACGAAGCAGTCATCAAAAGAATCACCAACAACTGAGAAGTCATCCATAAATACTTCGATGGTGTCTTCTACCATGTTAGAGAAGATTGACATCATACATCTCCAAACTATGGTTGGAGAGTTACATAACCCAAATGACATACGTCAAAATACAAAGGTCCCATAAGGACACGTAAAAGTTATTTTCTCTTGGTCCTCGTGCATAATAGTGATTTGGTTGTAACCTGAGTGCCCATCTAGAAATAGTACTATCCTCTGCCCACAAGCCTATTGAACATCTAGTCTATAAAGGGCATGGAAAAATGGTCCTTCTGAGTCCATACATTCAGTTTCCTGTAATCCATACACACTTTCCATCTTGTGACTGACATCATCGGTACTAGCTCATTCGTCTTATTAGTAACAACAGTAATACTTCCTTTCTTTGGAACACATTGTACCAGACTAACCCACTTATTATTTGCAAAGGATACACTACACAAGCATCTAGACATTTTATTCTCTCTTTCTTCACCGCCTCCTGCATATGAGTATTAATTCTATGTTGATGCTTTATACTTGGAATACAATCAAGCTCAAGTTGAATTTTATGAGTACAAAGACTAGGAGAGATACCCACAATATCTGCAATGGGCCAACCAATGGCCTTCTTGAATCTTTGTAGTACTGATAATAAAGCTTCTACTTATGTCTCCATCAAGTCAGCTGCAATGATTACCAGCAAAGTGTTATTGGCCCCTAAAAATACATATTACGAATGAAAAGGGAGAGACTTCAATTCTAAGATGGGTGGCTCCTCAATAGATGGGCGAGAAAGTGGAGTGGTTTTATTTTTCAGATCCATGTCAAGTTTCTTTGGTGCATAAGTATAAGAACTACTTCCATAGAGTATGCATACCATCTCATCATACTCATCAATACCATTGTTATCGAAGTTCATGTCACGGCTGCCAAAGCTTCAACACCCAACCTTTCTTCAATAGGAACAGCATAAGAAGCATCATCCCAAGTAGTCACTGAATCAACAGCATAGAATGAATTCATCTCTTTATCAAATACATTAATCACAGATACCACTCTTAACTTATCTGGTTGCTTCATGGATTTGCATACATTGAATATCACTTGTTCTTCATTAATTATCATCATCAGATATCCTAGATTCAAATAATTAACGTCCTTCCTATAGACAAGAATGGTCTTCCCAAGATAATTGGAACTTAAAAGTCCACTTCACAGTCTAATATCATAAAATGATCAGGAAGGATAAAAGATGCCACCTTCACCAATACATCATATAAAAGACCAACTGGTTTTTTCTTTATCCTATCTACCACCATTAGTCTCATGATGGTTGGTGTGGGAGCTCCTAAATCCAATTGTTTAAATACTACTAAGGGCATGAGGTTTATACTATCACAAAATGCCCGAGTGAAGTTGAAAGATCCAATAGTGCAAGGTATGGTGAAAGCACAGGATCCTCCTTCTTCTCTACTAATGATCTAGTAGCTATAATGTTGCAGTGATGAATATTGTTGACTAGCTCATAACTGACTGATCTTTTTTTATTAATTAGGTCCTTCATAAATTTAGCATAACCAGGCATTTGCTCTAATGCCTCTACAAGTGGGATGTTGAGTGATAGCTCATTCAACATAGATAAAAAATTCTGATACTTACCCTCTTCTTGTTTCTTTTTAACCTTTGAGGAAAAGGAGGGTGAGGGTGAGGGATGGACTTTAATACAGACTCATTGATTGTATCTTTTCCTTTGTCTTACTTGCTACTACTCTCCACATCAATAAAATTATGATCATTCTTTTGTTCATTAAGAGTGGGTATAGGTGGATATGTGGTGGTTTTATAACTCTGAGTGGTAATGGCATGGAAGTGACCATTATTCTTTGGATTTACCACTGTATTACTAGGAAGAGTACCAGGTTGCCTTTGATTTAATGTGGTTGACATCTTTCCATGTTTCTTCTCTAGTTGTTTCATTGCGGTATCATGTGACTCAATTTTCTGATTTAGACCTAACAGGTCTGCCTTAGTTTCCTTAAAATAGCTTTCTTGACTTTCTTGGATTTTAACTAGTTTTGACAACATTGCCTCCATTCTAGACTCAGTATCTCATCTACCTAGTGGTATATATCTGTCACTCTTCTTTTTATAGTCATTTTTATCTCTAATCACCATCTTAGTCTCTTCTTCTATCTCTGTATCTATCATTATAATAGTTCTAACCTTGATTTTCGTGCCCTTGGGCTCAGAAATCTACTAATTAAAGATCAAGATACTTTGCTTTCTCTTCAGATTCAGTCAGCAAAGTCCTAGAAGTATATCTTTGTTCCCCAACTACATCCACTTTCTCAGCACTCATTATTGTGAATTATTTTATAAGTATCCCAATATCTGTCTGAATTTGTGCAACCTCTCGTGCTACTAAATCATGACTAGTTCCATAATCAACAACTGCTCCAATAGTATATGTACCTACACCATATTCAGCGTCTTTAGTATGCCAACCTCAATTGGTCATCAAAATATCATCTAGCATCTCTTGTGTAGCGTCCCACCAAATACGCATGAATGCTCTTCCCAAAATAGTGTCTTCCATTGCTCTTGAACTGACATTCAATGATCTATAGAATATTTCCAATAGATTAGATCCTATGATTCTATGATTAGGTACCATGCTCAGCTTCTTCTTGAATCTAAACCATGCTTCGTACATGGATTCTATAGGTAACTATCTGAAATTGTAAATTCATCTTTCAACTATAGAATTCTGGCAGGAGGGAAGAATCTATTCAGAAACTATCTATGCAACTCATGCAAAGTAGTGATTGACTCTCTCGGAAGTTCCCCTAACCATAGTGATGCTTCTCCAGTCAGCGAGAATGAGAACAATCTTAACCTCAAAGCTTCCTGGTCTACCCTTAGAATAGAATACGACAAATAGATCCCAGTAAAATTAGCAAGATGCATGTTCACATCATAAGTTGTTGATCCCAAAATGCACCCTTCAAGTTTAGTAATTATATCATAGCAATAGTAATGTCAAATTTAACATTGGGAGGTAAAGCAGAGGGAAGTTGGCTCTTGTCTTAGTAGGTTCAACATATCCCATGTCTTCATCTTTATCATATGGATGAAGATGCTAATATGAAGAAATCATTAGAGCTCTGACTCTATGAACACTACCTTGACGCTCGGCCACTTGTATTCTCTTGGCAAGTGCTTCTTGCTGGGCTACCATAGCCTCTTCAACTAATTGTGCTTCCTCATCCACTCTAGATTCTTTAGCTGCTACTACTAATAATTATTCGGGTCTGCACCTAAAAGGTACAAAAATATAGTATGAGTGCCTAAACCACGGGTACTTAATAGGCATTATCGAATGACTTAGCTAAATCATAATATAAGTATGATAAGATACAAGATAAAATAAGCAAAGTTGAGGTAAAAGGGGCAAACCTGGAAATATGCTCCAACACTGTTATGCATAAGTAAATAAATAAATACAAAAAATTAATGTAAGGATCATACAATTATAACTATTAAACTGGCCCCCCCATACAAGTGTGAAAAAACTGAATAACCCAATGCACTCTCCCATAATCCTAGAGGGTACAATCAAAGAGAAATAAATAATTGAAGATCCACTCCCAATGCCGGACTTAAATCGGAACACATATTATCATCATCATATCATTCTCATTAGTATAAACATTATAACATCTTTTATTAGGCTTGAATCAGAACTCATAGTATCAATATCATCATCAATTATTGTACTTGAAATAGAACTCATATCGTCAACATCATCATTAATTGTCAGACTTGAACCGAAACTCATATAAACTGACCATAACCATATGCCATACCAATAAACCATATAAGTAAACCATAATAATAAACTACCAAATTTTCCCCAAAATTAGCATTAACTCTGCATACCAAACTAGTATACTCATGAAGTATTCAGTCTTCTCAAAGTCCTAAAAAACTCTAATAAGGATATAACATGCATAAATAAGTCTACAAAAGCTAATATAAGTCTTTGGCGTAAGGTGGGCGGAGGGGGCCCACTTCTAATCCTCGAAATCCATTTTTAAGAAAATTTTACCCTGAACTAGGATATGGTATCTAAATTAATTTCTAGATGTTAAATAATCCCTAATTATCCCTAAGATAAAAACTTATCCTAAAACATGACAACCAAGTTAATTATGCCTACATTATGATTTTAAGATAGCCTAAACAGTCCAACTAACCCGAATATTTCCAATCATACCTCAAACACCTAAATCTCATCCCATATCTAGCATAATATATTAACCATACTACAAAATAGCTCAATCTATGAAGAGGTTAAACCCAGCCTACCTGAACACAAAAGAAAAGCCTAAAGAATCCGCTAAACCATTAATTTCTCTTCTTGAGAAGCGTCTATAAGGTGCCAAGATATCAAAATCACAATATAGTCATCAAAACAAGAACAATGATATCCATATTACACTATTGTACTTTGGGCCAAATTATGTAAAAATCCCATGTGGGGCCATTTATGAAATTGCACTTTCGAAACCATCACAATGTCTCTCTATGCTCAAAGAGCATTTAAGCTTAAAAATGGAAGAATTTTGAGCTCTAATAATGCTATAATCAATCCACCAAGCTTTTAGGGTTTTTAGCAAAAGATGGAGAAATTAACCATGAAAATAATGAAAGCTTACCATAAATTTAAAGTACAAATGCGTGAATTAACTTCACCCAACCTCCAAAATAATCCACAAATAATTCTCCCAAGTTTTCCCACTTTTTAGGGTCCAATATTTTAGAGAATGGATGAAAAATAGGGAAAATTAGGCTAAGTAGGGTATTTATACCCCACCAAGGTATTTGGGTATCGCTTAAGTGGACACTGGGCTACTTAAGCGGTCTAGCATAAGTGACCTAGTGTCGCTTTAGCGGTACTTTGCAACTGCACAAGTACCGCTTAAGCGGTTCTTTACTGACAGTGCTCAAGCGCACACACAAGTGTACGTGGTCTTATCAAGTAGTAAATTGGCCTCAAGGAATCTCAAGTATCGATCTCTCAGGGACTTGCGTTCACCCCCTATCTAATTCTAGTTTAACCTATTGAAGAGAGGAGAAAATAGAGTTTTAAAGTTGTAAATTAAAACTAAACTAAACTAATGCAAAAAAAAGTAATGACTTAGGACAATCTATGGATAGTAGCCCAAGGTTAAGGCTTACGAACAATCATACTACGTTATTGAACTTCGTTTGTTAAATCTCTTATCTTGGTTGTTGATTCGTAGGGTTAATCGCATGATTATGGTTTTCCAACCACTAATCCTTTACCTAAGTTGAACCTTACAACTACATCGCTGAGCGGGGATGTAATAGTTCACTTAAGTTCTTTACAAATATCATCCTACATATGAATCAAGTAAGGCATCTAAGTACATCCCTGTCCTAGATACTAATTCAAATTTCTTATTTTATAAAGAAACAAGAACCAAACTTTATTTATTCCTATGTTCTATCTCCCTATTCCCTCTCCCGACATTACAAGGTTGAAAATTGATGTATTCTAAGGGTAGATAATCCTTAAAATAGTTTAAACAAGAATAAACAAGCCACCAGTAATGATAAGAAACTCAGTAAACTTAATTCAAAACTAAAGTAATCATAAACGTGGCCTGACCCCCAAAAATGGAGTTTTAGACTTTAATGGAAATATTCACCATCCAATCCCTTGGATTGATGATACAAACCATGAAAGAAACTAAATTAAAGAAATATAAACCCTAAAATGAAGTTGTGGTAGCCTCCTTAATCTTCCAAGACGTCTAAAATTGATTAAAACATTTACAAAGTGTATTTATAACTTTGGGGTAATCCCACATCGTGTAGGACAAGGATTCACTGTTTTCGGCAGGTGTGGAGTGGGGCATGCATCGCACACTTATTGCATGGTGCTTCTGGAATTGTTGTTCAGAATTTTTTCTAAGTTAAGGGAGCACCAAAATGAGCGTGTATTGCATGCTAATTGTTGTTAGGAGCTACACTCGCCTATTGGTTGATATTTTGGGACTCTTATGAATCCATTGATGTTTTGTACACGTTCATTGTCCAATACTACAAGATACACGTGCCCAATACATTCCAGGGGTCCAAAAGTGCATCAATCTGCGTATAGTGCCTTCGTTGGGCCATTCCGAGCCTTTTTGAGTTGTTCCCACTTTATTTGAAGCTTGTATATCCTTCATATATCATCATAATCCATTACTAAAGCATACTACAGAATTAAACACAATAATTTAGAGTTCTAAACATCAGAACATCCAACACGATGAAATAGAAACAAGAGCTAAGCATAGGCAAATTTCACTTTGATCTTTAATTCATTGTTTTGACCCTTGGCTTGATCCAATTGACCCTTGAGAATTATGACTAATTTGCTTCACATATAAATAAATAATAAAAACCTTAGTAACTAATTAAAACACATTAGAACCCAACACAATAGACTAGAAAAACACCTAGCTCAAGCTAGTTACACTAGTTTTCTCGGTTGAACTCTAAATGCTCAAATTGAATCAAAACTTGTTTCAAATACACTCTTAACATCATAAACACATGATTTAACACTTTGATACACATTTATCTCATTATCCACCATTATAGAATATAATCATCCTTAAAACAAGACTAAAAGGCTAGAATAGGGACACTAGAATGCATAAATACACCCAACATCACCACCCCATACTTAAAACCTTGTTCGTCCTCAAACAACTCTTAAATATAATCCTCATCATATAAGGAGACTCTACACTTCTACTAATTGCAAAACACTCAAGCTAGTAATATCATGACTATATGGAATGCAAGTTACTACACTAAGCCTGTTATTTACACAATTGAAAGCTCATGAACACTACTCTAAAACATCCTAGCCTCAAGAATTGACTTACCTAGTGGCAAACTCATGCATATAATTCAATCAAAGACATCATACAAATCACCCATATTCATCAAACATGTGCCCTCACAACAAAAGAGTTACCCATAAATACTCATAGTAATGCAATTTATAACATGATGGGTACAAGAATCAAATTACGCTCACTCTCACAAAGAATTAACAAGTTACACACAATGAACCATAGGCTTTCCCTTAGTGTAATTCTCCACTAATATTAGAATGTAAAGCTTAGGATCAAGTAGGACTTTTCCAGTTTGTAATGTAGGCTAAGGGACGGGTAGAAACTATTTGGGAATAGTCGCTAACCTTTCTAAGAGCTTTAATACACTACATCATACATTTAAAAACAATCTTCAACAACTAAATTTCACTTTTTCATCTACCCATACCTTTTGTTTTTGCCCCATCTCTTTTAAGCATTTTCACAAACACTTGGTGGATGCATAGTTTACTATTAAAAGAATCAATTTTTCTGTATTTTCTCAACCGTGGCAATATTTTTATTATCAATTACATCACATCAATCCACCACATATCAAATATAAACACCAATAATTATTACCTTGGAGTATCAATTTCACCTTTTTCTTCTTCAATTCTCAAACTCCTTACTAAATTAATTTTTAATTAAAGCACTTAGGAGCTTTTTTGGATCAAATTGGAGTCTATCAAAGAAGGGATCTGGCTACTTATGAAGCTACCAAAGAAAAAGCTAAAGGCTCAAAGGGGATTAACTAGGATGATGCACAAAGGGTAGGACAAATAGAAGGTATAAAACAAGGCTATCAAAGAAATGCCTAAACCATTTCATAAACCCACATTCTTTATTTCTCTTTACACACACACCGGGCAAGTTCTAGACATCACATGCAACAAGGAATATACAAAATTCTCACATCACACATGGCACATGCTTAACACAATAGGATCATCATAGACTCCCAACCAAACAATAGAACAAATTCAAAATTAAGCCACAAGTACAAGAGTCATAAACATGAGCCTAAGAGTATCAATAAATAGTAATTCACACCAATCAACATGCTTTTTTCAACAAACCCACTTGCATTATGTAATCAAAAATAGCACCAATCAAGAATATCTCACTTATTCCTAACCTAAAAAAAATTAAATTGAGTCACAATTTGGAAATATTTGGGAATTTCCCCACCCACACTTAAAAATCTACTTTGTCCCCAAAGTGAATTCAAAAGTATAAAGATAGAAATACTCTCTTAGGACTCTAGGCCTAGCTAGTAGAATCTTCACATGAATGAGATCCATGGTACCCCACACTCAATCTTTGCCATACTTCAAGCTCAAGATTATGGTACTCAAACTTCCCATTAACCTGTGACTCAACCAAAAACAAAACTAATGTGAAGTAAAAAAAATAAAACAAAACATACCTTAGCTTGGGTTGCCTCCCAAGAAGCGCCTAATTTAGTGTCACGGCATGACCTAATCATGCTTTTTCCTCCACCTTGAGGATATGAATTTCACCCCCAACAATGCATCCATATTTTTGCCTTGATCATAGGGAGGTGGTATAAAGATTAAGGAATCGAGTAATGGATTGTGTATGGTAAACCACTCATCCTTTAAGTGAGGTATATTTTTATGTTGCTTGTCTGGTGTAAAATAAAGAATATAGGATTCTTTTTACTCATCTTCACACTCTTCCACTATTTTAAATGATTCAACAGACAAGATATCAGCTAAACATAATGTAGAAAAGTGCTTTGAATGAGGTCCAACCAATCCTACTTCAAAATTTACACTATCTACTACACTCACTTTTATTCACCTTCTCAATTTCAGTCTAAAGATAAAGATGGCAATCGAGTGGCTGTGATTCTTGTGTTTGCTCCACAAATTAGCTAATGTCCTCCTCATATTTTTATTTTCTTAGCCACTGTAGACATGGTGGCAGTTGTACCATAAATTGGCTAATATCCTTCTCATATTTTTCTTTGCTTAGCCACTGTAGACATGGTGGCAGTGGTATCTCCTCAACCTGTTCAACAATTATAGTTTTTGAGTACTCAGACTTCCTCGAATTATCAATAACTTTCTCTACAACTGGTTGGGGGTCACTTGTTCTGCAACCTCTCGTTGGTTCTTCATGTATGCCAACAACTCATTCTGAGATGCTAAAATTTATTTCATCAACTCTTCCAAATTGCTCGTTTGAGTTGTGGCCTGCATGTTTGGTTGTTGCTGCTGAAACTGTTGCTGGTTTGTCCATAATTTAATTTGTGACTGATTCATCCCCGTTCGATTGCAGTAGTTTATATAATTTTTCCTTTCAGCATAACCCACAAATATTACTAAATTGGGGTTGACAGCACACACATCTTCAGAATGACCACTTTGACCACAAACCATACACTATATAGAATCGTCATCACTCGCAAACTATCTATCCCAGGCTGCCATGTCAAGAAGTGTGATAAAAATAAAAATAAAAGAAAATAAAAAGAAACTAAACAAAAATTATTTACAACTCAATATAGAAAAACTAAAAATAAGATAGTTGCCTAGTTACAAGTCCACGACAATGGCGCCAAAAACTTGACAGCACTCAAGCGCATACGCAAGTGTACGTGGTCTTATAAAGTAGTAAAGTGTCCTCAAGGAAGCCCAAGTATCAATTTCTCAGGGACGTACATTTGCCACCTATCCAATTCTAGTTTAACCAATTAAGGAGAGGAGCAAATAGAGTTTTAAAGTTGTAAATTAAAACTAAACTAAACTAATGCAAAAAAAGCAATAACTTAGGACAATCTATGGATAGTAGCCCAGGGTTAATGCTTACAAACAATCATACTATGTTATTGAACTTCGTTCGTTAATCGCTTATCTTGGTTGTTGATTCGTAGGGTTAATCACATGATTATGGTTTTCCAACATCTAATCCTTTACCTAAGTTGAACCTTACAACTACATCGTTGAGCGGGGATATAATAGTTCACTTAAGTTCTTTACAAATATCATCCTACATATGAATCAAGTAAGGCATCTAAGTACATCCCTGTCCTAGATACTAATTCAAATTTCTTATTTTATAAAGAAACAAGAACCAAACTTTGTTTATTCCCATGTTCTATCTCCCAATTCCCTCTCCCGAGATCACAAGGTAGACAATTTTTGTATTCCAAGGGTAGATAATTCTTAAAAAAGTTTAAACAAGAATAAACAAGCAACCAATAATGATGAGCAACTCAACAAACTTAATTCAAAAGTAAAGTAATCATGAACGTGGCCTTAACCCCGGAAAAGTAGTTTTAACCTTTAATGGAAATATTCATCATCCAATCCCTTGGATTGATGATACAAACCATGAAAGAAACTAAATTAAAGAGATATAAACCCTAAAAGGAAGTTACGGTAACCTCCTTAATCTTCCAAGACGTCCAAAAGTGATTAAAAATATTTACAAAGTGTATTTATAACTTGGGGGGTAAGCCCACTTCATGTAGGACAAGGATTCAAAGTTTTCGGCAGGTGTGGATTGGTTCATACATCGTACGCTTATCGCACGATGTTTCTGGAATGGTTGTTCAGAATTTTTCTAAGTCGAGGGAGCACCGAAATGAGCGTGCGTCGCATGCTAATTGCTATTAGGAGCTACACTCGCCTATTGGTTGATATTTTGGGAATTTTATGAATACATTGATGTTTTTAAACCTCTATTGTCCACTCCTACAAGATACACGTGCCCAATACATTCCAGGGGTCCAAAAGTGCATCAATCTGCGTATAGTGCCTTCGTTGGGCAATTTCGAGCCTTTTTGAGTTGTTCCCTCTTTATTTGAAGCTTGTATATCCTTGATATATCATCATAATCCATTCCTAAAGAATCCTATATCATTAAACACAATAATTTAGATCTCAAAACAACACAACATCCAAGACGATTAAATAGAAACAAGAGCTAAGCATAGGCAAATTTCACTTTGATCTTTAACTCATTGTTTTGACCCTTGGCTTGATCCAATTGACCCTTGAGCATTATGACTAAGTTTTTTAACATATAAATACATAATAACAACCTTAGTAACTCATTAAAACACATTATAACCCAACACAATAGTTTAGAAAAACACCTAGCTCAAGCTAGTTACACTATTTTTCTCGGTTGAACTCTAAATGCTCAAATTGAATCAAAACTTGTTTCAAATACACTCTTAACATCATAAACACATGCTTTAATAGTTTTATACACATTTATCTCATTATCCACAATTATAGCATTGAATCATCCTCAAAACAAGACTAAAAAGTCTAGAATAGGGACACTAGAATATATAAATATACCCAACATCATTTACCCCTTTAGTGGCTAACACTTAAGCGATAAGGGCAATGCTTAAGTGATTCTTTGTTAGGATAAACATCTGCTTAAGTGATTGGATGGGAGATTTAGAGGGCCTCCACTTAAGTGACACAAATGGCCCCTTAAGTTGTGCAATAGTTGAAGCTTAATAATTTATCAAAACTTTTATCAATCCCTTGGGATTCATTCGGAATCCCGTATATCCAAATGAACAATACTACCCTATCAAATTTGATGTTCTAGCCTTAATGGTGCTGTCGAATTCTCCTTTATTTTAATGAAAAGTGGGTCCCACACCTACTTACCATTTTTCTTAACTTTCAGCCAATAGCTCAAAATTAGCCTGAGAGCCTCGGGTCTCAAACCAAGGGTCCACCTAGCCTAAAATCAATGTTCTAAGCTGTTGGAATAGTTAGAATTACCATACAAGGTCGTTTGATTTATATTTTTGTGTGATAGATAATTTGAACCAGCGAAGACTTTAAAGCAGGGAATTGACTCTAAAAACCAAATAAACTTTCCAGTAATCGAACTGTCAGTTCCAGCATGTCATAAATGACTTGGGGAATCTATAAAAGAGCTTTAAATTATGAAAATAAGTGGAAATACAAAAAATGACCTGGAGGGTCATTACAGGTTACCCTGGTGGGTTATGCTAAGATGTTAGCCAAGATATCTCAAAATGTTTGGGATTTCAGTAGGTCTTACTCTAAAGGACATAGTCGGCAATCCTATTCAGCCTACCTATTTAGTCATCCTTTACAGCTTCTAATGTGGTTCTATCTAGGGGTTCTTCTCAAGCACAGGTTGTTAAGGGCCAAGAAGTTTCTTACTCTTATACCAGTAGGCCTTCTCTTGGGCAGGGATGTTACTAGTATAGTGCGGTTGGTGACTTTAAAAGGAATTGTTCTGTGAGTCAAGTGAATGCCCAAATATAGCAATGGACTCATTCTATAGTCCTAGTGGGTAGAGGAGGGAGACAGCGGCAGGGGGCATCTATATGGAGAATGGGGAGATCATATAGGTGATCGAGGTGGTCAAGAAAATAGCATCATCAGGGAAGGAGAACATCCACGAAAAGAATTAGCTCAAATTTATGATCAGGCCCACTATTATGTATTTTCAAGAAAGACTAATGTCGAGGCTTCTGACACAGTGATCATAGGTACTATTTCAATCTGTGACCGGATGGCTTCTATTTTATTTGATCCAGGGTCTGCTTATTCCTATGTATCTATCCAGTTTGTATTGGTTTGTGATTTACTTGATTATCAATTTATGAGTCTACACCAATAGATTAGTCTACTATAGTAGTGTAAGACCTCACAATATTCCTAGATTAATTCAGTCCTTTAAGCTTGTCAAGGGGTCCCAGGATTCGAAAATTCTAGCTAAGTTTCCAGACTTAGTTTATTTTTAGCCTTTGAAAGTTGGCAATCTCATTTTGCAACCTTAATGTCCTTTAGTGGTCTATATTTTTGTTAATTCATGATCAGGAAGGTCAATAGGTGTTTTCGGACAAGTTTCAAATTTTTTGAATCGTTTTTAGAACACGTTCGGAATTCTAAAATAGTGGACCAACGCGATCTTGGTGTGCTGCATCATCAATCGTGTTGGTTAATATTGTTGTAGGTTTCTAGAGTCAAACTCCTGAGACACAGCGCGATCATGGCGCGATGCGTCGAGTATCGCGTCGATGCCATTGACGCGCCACATCGACAACCGTGTCGGTGCCCAATTTTCAATCATTAAATGACCGCGTCCTTAAGGGTAATTAGTTGTTTTTCCCATGACCTTCAGCCCTCATAACACGAAATTTAGCCCTATTTTGGCTAAATGTAATCATTATTTCATAATTTCTCAAGAACAAGAAAAGCCTAGGTGATTAATTCCAAATCAAGAACTCAAGCTTTCCTCCACTAATATTTAAGAAATCATCAACCAAGGTATGTAAAGTGTTCATCCAAGGGTCCTTTCCATCCTTGGAGCTCAATAAACCCTTTTTAAAATATGAATTTGGAATTCCATATTGTGAGCTTGATTGTACACATGTTAATGTTGTGATATGACTTCCAAGATGAAATCTTTACTAAATTTTCATGACTTTATGTTAGTATGTGGATTAAAATCCTTAAATTTGAAGTGATTGATATAGCCATGATGTATTAGTTGTTGATTTATGCCCTAAACAAGGTTATGCCTTCCATGTGTTTGTAAAATACCTAAGTGAATAAGAATTGTGCATTTTGACCCATTTGTGATCCTTAGAAGCAATCCTTGCATTCCAGAACTATGTAGCCAGCATAGATTGAGATATATCCCTACGAGTCTAGGGTTAATACATCTCATTCGAGTTCTCATACTAGCGAGGGGTTGACGGAAAATCTCCCTGTCAGCAGAGGGTTAACTCACAGCTTGTCTTTACCCTTGGCTCGGTATTGACACTCTTCCAACTGGGATCACAGGTTTGACCCTACCAGTTAAGTTATGGGGCATGTTGGTTAGATAATTACCTCCCACAGTCTCAGTCTCAGTCTCAGTCTTCAGTCTCAGTCTCAGTCTTCAGTAAAGAACTCAGATAGTTCTACAGATTTCAGGGCTGTCAGATATAGTTACTCAGCTCAGTATAGAACTTAGCTAGTTCTATTAGAATCAGTACTGTCAGATACAGTCACCCATTTATCAAGTATATCATTTATCAGTAATCCATGTTATCAGTAAACTCGGTATTCAGAATCCTTATGATTTCAGTTACAGTTATGTATTCATGCATGTATCCTCACGTAGTCATGTTCATGTTATCTAGTCAGTTTAGTTTATACATATGAACCCTTGCATTTAGCTTTACCTCATTTTGCATACCTATACATTCACACGTACTGACGCATACTTTTTTTTTGCGCTATGGTATTTTATACCATAGGTTCGGACGCTCAGGTTCCCGATCACACTTAGCAGTTTAGATTCAGTAGTCAAAGTCAGTGGTGAGTACACATATTTTGAGGACATGATTATTTCATTCTTTCAGTATTTCAGTACTTTGTTATTTTCAATAGATGGAGTTAGTTTGGGACATATCCCATCAACTACTTGTTCAAAAAGTTTAGAGGCTTTCAGACTATAACATGTTCAGACAGTTATTTTAGTTTTGGTATTGTTATACCATATTATCAGTTATGTTTCAATTTTGAACCTTATGGAAAGTTTTTTGCTAGATTTCCATATTTATTTCAGTTATATTGTTATTACAATATTACTATTATCCAGTGCTCAGTTACAGAGATTAGTCATGGGTTAGCTAGTGGTCCTTCAGGATTATTAGCACCATGTAGCATCCAAGGTACCAAACTCGGGGCGTTACAAACTTGGTATCAGAGCCTAAGGTTCAATAGAGTCCTAGGAATTCTAAAAGCCGCATCTAGTAGAGTTTTGTGCATGGGTGTGTAGCATGTCACATTTATGTACAGGAGGCTATGAGATGTTTTAGGAACAGTTTCCCTTCTTTCAGTATTTATGTCATGCGAGTGAGCATGAGCTCCAGTTAAACTCTCCATCTAATTCGTTTCTCTCTTTTATTTACAGAACATGCCTCCCAAAAGGACTAATGAAAGAGGAATCAAAAATCAGTTAGAACCTCAACCCGTTCAAGAAGATCCCCTGGACGAGTATGTTTCCCATGCAGAATTTAGGACTGCATTCACTACTCTTGCTAATTCAGTTACAGCTCAGAATGAATGGACAACTGCTGTTTCGACTAACCTAGTGGCTAATATTGTTGAATCTAGGATTCGGGACTTCACCCGAATGAATCCTCCCTTATTCTTAGGTTCTAAGTCTGAAGAGAATCCACAAGAGTTCCTTGACCAGGTTTAAAAAGTCACAAATATCATGGGAGTGACTTCTAGTGAGAGTGCCGAGTTAGCTGCTTATCAGCTTCTCGTAGAGCTGAAAGAAGCCAAAGTGTTAGAGATCATCAACCTCAGGCAAGGTAGCATGAGTTTGAAAGAGTATTACCTCAAGTTCACCCAGCTATCCAGGTATGCCCCCCATGTAGTAGCAGACAGAAGATCCAGAATGAGCAAGTTTGTTTCTAGGGTATCGGGTAGAGTGGTTAAGGAATGCAGGACTGCGATGTTGATTAAGGAGATGGGCATATCTAGGCTTATGGTCTATACTCAATATATTGAAGAGTAGAAGCTCAAAAAAAAGGAGAGAGAAAATAAGAGAGCCAGAATGAGTAGCTATAGTTTTGCCCAGCTAAGGTCAGAGGGTAGTAACCGTTCTCAGTATAGTCAGAAGTTTTTAGTTCCAGCTCCTTCCTCAGCCAGTGCTCCAGTTCCTATGTTCAGAAACAGTAAAGAAGATAGGTTACCAGGATCTAATTCTTAAGGTAGTGTCAGCAGTGCCTGTACCCATCCTCTTTGTCAGACTTGTGGCAAGCACTATAAGGGTGTGTGTAGAGCCGATAGTGATGTGTGTTTTGGATGTCATGAGTCGGGTCACAGAGTCCGAGACTGTCCCAAGCCCGATCCACAAAGTAAGCACAGTCATCCTTCAGCTCAGTTCGGTCGCTCGAATCAGTAGGGTGCCACTAGTGGACAACACCCAAATAGACTCTATGCACTTCAGTCCCAACAGGATCAGGAAAGTTCTCCTGATGCAGTCACCGGTATGTTACCAATCTCCTATTTATGTGTTTATGTCTCATCAGATCTAGGAGCTTCTATGTCTTTTGTAACTCTTTACATAATAGTCGAACTTTAAGGTCAAACCAAATATTAACAGGACCTTTCTCAGTCTTCACCCATTGGGTCAGTCTATTATAGCCTGGTAGGTATACAGGAACTGTCTGATTATTATGTCTCAGAAATGTCAGGCCTTCAGATTCTAGTAGTATTGCTAGTATAAGTAGGAAATCAATAAGGGAAGATGATTCCCAACCCATCCCTATCTCAGTGCAAAGTTTTATACTACAGTCATCACGATACCTATGCATGTTTTATGTCTCAGTTCCATGAGTACAGCTTATATTCACGCACTTCCATAGAATCGTATGCGTTTCCAGTTCTTAGTATAAGGGGTTTCAGTTTACTCAATGTTTCGAATCATGTTTCATGAGTATAGGAACTTCGAACTCAGGTTATGCAGCTCATGACTCATGCTCTCATGTCATGCTTTACAGTATACTCAGTCCACATGACTCATGTTTCACTCTTAGTGATCATCTAAACTCAAACTATGTCACGTATACCCTCAGTTTAGATTTCTCGATGAATCTGTGGTGTTGATGCTCTATCCCTCAGGCCTCGGTTACAGCATCAGTTCAGTAATCAATATTCAGT
Source organism: Capsicum pubescens (assembly GCA_030864215.1). Taxonomy (NCBI): domain Eukaryota; kingdom Viridiplantae; phylum Streptophyta; class Magnoliopsida; order Solanales; family Solanaceae; genus Capsicum; species Capsicum pubescens. The sequence goes on along the minus strand of CM061546.1, from coordinate 146,171,761 downwards.
AAAGGACTCAAATAGTCCTACAGGACCATGGCTTTCAGTTATCAGTTACTTAGCCATCAGAATTCAATACTTTAGTACCAGTTTAAACCTCAGTTATCAGAAACCAGCATTCAGTCTCAGTTATAGTCTTAGTTACAGTTACAGTCCTAATTAACGTCTTAGCTATAATCTTAGTCCCCATCCTAGTCCAGTAGTCAGATCAGAAACTCCATTTAGTTTCAGGATTTCCCAAGCATAGTATATAGCCATCAGTTATGAAGTTATTAGTATTTCAGTACCTCAGTTTACAGAATATTTCAAAACTATGTTATACGTATGGTTTTACAGTCAGTACCTCATGTTACCCAGTCAGTCATTACCTTCTATGCATGATACTCTACAGTTTTAGTCTAGTTTCTCAGACTAAGTACAGTTCAGTCTTGCATACCCAGTATTTAGTTATCAATCATTTAGTTAATCAGATGAGTAGTATATTTATGCATTCGTGCTCAACACCCAGGTGAATATTTTCAGTAGTCTCAAGTGATGTGTTGTGCTAAGACAGAGAGTATAGTTGAAAGAGTAATTGAGTAGTATGTCTAAGCTTGAAAATTTTAAATGCAGTGCATATGTCTTAGTCACCCTACCCTAGATAAGGATATGTAGGCCTCGCTTCATATTACAAAATCTTAGCCAGGATGATATTTTCATATTCAACTGTCGTATTTAGACCATGACAAGTTTTTCTCCCTTCCTAAGGCCACTAGAACTCTATAAAAGAGTGTCAGATAAAATCTCCAGTTGAGAATAAGTTTTTGGGATGATTCAGTCTGTACAACCCGTAACCCAGTTTAGCAGTCAGATAGATGAGTTTGTATGGTTTCCCAACCTTCCATCTATTCGCATTATACAAAATCTCATGAACGGGTATAAACATCCTAAGATAGACCAACCAGGTTCCAGATCCCAGATATATAGTCGCAGTTCAGTTCGTAGGTGACCTGTGCATCATTCCAGTCCTTCCTCAGTAGCTCAGCCAAGTCAGTATCTATCAGTAGACGTATTATCCCAAGGGGGAGATATACTATAATCCCCCAAACTTTTATGACTCAAAACATGTCATTCCCTCTTCATTTAATGAATCCAGTCTGGGGCAAGGGGTACTCATAGGTTGACCCTCAAATTTAAATCTCAACCGTAAGACATGTATTCATACATTCAGTTCAATTCATGTGTCACATTTCAATCTCAAATATGTTCTCATGTTTTTGCTCATGCGTGTTTAGTAAATGATCTCAAGTTCATCCATATTTTCAATTTAAGGTAACAGTCTTCCTTGAACTCATTCAGTTTTATGTTCAAATTTCCATTATAAACTTGGTATCAATTACCATTGCATATTCAGTCATGCACTCATGTGTCAGTTCAGTCATGTATTTATGCATCAGATATGCATCTTCAGCTTGATCAATTCAGCTTATCAGCAATCCCAGTCATGCATTTATGAGTCAGTTATCCATGCATCAGATATGCATATTCAGTATAATAAACTCAGCTTAACAGTTTTATCAGTCATGAAATCATGTTTCAGTTGTTCATGTTCAGTATGTACTTCATCTTATCTTTTCCCCAATCTCAGTCAGTCTTATTCAAGGACGAATGTTTCCAAGGGGGAGATATTGTAAGACCTCATAAAATTCCTAGCTTAATTTAGTCCTTTAAGCTTGTCAAGAGGTCCCAGGCTTAGAAAATTCTAGCTAAGTTTCCAGACTTAGTTTATTTTTAGCCTTCGAAAATTGGCAATCTCATTTTGCGACCTTAACGTCCTTTAGTGGTAAATATTTTTGTTAATTCATGATCAGGAAGGTCAATAGGTGTTCCCGGATAAGTTTGGGATTTTTTGGACCGCGTTTAGACCACGTTCGAAATCCCAAAATAGTGGACCAATGCGATCTTGGCGCGCCGCGTCATCTATCGCGTTGGTTAATATTGTTGCAGGTTTCCAGAGTCAAACTCCTGAGACACAGCGTGATCATGGCGTGATGCGTCGAGTATCGCGTTGATGCCATTAACGCGCCACATCGACAACCGTGTCGGTGCCCAGTTTTCAATCATTAAATGACCGCGTCCTTAAGGGTAATTAGTTTTTTTCCCATGACCTTCAGCCCTCATAACACGAAATTTAGCCCTATTTTGGCTAAATACATTTATTATTTCACAATTACTCAAGAACAAGAAAACCATAGGTGATTAATTCCAAATCAAGAACTCAAGCTTTCCTCCACTAATCTTCAAGAAATTATCAATCAAGGTATATAAAGTGTTCATCCAAGGGTTATTTCCATCATAGGATCTCAAGAAACCCTTTTCAAAATATGAATTTTGAATTCCATATTGTGGGCTTGATTGTACATATGTTAATGTTGTGATATGACTTCCAAGATTAAATGTTTAGTAAATTTTCATGACTTTATGTTAGTATGTGGATTGAAATCCTTAAATTTAAAGTGATTGATATAGCCATGATGTATTAGTTGTTGATTTATGCCCTAGAAAAGGTTATGCCTTCCATGTGTTTGTTAAAATATACCTAAGTGAATAAGAATTATGCATTATGACCAATTTGTGATCCTTAGAAGCAATCCTTGCATTCTAGAACTGCGTAGACAGTGTAGGTTTAGATATATCCCTACGATTCTAGGGTTAATACATCTCATTTGAGTTTTTCTACCAGCGAAGGGTTGACGAAAGAGCTCTCTGTTAGCAGAGGGTTAACTCACAGTTTTTCTTTACCCTTGGCATAGTATTGACACCCTTCCAACTGGGGTCACAAGTTTTACCCCACAAGTTTAGTTATGGGGCATATCGGTTAGATGATTACCTCCCACAGTTTTAGTCTCAGTCTTCAGTAAAGAACTCAGATAGTTTTACAGATTTCAGGACTGTCAGAGACAGTAACTCAACATAGTACGGAACTTAGCTAGTTTCATTAGAATCAGGACTGCCAGATACAGTCACCCAGTTATCAAGTATATCAGTTATCAGTAATCAATGTTATCAGTAAACGCAGTATTCAGAATCCTTACGATTTTAGTTATAGTTATGTATTCATGCATGTATCCTCGCGTAGTTATGTTCATATTATCCAGTCAGTTTAGTTCATGCATATGAACCCTTGCATTCATCCTTACCTCACATTACGTACCAGTACATTCACATGTACTGACGCATACTTTTCTTTTAAGCTATGGTGTTTTATACCATAGGTTCGGATGCTCAGGTTCCTGATCGCACTTAACAGTTTAGATTTTAGCAGTCAGAGTCAGTGGTGAGTCCTCATAGTTTAAGGACATTATTATTTCATGCTTTCAGTATTTCAGTACTTAGTTATTTTCAGTAGATAGAGTTAGTTGGGGACATGTCCCATCAACTCATTATTCAGACAGTTTAGAGCCTTTCAGACTATAGCATGTTCAGACAGTTATTTTAGTTTCGGTATACCGTATTATCAGTTATGTTTCAATTTTGAACCTTATGGAAAGTTTTCCAATAGATTTCCATATTTATTTCAGTTATATTGTTATTACAATATTACTATTATCCTGTGCTCAGTTACAAATATCAGTCATGGGTTAACTAGTGGTCCTTCGGGATTGTTAGCATCATGTACCGTCCAGGGTACCAGACTCGGGTGTTACAACTAGCCCATGTTTATTGTTTTTATCCAATATTATTTGTGGGTCTTTAGACTTGGTTATTCTGTATATGTTGGACTTTGATTTAATTCTGGGTATGACCTAGTTATTTCCATATCATGTTTCTTTAAACTGCAATTCTAAAATAGTAACTCTAGCTATGTTTGGGATGAAGAAAGTAGAGTGGTGGGAGTATATAAAGACAAACTAGTAAATTTTATACCGTATGCCCGAGTTATGAGGCTAGTAGGGAAGGGGTGTTCACTATTTTTAGCTTATCTTTAGGATGTGGATGTGGGGTTCGGGTCCCTTTCTCTAGAGTCAGTTTTTATAGTCTCTAAATTTTTGGATGTGTGTCTTTCAGGCCTACAGGGTATTCCTTTAGATAGGGATTTCAATTTCTACATTAAATTAAAGTTGGGCACTCACCCTATTTCTAAACTACCTTATTGAATGGCTCCAGCGAAATTGAGAGACCTCAAAAATCAACTATAAAAGCTACTTGACAAAGGTATTATTGTCAAAGTGCTTCACTTTGGGGTGCTTCGATCTTTTTTTCCAAGAAGAAGGCTGGTAGCTTGAGGATATGCATTGATTACAGGCAGCTAAATAAGGTTACCATCAGAAACAAATATCCCTTGTTTTACATAGATAAATTATTTAATCAGTTACAGGGTGAATCAGTGTCTTTAAAAAATAATTTGAGGTCGGATTATCATCAGTTAAATATTAGATCGAAGGACATACTGAAGACAACCTTTAGAGCCCAAAATGGCTATTATGAGTTTTTGGGTATGTTTTTTGGGTTGACTAATGCACCTACAGCCTTGATAAGTTTAATGAACGGGATCTTTAAGTTGTTTATGGATTCTTTTGTTATTATGTTTATTAATAATATTCTTGTGTACTCTAATAGTAAGAAAGAGCATACAGGCTATTTTTGCATAATTTTAGAGATTCTAAGGGAGAAATGGTATTTGCTAAGTTTTTGAAGTGTAAATTTGGATTGTCTTTAGTTTTCTTCTTTGGGTATGTGGTTTCTGAAAAAAGGAGTGATGGTGGAACCCTAAAAAATTGAGGCAGTAAAGGATTGGAATCAACCTAGTTTAGTAATTAAGGTACGAAGTTCTGTGGGTATTTCTAGTTATTATCGCAGATTTGTAATGAACTTTGCATCCATTTCAATGTACTTGACAAGGTTGACTTAGAAAGAAGTGCTATTTGTTTTGTCAGACCAATGTGAAGAGAGCTTCCAAAATCTCAACACTTTTGACTATAACACCTATCCTTTCATTGTCAATTAAAGGTAAGGACTTTATTGTGATGTAGGATAGGAATGTCATTGCTTATGATTCAAGTCATTTGAAGCCTCATGAAAGGAACTACCCATCCCATGATTTAGAGTTAGCAGCAATAGTATTTGTATTAAAGTCACTATCTCTATAGTGTCAAGTATGATATCTTCATAGATCATTGTATCCTGCAACGTGTTTTTACTCAAAGGTATTTAAACCTAAGGCAGTAGAGGCATATGAAATTGTTGAAGAACTATCATATGAGTATTCAGTATCATCAGGGTGAGGCCAATATAGTAGCAGACGTATTGGGTGAAAAGTTATAAGTATGGGTACTTTATTATTTTTTAGGGTATCCAGGTGACCATTAACTATAGAGTTTCAAACTCTAGCATCTCTGAGTATCCAATTTGGGGTCTCGAATGGGGGTGGTGTGTTGTCTAGTGTAGAGGTAAATTCAACATTCATAGAGCATATTAAGGCAAAGAAATTCAATTATAAGAGGCTGAATGTAATACAAAATAAAGTGGTGCACGGGGAGGTATTGGATGCCACTCTTAATTCGAGAAGGGTGTTGTGGTTTAAAGGAAGATTATGTATTCCTTGGGTTGGTGATTTGATTTAGTAAGTACTTTTAGAGGACCATGACTCACATTATTCTATTAACTTGGGTACAACCAAGATGAATCATGACTTGAGAAAGCTCTATTTGTGGCTAGAGATGAAGCGGGATATAGTGGATTATGTGTCAAAGTGTTAAAATTGATAATAGGAAAGTATGAGCACCAAAGGGCTACAGGGTTTCCTCAGAGAATGATTTTGCCCATATGGAAGTGAGAGCATATTGCTATGGACTTCGTGGTAGGATTCCCTATGACTTTTGGGAGGTATGATTCCAATTGGTGATAGTAGATTAATTGATGAAATTAGCTAACTTTTAATCAATTTGAGTATACTATAGCTCTTAATAGTAGCCAAAATTTATGTTAAAGAGACTGTGAGACTTCGTGGGGTTCCACTTACTATCATTTCTAATAGATATGCAAAGTAAACTTCCAAGTTTTGGGATAGGTTACATGAGGAGTTGGTTACCAGGCTCATGTTTAGCATAATTTTTCACCCTCAAATTGATGGGCAGTCAGAGAGGATGATTCAGGTGCTAGAGGACATGTTGAGGGCTTGTGTGATTGATTTTGGTGGTTATTAGGACCAGTTTCTTTTGTTGTGTGAGTTTTCATACAATAACAGTTATAACTCCAGTATTGATATGGTTCTATTCGAGGTATTTTATGGAAGTAAGTGTGGGACACCTATTGGGTGGTTTGAGTCGGGATATGTTAAGCCTTTGGGAACGGATTTGTTGAAGGAGGCCCAGAAGAAGGAAAGATTCATTCAATCTAAGTTTTTGGATACTCAAAGTAAGAAAAAGAAGTACACATACCGTAAGGTGAGGTGACATATACTTCAATGTTGGTGAGAAAGTTTTGCTAAGGGTATCTCCCATGAAGGAAATCATAAGGTTTGGTAAGATGGGAAAGCTTAGACCTCGATATATAGGTCCTTTCGAGGTTCTTAAGAAAATGGGTTTAGTTGAATATTAGTTAGCTCTACCGCTGGTATTGTAAGAAGTCCATCCGGTATTTTATATTTCAATACTATAAAGGTACCGTAGGGATGGAGACTACATCATCAAGTGGGATACGATGCTTCTAGATAAGGAATTGGCTTTCGAGGAGGAACCCATAATGATTCTAGATTGAGATGTTTGAAAATTAAGGATAAATAAAATTCATTCGATGAATGTGCAATGGAAGCATTGTCTTGTTAAGGAGTCCACATGAGAGATAGAGAAGGACATGAGAGATAACTACCCTCAATTATTTAAGGATGCAGGTACTTTTTTTCCTTATTAAGCCTATATTTCTCGTTTGATAATTCAGAATGGTTGATGGATAAATTAGTATTTGTTATAATTAACCTCTCTATTTTTATGTATGAGTCTTACCATTAGAAATCTTATTTTCAAAGTCTTCTTGGTTTGAAAGTTACAAATTATAAGCTAGGCTAGTTTTGATTGATTTCGGAAAGAGGTTGGGCCTAGGCAAATCTGGGAATGATTTGGACTGGGTTAGTGGTATTTGCCTTTATTTTTAGTTATCTAAGATGATAAAAAAATGTAGAAATTTATGAAATCAAATTTGGGTAAGTAGAACTCTCGAAATAGGTCTTAGCGTAAAGGGCACTATTCGGAATATCCCAGGTTCAAGGTATGTTGCAAAAAGTGATATTTTTGGGAGAAGACAGCCATTCTGACCCATCTTATCCACTATAGAGGTCAGCACACCGCTATAGCAGCAAGTGCCATAGCAGAGGAATTCCTGCAATAGCAGCGGTCAACAACCTCTACAGCAGTCAGTACCGCTATGGTAGCCAAGTGCCGCTATTATAATAAAAACCATAGATTTATTAAAATATTTTTCCAAAATAGCTTATTTTTTTCTACAACACGTTCTGGGAAAAAGAAGGGCGATTTAGGGTGAAACACACTAGAATTTTTTTATTTAGCCTCACTAAGGTAAGAAATTCATCCTCGTTAACTGATATTTATTAATCTTTAGAATAGTTAATTCACGGAGTTTGGAGAGAATTTTAGGACAAACTTTGATTATTGTTGGTTCAAGGGGGAAATTAAGGAATAAGATAATGGATTTTGATTATTAACATTTAATTCATCCTTGTATTTCATTAATTCACTAATTTATCCATAAAATTGATAGTTTTAGGTGAATTATGATGGTAAAGCCCTAGAACGAAAAAAAATCATAAATTTGACCTTATGAGTTGTGTGTGAGTTATAAATCCTGACATGATAGGTTATTTCTTTCATTATGCATTTATATGCATGTTCTATACCACGAGCAAGCGAAAATTGCATGGAAGGGCAAAGCTCCGATATGAAGAGTTGTGCAGGCTTGGTTTGAGGTAGGTGATAGTATTGTATCTTAATCCAACTTGAGATATATATGCATGTTAACTACCTTATAGTATGTCTTGTTAGTGCATGTTGTTTGGTGTGGTCTTTGCAAATGATTTTTTTTTCTATATGATTTTACCTACCTTTCTAAATGTGGAATGTTTCGTATTTATAATATTCTCATATATTTTTATTGGAACAAGGTTGGAAGACACTTGTGTCTAGAGTTTTAGTACATGATCGATAATTGCCCCCTACAGGTCATGGCTAGAGGGCGATTGTATATCTCTTAACGTGTATGTATGACGGTCAGGTGAGTTTGATGGTTCCATGAATGAACCTAGGAAATATATTTATTTTATACTTAAAAGGAATTTCTTGGCTTGTTTTTGGTTTTGCTTGGCTTGACTAAACTTGACTTGGTGATAATATGTTGACTTGTTGGTTTGATTTCTAATTGTTCATTGTTTCTTGTTATGCTAAGTGTATATCTGTTAAGCATTGATTAACTTGTTGTACTATAACTTAGTTATATGTTCATATTCTCATCTTGGATTGACCAAATGACCCTACCAATACACTATTATTCTTGTGTGATGATACTACACTTGCATTTACTTTTGTGAGTGCAATGCACATTTCAGAGGCTCTTACGAGACCTCACTTGTTATTCCATCAATTGAATCTAAATTTTAGGGTGAGCGGCATATTCGAGCTACCATGAAATCTTTTCTTATTAACATTGTTCTCTAGTTTCGAACTTATGTTTTATTTCAATTTTGGAGTGCATCCCCTTCTTGACATTCTTAGATATTTTAGTACAGATGACTTTTGGACCCTAGGGATGGTTTTTGTATAAGTAATTTTCCACATTCATTTGTACTTATGATTTGATTTTAGAATGGATGATATATTGATGGATTAGTTCTGATTATTTCTTCTAAGTGTGGATTACGGGATTATCGTTGAGATAGTTAGTTCTTTCCCCAGATAGTAGTGAGTGCCACTCATGATGAATTTGGGTCGTAATATTTAGGACATGACTAGAGGGTGGTTATTATACCCACAGTGCATATGTACGAGGTTTGGGTGAGTTTGACGGTTCCATGAGTGAATTGAAAAATATATTTATATGTTTGATTATTACTTAACTTGTCTTGACTTGTTTTGACTAGTCTTGACTTACTTGACTTGGTTGTAAATGGCTTGACTTGCTGCTTGTAATATTATGTTGCTTAATCCATACTTGTTATACTAGGTGTAGGTTAAAATGAGCATGGATTAACTTGTTGTACTACATTTTGGTTAAATGTTCATATTTTCATCTTGAGTTGGCCAAATGACTCTACCAGTACACTGTTGTTCTTGTGTGTTGATACTACACCTACTCTTACTTTTGTTGAGCATGATGAACCCTTAGGGTTTGCTCTCCATAGTGAGGTACCAGGTCCCTCGAGGTGAATCTCAAACGATTAAGCAGTAAAGCAACTAAGATGTGCGGAAAATTTAAAATCAATGTAGACAAGTAAGAACACAAGATTTTTACGTGGAAATCCAGGAAGAGAAAAAACATGGCTTGCCATCACAAGCACCAAACATTCCATTATAATCAACCTCTTGATTACAGACTCAACTGTGAACCTAACTTTAGGTTCCTTCTACTTGCAATACCTCTATTGCAAGCATACCTTGACACCTCTGTCAAGTTTCCCTCAGAAACTAATTAACTCTAACCAGCAACAAACATAGGCAACTCTACCTAAGCACTCTCTACTCAAACAGAAAACACTACTCTTATATCATGAGTAGTTCAGTTATAATTCAGCACTCACTCAAGAACTAATTCTATTTAAGCATATACAAACAGCTAAGAACTTGAGCAGTGTATAAATGGGGTTTTGCTGCCTCTCTTTTCACTCTTTAGAATTTGCAAAAACTATTTGATAAAGAGGTTTCTCTTTTTTTATGGTTGAGTTGATGATTAGGGTTGAAATATCATTAGACCAGTTGTCCAAGTCAGTACAAAATAGCACCTGCAAATTTGTTATACAAGAGGAGAAAATTATACAGATACCGTATGCCAGCTGTACTATGCGTTACACAACTAGGGACCTGGTCCCTTGAAGTTCAGTTGCGCATCATCAAAACTACATATAACAGAGTGTAGCACATAGTTCAGTGGTTTCTACAAGACCACACTTGTGATTCTGGTGTGTGATCCAGATTTTAGGGGTAAGAAGCTTATTTGGGATACTATGGAGTCTTTCTTTTATGACGTGGTCCTTTATTTGGACATTATACACTTTTCTTTAGTTTTTGTGGTTGCATTCCCTTCTTGACATTCTTAGTATGTTTTGACACACCGACGTTCGATTCTAGGGGTGTTTTCATTTTAGTACTTATTCTCGTATTTTCTTAAGTTGTTAAACTGGATGATCTTAAAGCTATTAATGAGATAGCTTTCATCATTTTCTCTAAGTGATGGTTAATGTTTTCGAGGTTATTGGCTCTCCTATTGGAGAATATGGTAGTGTCACTCACTTCCAACTGGGTTGACATATATGTCCTCAAAATAAGCGGACAGTAAAGAAAGACACCAACATCATATGTAAGCACCTTACTAACAATGAGGGTAGTTTTGATACCAAAAGATAACGACGGGTAAAATAGATCTATTTTTGATAGTTCAGGACTTTTTTGGCCTTTTTCATCAAAATAAGATGCCTGATTTTTAAAAAAAAATGAAAAATAATAAGATATCTGCTTAGTTGACATGTATAAGCCTCTCCAAAATGCTTCTACTCTGAATAACCACATAAGTTTCTATATTTTATGGGCTGGATGAGTTTGGTGAAATCTCTAGTTTCTCATGATCCAAAAATATTTGAACATTCAAGATAAAAAAAAATCTTTTGTCCTTAAGTACATTCTTAAATTCATCAAATATTTCAATGTTGTAGGGTTTTAAATTTGTTGGTTGATAATTGACAGGTTACTCCACTAGATTATTTTTTTTATTCATAACCTTTATTAATTTCTGCATTTCTGCTGATGCAACATAAAACGTTTAGGGTGAAGGAATTATAATAATATAAGGGGAAAACAACCATGAAGCTATAGATGCAAACAAAAATAATGATTTGGCAGATTCTAAAATTATAGTACAGTCTAAGAAACGCATGACGTTTATAGAAGGCATAAAGGAAAAAAGAGAAACATGGTAAAACCCTACCCAACGGGCATGAGTATATATTGATCAACAAAAAAATCTTAGTAATCAATAGTAGTGTCGTCGTATAAAACCTGATGCATAGATTGCTTAAATTATTTTGTTATAATAAAGAAAATCAAATGAATGATTTTTATAGAAGGCGACAAGATATCACAACAAAAGACCATTTGATAATATGTTGGTCTTCAACCATCTAAAACATACAGAAAAATAATTAATCAATCAATAAAAAAAACTTAGCAGTCAGTAGTTATGTTACAATAAATAGGATGGGAGTTTCAGCTAGTCATACAATGAACTTCAGTATGAACATGGCCGCAATAATTAGCTAAGAATTTTGTCCACTTTGTTTGTGCTTTTTTTACAGTTGTCTAAGCAATTGTAAAATTTAACACATCCTCGTTAATTTAAGAACTTACATGGAGCAGTTAAGCAAAAACAAGCAATTTGTGTAAAAACTTGATTTAAATGATCCAACTATAGAATATATAACTCAAAATACACTTTAATCCTAAAATAAAGACAAGTTATAGTCAAAGCCTAAAATTTCATTCTTTTTTCCTCTCTTTTCTAGTAGTTGACTCCTCTTTCCTCTCCTATGTCTCCTTCGCCCATTACTAGCGTCGATGATCCACCCCATGCCACCCAATCTTTATTTTAGTATCATTTTTTCTCTCTAGTTGTTGCCCCAAAGATAGGCATTGACCAGAGTATTAGATACGATGATTTTTACGATGGCAAAATACAAAAATCGAGGTGACATTGATTACCTCTTCATTGTTGTCACTCCCTTGTCCATTTCACCACATGAAACCGCTATCAGCCACTAGTGACATCACCCTATTACTTCCACTACTTGAAACACCATAAAAGCACAACACATTCTTCTTTATCCGCCACATATTGGCAAATCAATTCAAAACCCTTATCAACCATTTTGAGGAATCTAATTTTTGGAAAGATCGACTCATTAACTAATTTCAATAATATTTTTTAATCCTTGCTGAGATAAAAAAAAATATTATTGCCTTCAAAAAATAACTTGAAAATATATATTATAATTGTATAATATGTATAAATTAGTGTGTATATATTATACTCTAAGTACACCTTAATATTATATATATATATATATATATATATATATTATATATATATATATATTATATATATATATATATTATATATATATATATATATTATATATATATATATAATCTATATACTTGTACTTCATGTTTTGATCAAACAAAGGAGTTTCATTTCCTTTTGATTTTTCTACGACAAAAATAAAATTAAAAAAAAATCAAAAGGAAAAGAAAAATAAACTATAAAATGAAAAGTTCTTATCTAAAAGTTCAGGTTGAAGTCTAAATAAAAAAGAAGAAAGAGATTTTATCCAACTTATGAGTTCATGTAAAATATTAGCTTTTATCCTTTACATTGTATATATATTAAGAAATTCACTAAATATTAAATGGTGTAGAAATTTATGAACTTCAAATCTTGAATCTTAACCTACTTAACGGTGAAATGACACCATAATGATCATCCGCTTTCATTTTTGCAATATGGGAACTAACGAGTAAAGTGGGTGGATCACATATACCCTCAAAATAAGTGGAGGGTAAAGAAAGACACGAACAACACATGTGGTCCACTTTACTTATGTCATGACCCAAATCATCGGATCATGAGAGAGTCTATTCTAATCCACCTAGCTAGGAGAATCCCTTACTAACCTTTAAGAAGATATACGAAAGTCTTTATTAAATAGCAATAACCAAACTTTATTACAACTATTTTTATAACTATTAAATGTGAAAAATAAAACTACCCTTAGGAACTAGTCTAAATAGGTACAAGAGCTTCTAAATTAAGAAAGATCAGACTATACACAACTTCCACCATGAATAAGAGGAGTAGAAGACAACTTCCACCATGAATAAGAGGAGTAGAAGATGTTGGAGATCACTATCCACGTCACTTGTGAAACATCAATTGATCTTACAACCAGATTATACCCCAAAAAGGTATAGCAAGAGTAGTATCAGTAAAAACAACACGTACTGATAAATATCATCGACCGATTGGGGTTAGATAACATAAACACAATATAAAAATGACCAAAAAAAAAATATGATGACTTACATAACAATTTAATTCGCATCACGTTCATATATGTATGTTACCTAAGAGTATTCCATTCTTATTCCCATTGATTATTCATCACCTTCACTTCAAGTGTTATCCATCCTAACTTTCAAAGTTTACCACAATAGTTATTATGACACAATCTATTTCACTTACGTCTTAGTTAACCTCAATGATATATAAAAGTCAATAATCATCACCTTGTAACAAGTACAATTATGAACACACATTATGATAAAATACCTCAAGTTTATGACATGCCTTTTCAAGTAACTTTACAACTTCAGTCAAGTATAAGTCAAGAGACAACAAGTCAAGACAAATAATGACCAAGTCAACAATCTATGACTCTAACAACAAGAATCCCAAAATATTACAAGTAATCGGACCACATAAGAACTCCAAATATATAAAGCAACATCATAATTCTATTTACTCAAGGAACCCACCACAACAATCATAATATAACATGGTCCACTCAAGAAATCAATATAAATAGCAACTATAACATTAATCATATACTTAGTCCACTCAAGGAATCGTCAAACTCACTTGAACTTAGTACATACACACTAAGGATATTATAACCACCCTCTAGTTATGACCTGCAGGGGACAAGCTCTATCCATGTACCAAAATCCTGACCTCAACTGTCTGTCAACCTTATTCTACCAAATTCTCATAAAGATGTCCAAACATTGGTACATCCTACAATAATAAGTATAAATTATGTGAAGATGTCCAAATACTGATACATTCCACAATAAGAGATAGATATCATAACAATCACAACCATTATGAAACTAAATAACTACACTAGCATAATCAAGAGGCTTTTAATATAACCTCATTACATGTGATTAACACTTTGGATATCATTCAACAATCTACTTTCTTGAACATGCATTGTAAAAAGGAGATAGACACTCTAAACACTTAATCAAACTCAAGGTAATTATTTCGTGTAAATAATAATTATCCTTTAATACATAAAATTAAAAGTATGCCCCAAAGTCAGTCAACAACTCATTATTTTACAATTCAGGACTTATCAATTCATATTCATTAATTACAATATGCCCAAACACCAATCCATGACTTCTTCAAGCAAGCATTATCAAGACATATTCATTAAATTCAAGTACATATTTTAAGAGAGTACATTCAACCCTAAGGAGTCTATACTCTAGTTCAATGTTGATAAGTTCATTCACTGATTTCATCCTCCTTAATTTATACCAAAATTAGGTATTTTGTGAACATCCACCAACTTCTACATTCAAGTCATTACTAGGTTCAAGACTGTAATGCCCCAATTTGCTGAACCAGAATGCTACACGGTGCTCATGACCCCGAAGGACCACAAGTCAATCAACCATTATGGCAAAGAAAAGTTTGATTCAGAAAGAGAAGAAGAGGCAAAAATTGGAACAGAAATATCATTCGATTCGTCAATCCTCAAAAAAAGAAATAAGCAAGGTTCCGTCATTGAGTGACAAGTGGGAAATTTATAGAAAGTTACAATCCCTACCATGGAATAGTGCACCTACACGCCTTCATCGACATTGTTACACTGCATAATATGACATAATAATGCTGAAACATGCATCGAAAGGCCATAAGGTTCAATACTGAACATAATCTGAAAGATATAACATCTGTGTGGGGTAATTGAATACCCAAAACAAAACTAAAAATACTAAAGTCTGAAACATGATAGTCTAGAAAGCCTCTAAATGAATGAACTATTTGAGTAAGGAGTTGATGGGACTTTTCCCCAACTAACTCCAACTAATAAATTAATTAATGAGATAATAGAGAAATAATCATATCCTTGAATGATGAGGACTCACTTCTAACTCTGACTGCTAAAACTGGAATCTACTGTTGATCTGGAGCTCGTGTCTCTGAACCTATGGTGTAACATAAAAAGAAAGCACCATAGCACAAATGCATTAGTACAATGGAATGTACTGAGTATACATGTGAGGTAGGCTAATGCAAGGGTTAACATGCATGAATAATGCTAGAAGACTGTCTAACATGAATGCGAGAATGCATACGTAAATACGTAACTGTAACTAACACTGTGATATCGTGATTACTGAATCTGAATACTGATGACATGACATACTAACAACTGATATATCTGATAGCATAAATAGTTGTATCTGAATGTAACTGATAACATGGGTGACTGTATCTAACAGTCCGGAATTTGATGAAACTATCTGAGTTTCTTACTGTATCTTAGTCGACTGTATCTAACAGTCTTAAATCTGAAGAACTATCTAAGTTCTTTTACTGACACTAGTACTGAAACTGAGGGAGGTAGTATTTAACCGACATGCCCCTGATACACCATTATGGCTGAGTTGGGGTCCAATCTGTAACCCCAATTATAAGGGTGTCAATATCACGCCACTGGTAAGGACAAGCTATGGGCGGCCCTTATCTGATAGTATCCCTAAAAGAGAACGGTAGGGACCTTATCTGACAGTGCTTAGCCACCTCATCAACCCTCATCGAAAAGTGTTGATGTCTCAACCTATGTTGGCTACGTAGTTCTGGAATGCAAGGATGACTTTTAAGGATCACACCCTCATCTGATAGTGTGTGTCCCCATCCTTGGGTTCACTCGGTGCTAATTCCTACTCCCATCTGAATGGACACTGAACATGATTTACTGAATGAAACATGAGTTAAGTTACTAAGTTCTGTTGACTGACAGAATACTACTTATATCTGACAACTGACTGAGTCATGAGATCATGGAGATTTTTTCTGAGTCATAAGACAATCTGAAGTCTAAGGATTCATAGCTTTACTGAGAGTACCGTGAAAACATGACATGGCTTTAGGCACACAGCTAATATTTCGAGTACAAGTACTCCCAGGACTCGATGGAAGGAAACTGACAAAGCATGACTTACTTGAATACATAATAATCATCATAATACATTTACCGAAGCATTTCATCAAACATGTGATAGGCATAAGCTTGTATGTACATGGGGATTTTATGATATCATGCTAATTAGACACTTTCCCTCCATCTAGGCATTCAACAAAACACATAGTAGGAGTAGAATGTTTAAACAACATCATACAACAATTAATTGTCGTGATTCAATTCCAATTTAATCATATAAGGGTTTCATGAATCTATACCGATACAAATCAACGCATATGGAATTTAACACTCATTCATGGAATACAGTTCAATTACTCATTATCAACATGAACAAAAGCATCCCAATCATGAAATTCATAAGAAAATCCATAACTTGAATTTAGAAAAGGGATTCTTGGGCTTCATGGATGAAAGGAGTCCATGAATGAACACTATACATACCTTAGTTCATGATTTCGTGAAGATTGATGGTGAAACCTTCTTGAAATTGGATCTTCTATGAAAATCCTAGCTTGTTCTTGAGAGAAACTTAAGAGAAGAGAGTGTATTTTGGGTGAAAAGTGGTTGAATCACATGTTAAAGGGATTAAATAGGGATGGGAAATTGACCCTTTTAACCCTGGACGCATCTTATAATTGCAGCAAAAATTTCCCGAATTGAAGCCCTGGTGCGACGCGGCGTTATCGCATCGTGTCACTGGAATTTGAAAATTAGGAAATTAAGGGATGGCACGATGTAGAGCCATCGCGTTGCCCCTTCCTTCATGACCTTGAACTTTGGCGCGACGCGGGGGAAATCGCACTGAGACACTGGAAAAAGGATAATTCTGAATTTGAGTGTTGGCGCAATGAGCCATAATCGCGAACAGCTACTGGAAATTGCCAAATACCATTTCCTCTTGTGGCGCGGCGCGCCACTGAGTAATATGGCACAATTTTACAATGGAAACTTGAAATAGTCATAACTTCTTACCCGGTTATCGGATTTAAGCGAATCATATATAAATGGAAAGCTTGTTGAATTTTCCACATGACAAAAAGTGAAAATTTTGAAAATTCTTCATGAAATAATTATCCTTCACTTTTGAATCTAATACTGGGCATTCTTGGGATGAAATTGGCTAGAAATCTTCGGGGTATTACAATATCTCCCCCTTAAGAACATTCGTCCTCGAATGAGACTGACTGAGAGGGGAAACAACAAGCTGAACATGAACTGAACATGAATAACTAGAACATGATGTCATGACTGACAAGCTGAACATAATATTTCAAACATGCATAGCTGATGCATGTGTAACTGATTCATGAATGCATGACTGAATGTTCTGAGGAACTAAGTTTCTCACAATGAGAATGCATTTCTGATGCATAATTATATAACTGAATTGATACATGAGTTCATGACTGAATATGAAATGGTACTTGATGTCAAGTTCATAATGGGAACATAAGCATGAAACTGCATACCAAGTTTGTGATGAACACTGAACATGAAACTGAGTAAGCTTAAGGAGAACTGTTACCTTGAGCTTGATCTGAGTTGGTGAAGAAGAGGTGAGGATACTTGGTACGCATGTTTGCTTCTACTTCCTAAGTAGCTCCCTCAACGGACTGATTTCGCCAAAGAACTTTAACTAGAGGGACTTCTTTGTTCCTCAATCTATGAGTCTAATAGTCTAAGATTTCGACTGAAATCTCTTCATAAAAGAAAGTGTTCTGAACATCAATACTCTGAATAGGGACTACAACTGAGGGGTTACCTATGCACTTCTTGAGCAAAGAGACATGAAAGACTGGATGAACTAAGGCTAGATCTGAAGGCAATTCGAGCTCATAAGCTACCTGCCGAAATAACTGAGAATCTTGAAGGGACCGACATATCGAGGACTGAGCTTTCCCTTCTTGCTGAATATCTTCACTCCCTTCATGAAAGAGATCTTTAGATAGACATGATCACCAACCTCAAACTCGATATCTTTTCTATGAACATCTGCATAAGACTTATGTCGGCTCTGAGCAACCCGAAGTCTTTCTCTGATTAACTGGACTTTTTCTAAGGCATCGAATACTAAGTCATGACCTATGACTGAGACCTCACTAAATTCGAACCCACTAATTGGTGATCTATATCTCGTACCATAGAGAGCTTCGAATGGAGCTATCTGAACACTGGAATGATAGTTGTTGTTGTATGCAAACTCAATCAAAGGCAAGTGGTCATCCCAATTTCCCTTGAAATCAATTGCACACGCCCTTAGCATATCTTCTAAAGTCTGAATGGTCCTTTTTGCTTGACCATCTATCTGAGGATGAAAGGCTGTACTGAGATAAACTTAGGTACCGAGACCCTTTTGGAATACTTTCCAGAAATAGGAGGTGAACTGGGTACCTCTGTCTGAGATAATGGACAACGGAACACCATGAAATACGACCAACTCCTTGATATTGAGTTTGTCAAAATCCTCGACTGAATAAGAGGTATGAACTGGAAGAAAATAAGATGATTTGGTTATTCTATCTATAATGACCCAAATTGAATCATGCTGATGACGAGTTCGAGGCAAACCCATCACGAAGTCCATGTTCACAACTTCCCACTTCCAAGTAGGAATACTGAACTCCTGCATGGACCCACTAGGCTTCTGATGCTCTATCTTAACTTGCTGACATATAAAGCACTTAGCCACAAACTCTACAATGTCTCTCTTCATCCCACTCCACCAATAGATTTTCCATAAGTCGCGGTACATCTTTGTGGCCCCTGGATGAATAGAGTAGCGTGCACCATGCGCTTCTGCAAGAATTCGCTGCCTTAAGTCATCTATACCTGAAACACAGAGATGACCCTAACAATGCAAAACACCATCTCCCCCTTGGGAGAAAACCTCTACTTTTTTACCCTAAACTGACCCTTTCAACTTGACAAGGCTGGGATCTCTATCTTGCTTTCCTTTCACCTTGGAGACTAGAGATGATTCTGAACTACTCTGAACACTTACACCACCCTCTGAAGAATTGACAAAGCGAACGCTTAGTCTGGAAAGCTGATGGACTTCTTGAGCTAACTACTTTTTACTATCCTCCACATGAAAAACACTACCTATGGATAGCCTACTGAGAGCGTCGTCCACTATGTTGGCTTTGCCGTATGATAGAGGACACTCATGTCGTAGTCTTTCAAGAGCTCTAACCACCTTCTCTGATGAAGATTGAGATCTTTTTGATAAAATACATACTGAAGACTCTTGTGATCTGTGAAGACATCTACATGAACTTCGTACAGATAATGCCTCCAAATCTTTAATGCAAAGACTACGGCTGCTAACTCAAGATCATGAGTAGGATAATTCCTCTCATAGGGTTTAAGCTGTCTGGAGGTGTAGGCTATGACCTCACCATGCTGCATGAGGACACAACCCAAACCTACTCTGGATGCATCACAATACACCACAAACCCATCTGAACCATCTGGAAAAGCTAAGACTGGGGCTGAGGTAAGTCGAGTCCTCAACTCCTGAAAACTCTTCTCACAAGAGTCTGACCACTAAAACTTAACTTTCTTATGAGTCAATCTGGACATAGGGGATGCAATAGATGAAAATCTTTTAACAAACCATCTGTAATAGCCAGCCAAACCCAAGAAACTCCTGATATCTGATGGAGAGATAGGTCTTGGCCAGTTTCTTACTGCTTCGATCTTTTGAGGATCAACTCTAATGCCATCACCGGAAACGATATGACCAAGGAATTCTACTGACCTTAGCCAAAATTTACACTTACTAAATTTGGCGAATAACTGATGATCTTTGAGAGTCTGAAGTATTGTTCTGAGATGGTCTGCATGATCGTGCTCAGTGCGGGAATAGCCCAGAATATCATATATGAAGACTATGACGAACATGTCCAAGTACTGCTTGAACACGCGGTTCATCAAGTCCTTGAAAGTTGCTGGGGCATTGGTAAGACCAAATGACATGACTAAGAATTCAAAGTGACCATAACGAGTATGGAAAGCTATTTTTGGAATGTCACTTTCTCTAACTCAGAGTTGATGATAGCCGAATCTGAAGTCTATCTTAAAGAAATAGCTGGCACCCTGAAGTTGGTCAAAAAAGTCATCGATTCTGGGAAGAGCATACTTGTTCTTGACCGTGACCTTATTGAGTTGACGATAATCAATGCACATTCAGAGAAAACCGTCTTTCTTGCACACGAATAAGACTAGTGCACCCCACGGGGAAATACTGGGTCTGATGAATCCCTTATCTAAGAGATCCTTCAACTATTCTTTTAGTTATCTGAGTTTTGCTGGTGCCATACTGTATGGCAGAATAGAGATAGGCTGAGTATCTGGAAAAAGATCAATGCCGAAGTCTATTTCCCTTTCGGGAGGAATTCCTTAAAGATCTTCGTGAAAGACATCTAAATATTCATTCACTACTGGGACTGATTCAAGGTTAGGAGTTTCGAAACTAGTATCCTTAACTCGAACAAAATGATAGACCATCCTTTAGATATCATTTTCCTTGTCCGAAGGTAGGAATTAAGCTGACCCCTGAAAGCGGATACACTACCCTTCCACTCAAGGACGGGTTCATTTGGAAACTGAAAGTGGACTTTTCAATTTCTGCAGTTGAATATGGCATAGCAGGAATGAAGCCAATCCATGCCGAGAATGATATCAAAATCAGTCATCTCTAATTCGACTAAGTCTGCTGAAGTGACTTTCTGAAATATCATAACCGGGCAGTTCCTGTATACCCGCTGGCTATGATGGTTTTGCCCACTGAGGTAGAGACTGAGAAGGGCTCTGCTAGAATTTTGGGACTGATTTCGAAATCAACTGCTATATTGGGAGTAACAAAAGACAAAGAAACTCCTGGATCTAGCAAAGCATAAATATGCACATGAAAGATCTGTAACATATCAGTAACTACATCAAGAGAATTTTCCTAATCTTGTCGGGTCTGAAGAGCATATAGTTTATTTAGGCATTGCCCGCTAGTAGCACTGGTGGTGGCACCCTGCTGATTCGGGCAATCGGACTAAGCTGAGGACTCTATTGAACCTTAGGCTCTGATACCAAGTTTGTAACACCTCAATTTGCTAAAGCGGAACGCTACACAGTGCTCATGACCCCGAAGGACCACAAGCTAACCCATGACTGATATTTGTACCTGTATACTATATAAAATACTGAATAATGCAGAAACATGCACTGAAAGACCATAAGGTTCAATATTGAACATAACATGGATGAGATAACATCTGTGGGATAATACAATACCTAAAATAAGACTGTAAACACTGAATTCTGAAACATAAGAGTCTATATCTAGTCTGAAAGCCTCTACGGTCTGAATAATCTGAATAAGGAGTTGATGGGACATGTTCCCAACTAACTCCAACTAATAACTAATCAATAAAATAGTGGAGAAATAATCATGTCCTTGAAGGATGAGGACTCACTTCTATTCTGACTGCTGAGACTGGAATCTACTGTTGATCTAGAACTCGTGTCTTTGAACCTATGGTGTAACATAAAAAGAAAACACCATAGTCCAAATGCGTCAGCACAATGGAATGTACTGAGTATACATGTGAGGTAGGCTAATGCAAGGGTTAACATGCATGAATAATTCTAGCTGACTGTCTAACATGAATGCGAGAATGCATACATAAATACGTAACTGTAACTGACACTGTGATATCGTGATTACTGAATCTGAATACTGATGACATGACATACTAAAACTGATATAACTGATAGCATAAATAGTTGTATCTGAATGTAACTGATAACATAGGTGACTGTATCTGACAGTCTTAAATCTGATGGAACTATCTGAGTTCCTTGATGTATCTGAGTCGACTGTATCTACCAGTCTTGAATCTGAAGAACTATATGAGTTTTTTTACTGAGACTGGTACTGAAACTATGCGAGGTAGTATTTAACCGACATGCTCCTGATACACCATTATGGCTGAGTTAGGGTCCAATCTATAACCCCAATTGGAAGGGTGTCAATACCGCGCCACTGGAAAAGACAAGCTATGGGTGACCCTTATCTGATAGTGTCCCCAAAATAGAATGGTGGGGCCCTTATATGATAGTGCTTATCCACCTCATCAACCCTCATCGGACAGTGTTGATGTCTCAACCTATGCTGGCTATATAGTTCTGGAATGCAAGGATGACTTCTAAGGATCACACCCTCATTTGATAGTGTGTGTCCCCATCCTTAGGTTCACTCGGTGCTAATTTCTACTCCCATCTGAATGGACACTGAACATGATTTACTGAACTGAACATGAGCTGAGTTACTAAGTTCCGTTGACTGACGGAATACTACTGATATCTGATAACTGACCGAGTCATGAGATCATGGAGATTTTTTCTGAGTCATAAGACTATCTGAAGTCTAAGGATTCATAGCTTGACTGAGAGTATCGTGAAAACATGACATGGCTCTAGGTACACAGCTAATAATTTGGGTACGAGTACCCCCCAGGACTCGATGGAAGGAAACTGACAAAGCATGACTTACTTGAATACATAATAATCATCATAATACATTTACTGAAGCATTTCATCAAACATGTGATAGGCATAAGCTTGTACGTACATGGGGATTTTATGTATCATGCTAATTAGACACTTTCCCTTCATCTAGGCATTCAACCAAACACATAGTAGGCGTAGAATATGTAAACAACATCATACAACAATTAACTGTCGCGATTCAATTCCAATTTAATTATTCCAGTGTTTAGTTCTAGAGTTACATGAATCTATACCGATACAAATCAACCCATATGGAATTTCACACTCATTCATGGAATACAATTCAATTACTCATTATAAACATGAACAAAAGCATCCCAATCATAAAATTCATAAGAAAATCCATAACTTGAATTTAGAAAAGGGATTCTTGGGCTTCATGGATGAAAGGAGTCCATAAATGAACACAATGCAAACCTTAGTTCGTGATTTCGTGAAGATTGATGGTGAACCCTTCTTAAAATTGGATCTTCTATGAAAACCCAAGCTTGTTCTTGAGAGAACAGAGTGTATTTTGGGTGAAAAGTGTCTGAATCACGTGTTAAAGGGCTTAAATGGGGGTGGGAAATTGACCTTTTTAACCTTGGATGTGTCTTGTAATTTCAGGAAAAATAACTTTCCCGAATTGAATCCCTGGCACGATGCGGCGCTATCACGCTGTGTCACTGAAATTTGACAATTTGTAAATTGAGGGATGGCGCAACGCTAGGCCATCGTGTTTCCCCTTCCTTCGTGACCTGGAGCTTTGGCGCGACGTAGGGGAAATCGCGCTGAGACACTGGAAAAAGGACAATTCTGAATTTGAGTACTGGTGCGACACGTCATAATCACGGACACCTACTGTAAATTTCCAAATGCTATTTCCTCTTGTGGCGCGGCGTGCCACTGACTAATTTGGCACTGTTTTATGACGGAAACTTGAAATAGTCATAACTTCTTACCCGGTTATCGGATTTAAGCGAATCATATATCGATTGAAAGCTTATTGAATTTTCCACATGAAAAAAGGTCAAAAACTTGAAAATTCCTCATGGAATAATTATCCTTCACTTTAGAAGCTAATACTAGGTATTCTTGGGATGAAATTTGCTAGAAATCTTTGGGGTATTACAAAGACCTACTATATTAACCAATTATTTGACTCTATAATTCAACTTACAATCTAGATTTAGTCATACACCTTTATACCTTTTACTTCCTAACCCTTAGCTTAACTTGACCCTAGGCTCTTAAGTTACGTCGCCACCTCTTTATACCATAATCAATCCTCATCACTAACCTTAATCTTGATTATTTTATTTTCCAACCGCACATAATACCAAGTTCACCTTTTTTATGGTAATTAAGCTAAATAACTAGATTATGAACTCACACAGTCTCATTGTCATCTATATTCACATAGTTCATATTACAATCCATCATAGAGTCATACAAACACAAAAAATCCATCAAGAATTTATACATTGACTTTTCAATACATAATTAGATCCTTATTACATTAAATTCATATTTTATCCATCCAAACTCCATGCTTGTGGGCTAAGCATGATTTCTCCCTTCAAATCTACATTATAGATACGATTACTAACCACGGTCTACTACTCATAAATCATAACCTATCTGGGGATCAAGATGTTGTAATAAATAAGTTATACCATGGATGATCTTTCTTTTTCTTCACGTTTGTGAAGGCTAATCATCTAATAAATGACGATTATAAGAGTAATTAATAAACTACTCTTTAAAAAAAATACTTGGGGAATTTAATCCCACTAATTCTACCCTTATTTACGGTCTATAAAATTTACCCAATGGTCAATTGGTCATCAAATAGTTCTTTCAATTTCAATCCAACATTTAGAATAAAGGTTCTTCCTTTATTGAATTCGAGGTCCCCAACTATCAATATTCATCTTTTAAAAACATTATTTCATGTTAGGGATTGTTCTAAACAATTTAGAAATGATTCTACCTTATATTAAACCCAACCACCAGTCTTTTCCAAGAAAATCATAAACTTAGATTCAAATCCCCAAGAATTTTACCATTAAAGGTTGTTCTAATGATTTTAGCATGTTAAAGAATTGAAAAATAAAGAAGATGATGGAAGAAACTTACCTCAACGAAGAATTTCCACCCAGACCAAGAGAAAATCACTCTTATAGGGCTTAGGAATGAAAATTTAGGGTTTGGGAGCTGAAACCCATCAAAAATGAGTTATAAACTGTTGTTTGTGCCACTATATCACCCCAGCCCGCTACGACACCCTCAACTTTTTCAGCTCGGATAGTCTTCAGTAAAATAGTCATAATGTGTTACTCAGAAATTGGATTAATAAACGATTGGTTGTGTTGGAAAGAAGACTCAGAGATCTTTAATTTTGTGGGTATTAGGCCCCCTATATCTTTAAATTTTGGGGTAATTCTCATTTGAAGTTGACTCTATTTTAAACTTAGCCGAAACTAAATCGATAAGGATACTTTCAACTTAACTTTGTGCTAGGAGTATTGTATGACCTTAGTACATATCAAATGCAATACCATGATAAAAAATTAATCCTAACACATGTGACATATGAGATTTGTATATCCTTATTACAGATATTTTTTATAACAATGAAATTGATTATTATAACTCATAAGGGTAATTTTGATACCAAAATGAGTAAGGATAAAAATGATCTATTTTTTATAGTTCAGGATTTTTTTGCCCCGTCATTAAATAATATCTACTTAGTTTATCGGTATAAACCTCTGCAAATTGCTTACACTTTGAAGGACCACATCAGTTTCTATATTTTACGGGTTGAATGAGTTTGATGAAATCTCAAGTTTCTCGATGTGAAAAAATGAACGTTCAAAATTAAAAAAGCTTTTGCCTTAAGTACATCCTTAAATTCATCAAAATTTTCAATGTTGTGATAGTTTTAAATTTATTGATTGATGATTGACAGTGTACTTCACTAGAGAAAAAAATCTTTTGAATTCATATTATTTATTAATTTAAGCATGTGCTTCACAAACTGTGCAGGATGGAGTAATTATAAAATCTAAGGGAAAAACATATTGTATTAAACAATTTGTTATCAAAGTAAATGCATGCAGATACTCAGAAATGACACATAGGAGTTTGTTTCTACTTATACCAATAGTGGTGTCAACACTTTTCCATCCTTCAATCTCTTCGACTTCTTCCTTAATTCTCACAACAAAAGTTTTCACAAATTTTATCTTACACAAAGACAACTTAATCTATTTTTGTGTTGAAATATATGCAAATCTAAGGGGAACCTCCTTAAACTTGTCACATTATTTTATTACATGTGTTTCAAGAAGAAGAAATAATTTCTATGAGGTATCCCACCTTGAGATACCTAAGTCTATCAGTTTCAAGAACTTAAGTTAATGAAAGGTGATAATTCAAAGGCACCACTTTTTGGATTTAATTAAATTTCATAATTGGAGATACTCCATGCTTGGCAGTCCCGCAATGAAGCACGTCACACGTTTTATTAGAATACATCTTAGAACCAGCTTCTTTAAATTTAAAGGCAAGTGTAACCCAGATAGGACTAGGAGATACTCAAAGGGAAGATGAAGTGCTTGAAGTTGGATAAGACTCTCCAATTCAGAGAAGACTTGTGAATTATGGCCTTAAATTAAAGATATGTCAAATGGATCAAAATATTCTTTAATTTTGCTATCTTAAACATGCCAGGTAAAAATTTGAATTAAAGAATTGCTACAAAGGATATGTTTATACTTTTTTAAATGAACTAAAATGAAAAGTAGATCAAACCAATTGAAATGGAAGAAGTAATATCGAGTCTTTTAGGAATAGGGGTTAAAGATTCTAAAATTTCCTATATATTCAAGATAAGATCCATAATTATAAAACATAACTGAAGAAATTTGTTTAATAAACATAGCAACTGGTTTGTTTCAAAACTTATACAAAATATCACACATTGAATATGCCCCACTATTTCATGTATAAATGTTGTATAAAGTCTGTATGAAATATGTATATTAATATATAAATTTGGTATAAGTGAGGTTTCTAAAAAATACATGTAAACTTTGTGTATGGATACATAATTATGATAGATTACAAGTAAATTGCATGAATTACATAAGGATCCATATATAAACATAGTATCGATTTACATAGGCTCGATGGTCCAATCTCATAATGAGAATGTATGTATGTCTGACACATCAGGTGTTGGCCACCGCAAAATTTTGAGTTTTGAACTCCCTGTACTGACTAGGACTTACCCTACGAGTCGTAGTGTATCATTGCAGGTCATAGGACTCCAATCGTAGGTTGTCCAATAAAGGTAGCCTAAGTTACTATACTGATTACGAGTGGCTCTTAACGAGTCCTAAAGACTCTAAATGAGTCATATGGTCCCATCCATATCTAAACCAGTGTGTACCCCAAGTATTTCTGTCTTGACTACGACATGGACCCTCCGTTCCATAAGGTCACTTGACAAGTCATATGGTCGAAATCGTAAGGTCACCAGAGAAGGGTTCGTCAGCTACTGTCTTGATAATGACTCATAGTGACGAGCTGTAATGTGTCCTTGCAAGTTGTATAGTGACTTGTAGTCACTAGCGATAAATTTTCAGCTTTTAAATTAAGGACACTTTGGACATTTCCCTTTTACCCAAATCGTGACCCACGACTTAAAATCCTTTTAGGGTGTCATTAACACTCCAAAATAAATTGAAATAACTTCTCAATCTCTTCTAAATTCTCCCAAAAAAGATACTTAAGGTTTCTAAGAATTTAATTCAGAGCCCCCAAGGGCAAATTCTCTCCATAACTCTTGATATTTTAGGCAGGTTACTCTTCCCTAATTATTACTTTGTGAAAACATGTGTTTTAAATAGTTCTCCGGGTGGTTTTGATATTGGTTTTGAAATATGGGTTCAGGGTATTGAATGATTGTTGTTTATGTGATATTTCATGTTTACAAATGCATTTTTTATGTTTTAAATGGTGGTTTGGAAATTAATTTGATGCATGGGTATGGTGAATAAACTAGTGGATTGTGATTTCCCTAAATTTTATGAATATTGACAATTGAATTGGTAATAACCCCAACCCAAATTTTGGGAAAGTAGTTTTAGAGTATGAGAAAATTGCATGGAACTACTTTCAAAATAATTGCATAATGTAAAAAGGTTATTGAAACATGACGGTTAAATTAATAAACAAAGGGAGTTGTTCTCCCGATTTAATGAAATTCAAATGGCATGTTGATGTTACCTTGCAAGTGTACTTGGTATGACGATACCAACAGTGTATACTTGAATATGTATAATGGTTCAATTAATGGAAAGGTGCGCTAAATATTTTAATGGGGCTTAAAAGAGGGTTGTGGAGCTTGGTCATGAAAGTGGCAGTACTGAGGGATAAAAATAGAAAACTGACTTTTCCGATGCAGGGCCAACGCGGGGGTCTAAATGGCGTGGAGTTAGAGTCTCCTTGCTTAAAACTGGGTGGATCAAGTCCACCAGATTATATGATTAGGAGGTTCTAGTCCCCATAATACATCACATAATTGGGTGCTTAAGTCACCTTAGTATATGGTTGGAAGGTTCAAGTTCCCCGTGCATTTATATAAGAGTTTTCTCTGATTCGTATGGCTACACGCACTGGGGACCAACTAGGGTATGATAGTTGGGGCCTATATCACCCGTGGATACTGATATATGATGGTTAAGCTACACAATCCAGGCTAAAGTTTTAAAGTGCATGTTAAGACTTATTCCTTATCCCAACATTTTATATAAGTATATATATATATGCACACATGTATGTGAACATGTACATTAAGTTGAACTAGATTTTGAATTGTTACTTTATCCTTATCCCTGAGTTATATGTTAGTACTCAACCCACTAACCATTTCCGAATGTTGTATCCCCATGCGATACAGGGTCCAAAGGCAACTCTATTTTTTCTGTGCAGTGTTAGGTAGATTGGCTCGGTTCGTCGATTGTTTGTAGTGAAGTTGTGAGCTTCCATTCTTCAGAAGACTTGATCATTCCATTGGTTTCCTTTCATAAACTAAAAATTAAAGAGTTCACATTAACATTTTCTTTTTCATTATCATTGTCAGGGTTAGGGATATGTCCCGACTTAGATTGTTTTTGGTTTAGTACAGGCTTTGAGGATACTACTGTGGATTGGGCATTGGTGTTTACATTCTTAGTTTTCTTTGACCTTAATACTTTCCTATCTTGTTATATGTTTGGAATTCATCTGCTTCTAGGGGTTATGTTCTGTGTTGACCAGGCTAAGGAGGGTAGTCTTCGGTACTCGGTGGACTTAGGATGCCCATCACTGCTAGGCCCTGGTTTGGGTCATGACAAAGATGGTATTAGAGACTAGGTTTAGAGTCATTGGGCATCCACAAAGTCGTGTCAATTAAAGTCTTTTTTATAGGTATGTAGGGCACCCACTGATAAGGGAGAGGCTACGAGACATTTAGAAATATTTTTCTTTCTTGTTGTTCTATTTTAGGATATAGAGTCTAAGGTCTTGAATTCTATCTAATCCCCATTTTTTTGCATTGAAGATCATGCCTCTAAGAAGATCTGATGCGCATGGAAACTCTTTTATCTGGTCTGGGGATAATATCGATGGAGCTCATTTAACTTATAAAGTTCAGACCTGATCTAGGGCTCCAACTCCTGATTATTCTCATGGAATTCCACTGGTCCCTACCAGTCCTCCTCGGGCCCCTTGGGTTGATGATGATCATGCCCCACTGGCCCAAGAAGACATTTCTAATGCTGAGTTTTGCTGATCTAGCCATCTGTTGACCCATTTGGTGATATCTCAATCACGTCAGTCGGGTCCAGCTGATACTATTATGATTTATTCTGAGGTTACTCGAGTCAGGAAGTTTATGAGGCTCAATCCTTTGACCTTAAATGGTTCTAAGGTTGAGGAAGATCCTTAAGGATTCATAGATGAAATAGAGAAGATCTTCTGAGTTATGTATGATTTTGACTCTAAGGGTGTGGAATTTTCTGCATATCAGTTGAAGGATGTGGCAATTCAGTTGTATGAGAAGTGGTATCAGCCGAGAGGTTATGATACTGAGGTATCCTTGTGGGATGATTTCTCTGGTGCCTTCCTTGACCTTTTTTTTCCTCAGAAGTTTGAGGGAAGTAAAGGCCAAGGATTTTGTGAATTTGAGGTAAGGTAGGATAACTGTGAAAGAGTATGTCTAAAAGTTTTAATAGTTGTCCCATTATTCCCCTAAGTTAGTACCTTTCATGAGAGGTAGAATGAGGAAATTTGCTTCTGGGTTGTCCCGCAATCTAATTTT
The DNA here is from genome assembly GCA_030864215.1 of Capsicum pubescens. NCBI lineage: Eukaryota > Viridiplantae > Streptophyta > Magnoliopsida > Solanales > Solanaceae > Capsicum > Capsicum pubescens. The sequence continues at coordinate 146,141,600 of CM061546.1, read as the reverse complement.
GGAGAGCAAGGTCACCTTGTTGAACAAAGATATGGATATCTCTCGACTTGTGGTGTATATACAACAGGTCGAGGAGGAAAAAAAGAAGCAGGTAGAAATTAGGAAGAGGTAAAGTAAGAAGTTTTGATATTCGAATCAGGGTGGAGGTCAGCAGCAGTGTGGTAGAGATACTGGAAAATGATCTAAGAAGAAGAAGGTCAATTCTAGTTCTAGGTTAGTGGAGCTGAGTCAGCCCCATTTTATCCCCCTTGTTGATTTTGTGGGTAGGTGGACTATGGATTTTGTGAGGAGGGGAGGAATAAGTGCTTTAAGTGTGGTCAGTAGGTCCACGTACAGTGGGATTTTCCATCAGTCAGGGTTGCTACCGGGGCTAATAAGGTTTCAGTTGCCATGTCTTTAGTACCTGCACTAAAGGGTACTACTTTTGGCTCTGGCACTGGTCTAAATTTCCTTAATGATCTTGCCACTCACCAGTAATTTGAGGCATCTCCATATGTTGTCACTGGTGTGTTACAACATTTTTCCTGTGATGTGTATTGTCTGCTTGATTCGGGGTCTACCCTTTTTTATGTGACCCCTTATGCAGCTATTCAGTTTGGTTTTGGTTTCGAGTGTATTTTGGATCCCTTTTTTATGTCTACTCCTGTGGGTGACTCTATTGTGGCTAGAAAAGTCTATAGGGGTTGTGTGATATTTATCCGTGGTAGGAAGACGTTAGTGGATTTGATAGAGTTGGCCATGTTAGACTTTGATGTGATTTAGGAGATGGATTGGTTGCACTCGTGCTATGAATCTCTTAACTGTAGGACCCAAAGGGTCAGTTTCTAATTCCCAAATAAGCTGATGATTGAGTGGAAAGGTAGTTTCCTAGTGCCTAAGGGGAGATTCATTTCGTATCTAAGATCCTGGAGGTTGATCTCCAAGGGGTGTCTATACTATTTAGTCCATGTTAAAGATTTTAGTTTTAAGGGTTTTGTGGTTTATTGTGATGCACCCCATGTGGGACTAGGTTATATTTTGATGTAGCATAGCAAGGTGGTTACATATGTTTCTAGAAAGTTGAAGATGTATGAGAAGAATTACCCGACTTACGACTTAGAATTATTGGCTATGGTCTTTACCTTGAAGATATGGTGCCACGACTTGTATGGAGTTTATGCTGATATCTATTTTGATCATAAGAGTTTATAATATGTGTTTACCCAGAAGGAGTTAAATCTCAGGCAAAAGAGATGGCTTGAGTTGCTCAAGGACTATGACATGAGTCTTCATTATCATCCAGGTAAAGCTAACATGGTTGTTGATGCTCTTAGCAGGTTATCTATGGGGAAGCTTATCTCATGTGGATGAGAAGAAGCGAGAGTTGGTAAAGGATATTCACATGTTGGCTAATCTTAGGGTTCATCTCTTAAACTCTAAGGATGGAAATGTGATGGTGCGATAGGTGGTGAAGTCATCTATTGGTGTTGATATAAAAGAGAAGCAGGTTTTGGATCCGATCTTGATGTGGATTAAGGATGATGTAGGCCAATAGAAAGTGAAGGTCTTTGAGATTGGTGGCGATGGTATCTTGAGATACCAAGGTAGGTTGTGTGTCCCCATATTGATGGATTATGTGAGAGAATCTTCGTTACGGCTCATGAGTTGAGGTACACTGTTCATCCTGGATCGACGAAGATGTACCATGATTTGAAAGAGATTTATTGGTGAAATAACATGAAGCGGGATGTGGTTTGTCAACAAGTGAAGGTGGATCACTTGAGACCTGGTGGGTTGTCTCAAGAGATTGAGTTTCCCGAATGAACGTAGGAAGTGATTAATATGGACTTTGTTACTAAGTCTTCTGCGGTCCCGCTATCAGTTTGATTCAATTTTTGTCATCATTGATAGGATGACTAAGTCTGTTCATTTCTTACCTATGAGGACAAATTATTCTGCTGAAGATTATGCATGGTTATTTATTTAGGAAATTGTCAAGTTGCATAGTGTGCCTATTTCTATTATATCTAATTAGGGTACTCAGTTCTCATATTTTTGGTGTTCTTTTTAGAGAGGTTTGGGAACTAAGGTGAACCTTAGCACCATTTTCCACCCCAGATGGATGGGAAAGTAGAGAAGATTAATCAGACTTTGAAGGATATATTAAGGTCTTATGTGCTTCACTTTGGTGGTAGTTGGATTGATCATTTACCTCTCATAGAGTTTGCATATAATAATAGTTATCACACAAGCATTGGGATGGATTCGTTTGAGGCTTTGCATGGTAGGAGATGTCGTTCTCTTATTGAGTGGTTTAAGGTTAGCGAGGCTAGGTTGTTCGGTCCTAATTTGGTTCATCGGGCTATATAGAAGGTGAAGGTGATTGAGATAGGCATAAGACCACCCAAAGTCGCCAAAAGTCCTATATGGATAAGAGCCTAAGGGAATTAGAATTTAAAGTTGGTGATTGGGTGTTCTTAAAGGTGTCTCCTATAAAGGGGGTGATGTGGTTTGGAAAAAAGGAGAATCTTAGTCCCCGTTATGTGGGCCCTTATTTGATTTTGCAAAGAGTGGGTAATGTGTCTTATGAGTTAGACTTGTCTCCCTGTTTAGGTTTTGTTCACCCGATTTTTCATGTTTTGATGTTGAGGAAGTGTGTGGCTGATCCTTCCTTGGTGCTTTCGTTGGAAAGTGTTGGTGTTTCGAACAATTTGTCGTATGAGGAGGTCTCGATTGAGATCTTGGATCGGCAAGTCCGTCGGTTGCGGACAAAGGTTGTAGCATCGGTGAAGATTCTATGGAGGAACCAAAAGTTTGAAGAAGTTACTTAGGAAGCTGAAGAGGACATGAAGTGCAAATACTAATTCGTGTTCCACATTCCTGATAATCGTGCTTAAGGTATGTGTTAATCTTAGCATCTTTGTTTTCTGTCTTTGTTAAAGGTAGGTGTACGTGTATTTCTATGTTAAACCATACTAATAGATGCCTTGACCCATCATTCGAGGATGAATGATCCTAAGGGGGGATAAGACACCCCAGGTGTTGGCCACCGTAAAATTTTGAGTTTTGAACTCACTGTCCTGACTACGAATCACCCTATGAGTCATAGTGTGTCATTACGGGTCATAAGACCTCAATCGTAGGGTGTCCATTAAAGGTAGCACAAGTTACTGTCCTGATTGCGAGTACCTCTTAACGAGTTGTAAAGACTTTAAACGAGTTGTAAGGATGCCCCAAGTATTTTTGTCTTGACTATGAATTGGACCCTACGAGTCGTAAGGTCATATGATGAGTTGTATAGTGTGAATCGTAGGGTCACCAGATAAGGGTCCTTCAGCTACTGTCTTGACTACGACTCATGGTGACAAGCCGTAATGCGTCCTTGCGAGTCATATAATGAATCGTAGTCACTGATGATAATTTTTCAGCTTTAAATCAAGGGCACTTTGGATATTTTCCTACGATTTAAAACCCCTTTAGGTGTCACTAACACTCCAAAATAAATAGAAATAACTTCTCAATCTCTCTCAAATTCTCTCAAGCAAGATACTTAGGGTTTTCAAGAAGTTGATCAATCAAAGCTCCTAAGGGAAAATTCTCTTCATAACTCCTGATATTTTAGGCATGTTACTCTTTCCTAACTATTACATTGTGAAAACATGTGTTTTAAATAGTTCTCTATGTGGTTTTGATGTTGGTTTTGAAACATGGGTTGAGGGTTTTGAATGATTGTTGTTTATGTAATGTTTCATGTTTACATATGCATTTTTTATGTTTTTAAATGGTGATTTTGGAATCAATTTGATGCATGGGTGTGGTGAATAAACTAGAGGATTGTGATTTCCCTAAATTTTGTGAATATCAATTGAATTGGTAATAACCCCAACCCAAATTTTGTGAAAGTGGTTTTGGAGTACGAGAAAAATTGCATGGAACTACTTTTGGAACAATTGCATGATGTAAAGAGGTTATTGAAACATGACGGTTGTATTAATGAACAAAGGGAGTTGTTCTACCGAGTTAATGGAATTCAAATGGCATGTTGATGTTACCTTGCAAGTGTAGTTGGTATAGCGATACCAACAGTGTATGCTTGAATGTGTACTATGGCTCAATAAATGAGAATATGTGCTAAATGTTTTAATGGGGCTTAAAAGAGGGTTGTGTAACTGGGCCATGAAAGTGGTGATCCTGATGGATCAAAATAGAAAACCGTGTTTGCCAACGCGCGGGTCTAAATGGCCTGGGGTTTGAGTTCCCTTGCTTGTGATCAGGTGGTGCGAGTCCATCGTATTATATAATTGGGAGGTTCAAGTCCCCAATAATACATTACATGATTGGGTGCTTAAGTCACCTTAGTATATGGTTAGGAGGCTCGATTCCCCCGTGTATTTATATAAGATTTTTCTCTAATTCGTGCGGCTACATGCACTGGAGCCCGACCATAAGGTGAGAGATAGGGCCCATATAGCCTGTGGGTACTGATATATGACGGTTAAGCTACACAATTCAGGCTAAATTTTAAAGTGCATGCTAAGTCTTATTCCCTATCCCAGCATTTTATATATTAAGTCTTGCTTGAGCATTGCCAGGAATTTGCTGAATTATGCATCATCCGCCTTCTTCTTCAATCGTTGAGAAAAGGGAGGTGGTTTTCTTAGTATAGTTTTCAACATCACTTCCTCTTCCTTCTCTCTTTCCTTCTCTAAAGCATTAACAGAACTATCCAGCTTCTCAGACTCCACTAGATTGCTTTCTTTGGATTTATCAACAACTACCTCACCATTTACAGATTTTCCCACAGAAGGGCCAGGTAATATCTTACCACTCCTAGTGGTAATCGCCATACATGAGCCATCATTCCGCAAATTCTGAACCGTATTGCTTGGTAACATTCCGCTCTTTCTCTGGTTAAATGCAGTGGAAAATTGGCTCATCTGCTGCTCCATCTGTTTGATGGCAGTGGAGTGTGAGTGTACGAACTGACTGATGGATGTCAGATCGGTCTTTATAGTGGTTACACCAGAGTTGGTGGCCTCAACTCCCTTCAACAATTTGTCCATCATGTCCTCCATGGACATCTTTCCAGAGCTAGTTGTAGCAGCTTCCCGATTTCCAGGAGGAACATATAAACCACTTCTGTCATTATTGCTTCTCCAGTTTCCTTGCTCACTGTCTTTGTAACCAGGCTTGTCATAAACGTTCCGACCTTGATTCCCTTGGCTATTACCTCGAAAACCCCCTGATTATTAAAATAATTTGCCTCTTGTTCATGCTCTACATCCCCTCGGCCTTGAGACTTTACATCTTTCACATTCTCAGTCTTTCCTGACAATAAGTGCATGGTGAGCAAGTTCATTTGAGTCTTTAGATGGGCCATGTCTTGATCCCGCTCCTCATCTCTCCTGCGTTGTTCAGTAGACATACCAACAGAAACAGTGGGTCTTGCTACCACAGACTCCCTGGTATGCCAAGCCCGACTCTGTTTGGTCATCCTATTTAGCATATCTGAGGCATCTTAAAAAGACAGATCAACAAACGAACCACCAGAAGCATTATCAACAATCGATTTTGTTACAGAGTTGAGAGCTCTGTATAAAGCATTCATCAAGTGTAGGTCTGTTATATTGTGGTTCGGACACTGTGTTAGCTTCTTCTTGAATCTCTCCCAAGTCTCATGCAAAGCTTCAGTAGGAAGCTGTCTAAAATCGTTGATTTCGTCCCTCAACTGTGCCCTCCTGGAGGGTGGAAAAACCGTTCTAGGAACGCATCTTACAATTGCCTCCACTGGGTGATGGAATCGGGCGTAAGCTCATTCAGCCATAATGTTGCCTCTCCAGACAGAGACAACGGGAACAACCTCAACCGAATAGCGTTTGGGCCCACTCCTAGGTTACCAAAAGATTTGCAAATAGTGACAAAATTCACCAGATGCAGGTTCGGATCATCCCCAGGAAGGCCACCAAACAACCCTTTCAGATTGAGGAGTTGGATCATAGTACTCGTAATGTTGAACTTGGCTCCAGGTGCCAACGGTAGAGGAATAATTTCACCCGTTGCACCTACCCTGTCCATGCCATCATCATCATAATTCAGATCATACTGGACCGGCTGGTACTCTTGTTTTCTTTGGAACGGACGGTTCCGATTAACATTACGTGGCATTTGTGCAGCTATCTACTCTGCACGCCTTGGGTTACCAGGGTTCAATAACTCTTCATCCCCCAGATCTTCGTCCTCAGGGTTTGGATGTCTTGCATGTTGCCCGATATTTTGCACATTCACCTGAGATCTAGCTAAGGCTGCCAGTCGGTCAGCCTCTTGCTGTTCTGCCATTCTTCCTATTCGTTGCGGTTTCGGATTTAGTGGTAATAATATTTCTCCGAAACTTCTGGTGCTTGGTATACACTCTAAAATCCTGCAAATAAACAAAAACAACAAATAAACGTAAATCTAGGAAATTTAACAGTCAATTAGCGCCTACAAACTTCAGCTTACAACCGTATTCCCCGGTAACGGCGCCATTTTTTATAACGCTCAAATTACACTCTTGAATGGGTGTAAGCGATCGTTGTCAATATAAAACCCAACTAGGTTGGGGTCGAATCCCACAGGGAATATGGTGTGAACTCAAGTTGTTTGCGATTTAATCCACTGATAGTTTAATATTTCCTGAAATTGAGGGTTTAGGTTTAACAAGTTGTTGTTTGTCACTTTACTTTCGGTGTTTGTAAATCAAGAGTTTATGAAATAACCAGAATTATGTTCACTAGGGCTTCCGGTACATGACAAATGCTAAAAGTGGTTCAAGATTCTCACGGTGGGTAGGATAACAAGCTATCGTTATCGATGTTATGCTTAAATGTCTCTCGACCTACTTAAGCGTTTAATTTTCTAATCCTCTCGGACTTAGGGAATTTCTATTTATTGCCCAGATTTTACCTCAGGTTAACCAACCTTGTTACAACATTGATTATTAAAAGAAGTATTTCCGAGTCCCTGTTGATAATTCACTTCCTACCATATTTGATTTCTTTCTCAAGCAAATCAAAGCAAGTGTGTCTACTGTTTGCAACCAACAGACGTTAATTAAAACTTTAGAATCATCAAAAAATCCTACCACCTTTTGAATCTTGAATACTTAGCACCTCATCAAGACCTAACCCTAGATCCCATAAATCAGGTTAATGGAGTTTAGTCACTCATGATGTAATGAACTAAACACATAATTGAATTCATGATTTGAAAGATAAACTTACAGAGATAAATAATAACTAGTGAATCGCAGATTAGATCACAAAGGAAAAATCCCAAAATACTGATAATAATCTCTCAAAATAGTTATGTTGTTAAAGTCAAGAAATAAAGAGAGAAAATATCAAAATATGTTGTCCAAAACTCAAGGTGTCGACCTTGTGCGGAATAACAATAATAATAATAATGTCTAGAAAACCCTAAAACAAAGTTTTAAATAGTTTACCCTAAATAAGGAAATAAATTAATAAAATTCAGAAATCCTTCGAATTACACGACGGCATTTGTGATAGCTTATCAGGAAGCTGACGACTTATCACAAATGTCGTCAGCTTCTTCTTCAGTTTTGGCTCTTCCTGCTTAAGGCTGACGACAAACTTGATAACCTATCAGTTACGTGATGGACTATCACAAAATATCGTCAAGGCTTTGTTTCAGTTCTCCTTAGCTGCCTTAGGCTGACAACATTCTTATAACTTATCAGACCCTTGAGGGCTTATCAAAAAATATCATCACAACTTCCACTTTAGGCCAATTCTCTATCTACTGATAACGACCAACCTGATAGCTTATCACAGGGCTGACGACTTATCACAAATATCGTCAGCCACACTTGTCTTCGGATTTCTTCAAATTTCAACTTTTTTGCTTCATTTCATTTTGGTTCTCTATCATATCATCTTAAACTGCAAAATCAAACATAAACTAATCAAAAATAACTAAAGTTGCTCAAGACCTTGCAATTATTTAGAGTTAAAAGCCTCAAATGTGTTAGCATATGCTCACACATCAATACCCTCAACTTAAAACAATTATTTGTCCTCATGCATCTAAAACATAACTAAGAGAATACAAAGTACAATTTGACAGCTAACTACTCATATTAGTTCAGAATAATTTCACCATCTCCAAGGTCAGTCAATTTAAAACTCACTGTTGATGTTTTGAAAAACAACCATGCAACTCACAAGAATCAAGATACGGCAAAAATTCGGCAATAAAAATCATGCCATACCAAGATCACACTATCTGAACAAGTTAGTGACTTAGAAACATACCTAATGTGCCCTCACAACAAAGAAACCCTTTTTTCACTCATATCAGAATTCACATACATTAACATAGGGATAATCATAAGTCTCACTCTCAGAATGAAGTTCCAAACAATGCATGTCAAATGTCATAGGCTTGCCCTTATAGTCAGTACCCAAATCTTCAGGTAGTTCAGTTAGGATCACTTTAGGGCTTTTCTTAGGCTTGTAATGTAGGCTAGGGGCTGGTATGATATTCATGGATATTTTAGAGTGACTATGCCTCCTTGACACTACACTAAACTCTTAGGGTTTCACTTCTCAACCTTTTTTTATTCCTCTTCTTTTATTGATCACACATGCTCAAGATGGATGCGGTCTTTTCAATCATCATATTATCTTTTTATCATCTTTAACACAGCTTTCTCTTTTCTTATTTCTTTTTTACCGCACCCAACTTTCTATTATTTTCTCTTATTTTACCTCTCTTTATGCTCATTTTACATCACGCACCCCTATGATAGCCACCCTCAACTTAGGATATTTGCCTAAGTCAAGGTGCACAGTGTCCAAGGAGAACCAGGGCCAAAACAGGTTCATTATGAGGTAAACGGAAAGGTGAGAGGTTTCACAGAAAGAAACAGGCATATTGGCTCAAATCAGGGATCAAGGGATATTATTCACATTGGGAAGGTCATTTAGGATGAAAGTGGGTTACAATAAAAAATGGCCTATGATCCTTTCCTAACCCCTATCCTACAACCTAGGCAGGACTAACAGGGCAAGTTCTAGATTTGGCACACAGCAGAGCTGAGTAAGACCTCACACACACATGGCACACAAGTACATCGCATATCACTACTTATCCGATTCATGTAATTTGTTCAGCAAAAATCATCAAGTCGCCAGACTAATGCCACAAAAAGATGCACCGCAGTTACAGATAAATGCAATTCACACAGTTATAAGCTCAGATCAATGGAGAGGTGCTCAAAAGTCAAAAAAGAAGCTAACTGCCTCAAGTACTTGTATTACTCCTAATTATCTACAAAAAATTATTACAATAATATCCTACCCTACACCCTCAACTTAAAATTGAAATAAATCTAAACTAAGGGTTAGAGTATACCTGGAATGGATCAATCTCGGGGTTCATGGGTTTCTAACCCTGCTGTTGCATCATCTACAACCTTCTCTCCATCGGGAGCTTCTGTCCTTGCAGTGGTAGGGGGTCTTCTAGATGAGGCACCTGCAGCCCTGGCTTTCAAAGCCTCCTCCTATCTCTCATTGTCCGTTAGGGACTCCATTCTTGATTTATTCAACTCTTCTTTCTTATCCTTCTTTTTTGCCTTTTTTTTCACTCTTCTTTCTTCCTCACTATCAGTATCTTCTCTCTTATATTTGCCCTTTGGCTCCCTCTTCTTCTTTTTTTTCTTTGGTGAATCTCCAGTGAGGTCAAGCATTGGAATTTCTTTCTCAGATTCAAGCATAGCCGGATCTGTCGGCACCATAAATTGGTGTTGTTGCAATACCCCAACATCTGCTTTTACCTTGTTCAAGGCCACTCTGAATTTAGCAAGATCAGCCTCTGATATTTCTTTTACCCATGCATCAAATCGATTCTCCAAATCTGCAACCCATCCAGAAAAAGTCACAAAAGGATCAAGGACAGCCTTGATTCTCTTGTCTACTACAGCGGCAAACTGTTTGGCAAAAGCATGTAGCTGTGCCTCACACCAGTTGGCTGTTTGGTCACTTTTATGATATCGATCGGATGAAATACAAATCCTATTGATATTGTAGGAGCTTAGGGATTGAGTTCATTCTCAGGCACAGAACCTGCTTGTGCTGAAAAATTTGGTTACGCAGTCTCAGAATCTTGCACTTCCACATTAGGTGTTGAACCGGCATCTATAACTGGAGGGTCTGTTGCTAACTCTACACCTTTATCAAGTCTCAGTCCTGGATGATTTTCATCATATTGTATGGGATTGTGGGTCTTTCAAGTAGGAATGTCATCATCAACCCCTGCAATCTCTAGCATATTAGCAGCTCGGCACAACTCTGTGATAAGATAAGGGAAAGGATAAGCAGTGTCAGTTCTTGACATTCTAATCTTCATCTTATCAGCAATGATTTCTCTAAAATTAAGGGGAAGCTTCTGCACCATGCTTGCTACTAGGATAGCTCGGTCGTCACCCAGAATGTTGTCTCCATCAGTGGGCATCAGCCAGATACGCACTACACCCCACCAAAACTTTGCCTCTTGATTCAAAGAGGACTTATAGATTCTCTCATTTGGGTTGGTCACCCATGATGGTTCCCCTTCGACTATGATTTTGGCCAACCACGGACATTGATTTTCTCGATTCTTAATCCGAGCATAGACTGATGGTGAAGTAGCCTGAGGAGTAAAGTTGGTTCCATGCAAAAACCTGTTGATGGTTCTGATTGAGATATCAACCCTTATGCCTCTTACCTGAACTCTATCCAACGGGGGCTGGTCTACAACTCTTTCTCCTGACCTACACATATTTTCAAACTGAGCCTGGTAGTTTGCGTAAAACTCTCGGACCATTGCAGGGCAAAATGAGCTTCCCCCTTTTGTAGTCCATCCCAAGCCGTAATCTTGGAACTTCTATTCCACTTCAGGATACATACGCAGACCTTTGGTGATAATCCTTTTTTCTTCCTGAATTGGCCTTTTAGTCCATCTTCTATCAGTTCTGTGGAGCCAGCAGTGAAGATGCCCTCTGCCTTGGGAATTTGTGATCTAGCATTCTCTCGAACTTCAGGGTTCTTACATTTGATAAGTGTTTCCCAAATTGGAGACTCTTCGTCATCTTGTTGTTCAGTGGAAGGAGATTCAGATGTTATTCCCTCAAACTCAAGCTCCTCAAACCCTTTATGTTCTTCCTCTTCAGATTCAGCATATTCAGACTTATGCTGCTCATGTTCAGAATGTTTAGATGCCTCCGGCTTAGAAGCAGTTGTTGTTTCAGTGTCCTCACAAGCCTCCACCTTAACTGGTAGGGGTAGTAGAGGCTGGTTAGGTATTTGCTTCTTCTTTCGCTTCCTGAGCATAGGTTCTTCCTCTTCATAATCAGACTCCTCATCGATGAGTTTTCGGGGTACACTTTTCTGTTGTTCCTTCTTTGTAAGCATAGGTCTCTTTCCTTTGGGTGCCATTATAGGGTTCTTATAGCAATAGAAAAACCATTAGTCAATCCTCAAGATCCTAAACACAAACACATTAGTCATTTAAGCTTCACATCCTTTGAAAAGGCTCATTCATGCTTCAGGTTCTAGGTGCGACAATATTTCTTGATAAGTCGTCATGACTGTGATAGCTTATCACAATTGTCATCAGCCTTAGACATAACTTGTGAAACTTTATCAACTTCTGACGACATTTCTGATAAGCCGTCACAAATGTGATAGCCTATCACAAATGTCGTCAGCTCTAAACAGAACTCACTTCATTCTTAGTAGCCTTTGCAGACATTTTTGATAAGCCGTCACAGTTGTGATAGATTATCATGAATGTCGTCAGCTCTTATCAGAACCCCACTTTTGATTTTAACTCAATTTTTGGTCCCATTATTTCTCAAAATCCACTCGAGTTCTGATTTGTGAGCTGAATTTTAAGCCTTAGGCTTGCACAGCAAACCCTAGTTTCGAATTTCAGCCCCTTTTCCAGTTGAAATTGTTTTAAGTCTCTTGGTAACTTGGATTGTCATCAATCTATCCCTTACCACTTGAAAAGAAAAGTCAAATTTAGAGCATACCTGATGGGAGCCTTCAATATGATTACACGCACAAGAGAAAGTAGGAAGAAATTCTTGATTTTAATTGCAAACCCACACACAAGGAAACTTGCTTTTTGTTTTACTTGGAAAAAATTTTGAATAAGGAAATAAAATACTATAAATATTGAAGGAAAATAACTTAAAAGAAAGTAAAAACAAGCGGAAAGGTGGATAAGTTCGACTGGGCCTGGTCGGATCTTTATAATTGGCCTAGATTTGGTTGTTAAGTTACTTTCTGACGACATCTTATGACGGCTTGTCACAGGTGTGATGACCTATCACGGATGTTGTCGGCCTTAATAGAACTTCAATTCAAAATTGGCCTCTCTAACGACAATTTTGATAGCTTATCACAGTTTTGACGGCTTATCATAAATGTCGTCAAGACCTTTTCTACTGATTTCATCAGTTTTCCACCTTTTGTGAACTAAATCCTAACTACAAAAATAAACACTTTACTGAAATATAAAATTTTAGGTTGCCTCCCAATAGCGCCTGATTTACTGTCGCGGCACGACTTGGTTATCTTGACTACTCAGACTTCGCCAAGACAACCTATTGATACCCCTTTATCATCTTTATAGAATACATCAACGATTGAGAAAACACCTATCTCTTTTTGCTGAGTCATGGTTGAGTGTATCTCGAAGCGTGCTTCTTTATCATTTAGCCTGAACTTCAGCTCATTTAGCTCCATGTCTACGATCACTCTCCCAGTTGCAAGGAATGGTCTACCTAAGATGATGGGCACTTTAAAGTCCACCTCGCAATCTAGGACTACAAAATTAGCAGGCATAATAAAATCATCTACCTTTACTAAAACATCGTGCAATATGCCCACAGGCTGCTTCACAGACCTATCTGCCATCACCAACCGCATATTTGTTGGGGTAGGATTCCCCAAACCCAGTTTTTTGTACACATCAAGTGGCATTAGGTTTATACTGGCTCCTAGATCGCATAATGCTTTGGTGAATTTCAGGGAACCAATAGTACACGGAATGGTAAACACTCCCAGGTCTGCCTTTTACTGCACTAAAGACCTTGTAGAAATAGTGACATAATGGAGAAGATTGTCCTCTGGCTCATGGCTAACCTTTCGTTTCTTGGTCACAAGGTCTTTCATGAACTTTGCGTATCCTGGCATTTGCTCAAGTGCCTCAACCAAAGGCACGTTATTGTCAATTGCTTGAGCATTGCCAGGAATTTGGTGAATTTTGTATCATCCGCCTTCTTCTTCAATCATTGAGTAATGGGAGGTGGTGTTCTTGGGATAGTTTTCAACACCACTTCCTCTTCCTTCTCTCTTTCCTTCTCCAAAGCATTAACAAAACAATTCAGCTTCTCAGACTCCACTGGATTGCTTTCTTTGGATTTATTAACAACTACCTCACCATCTACAAATTTGCCCACAGAAGGGCTTGGTAATATCTTACCACTCCTAGTGGTAATCGCCATACATGAGCCATCATTCCGCGAATTCTGAACCGTATCACTTGGTAACGTTCCGCTCTTTCTCTGGTTAAATGCAGCGGAAAGTTGTCTCATCTGCTGCTTCAACTGTTTGATGGCAGTGGAGTGTGAGTGCACCAACGGACTGATGGATGTCATATCGGTCTTCATGGTGGTTACACCAGAGTTGGTGGCCTAAAATCCCTTCAACAATTTCTCCGTCATGTCCTCCATGGACATCTTTCTAGAGATAGTTGCAGCAGCTTCCCGATTTCCAGGAAGAACATATAAACCACTCCTATCATTATTTCTTCTTCAGTTTCCTTGCTCCCTGTCTTTGTAACCAGGCTTGTGATAAATGTTCCGACCTTGATTCCCTTGGTTATTGCCTCGGAAACCTCCCTGATTATTAACATAATTCGTCTCTTCTTCAGGCTCTACATCCCCTTGATTTTGAGATGTTATAGCTTTCACTTTCTCAGTTTTCCCTGACAATAAGTGCTTGGTGATCAAGTCCATCTGAGTCTTTAGATGGGCCATGTCTTGATCCCTCTCCTCATCTCTCTTGCATTGTTCAGCAGACATACCAACAGAAATAGTGGGGCTTACTACCACAGACTCCCTGGTATGCCAAGCCTGACTTTGTTTGATCATCCTAATTAGCATATCTGAGACATCTTTAAAAGACAGATCAACAAACAAACCACCAGCAGCATTATCTACAATCCATTTTATTACAGAGTTGAGGGCCCTGTATAAAGTTTCCATCAAGTGTAGATCCGTCATATTATGGTTCGAACACTGTGTTAGCTTCTTCTTAAATCTCTCCCAAGTCTCATGCAAAGCTTCAGTAGGAAGCTATCTAAAATTACTGATTTCGTCCCTCAACTGTACCCTCCTGGAAAGTGGAAAACCCGTTCTAGGAACGCTTCTTTCAATTGCCTCCAGTGGGTGATGGAATCAGGCGTAAGCTTATTCAGCCACAATATTGCCTCCCGAGACAGAGACAACGGGAACAACCTCAATCGGATAGCGTTCTGGCCCACTCCTAGGTTATCAAATGATTTACAAATAGTTACAAAATTCACCAGATGCAGGTTCGAATCATCCCTAGGAAGGCCACCAAACAACCCCTTCAGATTGAGGAGTTGGATCATAGTACTCGTAATGTTGAACTTGGCTCCAGGTGACAACGGTGGAGGAATAATTTCACCCGTTGCACCTGCCCCGTCCATGCCATCATCAGCATCATTCAGATCATACTGGACCGGCTGGTACTCTTGTCTTCTTTGGAACGGACGGTTCCGGTTAACATTACGTGGTACTTGTGTAGTTATCTGCTCTGCACGCCTTGGGTTACTAGGGTTCAATAACTCCTCATCCCCCAAATCTTTGTCCTCAGGGTTTGGATGTCGTGCATATTGCCCGACATTTTGAAAATTCACCTGAGCTCTAGCTAAGGCTGCCAGTCTGTCAGCCTCTTGCTATTCTGTCATTCTTCTTATTCATTGCGGTTCCGAATTTAGTGGTAATAATGTTTCTCCGAAACTTCTAGTGCTTGGCATACACTCTAAAATCCTGCAAATAAACAAAAACAACAAATAAACGTAAATCTAGGAAACTTAACTAACAGTCAATTAGCGCATACAAACTTTATCTTACAATCGTATTCCCCGGTAACGGTGCCATTTTTTATAACGCTCAAATTACACTCTTGAATGGGTGTAAGCGATCGTTGTCAATATAAAACCCAACTAGGTTGGGGTCGAATCCCACAGGAAATATGGTGTGAACTCAAGTTGTTTGCGATTTAATCAACTGATAGTTTAATGTTTCCTGAAATTGGGGGTTTAGGTTTAACAAGTTGTTGTTTGTCACTTTACTTTCGGTGTTTGTAAATCAAGAGTTTATGAAATAACCAGAATTACATTCACTAGGGCTTCCGGTACATGACAGATGTTAAAAGTGGTTCAAGATTCTCACGGTGGGTAGGATAACAAGCTATCGTTATCAATGTTATGCTTAAATATCTCTCGACCTACTTAAGCGTTTAATTCCCTAATCCTCTCGGACCCAGGAAATTTCTATTTACTGCCCACATTTTACCTCAGGTTAACCAACCTTGTTACAGCGCTGATTATTAAACGAAGTATTTCCGAGTCCCTGTTGATAATTCACTTCCTACCATATTTAATTTCTTTCTCAAGCAAATCAAAGCAGGTGTGTCTATTGTTTGCAACCAACAGACGTTAATTAAAACTTCAGAATTATCAAAAAATCCTACCACCTTTTGAATCTTGAATACTTAGCACCTCATCAAGACCTAACCCTAAATCCCATAACTCAGGTTAATGGAGTTTAGCCACTCATGATGTAACGAACGAAACACATAATTGAATTCATGATTTAAAAGATAAACTTACAGAGATGAATAATAACTAGTGAATCATAGAGTAGATCACAAAGGAAAAATCCCAAAATACTGATAATAATCTCTCAAAATAGTTGTGTTGTTAAAGTCAAGAAGTAAAGAGAGAAAATATCAAAATATGTTGTCCAAAACTCAAGGTGTTGACCTTGTGCGGAATAACAATAATAATAATAATGTCTAGAAAATCCTAAAACAAAGTTTTAAATAGTTTACCCTAAATAAGAAAACAAATTAATAAAAATCAGAAATCCTTCGGATTAGCCGACGACATTTGTGATAGCTTATCAAGAAGCTGACGACTTATCACAAATGTTGTCAACTTCTTCTTCAGTTTTGGCTCTTCCTGATTAAGGCTGACGACAAACTTGATAACCTATCAGCTACGTGACGGCCTATCACAAAATTTCGTCAAGGCTTTGCCTCAGTTCTCCTTGGCTGCCTTAGGCTGACGACATTCTTGATAACTTATCAGACCCTTGACGGCTTATCACAAAATGTCGTCACAACTTCTACTTTAGGCCAATTCTCTGTCTACTTATGACGACCAACCTGATAGCTTATCACAGGCTAACGACTTATCACAAATGTCGTCAGCCACACTTGTCTTCAGATTTCTTCAAATTGCAACTTCTTTGCTTCATTTCATGTTGGTTCTCTATCATATCAGCTTAAACTGTAAAATCAAACATAAACTAATCAAAAATAACTGAAGTTGCTCAAGACCTTGCAATTATTTAGAGTTAAAAGCCTCAAATGTGTTAGCATATGCTCACACATCATCATTCAGTACCTCTTTCTCTTGCTATCAGAGGCTAAGAGAGACGCATTAATTTAAACCATATTTGTGGTACGGTTTTTTTATATTTAAAATCTTTCCTTCTTTTGAAAGTCAATGTATGGTTATTTTTTATTTTTTCTATATTTTTAATATTTTCTTGTTTTTAAAATCAAATCCTTACAAAATCATTGATTACATTCTTATTACGTGCTTAAAACTTTTAAAAATTTGACACTTCTTAAAAAAAAATTATTCTAACGTTTTTATATTTATTTCTAGATTTTTCAAATCTTCTAAAATCAAATTTAGTTGATTTAAAGTTTTTAAACTAATGAAAAAGTATTAGATGTCATTAATTCTGAGACTTCTAATAAGGAAAGATTTTACCATAAGATATTTAATTAGTTTTTTAAATCTTCTTAAAATCAAAGTCAATTGATTTAGAATTCTTAAACTGATGAAAAAAATATTAGTTGTCATTCATTCTAATAACTTCTAATAAGGAAAGGTTTTACCATAAATATATTTAATTAATTTTCAACTTTTAAATATTAGAAAAAAATAGTGAAAATACGATTTTATTTAAAGGAAATACTTTTAATGAAGAAAAAAAATTTCAAACGACATTTCTAAGGCCCTTCACACTTTTAGTATATTATAAATATAGATATAGATATAGATTATAGATACATACGTGCACATAGTTATACTAAGATTGGTAGGGGATGCACACATTACCAATTTGAGATGCAAAAATTAAACACCACCCCAAAATAGAGTCAATTCATGCAAAAATTTAATCTAAATGACCCAACTTTAGACTTAGGACCCGTAATACACCTTAGGTCCAAAATAACGTAAGTTATAGCCAAAATATTTCACCCTTTTTTTCTCTTCTTTACTCTTCAATGACTTCTTCACCCATACTGGCATCAACAAGCCAAATCAATCGCCTGTATCTCCATTTAATATCTCTCATTTCTCTCTAGTTTTCACCACGAAGATAACCATTAACCTGAGTAATAGACATGATGATTTTCCTAATGGAAAAACACAAAACAGAGGTGACACTGGTTACCTCTTCATCGCTGCTACCCTTGTCTGCCTCACCACCTGAAACTGCTATCAACCACCAGTGACACCAGTCCATCCCTTCCACTACTTAAACACCATAAAAGTACCACAAATGTGGATCCCAATCGAATTCATATATTATGTGAGGAATTACGAGATAAACAAAGATCGACAAGTTGATTAAGCGAAATGGTTATGTTATTAGCCAAATAAAGATTTGTTTAAAAAAAGGGGGAAACAAATTAAGTAAGAAAACTAATTATTAAAACAAATTATGAGATAAACAATTAAACATGCTAAATTATCAAAAAGAAACTGAAAAACATATATGTAAGTAAACTTGATTAAATTTTTAAGTTTAAATAACTAGGTGATAAAAATCATTCTTTTTATAAACAAATAAATAAATTTGATGAAAATCCAGTTTAACATAATTAATGTGAAACTAGGTGATAGTGTAGTTAAGCATGCAAACTTGTTAATTAAAGTAAGGATATGAAAAATAAATAAAAACATGAAGGATATTAAATAAGCAAGAAGAGAGAATTGAGATGAAAATGTAGGAAAATCGGTTAATTAACAACTTAAATTAAACTAAACTACCTCAAACAAATAAAGAAATAAAAATGACATAGTAAATAAATTTAATGGAGTAAAAAAATTTCAAGATTTAAATAAGAACAAGAGAGTTTTATTTTTCTTAGAAGAAATAAAATATTTGTTGCCTTATAGAAATTGTTGGTTTTAAAAGAGATGAGTTAAAGAACGCAAAGATTTTTTTTCTTGTAAAGCTTTATGTTTTATTGATCATCAACTCTTCCTAAAATAGTGCCATTACAACTAAAAATAGATTAAATTTACCATAAAAGAAAACCTATTTGCTACCAAATATAATAACTAATCAGTCTCCTACAACAAATAGGAATCCCTATTTGACTAGGAGTTGTATGAAATAAAAAAAAGGAGAAAATCAAAAAATAAATTGTGTGCATTATTCCTTAAAGCAACTTTTAACTCCTCCTTGCTTTAAAAACTATAAAATTTTGATATTCTGTCTTAGGATCTCCACACTTGATAACTGAAAGTGTGCGAATAAATCTGCAGATTCATCTTTTGGATTGTGGTAAACTAAATTCACTCCTCGTCTTGAATGCAACCCTTGACTATTAAATTCTTTTGGCATATTTTCCTACTTCATTTGCATCTTGAATTTGAATTTACCTATTTTATTTTTCGGAAACATAGATGACTCCTCCATTGCTTCAATTCCTTTAGGAACATTGAAATCTCCATTAAACCTAGGAGGTTCACATATTGCTTGTGCTTTTTCAATTAGAGGATCATCTTCTAATTTTTTCAGCCTATGATCTTTTTCATGTTCTACAGAAACATCTTCCATTGGATCAAATGAGAAATGTTTACCTCTCATCTTAATGTTTAAAACTTCGTTTCTAGCACCATCATTGATGAAACAATAGTTATCCTCAAAAGGATACTTGTATCCTTTTTATACTAACTGGCATATACTCAATAAGTTTTGATGAATACTAGGTACATAAAGAACATCTGAAATTACTTTATTACCTGAACTCGTTTTGATGACAATAGTGCATTTTCTTTCAACAAGAATCTGGTCACCACTTTTTATCCTAACTTTGGATATTTCAGTAGGCTTTAATTCTTTAAAAAAACTCTTGTTATAAGTCATGTAGTTGGTGCAACCGTTATCAATCAACCAAAAATTTGTTGAAACCTTACTTGAGATACGTGTTGCAACAAAAAAATGGTCTTCTTCTTCTTTTCATTGAGCACACGTGCATCTGCTTCATGGTTCTCAAATTTGCTTTTACAAATAATTGCTTAATTGCCAAGTTGATTGCACTTGTTGTACTTCGTGTCTGGCCTTTTCCAACATCTATATGGTGAATGGCCCATTTTTCCACAGTGCTCACAAGGTGCATATTTTTTTATATTTTTTCCCCTTCTTTGAGTATTGTGGTTGGCTATTAAGGCTCCTTCAACCATACCAGCATGCCTCATAAGTTTTCTTTGTTCCAGTGCCTGAAAAGAATTTAACAACTCTGCCAAGGTAATCTTGGACAGATCTTGTGTATTTTTCAATGTAGTTATACATGCTTCATATCTTTCGGGCACTGTGACAAGAATTTTTTCAACAATTCTTGAATCTTTAAATTCAGTGCCTAGTAATCTTACCTTGTTAAAAATGCCAAGTAATATGTCCGAGTACTCTTTGACTGTCTCAGAGTCTTTCATTCTCTGCAACTCAAACTCTCTTATTAAATTCAGTACTTGCATTTCTCAAATATTTTCATCTCCAACATATTCTTTCTTCAGATAATCCCAAATTTCTTTTAGTGATGTGATAGACATAATTCTTGTAAAAATAGTTGTTGAAATGGAAGCAAACAGAGTTGCCTTCGCCTTGGACTTCATGGTTTTCTTTTCCTTGTGACTCTTGATTTGGGCTTTGGTGGGATTATTTGATAGCGGATTAATTTTGTAATCCTTTTTCACAACTTCCCATAGATCAAGAGCCTCCAAGTAAGTTTTGATTCTCACGAGCCATAATTGATAATTTTTACCATAAAAAATAGATGGAGTCATTCGTGAAAAACTAATTTCAGAATCCATCTCTTCACTCAAGGGTCCCTCGAGAAAAATAGCTCTAGATATCAATTGTTGATTTTAATAGAGATGAGTTAGAGAAGAACGTAGAGAGTTTTTTTTTGTAAAGCTATATTTTATTGATCATCAACTCCTCCTTAAATAGTGCTATTACAACTAAAAATAAATTAAACTTACCATAAAAGAAAACCGATTTGCTACAAAAAATAATAACTAATCAGTCTCCTACAACAAATAGAAATCCCAATATGACTAGGAGTTGTATGGAATAAAAAAAGGAGAAAATCAAAAAATAAATTGCGTGCATTATTCCTTAAAGCAACTTTTAACAGAAATGATGCAACATTTTTAATTGGAGGTCGATCTTAATTTATAAAATAGTAATATTATAATTATAGTTCTTTTAAAGACAATTGAAAATTTTGAGTTTTAGGGGCCGTTTGGTTTGCGGTACTAAAGTTAATAATCCCGGGATAAAATAATAATCCCGGGATAAAAATTTGAACCACTCGTTTGGTTGTAAATATCTAGAATAACTTATCCCGGGACTAATAATTAGTCCCGAGATAAGTTATCCACCCAATTGGTGGGATAACAATCTCAAGACTATTTTTCTTTGGTAAAAAACTATACAATGACTAAAATATACTCAAACCCTATGATTTCATTTCACACATCTATATATATATATATATATATATATATATATATATATACTAATTTAATTATGAATTTTAATAAAAGTTAAATACTTAATAATTTTGACATAAATTTTATATTTACATTAAAATCTTATTAGTAATATATAATAATTTATCAAAAATTTAAATCTAAAATTCAAAATTCTTATTCCATCATTATCTTCAATTATCCGCTTTCATTGACCCGTCTCACATAAAAATATCAACAACATTGTTGAATTACATATTTTAAATTAAATAGTTTTTTAATCACTTGAAAATTGATATGGTATATATAAAATGAATTTTAATATATTATATGAGTGATATGTGTTTAAATGAAATGAAATAAACAATAAATCCTCTTTTACTTTTACAAACTTAAGTTGGAAGTTTTTATTTCAAACTAAATAAGATGTAGTAAGATTTCTTTTAAACACATACGGCATAATCATGGAAAGGGACACGCAAAAAAATTAAAGTTAAATAAGATGAACATTTTATTTTTAAAATATACACGATATAATCATAAAAATGCGCGCACACAAAAAAATTAAGCTAAATAAGATGAAAGTTTTATTTTTAAGAATAAATATTTAAAGCTTGAAAAGAAATTATATAAAAAAGAGTTAAATAAGATGGAAGGTATTTTTGTAATCACATAATTTATTCTTAGAAATTATACCATGCATATTACTTTGAATACAACAAACCAAACACTCAATAAAAAATAATTCAAGCATAACTAATCCCAGTATAACTTATCCCATCATAACTTATCACATCATAACTAATCCCATCATAACTTGTTTTCAAACCAAACG
This sequence comes from Capsicum pubescens, assembly GCA_030864215.1. NCBI lineage: Eukaryota > Viridiplantae > Streptophyta > Magnoliopsida > Solanales > Solanaceae > Capsicum > Capsicum pubescens. The sequence goes on along the minus strand of CM061546.1, from coordinate 146,119,642 downwards.
GCCCTTAGAGTATAAATACATAAAAATATTTAGGTCTAGATACACATAATCTTTATTTTGAAAAACTTTGATAAGGGGTACTCCTAGGGATGCATCGACTTAGTTTAAAAATTGAGAATCAGACCTTATTTCCCCACTAATTATAGATTGGGAGATAGTAATTTACATAATTTGAAATGATAGTTATGTTCGATCCAAATGGTGTAAACGAGACAGGACAATGACTTTGTATAAAGAAATGCAAGTGACTTTTGACAAATGAATCTGTGTTCAAAGCATTTTTGATAAAACTAAAGGAAAGAGCGAGGATTTGAGAGTATCAGAGAAAAAAACTTAGCACATGATTCCCAACCCCACAAACAGCCCCTTATTTTATTACATAGCAGAAATGTTCAATACAAAATATAGAACAAAGACATAAGGATATACAACAAAATGACATCTTAAACTAATAAGGTATATCGACAACTAGAGAATAGGAACCTTATTAGGCTTCGGTTTCTTTATCTTCAATAATTTCATTCTTAGGAAAGAAGTCTACTACCATTGTAGCGTGTGGGATTGTTAAGTAAGCTAAAGAAGTGATTTATTTGGGTTAGTTCTTCTGAAGGTGTTGTCATTACAAAATATTAAAATTAATAATAGTGGATACCCACTGGTAATCAGTCACAATTTTGCATTTGGTTCAATTATAGATCAAGAAAAGGTTGATATGTGAATGATTATGGTGAGGTGGGCATCTCTGTGAAACTAAGGCCTAAATGTTCTGCTTTAGGAACTATGTAATAGACTATTCATATTGGGGAGTAGTATTTTTTTTAGAAATGTCTCTCTCTCCCCTGTTCTCTAACGTTAACTTTAACATTAACTTTGACTGACTGGACTATTTCGACGTCGGCGACGATGTAGACGCACTGGCAACAGGTAAGTGTACTCTCTCTCCCACTCATTTCTTTCTCTCCCACCCGTTTCTCTCTCTCCCCCATTCTCTCTATCCCCCATTCTCTCGCGTCACTATTATCGCCAGCGGGACAAAGTTTACACCGGCTCAACCCCAGCGATGGTGTTAGTGTGCAGCACCACACTCAAGTTGGTACGACGATAGCCGGTGTCCAGATTACGGCAACACCCGGACGACACTCCGGCGACATTCAGGCGACGCTCCGGTAGCATTATTCTGGCGACTCTATTTCGGTAACCAATTTTAATATCAAATTGTCGGAACCCAGCAGTAGCACACAAGAGGAGAGGACTTGGCATAAATAAGTACCCCGGTGACTTCTAAACTTTGATATTTAGTTTCTTCTTATTATTCTGTTTCTTGTGACTTTCTTCCAATTTGTTGTGACTGGCTGCTTTCTCGTATTGGTGGATATTGTTGTGTTGTTCTAGCTACTAGGAAGGATAGTGTGTATTATGTATTGTGTGTGCCTTCCATTTCCTACTGTTGTTTTTGTTTGGGGCTTTGCTTTTTGTTTTTTGAGTAGTGGCTTGTAGGGTTGATGGTAGAATAGGGCCATGTCCGAGGGGGTTGAGGTTAGGGGCTGTTTTGGGGGTGGGGGAAGAGGGGAAGGCAGGGGTGGGAGTGGGGTTAAGTTCGTGTGTTAGGGGTGCTAGAGGTAGGCGTGAGGCAAGAGAAGATAGGTTGTGGGTAGGGTCTTAGAACATAAGGACCCTTCAGGGTAAGTCCGTAGAGCTGGTGAAGATTCTTAAGAAGAGGAGGATTAATATTGCGTGTGTTCAGGAGACTAAGTGGGTAGGGTATAAGGTTAAGGATGTGGATGGGTACAAGTTATGGTACTCGAGGAGCGAGAGGCGTAGGAATGAAGTAGGCATCGTAGTAGATGAGGAGCTTAGGGGCAAGTGGTGGAGATTAAGAGGGTCAGCTATAGGTTGATAACGATTAAGTTGGTCATTGGGGGGCTTACGTTGAATATGTGTAGTGTTTATATGTCGTAGGTGGGCTTGGGAGAGGAGGTGAAAATGAGATTTTGGATGAGGTGGTGAGAAGCGCGCCTAGTTTTGAGAAGATTGTGATAGCAGGGGACTTCAATGAGCTTATTGGGGTTTTACCGAGAGGCTATGATGATGTGCATGAAGGTTTTGGTTTCGGAGATAGGAATGGAGAAGGAGATGCTCTATTAAATTTTGCGAGGGCCTTTGGGATGGTGGTAGTGAATTCAAGCTTTCCGGAGAAGGAGAATTACCTGATTACCTTTCAAAGCGCGATAGCCAAGACTTGAATTGACTTTTTACTACTTAGGAAGGGGGATAGGGCTTTATTTAAGGACTGTAAAGTCATTTCAAGTGAGTATCTTTTGACCCAGCACAGGCTTCTGGTAATGGACTTGGTTATCAAGAAGAGGAGGGTCGGGGAGGGTCGACCCATAATTAAGTGGGGTGGCTTGATGCCAGTTAGTACGCTGGAGATATGGGAGAAGGTGGTGAGTATGGGGGTGTAGGAGTGTAGGGGGATGTGGATGATATGTGGGATAGGGCTGCCAGCTTCATCAAGGAGTCTACTAGAGAGGTGTTGGGTGTTTCGAGGGACCAGGAAGGACAACATCAGGGGAACTGGTGGTGGAATGAAGAAGTTAAGAAGAAAGTAGAGATTAAGAAGATGGCGTATGTTAAGTTCATTGAGAGTAAAGAAGAAGAAGAGTAGCGGATGAATAGGGAGAAGTACAAATTATCTAGGAAGGAGGCTAAGTTAGCAGTTATGGCTACTAAGACAGCAGCATTTGAGAGCTTGTATGCGGGGTTAGAGGAGAGAGGCAGGGAAAAGAGGCTGTATAGGCTTGCTAAGGCTAGGGAGCGAAAGGGTCATGACCTCAATCAAGTGAAGGGAATTAAGGAGGAGGATGGTAGAGTATTAGTGGAGGATGTTCACATTAAGAAACGATGGCAGGAGTATTTTCATAGACTCTTGAACGATGAGGGGGACAAAGACATTGAGTTAGGGGAGCTGGAGCACTCAAAAGAGTACCGTGATTTCAGTTACTGTAGATATTTTAAGGTTGAGGAGGTCAGAGAGGCTATTCGCAAGATGCGAAGAGATAGGACTACGGGGCCTGACAAGATTTCGGTGGATTTTTGAAAGTATACTGGTGGGGGAGGTTTAAGGTGGTTGACTAATTTGTCTAATGGTATTTTCAAGACTGCGATAATGCTTGAGGCTTGGAGATGGAGTGCGATGATTTCTTTATATAAAAAAAAGTGACATTTAGAGTTGCAACAACTACAGGGATATTAAATTGTTAAGTCACACTACGAAGATTGGGTAGAGGGTGGTTGAGTGGAGGTTGAGGAGGTTCGTGTCTATTTTGGAGAATCGGTTTGGATTTATGCCCGGTCGCTCGATGACAGAGGCAATTCACCTGGTGAAGAGATTGGTGGAGCGGTATAGGAAAAGGAAGAGGGACTTACACATGGTGTTCATCGACCTGGAGAAGGCGTATGAAAAAGTCCCTAGAAAGGTTCTTTGGAGATGCTTGGAGGTGAGAGAGATTCCGGTGGCATACATCAGATCTATTAAGGAAATGTATGATGGAGTAAAAACTCGGATGAGGACGGCGGGAGAAGACTCGGAGCATTTCCTGGTCGAGATAGGGTTGCATCAGGGATCAACTCTTAGTCCGTTCTTGTTTGTGATAGATGTGTTGACACGGAGTATTCAAGGTGAGGTGTATATTATTTGCAGATGACGTGGTTCTGATTGATGAGATGCGCGGGGAGGGGATGATATATTAGAGGTTTGGAGGCAAACCCTTGAATCTAAAGGGTTCAGGTTGAGTAGGTCCAAGATGAGTATATGGAATGCAAGTTCAATGACTTGAGGCAGGAGGACGAGGTGGTAGTGAGGTTGGATTCCCAGGTTGTTTGTAAAAGGGATAGTTTTAAGTATCTTGGGTTTATGATTCAAGGGAATGAAGAGATTGATGAGGATGTCTCTAAACGTATTGGGCAGGTTGGATGAAGTGGAGACTCGCCTCGGGACTGTTGTGCGATAAGAAGGTGTCCCTTAAGCTTAAAGGCAAATTCTACAGAGTGGCAATCTGTTCAGCCATGCTGTATGGAGCGGAGTGTTGGTCAGTCAAGAACTCCCACATTCAAAAATTGAAGGTGGCAGAAATGAGAATGTTGCTTTGGATGTGTGGACTTACTAGAGGGGATAAATTTAGGAATGAGATTATCCGAAAGAAGGTGGGAGTGGCTTCGGTGGAGGACAAGATGCAGGAAGTGAGGCTGAGATGGTTTGGACATGTGATGATGAGGGGCACGGATACACTAGTTCGTAGGTGTAAGAGGCTACCTTTTGATAATTTTAGGAGGGGTAGAGGTAGGCTGAAGAAATAGTGAAGGGAGGTGATTAAACATAATATGAAGCAGTTACAGCTTAATGAGGATATGACCCTAGATAGCAAGTTGTGGAGGTCGCAGGTAAGGGTAGAAGGCTAGTGTGTGTGGGTGAATCGTATCAAGTAGTTAGGAGAGCTTTTGTGTAGCCGAGTTAGTAATCCTAGGACTGTTTCCATAGGTAGGAGCAACTAGTTAGGAGAGTTTTGGTGTGGTGGGTGTCTTTGGTCTGTAAGTGCATGGTACTACTATGTGGGTGTCTTATTTCTTATTTCTCTTATTTCTATTTTTATTATTTTTTATTCCTTATTTTTGTTATGTCATCCACCATATTTCATGTTTCATTGCGACCTTGTTTACTATTTTTTATCTTGAGATGGGGTCTTATCGAAAACAGTCTCTCTACTTCTTCGGAGGTAGCGGTATGGACTGCCTACATTTTACCCTCCTCAAACCCCACTTTGTGGGAATACACTGGATTTGTTGATGTTGTTGTCGACAACGCCACACCAAATCCCAAACCTAAGCAAGTTCTTCCACTTTACTAAACGCATGCTCAAGTTCTTGTTAACATCAGATATCAACCTACGAATGTACACGGCCATAATACATACATAATCAAAGTTATAGACATCTATCCCTAAGTATTGGTTAAGAATTAGTCTGCAGCAACCAAACAACTAGAGCATGAAGAGATTAAGCACATTGGGGCACAAAATATATCATGTAATTAAACATGTTTTCTAGATTTTGACATTTAGTTGTGGAAAGAATATCACAAACAGAGAAGGAAATCATTGCATTTGACAGTAAACATTAGAAGTAAATGATGTAAAGCATTCGACACTTGAGAATTTAAGAAAACATACCTGGTGTTGGTGATAAGCGGATTAATTATAAGAAAGATGGAAATAAGCAGGAAAGTAGTGAGCATCAATAAATAATAAGGAACCAAAAACCAGTACCTCGGGAAGCACATAGTATGATAGATTATGAATAATATACGAGCAGAGAGGAAGTGATAATTTCAAAACAAGAAAAAAGTGTGAAATTTAAGAGAAAAAAGGATCTTCCAGTTGTACCCAATATGAGAACAAAATATTGTGTAAGGGAAAGTAATGATGAAAACATCCTTGAGAGTATCCAAGTCTGATCTTAATAGTGAGGAGGACTACCGGTTATTTAGTAGTAGGGTCGCAGTCAATCACATGATAAAAGGAAGAGAGATATTTCCAAGATCAATCAAGACAAATTATTTTTCTTAAATAGATAGTTGAATCAATAAAGTGTAAAATAAGTTCAAATTTACCATAAATAAACAAGTAATAAAGTTGACATATAACTAAGAAAAAAAATGGGAGGGATCAATCAACAGCTAGAGTCAAGATTGACAAAAATAAATGAATGCCCAAAGCTATCACATATTACCAAATAACAAAGATCTCAAACTGCCATAATCGCACACAAGGTTGTTACAAGTCTGATTTAAGAAGAAGAGTAATCAAATTGGGGTCGATTATGTCAAATGATTGGAGTCTAAATAAGGTAAATCATGACCGATACACAGATATCACATGACATACTAGTCTGTAACTAAGTATCTACAATGGAATTCAATCCTAATTCCAATCACAATAGCCAATTTTGAGATGTAGTACTAGCTTATGGGTTAGATCATAATCAGAGTTCGTGCCAAATTGAGACCAATAAAATATGATTTACCAAAGATGTAACAAATGACAATCAAGAACATTTTAACACAAATAAGTAACTTTTAACAAAATAATGAGTATAGAAGATCATATCGAAGATATATTTACAAGAACCCTACGTAAAATTATCAAAAAAATGACTTCAAGTCGCCTCGACAACACCACAATCACATAGGACTTGATAATAAAAAACCACGAGGTCTTCAAATTTCTTTCGAGCGGAAAACCTCTCGATGGATAGTTCGCTGGTGAAGACTTGGTGTGGTGAGAGAAAAAAAAAGAGAAAGGAAATTGAGGCGACTGGATGGGATTTCGTCGGTGATGAGTGGAGATGGTGGCGTAGCAGTGGAGTTCGTGAGAGATAAGGGAAAGGAAGAAAAAAAGGGAAAATAAAAAGAGGGTAGCGTTGAAGTGGTGCTCTCGCCGAAGATGGTGAGGGTGGTTGGATTCGTCGGCCAGAATTGGTGGTGCGGCAGTGACGGTTATAAGAAAGAGATGAGATAGTGATCGAGAGGAGCGACCGATGGTGAGGCAAGAAAGGAAGAAGAACGGTGGTGGTTCGTCGGCGATGGAGGTACGACGGTGGCGGGTTTCACCGGAGAGAAAGAGGATAGAGTATACAGAGGCAACTTGGAAGAGGAAAATGGTTTGGTTTTTTTTTTTTGGCCGGGGGGGGGGGGGGTTGATTTTGGTTAAAAGGGGCGTAATTGAGGGATTAAATTGGGGCCATTGATCAAAATGATGGATGGATGTGATTTAATTGAGAAATGGATCGGATTATGAGTTGGGTCAAATGTATTGGGTTAATTTAAATTAAAATGGGAGTAAAAACTGAGTAAAATAAAAATCAAATAAGGCTAAAATTAACACCAGTCAGATAAAATTAGGTTATAATGTAAATAAATTGAGAAAATTGAATTGATTTAGACGCCATTTAATAAATGCTATATAAATAATTGTGTAAATTATTGCCTAAACTCACAAATAAATCGTATTTATATTTTTTGTATAAAAACAAACATATAGCGAAATGCCAATAAAAATTAATGATAAATTATATAAATATGAATTTAGAAAAGAGCAGTATAAATAATGTTAATGGATACTATAATAATAAGAAGCTATGCAATTTGTAAATTACGAATATGACTACTTGCATAAATAATTTAATAAGTAATAATAATCATAATAATAAAATAAACGTTTTAAAAATTATGGATGCGAATTATAGAGATTTATTTAATACTAAAATAATAATTAGAGAAATATCAATATCAAAAACTAATAATTTGTAAAATAACAATATGAGAGAAATATCAGGAGGTCAAAATTAAATTCAATACTACACATTCCTCTTTCTCCCCCACATATTAGTAAATCAGTTTACATCCCTTGTCATCCATTTTGAGAAATCTGATTTTTCAAAAGATCGATTCATTAACTAATTTCAATATCTGTTTTATTAACTCTCATTGAGATGGAGATTTTTCACAATTACCTTCAAGAAATATCTCAAATATATATATATATGAATTATTCCGTATATAATATGTTATATTATATTATGTATACAATAATTATATATTAAAAATATATATAATGGATACTTTTCTTTTGACCCAATAAAAAGAAGTTTCTTTTCCTTTTAATTTTTGGGGAAAAAATCTAAATAAACATCCTTATATGATTTAATGCAAGATATAACAAATTTTTTTAGAATACAACTTATAGCAAATTTTTTGTATAAAAAAAGGAAAAAAAAAATTGATAAAAATTAAAACACATATTACAAATAAATAAAAAAGATTTCATACCCAAAAAATAGTTGACATTTAAGATAAATATTGGATAATCTTGTTCCAAAAATTCGTTTGTAATAAATATCAGTTCCTCAAATTTCTTCAATTTTGTTGACTCATTCTAATTTGATGTTTCACCATCAATCAGCCGATTCTTTTCACATAAATATCCTATTTATATTTCGTTTTTCTTTTTAAATCAAAATTTCATTAAAACACAAAGCTTTCTTTACTTCAAAAATAGCAATTTTATTATGAAGATAGTATTCATAATCCATGCATTGTATCGATTTTCTTACTTTAGTTTTTGCCTAATAGTTTTAGATAGTGTTTCTGGGATTAGTTTTTAAGTAATACAAAGAAAAATGATTGTTATCTTTTCAAATGTTGATGTAATAATTGCTTAATTTATTTTATTGCATTATAATACTGTATTAGATATATCTAAATATATGTGTTACGTACTTTTAATAGTGAGATTGTTTCGCTTGTAACTATATAGTTGAAAAATACAATTTACATACTCAAATTAGATTGTTTATATACCTTGTCAATTTAGTTTAAAACTAGAAATCAATTGAATACTTATTTAAATACCGTTTCACACATAAAAAAGTAAATTATATACAAAACTTAGTCAGCACAATTTCTACAATCATAAAACACATCTAAAGTAAACATGAACTTTAAGAAATAATTGTGTGATTCATTTTCATTTAGTATATGAACTAAATTGAAGATCACAACTCATATTCATTTCAATCATTAATATGTAGATCAACAAGAACAACAAAAAATCATTTAGCATCTGAAATATATATATATATATATATATATATATATATATATATATATATATATATATATATATATATATATATATATATATATACAAAATAATCCCAACTTGATATCAATAAATACAGTTGAATACAATTCATATATCATAATATAAATCCAACAATTCAACAATTTCAGTCACTTGATATCAACTTTAATATTGAAACAATACTTAATGTCAACAAATACTATGGTATACTGTTTATATAGTATAATCAAATTTAAATTTGAATACATGATTCATATCGAAGTGAAATCAAATAAAAAATCAAACATATAATGTAATTGGATCAAAATAACTCCTAAATTAAAACAAAATTACAATCCCAAAAGCAAATATCGGCTAAGAAAACCAAAGATGATACACAAAAAAATTCAAAACCAGAGAATTCATATACAGATGATAAAAAAAGTAATATATTTAAAGAAGATGCGCGTATTTATAAGCAAGAAATATTTTTCCAAGAAATATTTTTCCAGTAAAGAGAGTTATAGAGAAACATGTAACTTTTCTAAAAAAAAGGAAAAATAAAACGTGAATGATGAAGATAAATTATTGATCAGATTTTACTCCTATCATAATTATCAACACAGTCATTTGGGAGATATGAAATATTAAACACTAAAAAATAGGAGATAATTGGATTAATAAATATGTGTTAAATATTTTTTTAAAAAAATAAAACTATTTTTTAAAAAAATTACTATAACTTGTAATTAATTTCATAGTTTAATAATTATCCAAAAATATCGTTATGACTTGCAATAAATCTATATCTATAGTATATTGAAAAGTGTAAAGGGTCTTAGAAATGTTGTTTGAACTTTTTGCATTTATGAAAAGTCTTTGCTTTAGATAAAATCGTCTTTTCACTATTTTTTCCTAATATTTAAGAATTAAAAATTAATTTATAGTAAAACATTCTTTATTAGAAGTTGAGTTAATGAAAACTAATATTTGTAGGAGCACACAACTGTATTGTACACATTTACGAGAACAAATTGTATTAGATTAGAAATCCACATTGGCTAGAGAAATTTTGATACCTTTAGTTTTAGGATTCTATTTCACAATCGTAGGTAACTAATAATTTTTTTTAGTTAAATTCAAAGTCTTCGTGAAATAAATATTTAATATGATAATATTCTCAGATTGAATTGCATTTTCCAAGATAAGTTTAGTCTCTAAAGGAAATAAAAACCAGTGTTTATATTTTTTCACTTGGAACCAAAATAAAAATTAATTTTTGTTTTTCAATTTTATAAAATAATTTTTTTAATTTAAACTTGTACCATGAAAATATCTAACTACAAATTAAACTAAATTTTTCATTGATATATTTAGCTTTAGAGATCTATTTTAATTTCAACTAGTACTATGAAAATATCTAACAACAAATTAATCTAAATTTTTCATTGACATATTTAGCTTTAGAGTTCTTTTTACTCAATTACCAACAGATAACAATTTCTAACTGAATTCAAAAGTTTTGGGGTCAAGTATTTAATATGACAGTTGTAATACTCTTTTATATTTTTGTATCTTTTGATTCAAAGCACGTCATAATTATTGACATGGTTAGTTTTAAAATTTAACGATAGCACGTCATAATAATTGACATGATTACTATTAAAATTTAAGATGAAAAACTTTAAATTTCAAATAAGTAGAGAATTTAAAGTTTCATTAATTTAATAGTTTCTAATATTAAATTTTGTCTACTTTGATCCGATATGGTAATTTGTATACCATATCGGATCAAAGTAGAGAATGGGATCCCAGATTTCAGAAAGAAAAAGATTTAGTGAGTGACATGGGTTCCATGAACAATTGTTAGATCAGGTGGTGAATCAAGATGTCAAAGCTATGATCATTAACAGCATACAGCCTCCAAGCAGAAGTAGGGGAACTGATAGACAAATTTGGATGTTGGAATCTACAGGGGAATTTACTGTAAGGTCTGCATGGCAGTATGTTAGACAAAGAGAACCAAAGAACAATGTGTTTAAATGCATTTGGATAAAGGATTGTTTTTCAAAATGACATTTCTGGTCCTATTTAGCTTCTTTTGCAGGTATTGTTATGAATGGATTAAGTACCAGGGAAGCCATACTTGCTTGGTGGAATATGCAAAGTAAAAATAGATCAAAAGCATATTATATGGCAGTACCAAGCATGATTATGTGGGAATTGTGGAAAAGAAGGAATTCTATCAAGCATGAAGGTAGATCTATTTCAATACACAAAGTAATATACAATGTCAATAGGAGCATTGGTATGTTACTAAAAGTAAGACGACCAGGTCAACAATATCCTCTATATTGGCCAGACATTGTAACAGCATTGGAGCAGAGTACAATCAGAATGAGGATCACTAGAGTATTATGGAGATTTCCTGAAGATGGTTGGCTGAAATACAACACTGATAGAGCATCTAGAGGCAACCCTGGGGTGAGTTCATATGCATTCTGCCTAAGAGATATTAAGGGAGATCTAATCTACGCCCAAGGAGCCAAAATTGGGGATACATCTAATGTGGAGGCAGAAATCATGGCTATGTTACAAGCAGTAATGCATTGCAGTAATTCAGGATATGATAAAGTAATATTTCAAACAGACTCACTTTTTGTGTAGAACATAATCAATAAAGAGTGGGCATGTCCATGGTATTTAGAAAATTATATGGAGAGGATATGGAGATTAACAAGCAACAAGAGCATTCAAGTACAACATATATTGAGGGAGGGTAACCAATTAGCAGATCATCTTGCAAATCATGCAATTGATAAAGGGGAATTTACATTTACAAGTTTCCAACAACTACAGGTCAAAGGAAAGGGAATTTTAAACAGTGACAAGCTTCAGTTTCCTTACATGAGGATTTCACCATTGAAGGGGTAACAGGGCTTTTCAAGCTAATCTTCAAGTAAGAAAAACAAGATGTACATAAATACAGACGCACAAGCTGTACGAAGATAGCAATACAATTCTCAGATCTTGAAATGGAGAACATGGATTGTAGACTGATTTTGGCCCTCCCGAGTTTAATATATATATATTTTATATATTAAATATTTATATTTTGTCCGATATTATTTTAATTTTTATTTCATTTTTAATAAATTTTAGTTGAAAATAAATAAATAAAGTTACATTTTAAGATATTTTATTTTTATTTTTATTTTTAAAATAATATTAAAAAAATTCAAAAAATATTTTTTTTAATTTAGATTTTTATAAATAAGCTAGTGATTTTATTTTCTCTTAATTATATTATATTTTAAGATAGTTATATTTTTATTTTTATTTTTCATAAGTATAAAAATGAATTAGTTAATATTCTTTTATTATTATTATTATTATTATTTATTTTATATATAATTTATTTATTGATTATAAGAAAAAAAAGAAGGAGATCATTATCCTAAAAGAAAAAAATATTTCAAAATTTGAATCCTAAACTAACCTAGCTACTCCCCCCAAAATCCTCTTATTTAAGGACTCCCACCCTCAGACTATTAGACGGACATTCTACACAGACTCAGACACAAACAAAAAAAAACAGAAAGGAGAGAAAAAGGGAGAGTACGTGAAACCAAACAAAAAAAAGAAAGGAAAAAGGAAGGATGACTTGAGTTCAAGTTGGGGTCCATTCGAGTTTTCGGTGACGTCGTTCGTGTTTCTCGTTTAGTTAGTTCATCATACACTTTGAATCAGAAGGAGTTGAGCATTTGCTATTTCTTGGAATTCAGTGGATTATTAACAACTTTTGCTTAAATTTTAACATGCAAGAGATAACCCTCGAACCTTCTCTTGTAGCATAATAATGTGTCAAATAAAATTGTGATGTTGGTGTTTCAATGGTAATTCTGTTCATTCTTTTATTTCCGTTTTCGTTTGGTCAGATCTATAATCGGTTTAATAATTTTGTTTTTCCTTGAATATCGTTAGTTAACGGTGGGTTAATTCATTCCCTTGCTCGGTGCTCTTGGTTACTGAAAATGAAATTAATAATTTGTTAATTTGATCTTAGTGTGTTAGTTTTGTTTCCTTGAATTTTTTTATTTTTTTATTTTTTTTTACTACTACAGTTTTAATTGATGTCTTGCTTGAAACATGCATGAAGAGTGTGATTATAATAAAAATATAAATAAGATCATAGGATTAATTTTTAGTTAGACTATATAAAGGTGCAATGTTAATGGCCAATTTGAATGAAAAAAATTCGATGATTTTTTGGTGAAATCAAGTAGGGAGAAAAAGCGGGTGAACATAAATTTGAAAAAGACCAAATAGAACACAAATTTGAATGAAAAAAATCAGGTGTTTTTTTGGTGAAATCAAGTAGAGAGAAAAAATGGGTATTTAATTTTTGAAAGAAATCAAGTAGGACAAAAAAAATAACGGGTGTCTATTTTGGTGAAATAATTCAACTAGGACACAAATTTGGAAAGAATTTAATTGAAGAAATTTTTTAGTATATTTATTTTGAGTAATTTAATTGTAGGGAAAAAGTTCATTTTGTCTAAAACGGACTCTTTTAATGAAGAGTAAGAAATCCAAATCACTTTTCAAGACGTTTACACTTTTAATATATTATAGATATATATTACAGATAGATTATAAATTATAGATATAGTTATATGTTATATCTATATTATTATATTTAAGTGTGAATGATCTTGAAAAGTGATTTAAATTTTTATACTTTATTAAAAACTTTCATTTAATGAAAGATTACACGTGTAAAACACAACTAGTAATCTAATAAGTATGTATAGAATAATTTATGTATAGAATAATTTTCCTTTCATTGATTTTTCTAACCCGAGGCCCCAACCAAAAACTTAGGAAAAAATAAAAAAATCAAGAAGAGAAGAATAAGAAACTATTAGTAAATGGAAAGTTCTTATCCAAAAGGTCAGGTTGCAGTCAAAATAAAAAAGGAAAAGACGATAGCTTGAATTGTGTGCCCTTGAACAATGACGATAGCTTTGTCGCCTGCAACTCCAGCATACCAACGGCAACTCACCCACAAGCCTTTCTTTTGCTTTCTAGGTATCTCTATCTCTTTCTTTTTCTTCTTCTTTCTATGTGGTAATTGGTACTCTCTTGTCTCTGTGGCATTTCATCAAACATCTTGCAGGTAAGTTTCGTACTTCTGGTAATGTGGTATCTTTGTCTGCCTCTGCGAATTACGTGAGCTTACGGGTTGGAGCTAGTAGATTGCAGCCTCCTGTTAAACACGCTTGGGGAAAGAGGCAAGCCCAATTCTATACTCTTGTTGCTGATGCTCATTCTTTTTGTATGTCAGTAGAAAATGTCAAGTACCCACTAAGAGCTCATTTGGTACGTGGGATGAGTATAATAATCGCGAGATAAGATTTGGGATTAACTTTATTCCATGTTTGGTGTAAAGTATTAACTAATCCTGAGATTATTTTATTCCACCATTTGTCTTAAAATGGTGGGATTACTATCGCATATGGAAGGTCTGACAATATAGTCCCATGAGATATTCCTACTTATTCCATGTTCTATACCAAACGACCCCTAAATACTCTTAATTTGTATTATTGAGTGTAGGAATTAAATGTCTAGATGGACTCAAATGGATATTGAATAGTTTTATAGTCGATCCCAAATAGTTTTTTTTTTCTAAATTGGGAGCGGGGAAAGGGAAAATGGTGAGGAGGATTACAAGATGGGGATTCGAACCTTCACCAATAGGATGAAAGTTCAGGTAGCCAGGGGTTAAAGTTTATCTTTTATTGATATGTAGTAAATGTTGAATCTCCTTTAGCTTATTCGTATGTTTATTTCTTTATATTCTGATTCCCCTAGTGAAAATTCTAGCTACACCACTGCAGGTAGCCAACCAAGTGAGTTGCTAAGATTTTCCAAATAGTTTGGTATTTAGGTGTAGCAGTAGTAGATGTTGCTAGTCTTGGTGGTACATGCATTGATTTTCATTTGTTGATCTCCATATGCATAACGTGGGTTGATTTTTTAAATTTTTTTATTGTTACTTGGGTTAATTTTTCAGAAGAGGAATTGTGAGGTGTGCAACCATTGAAGAAATAGAAGCTGAAAAATCTTTGATTGAGAAGGATGTGGTAAGTATAGTGATTTTTATTTTCATTATCAAAAGCTATGGCAACTCTTGTTTACAGAGCTTTTATTTTACTTTAGAAAGAAAGGATGGAAAAGACAGTTGAAACTGTAAGGTCAAATTTCAACTCTATAAGGACGGGAAGAGCTAGCCCAGCAATGCTGGATAAAATTGAGGTAAGACATTCTGTAGAATCCCCCTATCCCACTTTCATATGTCATTGTGCTTCTTTACTAATGCTTAACATGACAAATTTTTGATAACCATCATATCTGATACAGTTGAACATACTTGGTTGTTTGCAAAACCATTAAAACCCTATCAACAAATTTATAATTTATTAATGAGTTGAGAGTTTTGTTACTCGTAGGTGCCACGTTAACATGTTTCCTCTCCAATTCTCTTCAGATCTGTCCAAAGTAAAAGTTCATCTTTTTCCTCTTGTCAATTGTACCAAGTCCCTGATGCGCTGGTGCATTATCACTTCGGAGTTTTTATGTGTTTTTCCCTGAAATCATATGCGTCTTTCTCATTACTTTCACTGCAAGCCCGTAGCATTTCCTTATTATTTCTCATGCATTATTCATAGTAGTTATCCGGGTGTAGAGATGTAGTGTCTGAGATATGGTGGTAAAATATAATGTGTTTGTTTCATTTATATATTCAAGATATCTAAGTCAAGCTTTTCTTTTTTCATATTGTATTGCTCATACAAGGTGGATTATTATGGCACTCCAGTCAGCCTGAAAAGCATAGCGCAAATTAGCACTCCGGATGCAAGTTCTATCTTGGTGCAGCCCTATGACAAATCCAGGTTGAACTTCTAAAGCATTTGAAAAAAGAAAGAAAAAGAAAAGAAAATCAAGTTGGGATGATACTGTTGATGTCTGATAATTACTTCACTCTTTCTTGATATCAATACTACTTGTAAATTCTTAAATGCATTTGAAATAGGGTGGGCTAAAGGATGAGTTCTGGATTTAGATGCATCAGAACAATAGGACGTTTACTCATCAGACTCGTTGGCCCTTGTATACTGCTTTACTTGTATAATTTGCATGATAACAAGTCACAGAATTTGTTTTCAATTTTAGGCCTTAGCCTGTTACAATTTTCCTCGTGAGAGATCTCTTAGAACCATTTTGTAGCGACCTTGCATATGTTTGCACTGCACTGCACTAAGCATTAGTTTTTGACTTAATTTTTTCAGTTTAAAGTCTATAGAGAAGGCTATTGTTAACTCTGATGTTGGTATGACGCCAAATAATGATGGAGAAGTAATAAGATTGGCTGTCCCCCAGTTGACATCAGACAGGAGGAAGGTATTAAGTGTTCCAGTCAACTTTGTTTCTTCTAAATGCCAGCTTTAAGCTTGAATGTTATTCTTTATTTCATTTTTGATAAGCCAGTATGAATGTTTGTCCATCTCACTGTGGTCATTTAGCCACTCATGATATGCGTTGGATTGATAATATCTCTGATTTATTTACATGGCTTTCGGATAAGCCTTGCTTTCTCATCTTCTTTGTCCTGTATCTTGGAAAATATTTGGCTATTGTTCCTGAAAATTCAGATCACCGATGTTCTCATTGCTGTTGTCTAGAACTACAGGCAAGATACTTGCTTTTCAGTTACATCTTCTTTGTGTTAATATCTTGTATCTTTGTCATTAATATTCAGTAAGTTTGTTTTCCTCTTTTAAAGAATTAGAACTGATACGATATCATGAAAATTTTAGGTGGTGAGGTAGGAGTTTAACCTTCCCAAAGTTTTACTATATTGTCCCTACATGGTACACTATGTTGGTTGTGAAGGATATTGAGCTAAATGCCTATCTTTTTTGCTCCTTAACTTTCTGCGCTAGATCACCCCCTTTATAGAGGAGCACAAGGTTAATATAAACAGCTTTTTCCTTAGCGTAGCTTCCCTGTCACCATGAGTTCTAGCTTTTATACCAATGTACTCTTCTGAAGTAACCTTCTTCATGCTAGAATTTTAGATATTTTATGGGGTTATATCTTATGAGCTTCTAATTACGTTAATGTATTGATTGGCTGATGCATAGGAAACAAATTGTATGATACCATTTACAATCTCTTCAACAAATTCACAATTTTATCATGTTACTCTATGGGAGTTTATAGGGAAAACCTGGCTTTGACGCTCGCTCCAACAACATACCTAGTGTAATCCCATAGGGGTCTGGGGAGGGTAGAGAATACACAGTCGTTACCCCTACCTCGTGGATATCGAGAGGCTTTTCCCGAAAGACTCTCGGTGCTCAAGTAACGCATGTTGAAGCAGTTTGAAAGAGAAAATACAGATGTAAAGAGGGATACCTAAACTATTGGATAAAAATAGAAAATAATAAGTCACACCTCTTTTCATGTGTTTTATAGTAACCAATGATCTTAAGTTCAGATATTACTGGCATACGTAAGCCCATTTAATTTGAAGGACAATTTACTTCTATGTTTGAATTGATACTGGAATCAGATTTTTTTCTTTTTTTGGGGGGGTGGGGTGCGGGTGCGGGGGGGATGAGGTAAAGGTTTATTGACCAAGTTAATAGAGTTACTAAAACCAAAAGTTACAAAAGACTGCTGGGAATATCCATACAGTCAAACATCTCCCTAGCAACTGCAGAAAGTTTATATATTGATCTATATTATCAGTGAAACTACTTCCACACCAACAAAACAAATTATGTATACACTTTTTTTAACTTCTAGAATTATGGTCTTTTTGCCCATCAAAACAAGCGTTATTTCTTTCAAGTCAAATAGTCCAGAATATGCACAAAAGTATAGTTCTCCAGATTTGCTCCAATGCTTTATGCGTTTTCTGTTGCTGCCAACTCCCCAATAACTCCTTTACACTTTTAAGGCATGACCCAAGAGATCCCACAAATACTGAAAATGAATTCCCAACATTGTCTAGCTATTCATCAATGCATAAGAAGTCGATTCACAATCTCCAACTCTTCTTCACATAAGTAACATCTGTTACTTAATGCAAAACCCTTTTTCTGAAGATCCTGAGTAATGCACCCCATGGTGCAATCCAACCAAAACAAGCTACCTTTGCAGATCCCTTTCCATGGCCAACTAGTATTGCAGTTCCTGTTTGCTTCATTTGAAGACTGTAACACCTTTTTTTTTTTGAAACTGGTAACTTAGAGTATAACACTTTTACTGAAAAGATTCCATCTTTACTAGCTATCCTTACTAGTGAATCCCCTTACTCTGATCAATGTGGGTATAATCAAGTTGAAGGAGTACTTGACAATATTCCTCAATTTCCTAATCATTCAAGTTCCTTCCAAATTCATCTGCCATCCAGTGTTTCATCGTTGTTATTGCAACAACTGAAAAAAAGGAGGAAATTTTTGCTTCAAGCATTCATGACCGGTTCATAAGTCAGTCGAAAATCTAATTTTTGCTCCATTCCCCACCTCTAATTTGGTGAATTGTTGAAGCTCGGCGCATAATTTACAGATCCCTTTCCATTTCCCACCCCCACCCCCACTAGTTTACATATCTCATTTAAAGTTGATGCTGTCATTTCTCATGACAATACGTTATCGGTTTTCAAAAGTGAAGTTCTTGTGGTGTATCTTCTCACTTCATCTAGTCTTAATGACTTCTCTAAATTGCTTAAGAGTAAATTAGGGGCACTGCCTATACAATGCAGTTCATCCTACATGACTGGACATCTAGGTTTAGTAACTAGGTTGGAGTGACCTTGTCTTAATTAGACGACTGACAAACTCGAATTGTTTCATATCTCAACTACATGTGACCTTTTCCGATTCAAGCTATGTGACAGCAGAGGGTACAAAACCCTTTGCTGCCAAATTGACAGGCATCCATTCTGTTATTTAATTAAGAACATTTGTCCTTTTTTATGATGAAGTATTTCAAAAGTTATGTCTTACAATTGAATGTTTTTATGAAAAATATACTTGCAGCTTTTGATGAATTCCAACTTAAGTTTACTTAATAGTTTTTTCCCAAAGTTTATGAGTTGGTAAATATGCTAATAATTCAGTATATTCAATTTCTGACATTGAGAATATTTGAGTTTTCACTTTTATTGCTCTTCTTTATCTTCGTTTTATCCAGGAGTTATCCAAAATTGTTTCTAAACAGGCAGAGGAAGGAAAGGTAAGTATTATCTGTTGTATAAGTTTGTTATAACTTCTTTTCTATGTCATTTCTTCTTTCCAAAAGAAAACAAAACATTTATTATTTATCTAGTGGGATCTACTATTAGAAATAGCTCCTATTTGTCCTTTGGAGCACCTGAGGTTTCAGATTTACTATTGCTCATGACTTTGGTATATTTATACCTTTACTTGGTGCTTGTAGAGGTACCCTTTCCATAGTCCTTATTGTATTAAGCACTAGAACTTGGTGTTATGAACAATGGGGTAGTTTAACCATCCAACAAAATGATACTAAATGACACTTTTAGAACTGGGAGTTTGAGGAAGAGGTTTTTTTATATTTTGTTATTAATTTTCCATTTCTTTTTGTTGAATTATGCATCTTTTTCATGTCTAGTTTACTTTGTATTAAGTGGTTAATTTCTGACATTATTGACTGAATTATCATTGCAGTCAGTATATGATGTTGAGCTAACTTTTCATATGGACCCCCCCCCCCCCCCACAACCCACCAACCCACCAATTTGTGACACAATTATCTGTTGAAATTCAGAAAAATTCTGTCCATAATATTCCGAAACAACTTAACTACTGTTTCAATTTTAAGAATGTTTTGATTATACTGCTGTTATTGTATCCCCAGGGTGTTGGTTTAATGGTAAGAGCACAAATTTGCGTGTGTGGATTAAGCGCACGTCATGAGTTCGAACCATGCTATAAACCAAAAGCCTGGTAACTAAGTGGAGAATGGTATGGGGGCAGACCCAGTAACCACTAAGTTTAGTACCGTTTGCCATTTGCCTTTGGGCATTTCTTGGTTATGAAAAAAAACGGCTATTCTAAATGGAAAAAACTTTTGTCTTCTGAAATCTATTCAAAGGCAGATAGCTTGTCCTCTTACTTTGAATCTTTCTGTTGGTTAGGGATGAAGTAGTTGATCGTGCTTATATTGCCCATCAATCATGTCCATTGGACTATTAGTATTACTATCTCTTTCTTGTAAAACTTTTGCAGGTAGCTATAAGGAATATAAGAAGAGATGCCTTAAAAGCTTATGAAAAACTTGAGAAGGTTTGAGCTCTAGGCAATTTTTGGTCTATATCTGTAGGATGCTAGATATTGAGGAATCTTTAACTTTTTTTTTCAGGAGAAAAAGCTTTCTGAAGACAATGTGAAGGACCTATCTAGTGATTTACAGGTACCTAACAAAGTTTGTTGTTCATGGCATAAGAGTTCAAAAAGAGAAAGTGATTATCCATATTTGTATAAACAATGGTCTTATAAATTGTAAACTTTAACTCTAAATTACTTCATTTGGATTCCACTAGATGATAAGAAATAAAATTGTTTTCAGATTTTCTTGTAATACCAACTTGTTCTCTAATTTCTGAAACCTGCTGAAGAAAATAGCTCAAATTATACTTCTTAATAATCATCATTATAGTGCAATCTGAAGTCCTCTACTTGTGGCATTCTTCCTTTATCTACACAGAAAGTGACAGATGAATACATGAAGAAGATTGATACTGTCTTCAAGCAGAAGGAGAAGGTATATTTGTTAAGAATATTCATATTGTTTGATATAAAATGTCATGTGCATGCACAAAAATATGGATAGAATCTAAATTCCCTGGGATCTGTTTTCTAATAAGTTATGAACAGGCAGAAAAATGAGCAGCAACAGTTAGTTCTGATTTGGGCACTAAAGAAATATTTCCTTCCCCTTTCCTTCACGAGTAACCACACCATGTTCCTCTGCACCTTTGTGTGTCGCTAGGCCTTTTTGATACCGTGTAGGTTTCCTTATGCGGAAGGGGAGCCTTGAAGTAACTGGTAAAGTTGTTGCCTTGTGACCAGAAGGTCACAGGTTTCAAGCCTTGGAAAAAGCCTCTGGCAGAAATGCAAGGTAAGATTCCGTACAATACACCGTTGTGGTGGGGCCCTTCCCCGGACCTTGCAAATAGCGTGAGCTTTAGTGCACCAGGCTACCCTTTTTTGTAGGTTTCCTTATGCGCATTGACCAGCCTCTGAATAACAGGAATGGGAGTCTAGCATCACCTCGTGGCTGTCAAAGGCAATCTGTTAATGCAAACTGGATCATATATTTCATGCATGCACACCCCAAACTAGAGTTTTTACTTCTTTTTTTCCCCCTTCAAACTTTCTAGTCGTGTTTTCTAGCAATCTTCTATTTGCTGACCAAATAAACAGGAACGTTTGTCATCCTCTGAAAAAAGGCTTCTATTGGAAATGGAGTATTATAATGCATCTGCATCTGCTTTCCCTTGTCCCATGTTAATCTTATCCATTTGATAGTCGGATGATAGTTCACTTTCTTTTCCAATTTTTCCCACTCCCTTTGCAAGGTTTGGTCGCCACCTAGTTTTCCATGCTTCACCTTTTGAGGTTAGTAAAATTTTACTGAAACATGTTTACGTTTGACTCTCAGGAACTGCTGAAAGTTTGACGACAGTTCTGTTCAATGTGTATATGGAGTTTGTGCAGTAATGATGCATTGAAGGTTTACTTGGAACAATAGGCTTGTCACATGCCTTTGTAAAAGACTACCTTGAATTCTTCGTTGTAGAAATCACGTAAAGATCACTCAGGAACTGGAATGGTCCTTGTTAATTTTTTTAGGACTTGTGTTTTTTCTGGAAAAAACCTCCAAAAGAAGTTAATCTGCTTGTTGCGACATGATTTGAGCTGCTGGAATTTGTAACTACTGGATCCAGAATTAAAGTACTTGCTGATGGTAGAATATCTACTCTCAATTTCGCCGCTCTTATCACTTTATTTTTTCATGTAAATCTGGGCTCTTTTTTTCCTCTTTGTATATATTTGTTTAGCTTAAGTTGTTGACATCTTGTTGTATTTGGTTGTTCAAAGCTGCCTTCATGTTGTGCCTAAACAAGTCTTGTTGATGCGAATCTTAGCCCCTCCCCATTTAAGACCTTTGGTTGTCTGTCTGTTTATATATCGCTCATTCGTTTAATGCATTGTTGTATATAAATGGTTGTGTAAATAATTATAGTATCACTTGGATGTAGTTTGATCCTATTCCAAATGTTTATTTATTTCAGCAAGAACTTGAGGTAAGCCTTATAGTTGAGAATGAGGCCCATCTTTGCGCTCTAGTCATTTGAAGAAAATGCAGCGCTCTAGTTTTTCCTTACAAGTCTGAATTCAACTTTCCACATAGTTTCAGAGCGGTTGCAGAATAATAATCTTTTTTAATACGGAAAAACAAAACTAATCCTGAATTATTTAATACGAAAAAAAAGTGAACTACTTCTGAAAAATTTAAAATGGAGCAAAAATATCCTTTCTTTTTTTGCTAAAAAATACTTCTCCGTTTATTTTTTGATTCAAAAGTACTCCTCACCTTAATGGATTGCCACCAAGCACACCATGTGAAAAAAATTGTCACATGGTCAATCCACGTCAGCATTCCATTTACAGAAAAGGGTTAAACTACCCTTAAACTATTCGAAATGGAGCAAAAATAGCCTCCATTTGTTTTTGGCTAAAAAATACCCATTAGTTTTTTTTTTTTTTTTGGCTCATAGATACTCTTCACTTTAATGGAGTGTCACCATGTACACACAGAAAAATTGTCACATGGCCAGTCCACGTCAACATACCATTTAATACCCAATCAAACCGCTTAACCATCCAACTTAACAACCCATTTAATACCCATACTCGACCTATCATCAAAAAATTCAATCCGTCTTTATAAGTAAAGGGTAAAGATAGATCCACCTTTCTTTTCACTTGAACTTTTCCGAAAAAGTCTATGCAAACTAGGAATTCTTAGAGGAAAAAAACGCCCTTAATATATGGGTCGAAACTCAACCCGTCTTTATCATGTCAAAGAATATGAGAGAGTTCGACCCATGAACTTAGGACTATCTTTTTCCTCAAAATTTCTAGTATGGATCGTTTTTTTTGGGAGAGTTTAATTGAAGCCGTGTCGAATTTTTTGAAGACAAATCGGGTACATGTATTTAATGGTATGTTAAGTGGATCGGTGGGGTATTAAATGAGATACTGATGTGGCCTCGACATGTGAATTTTTTTTCCCACATTGTGTGTTAGGTGACACTCCTTTAAAGTAGGAGTATTTGTGAGTCAAAATAAATAAAATATAAGGATATTTTTGACCCAAAAAAATAAATAAAGGGATATTTTTGCTCCATTTTGAATAGTTTAGAATTAGTTTTGATCCTTTTTCGTAAATGAATGCTGACGTGCACTGGACATATGACAATTTTTTTCACGTTGTGTGCTTGGTGGTACTCTGGTAAAGTGAGGGTATTTTGAGCCAAAAATTAAATAGAGGGATATTTTTGATCCAAAAAATAAATGGAAGGATATTTTTTAGCCAAAAAATAAAAAGAGAATATTTTTGCGCCGCTGCAAACAGTTTAGAAGTAGTTTTCAACCTTTTCCATTTTTAACATCAAGTTTTGGAAATTATAAAGACTAACAATAATTACTAGTGTAAATCGTTACACAACCGATGAGGAACAAGGTAGTATATCTTATATGCTCTCACAAGGCTAATTCATTTTACGACACACGTTGATTTTATTTTATTTTTAAATAACAAAATAAAATAAATTTGTATTTTTTTAAAGTAGATAGACAGTGGAGTCGGATAATTTAACTTCAACAGGCTAATGAATGAATTGAAGCATAGGCTCAACAGACTAACGAATGAAATGGAGCAATGTCAGCGACTGAATGGCCTGAATGGAGATAACAAGAGAGGCTTCATGTGCTGAATTGAGAGAAATAGTAACTTAAGATAACAAAAAATAAAGAGAAAAAGGTTCTTCAAATTAATGGCGTGGGATTTGGGATTATCAATTGAAAGGTTATAGTAGATGTCATCATGGCATGATTTCGGATCTTAGCATACAAAGTGCGGCAAACTTCAGTAGTTATTTAAAAAATGAAAAGATGACACTATGAATTGGCAAACCAAATATAAACCCTACAAATTTTATGGGGCCCTTCCCCCGACTCTACCCATAGCGAGGGATTTTATAAAACTTTATAGAAGTTATGAATCATGAAGTACTAGATTTCATTTGAATTTAAAAAAGAAGAAGTATTAGATTCATTATCGAGGCCACCTAATATTATCTATAATTTATAATCTATAATCTATATCTATAATCTATATCTATAATTTATAATCTATAATCTATATCAATATTTATAATCTATAACATATTACAAAAGTGATTTAAACTTTTTGCCCTTCATTAAAAATACAAAATCTTCTTTTCACTTATTTTCTTTAATTATTATATCATTATATTTATAATACTAGTTTAGTGCACGTGCTCTGCACGTGTATCTCACGTTAATTAATAAAATTATACATATTTTATTATCATGTTTTATCCTATAATTAATACTATACATCGATTATAGTTATAGGAATAATTTATAGATCATGTTTATGTGTTCCATCAAATTTAACTTGTTGAGTTGGATTGCAACATCTAAAACTCACTTTATTTAGGTAAATATCAAAAAGGAGTTATTAATATGTGTTGTAGGTTCTAAATAATATAGTAGTATGTCTGATTAATAAGAATATATCAAGAATTTTTTTTTGAGTATCTCAAATAATTAATAAAAATATACCGATTGGTTAAGTAACACAGAAGAATACAAAAAGCATCTCACATATTGAAATGCAATATCAAATATTTTAGGAATGATGATTTGCATAAAACATGCACATTAAAAAGTTTACTTGGTGTTACTATTGCTTTACCACTACCTCTTTTAGGTCACTTAGTTTTTTTTTTGGTTTTTCATTCGGTGTCCGGTACCCGTATTGGAGCCCGACTAATCCGGGTTCTCACTGGGTAGGGCCCCATTCGGGGGGTAGCGCTCCCAACAGAGTTTTCTCCATACCAGGGTCGAACCCTCGACCTCTGGTTAAGGGTGGAGCAGCCCCATCGACTGCACCACAACCCATATTGGTCACTTAGATTTAATCCTCATGGAAGACACATATGTAAAAATAAAATATCACAATGACTTTTTGTTTATAGAATTTTAAAAAATAAATGTGTACATTCTACATACCATGAATATATTATTTTGGTTGTAATCTAAAACAAATTCTAACACTAAACAACAAAAAAAAGAGAAAAAAGACAATCACATGATAAATTCTCATAAGCTTCATACAATACCTTTATAAGAAATATGAGCAGAATTAAAATATAAAAGTAATTTACTTTTCAATTTTTTTTTAATACATGCTTAATTTTAACAAATCACAAATAAAGAAACGTAAATGAAAAACCTCAGCCACGAGAACATACTTATAGTAACTTTTGTCCCCAAGATAATTAAATTCACATGCCTCTCTTGTTGCTATGCAACATATTTATAAATCAAGCAACTGAAACATCTTTAGCTACAAAAAATTTTGGACAAAAAATAAAAATAAAAATTTATTATCATTATTATTGGATAAATACGTTCACTATATGAGTAGCAACATAAGCAGTTTCACACATTCCTCGTATATCTACTTTGAGCGAACAAATATGAAAATAGAAGGAAAAAATGATTGATAATAAAAAAAACAGACATTAATTGATTATAAACTACAATCAAATAATATGATAGTTGAAATATCAATCTTTACACAAAAAACTTCTTAAAGTCGACCAATATTCATCTACCATATGTAAACTATAATAAAATAATAGGAGAATAGAAATATAAAAAAAAAATACAATTAGGACAATAGAAATATCAAAAAAAATATAATTAAACCTAATCTTTACACAAAAAAAATTCTCAAAGCCGACCAATATTCATCTACCACTTGTAAACTATTATCAAACAATACTATAATAGAAACATCAAATCAATACAATTAAACCTAACCTTTATATAAAAAAAAAATCTCTTCAAAGTCGACCGACTTTGATGTACTATTTGTAAACTACAACAACACAATACAATAATAGATATATCCAAACAACAATTAAATCTAATATTTACACAAAGTTTCTTCAAAACTGACCGACATTCATCGACCACATGTAAACTATGACATAATAGAGATATCAAAATAATACAATTAAACCTAACCTTTACACAAAATTTTTCTCAACGTCGACCAACATTCATCTACCACCTGTATTAAGCAGGAAAAACAACAAATAACAAGAAATTATGTCAATACAATTAAGTCTAACTTTTACATAAAAAAGAAATTCAAAGTCCTACGAAACATACAAAATAATAGGCTAATAGAGATATCAACATAATAAATAATATAATTAAACCTAAATTTTACAAAAAAAAAATTCTCAAAGCCGACCAACATTCATCTACCACATGTAAACTGCAACAAAATAATATCATAATAAAATATCAAAATAATATAATATAATTTAAACCAAACTTTTAGATAAAAATTTCTCCAAAGCCAACCAATATTCATATATCACCGTAAACTGCAGTAAAATAATATAATAATAGAGATATCAATACAATATAATTAAACTAACCTTTACACAAAAATTGCCTCAAAACCGGCCGACATGCATCTACCACCTGTACTAAGCATAAAAAATAAAAAAATAGTAAGATATTCCCAAGGTCATGAGCAGAGTATGAATTAATGGTATATTGGCAACATAATGCACTTCGGCCAAAATTTTTAAGGGAAAAAAAACTACGATATAGACCACATAAAGAGAAAAAAATCCTACCTATATTTATTCTCCTAATATTAAAAATAGACATCTAATTTCTTTGTATACTTTTATTTTATCAGGGTTCTTCTCGTACAATATAATTATCTTATGAGGATTTTCCCAAACCTATATTTCAAGAGTCCCCTCTAATTCTTGATTCGACTTCATAATTCGACTATAACCTTATATAACTATAATACCAATAAATAATATTTCAATATAATCAAATAACATATATCAAAATAAAGTCACAATTAAATAAAGAAAGAGATAACCTTTGATTCTTTTGACTACTTAATTCGACGGCAACATGCTTATTTCTTACAATTTTCAATCAGAAATATCCAGCTAAAAAAGAAACACGAGAAATTATCAAAAGGCAAAAATTCATTGTTAATTGTTAAGGAATAAAAATAACAACAGTGAAAATAAAAAAAAAGTAAAAAGACAACTGAATCAATATGAAAATTGGAAATAAGAAGAAAACTAAAGTAGAGGGTATGTTACCTGCAAATTTTGATCCAAAATATAACTTAAATAGAATAGATTTTTTTTTTTTTTTTATAAATAAGATAAACCTTTTTATAAAGATATGGTTGAGAGTCTTAAATATTATGATTTTTACCTATATTAAATAGGACAACTCCTTCTATATGTGATACTTAAGGAGAAAAAATTTAAAAGCTAATCTTGTAAATTTCTTTAGGTATAAAAAATATGATACTTAAGGAAAACAATTTAAAAGTTATTAAAATTGATTTTCGACATACATCTGATAAAGAAAAAAGATGTTTTGTATCACATTTTTGGATCCAAAATCATAATGCAATTTTAGTGTCTTATAACCCTTTTCCCACGTTTTATTTTTTGATAAGAAAAAGTGAACAAAACCTTTTTGATTTGCAAAAGTTTTTTTTTTTTTTTTGGAGACATATTAAAGACATAATTTTTTTACCATAAATTTAGGAATTTAACCATAATAAGAAAACCTTCTCTATTTAATTTTTAATATATTTATTATAGTTAATATTTAACATCATAAAAATAATAGAAAAAATATAAAAAGATGATTTTGTCTAAAGAAAAAACTTTTAATGAAGGGCAAAAAGTTTGATTCACTTTTCTAAGAGCCTTCACACTTTTAATATATTATAGATTATAGATTAAGTATTAACTAGAGTACTAAAATATAAAAAAAGAGAATTTGTAAACCTAACTTATATAGGATGACGACCTAATAAATTTATATTTATATATGTAAGATGGCATGGCCATGTCCTAAATTTATGCAACAACTTTGTAACCTAAAAAACTGAAATGCATCTTTTTGAGTTGCAAGTTCATAGCCTACTTTCTTATTGTTATTAAGTCAATTAAAATATATTTATATTTTCTGTTGTTGCTGTTGCTGTTGCTGCTGTTGTTGTTATTGTTGTTGTTGTTGTTCTCTTTCTTGTTGTTCTGCTGCTACTACTACTACTACTACTACTATTATGTATCTGTTAATGATTGTTTGTTATAGAATAAACAAACACCAATTGTACTTATGTTTCGTAGCAATTGTAATTTATAACGGCGATTGATTTTATTTTTGCTTTTATTGTGGAATGTGTTAGGACCTACTTGTTATCCTTTTCCCAATAAATGGTAGATAAATTTTCTTGTGATTTGAGGTAAGTTTTTTTAACTTTTTAATATATTTTTAAAGTTTGATAATAAATAATTATGTATTCTAGAAGGTAATTGCTAATTGAAAAGTTTTTTCTATGATTTCTGTTTATTGTATCTCACATACAATAAATAATTTGAAGTCAAACTTATTTATGTTTGAGTACAAATTATTTGGATCATTTCTTCATCATAGAAAATTGGTTATACATTCTGTCACGATCCATTTTACGAGTCATGATGGCACCTACTAAATCTCGCCAGTAGGTAAGCCGAACCGTAATCGAAGCTAGATGCAATGGTTAACTTGGTGGAAAATGCCCAACAAGGCGAAAATCAACAATACATGTTATATTTTAACAAGACAATATAGATATATAAGATAAATCAACAGTACAAAAATCTATCCCACGACCTGGTAGAACCAGTACAAGAGCATCTAGTATAATACAACTCAAATATCTAGAATAGTCAGCAACATCTGTCTCGAAACAAAAGACTGAACATAAAATATAGAAGAAAATGGGCAACTTTGATTCCAAGAGCTCACCCTATCTCCGAATATCAACACAACACGAACATCGATCAACAACGGCAACTAGTACTCGGATCTGCACCAAAAAGGTACAAAAGTGTAGTATGAGTATCGAAATCATGGATACTCAGTAAGCATCATCGACTGACTGAGCTAAATCATGATATAAATATGATAAAATACAAGATAACATAACTAAGCCAAGGTAGAAACGAACCTAAATCATCTTCAACATCGCTGTGTATAAATAGGTAAATAGACCAAAATAATAGCATAACATAACATAAAGCATCAATAGACACAATCATAACTGCATAATTGGCTCCCATACGTCAATTAGTGCAGAAAAGTAAATAATCCAACGCAAGCTCCCATAAGCCTGGTGGAGAGAAAAAAAATAGTATAGACCGCCATAGTCATTTACGAATTTTCAATATTCCACTAGAATCCACTCACATCATGCCACATTATAGCCATTTCCTTATTTTCAGACTTAGCCAAATTGCTATTTTCAATCTCACACCCCGATATCGTCATATCATAATAAGCATATCATCATAGCATAATATGCATATCCAGAATCAAATCAGTATATAATCAATAACCGAACTTGAATAGATAAATATAATCAATAGCCGGACTTGAACCGATAAATATAATCAATAGCCAGACTTAAATCGGTAAATATATCATCAATGTCATACTCTTTCTCTGGACTCGAACTGGGTAAAGATAAATATATCAATATAATCAATAACACCATCAATAACACTAAATAATAGCATAATCAATAGGCGCCAACCCTCACATCAACCAACACAACCATCAAGTGTCAAATCTCCTCAATATTAACTCAGTAAGCATTTCCAAGAGTCTAACAAACGTATAAAGGTCTATAAAAGCTAATACGCGTCTTAGCCTAAGATGGGTCAAGGGTCCACTTCTAATCCCCGAAGTTCTATTTTAGGCAATTTCTACCCGAGCTAGGCTTAAGGTATCTAAATTCATTTTTAGATGTTAAACAAGTCACAATTATCCCTAAGATAGGAAATTCACCTAAAATGTGAGCAACTAGGTCAATTATGCCTAATTTATGATTTTCGGTTAGCCTAAACGGTCCAATTAGCCCAAGCATTGCAATTCATCATACCAACACCAAAACCCCCTCCCAAATCTAACACAATATCATAAAAATACTATGAACTAGCTCAATCAAATAATGGGTAAAATCTATCCTACCAGGATGCTGAAGAAAGCTCAAAAAATCTGCTAAATCACCACTTTTCCCTTTCAAGAAGCTTCTGCAAGATGCCAACCTATCAAAACCACATTCTACTTATCAATTCGAGAATAATGATACCCTTATTGCATTATTGTGCTTCGGGTCCAAAAATCACCCAAAATTCTATGTGGGTCCCACTTACGAAAAATCATATTTCTAAAAACAACTCAATGTTCCTTTATGCTCAAGGAGTTATTTTCCCCAAAAATAGGTGAAATTCAAGCTAATTTGGGGCAAAAATCAAGGCTCTATGGTTTTGGAATTTTGAGCAAGAAATGGAAAATCTACCATGAAAAGGGTGAAATCTTACCTCAAATTCAAAGGAAAATCACATAATCAATCAATATCTAATCTCTCAAATCACCCACAAGAGTTACTCTCAAGCTTTCTTACTAATTAGGGTTTAGCTCTCAAGAGAATGGGTGAAGAGTGAGCAAAAATAGGCTGAAAATGGCATATTTATGCTTATTCCAGGTATCCATGTGTCACTATCGCAACTGGACCATCTCTATCGCGATACAGGGCATCATACACGAAAGTCACGATCATGGCATTTGCCCTTCGCGATCGCGGCACCGGTGGACTGTGCAAGCAGTTGTAATCGCACATGAATGTATCACGATTACGACACTTACTAGTGTTGACAGATCTCTATCACAATGCATGGACCGCGATCGTGGGTGCACCAGTTACAGAGACCTGAAAATTTTCCAAGTCTTTGCCAACGCTTCGGGATTCATCCAAAATCCCATATACGCAAATTAACTATGTAACCATACCAAATTTGACATTCCAAACTCAATGTCACAATTGAAATTTCCATCTGAGGTCATTTCAATAAAATATAGGTCCCACACCCAATTTTCAATTCCTTAACTTTCCGTCTAATACGTCGAAATGAGCCCGGATGCCTCAGAATCCAAACCAAAGGTCCACCTACCCTAAAATCGATATTCTAGAGCTGTCGAAATAGTAAAAATTTACTATCGAGGCTGTTTAACTAATGTTTTGTCCAAGTGGTCATTTCGAACTAGCAAATACTTTAAAATAGGGAATTGACTCTAAAAATCAAA
Organism: Capsicum pubescens; assembly: GCA_030864215.1. Lineage (NCBI taxonomy): Eukaryota > Viridiplantae > Streptophyta > Magnoliopsida > Solanales > Solanaceae > Capsicum > Capsicum pubescens. Next base: position 146,088,348 of record CM061546.1, on the reverse strand, counting down.
CGAACTACCCGATAATCGAACTATCAATTTTAGCAAGTCATAAATGACTTGGGGCAGCTATAGAAAATCTCTTAATGGTAAAAATAAGTAGAAATATGAAAAATGACCTGAAGGATCATTACACATTCTAATTCATGACAATTAATAGTCTTATTAATTTAATTTAATTTTAATCTATATTTTATAATAATTAATTATTTATTGTTATGTCAGATAGACTTGAGGTAAGTTTTCTAAAGTTTAGCCTATTTGTTAAGGTACAATAATAAATTATAATGATGCATTATTAAATAAAATTTCTAATTGAAATGTTTTCTTTGTAATTTTTTATTAGGCCTTCTACTTCGGATTTGACGAATTCTTATTGGATCTTTTGTCATTGCAGGTTCACTGCGGATCAAGAGTCTGTCTTTTATAATTTTATTTTTGTTGTATGATTTTAACTAGATAACATGTATATGTTTTATATATTACCAACATATATAATAGTAAGTCAAATAATTTCATCAATTAAACATCACAACTTTGTGAAAAATATTCTCATATTGTGAATAACTCTTTTTATGTTAAACTGATACTAATATTAAGTAAATGACATACAAGTTACAAAAGATTAGACATTCAACCTGGATTAAATCTGATAGTTCGTAGCATGTCTTCCCAGATTTTCTTTTGAGCACACATCGAAGGAACTTTAAAAACTCTTATTTCACCAAAAAATGCAGAATTTGCTCCATCTTTTGCTAGTACATCTGTAACACTATTCTATTCTTTGTAGTTATGCTGCACCATTAGATTCCCCAGCCTTGCTAACCTTGAACTGTTATAATCAATAATGGCGTTATAGTAGAGTTTTCTATTTTTAGCATAATAATTACCTCTTTGGAGTAAATGTTGATCTCCATGGGACAAAGGTTGTTGAGCTCAATAATTTTCAAGCCCACGAAAGAGCATTCAACTCTATTTGGTTATTTGTGTGACTGAGGAAATCTTTGGAGAAGCCAATGATCTAGTCCCCATTAATATTCCTGACTACCCTTCCAATACCCCCTATCGGGCTTTCGAAGAAAAGACCCATTAGTGTTAAGCATGTAGTAACCCCTTAGAAGGGGATTTTATTTGACATTGATAGTGGTCATAAGCCTGAGATTGTCTTTGTTAATGTTGAGATGATAGAATTCTACTGTTTCAGCATAAGCATAGCTAAGGTAAGGTTTTTCATTTTTATGGTTGAAAATATTATTCTTGTTGTTCCTCCATATGTTCTAAAGGCAATAGGGGATGAGTTTTTTCCATGTGAGAAGGTTCCCATACTTCTAATCTTTAATGGACCTCCAAGTGTTTGCCCAGTTAGTAGGATAAAAACTAGAGGTATGAAGGTTACTACTGTGGTTGGATTTGGCCAAGATGGTTTTGATCTTAGATAGATGTACAATCAGATAATATATGCTTATTGCTCTATACTGATGAGTAAATGTGGTGTAGTTTTGTCTAATGTGGACTCCCCTATTATGAAGAGTATAACCAGTTGGGAGGTTGTTATGGTGAAGAATCCAAAGAAAAACTTGATTTTGTTTGATGTTGGGAGTTTCCATAGCCATAGAAAATCCTTTTGGGATTGACCCATGTTACTGGCCCTATTTTTCTATTGTAGATGAAGAGATCGACACTAGAACTGGTGAAATAACCATTTCCAGTGAGTCTCCAGATAAGGGATTCCTTATTAGTTACGATATTGGAAAAGAAAGTATTTTTAATATATTATTTAAATATAGAGGGAATGTCTAGGGAGAGATTACCAAAGTTTCAGACATTGTTTTGCCATATGTCAAAGAGCTTGATGTCTTTGTCTCCCTCATTTAAAGGACCACCGATGGTATTTCTAAGAGGTGGCTGATTTGGAACCCATCTATCCATACAAAAATTTATCTTTCTTCCCATCATGCACTATCTACTAGGAAGCCTCTTTATAGATGTTCCACCCCTTATGTAGTCCTTTTCAAGTACTGGATGCATTGGGCTTACAAGTGGTATTCCCATTGCAGTACTTGGACTTAAGGATTCTAGCTCAAAGTTTATCTAGGTGCTTTAAAATCTCCATGCTAGACTGCTGAGCATGGTATCATTTTTAATGGAGACTTTGTGCATGCCCACTCCACTATTTCTTTTGGGAAGAGTAATAGTGTCACATTTCACTATGTGCATCTTTTTTTCCATGGTTGTACCCCAAATAAAATTCCTGTGAGATATTTCAGTGAGTTTAAGAATTTTACTGGGGAGATGTATATATTACATGACATGATTTGGGATGTTTCTAAGGGAAGCTTTGGCTAGAATAGTTCTGTTAGTAATGTTGAGAAAATTGGTCTTCTATCCAACAAGCTTAGGGTTGAGATTATCAATTATGAATCTCTATTGGTGGGATTTTGATGGAATATGGGAAATCCTAAGTATTTCCCAAACTCATCTCTAGCTTTGATGAAGTGGTGATTTGCAAGAGATTCCTTAAGAGTGACAGGATAGTTATTTGAAATGATAACCTTAGATTTGGTAAAATTAACTTTTTGACTTGAGTGATAGCTAAAATTATGGAGGATGTCAATGATAGTTTGACAATTTTTGCTATCTGCTTTGGCAAAAGAGTGAGGTCATCTACAAAGATGAGTTGTGAGAAATCGAGACCCCTACTGATAGAAATGGGAGTCCAATTAAGAAGGTGAACCTCATGGTTAATTCTCCTTGATAGTAAGTCCATGCAAAAAGTAAAATGTATGGGGATAAGGGTTTTCTAGTCTTATTTCCCTGAAGGTCTTAAAGAATTTTTGTCTTGCTACCATTGATGAGGATAGAAATAGAGGAGGTGGTGATTCAAGAAATAATTAGAGTAGAGTGAAAATTGAAGAAGTGGAGAGCTTATCTTATAAAAAACCATTTAATTCTATCAAATGTCTTCTCAAGATCAATTTTGATGATCATGTTGGCATATTTTCCTTGTATTTTTAAGAAATGGGAGATGTACTCTTGGAAAATAATAGCATAGTTAGAAGCTCTTCTGTAAGAGAGAAGGCTAGCTTGGCTCTGACCTATCAGACTTGATAGTTGAGGTTTGATTTTATCGGTAATGATCTTATAGTAATTTTATATTGAGTGTTAAAAAGTCAACTGGGTCTAAGTTCTTGAGTTTGGTGGCATTAGTACACTCGGGAATGAGACAAAGGTAGGTTGTGTAAACTTTCTCATTTATGGTTCTAGTTCTAAAGGTATCTTTGCAGAAGTTGATTACAAAAGAACTCATTATGTCCCAGCACTCTTGGTACATAAGATGATGGATACCATTTGGAACAGGGTCATTGGTAGGATAGAAAGAAAAGAGAACTTTTTTGATTACCACATTAGAAGGAATGACATATAAAGCATTGTGATCATCACCTTTAATAGAACCATGTAAGGAAGAAATGGATTGTCATCTTAGTGGAGAATTAGTTTTCTCACAAGTGAAGAGATTTTTGTAATAATGAAAGATATTACTACTAACCTCCTCTTATATGTGCAACTAGTTCCCAGAGTCATCTTGAATGGAGTTAATCCTATTTCTTCTCCTTCTATTGAAGGTGGAGGTGTAGAATATCTTGGTGTTGGAATCTCCCTTAATAAGCCAACTAATCATGGTTTTTAATTTTTGAATATATTTTCTTGCTTATCACTAAATTCTTGAGAAAGAGTTTTCTCAAGATTGTGGTGGAAGGGGCTGTAGAGATAGTTAGAAAACTTCTGGATTCCAGCCAACCTGGCAAAAAGTTCCTTTTTCTTGTGAAAGATGTTTCCAAAGATTTCTCTATTCTAAATTTTAATTTGAGCCTCAAAATGAGAAATAATATTGGTGAGATTGGGATTTAGGTCAAAGGAGTCCTTTACCACACCAACAAAGAAAGGATGGGAACACCACATGGTTTCTATCCTGAATGGTTTTGAGGGAACTCTATGATCTTTGTTAAAATTAGTAAGCAGTAGACTATGGTCCGAATGGGTCCTAGGGTGGTGGGTTATAGAGGCTTAAGGGAAGAAATATATCTAAGAAACATTAGTTAAGCCTCTGTCTAGTCTCTCCAAGATAAGAGTGTCTATTCCTATATATCTTGTTAGACCAACTAAACTATTGTGACCTATTGCACATATAAGTGTACGTGGCCATGCAAGTAATAACGTGACCCTTTTGAGCTAAATATCGATCCCACATGGACTTGGTGATTTGTAAAATATCCAATTCTAGCATTACTAATAAGATTAAATAAGTGTGATATGTAACCAAACAAGAGTTTAAGTTTTGTAATTATAACTAAGTAACAACAGAATAACAGCGGTATGTAATTTTGGATTATAAATAATATATAGAGAACTTTAAGGGTTGAGACTTACTACACACTCATTCATAACATGGTTTTTAGCTGGTGTTGTTTTTTATCATGATTGTTGATCTACGAGGTTGATAGTATAACCCGAAGATGGTCACCTACTAAGTAATCTACCTAAATTAATCTCACAACTACATCATTGAGTAGGGATGTGAGTCTTTAATTTGGATGCATTAATCTATCTTTCCATTTCATTAACCAAGTGGGGCATTTAGGTATATCTCTATCCTAAACTGAAATCATCCTTTAACAATTAGTATCTAATAATTAAGGACATGATCCATACTTCTTGCATTCTTCATTATGTCCCTCCACTCCTATGGTTAATTCATTTTGGGACTTTTATCCTAAAGCTCATGACACTTTAGAATAGTTTACCTAGAATGGAAGAACAATCACATACTTGATAGACATGTAAAACAACAATCAAACCATAATTACACAGTCATGTTCATAGACTCAACCATAGAATGAGGGTGATTAGACACTCATAGTATTACAAAGAATCACATAATGGAATTCATAAGTAAAAATTATAAGGAAATTAAAGTAAAGAAGAAAGAACCCTAGTGTAGAGCCCTTGGATGCCTTCTCTTCTCTCCAATATTGTGTTGTTCCAAAAGTGTATTGTAATTATTCCTAAGTACTCCTTTTATAGCGTTTTATGTCGTATATATGCTTCCCAACATGAAATATATTCATTTACAACATTCCCCCTAACTTAAGGTCATAAAAATCAACTTTTGGACGTCCCGGAAGAGGGCTCATGCCGCCAGGCCAAAAAAATACCTCAGGGGGTGTAGAGCCCCCCAAAGTTACCTAACTATAGGTGGTGCATCTCACAGACCATCCTATACTTTAGGGTGTGTGGCGCAAGGCACCTTCTCAATGGGGAGGGTTTGCTTCCATTTTTCTCCTATCATGTCGTGCGGTTGATACTTATTTCCCCACTTCTTATGACTTTTTTGTAGGCTTAAATTAACTCCAAAAACACCACCAGTGGTCTCCTACAATATCATATAACAATAATTAGTTCATACAACCCAATAGATCTCATTAAAGTACACTAGAACAAGCATAGCTCAAGCTAGCACCACTAGTTTTCTTGTCTAAACTCTATTTGATCCGTTTAACTCTTAACTTGTTTCAAATGCACCTTACACACTATAAACAGGTAAATTAGAACACAAAAAAAATACACAATTACAACCTTAATATCTCTTTAATCCCATCAACAAGTCCCTCTAAACTAAGCTAAACATTCATAGATAGTGACACTTAGGACTATAAATACGCCTAAGATCACCATCCCACACTTAAATCCTTTTTCAACCTTGAACAACTCTTTACATTAAACACCATCCTAGAAGGAGTCCCACATTACTACCATAATTAAGACACTCAAGCTAGAACTACAAAAACTACATAAATAGCAAGTTCAACATTAAGCATGTCGTGTTACACTTGAAACTCATGAACACTACTTCAAAACTTCATAAACTCAATAATAGACTCTACTAAGTTGGCAAAACCATGCATAATGCTTAACCAAGAAATCATACAAGTGACCTAATCGTTATCAAACATTTTCCTTCACCACAAAAGAGTCACCCATATATTCACTCACTAGTATGCAATTTATCACAAGAAAGGGTGTAAGAATAAAATTTTACTTACTCTTACAAGAAATTCACATGTCACATAAGATGAACATATTCTTGCCATTGGTGTCGTACTCTACTAATATAAGAATATCAATGCTCAAGATCACATAGGACTTTATAGGTTATAATGTATGCTAAGGGACGGGTAGGAACTATTCTGGCCTATAATAGTGACTATATTCCTTAAGCACCTTAATACATCACACTTTACAGTAGACTCCTCTATAACCAACAAAAGTTTCACCACTTTTATCTTTCCACCTCTCTTTTGTTCTGCACCATATCTTTAAGCTAGTTCACACATACTAAGTAGGGAGTATTTTCTATCAACACATATTAACTTTTGAAAAATTGATCTTTTAATTACATCCCTTACAACCACAACTATAAGACCCCGCAAAATTCTAAGCTTAACTCAACCCTTAGATCTTGATACGGGGTCTCATAATTAGAAATTTCAGCTAAGTATTTACACTTAGAATTATTTTTAGACTCATAAGTTGGTGATCGCATTTCCCGACCCTAAACACCTTAAAGTGTTAGTTTTTAGGTTGATTCATGATCAGGTATATCAGTAGGTGTTCTCGGGAAAGTTTTGGATTTTTTGAACATCATTTGTATCACATTTGGAAGTCCAAACCAGTGGATCAACGCGATCTTGACGCGCTGCATCGCCTATCGCGTTGATAAATATTTTTTCCAGCTCCCAGTGTCAATTTCCAGTAAGCCGACGCAGACTCGACATGGTGCTTCGGCCATCGCGTCGACCCCATTGATACGGTGCGTCAGACTGCGCGTCACTGTACCTGTTTTCATTCATTAAAACTCCACATCCATGAGGGTATTTGGGTCACTATTTAGCCCTCAAAACACGAAATTAATCGCTCATAGGGAAAAAACATTCATTATTTCTCTCAAATTACTCAAGACCAAAACCCTAGGAGATCTAATTTTAATTCAATCTTTAAGAAATTCACCATCAATTCAAGTACCAAGGTATGTGAAGTGTTCATCCAAGGGTTTTCTTCCACCCTTGGAGTTCAAGAAACTCTTTTAAATTACAAGTTAAATGATTTCACAGATTTCATGTTGGATTTGGATGTAATCTTGATTATGATGTTAAATGGGTTTTCAATTCCATGATTTATCACAAATTCCATGAAAACTAGTTACTTGTGGATTGAATTATGTGAACTTCATGTTGAACTCTTGAATTACAAGTTGAATGTAGTATCCATGATAGTATTAAATATTTATTGATATATGAAATACCTATCATGCATGTACTCTCATTCAGTTACGTCTGTGTTACTCAGCTAGTTGTCGTCCATGCATATGAACCCATGCATATCAGCCTACCTCACTTAGCCTACCATTAAATTCAAAGTACTGACGTATACTTTTTTTTATGCTATGATGTCTTATATCATAGGTTCAGATGCACGAGATCCTGACCACACTTAGCAGCCCCGATTATCAGTGGCAGATTTAGTGGTGAGTCCTCATAGTTCGAGGATGATGTTATCTTTCAGTATTTCAGTAGTTCAACATTCAGTAGATAGATTTAGTTGGGGACTTGTACCATCAACTCCATATTCAGACAGTTAGAGACTTTCAGACTAGAGTATTTTAGATAGATATTCCATTTTTAGTATTCATTTATCAGTATTCAGTATTTTTTTTCAATTGTGAACCTTATGGCGACTTTAGCCTAAATTTTGCATTTATTTCAGTATTATTATTACCGTGTGATTATTCCATGCTCATAACAGATATCGGTCATGGGTTAGCTTGTGGTCCTTCGGGGTCATAAGCATCGTATAACATCTGGGGTATAGACTCGGGACATTTCAAACTTGGTATCAGAGCCTAAGGTTCAACAGATTCCTAAGAAGTTTGAAAGCCACGTTTATTAGTCTTGTACATGGGTGTGTAGCACGCCACACTTATGGATAAGGGACTATGAGACGTTTTTAGGAAAAGTTTTCTTTCTTTCAGTATTTATGTTGTGTGAGTAAGCATGAGCTCAAGTCACACTCTCAGTCTAATCCTTTTCTTCCTTTTGATTACAAAATATGCCTCCCAAGAAGAATGGAAGAAGAACAGAAAATCAGCCAGCCCCTCAGCCCGTTTAGGCAGATCCTCTGGATGAGCATGTCTCCCATGCAAAATTCAGGGCTGCATTTACTACTCTAGACAATTCAGCAACAACCTAGAATGAACACCCAGCTGCCGTTCCAGCCAACCCAATGGCCAATACTAATGCAGCCAGGATTCGGGACTTCACCCGAATGAACCCTCCATCTTTTACCAGGTCTAAGTTAGATGAGGACCCACAGGATTTACTTGATCAGGTGCAGAAGGTTACAAATATTATGGGGGTGACTGCAAGAGAGAGTGCTCAGTTGGTCACATATCAGTTACGGGATGTGTCTCACTCATCGTTCAAGCAGTGGAAGGCAGAGAGGGCCGCAGATGTAGGGCCCATAAAATGGGAGAAGTTTTCCACTGCTTTCCTTGATAGGTTCTTCCTACTAGAGTTGAGAGAAGCTAAGGTTTTGGAGTTTGTTAATATGAAGGAGGGAAACATGACAGTGCAAGAGTATTCTCTTAAGTTTACTCAGTTAGCCAGATATGCAGTAAGTTTGTGTCGGGTGTGTCTAACAATATGGTCAAGGAGTATAGGTCCATAATGCTAATTAAGGAGATATATATATCCAGGATCATGGTCTATGCTCAACAAATATAAGGACATATCCAGGCTCATGATCCATGCTCAACAAATAGAAGAGGCTAAGAATAAATAAAATAAGAGGGAGAACAAGAGAGCGAGTACAGGTAGCTTCAACTTCACTCAGCCTAAGTTAGAGGGTGGTAATCATTCTTAATTCCACTTGAAATCTTTTGTTCCAGCTCTGTCCTCAGCCATTTCTCCAGTGATGAAATTCAAAGACGGCAATAGAGATAGAGCATCGGGCCCTAAAACCTAGGGTAGTGTTAAAAGTTCCTGTACAAATCCTCTTTTCCATAGATGTGGTAGAAACCATCAGGGTGTCTACAGAGATGGTAGAGATATGTGTTTTGGATGTGGCAAGCCATACCATAGGATTAAAGAGTGTTCAAGTGGGTTCTTAAAATCAGCATAATCGTCCCGCAGCTCCGTCCGATTGACTGAACCAACAGGGTGCCACTTTCAGTACCACTAGTGGGCAATGCCCAAACATACTCTATGAACTTCAGTCTCGATAGGATCAGGAAAGTTCTCTTGATGTGGTCAATGGTACGTTACAATTTTATCATTTGCATGTTTATGCTTTGCTAGATCCAGGAGCTTCTTTGTCCTTTGTAGCTCCTTATATAACTGTTGACTTCAGAGTCAGTCCCGAAATTTTAGTAGAGCCTTTCTCAGTTTTTACCCTAGTAGGTAAATCTATCATAGCCCGGCGGGTATACAGGAACTGTCCGGTTATGGTATCTCAGAAAGTTACTTCAGCAGACTTAGTAGAGCTAGATATGACAGATTTTGATGTTATTTTTGGAATGGATTGGCTTCATTCATGCTATGCTTCAGTTGACTATAGAAATAGAATTGTTCCATTTTAGTTTCCGAATAAACCTATCCTAGAGTGGAGGGGTAGTACTTCAGCACTTAGGGGTCAATTTGTTTTGTACCTTAGGGCAAGGAAAATGATATCTAAGGGATGTGTCTATCATCTTCTTCGAGTTTAACACTCTATTTTAGAGACCCCTAATCTTGAATCAGTGTCAGTAGCATGTGAATTCTTAGATGTGTTTCCTAAAGATCTTCTCGGAGTTCCTTCCGAGAGAAAAATTGACTTCAGAATAAACCTTCTTCCAGATACTCAGCCCATCTCTATCCCGCCATATAGAATGGCTCCAGTAGAATTCAATGAATTAAAAGAAAAGTTGAAGGATCTCCTAGATAAGGTATTCATCAGACCTAGTGTATCTTCGTGGAGTGCACTAGTCCTATTCATGCATAAGAAAGATGGTTCTCTTAGAATGTGTATAGACTACCATCAGCTAAATAAAGTCACAGTCAAGAAAACGTATTAACTTTATAGAATTGATGACTTGTTTGACCAACTTTAGGGTGCCAACTACTTTTCTAAGATAAACCTCAGGTCAGGCTATCTTCAGCTCAGAGTCAGAGAATATGACATTCCAAAGATAGCTTTCAGAACTCGGTATGGTCACTTCGAATTCCTAGTCATGTTATTTGGTCTTACCAATGCCCCAACAATTTTCATAGACTTGATGAACCGTGTGTTCAAGTGGTACTTGGACATGTTTGTCATAGTCTTTATTGATGATATTTTTGTCTACTCCCATAGTGAGCATGACCATACAGACCATCTCAAAATAGTGTTACAGACCCTCAGAGCCCATCAATTGTTTGCAAAATTTAGTAAATGTGAATTTTGGCTAAGGTCAGTAGCTTTTCTTGGTTATATCATTTCCGGTGATGGCATTAGAGTTGATTCTCAAATGACCGAAGTAGTGAGGAACTGGCCCAGACCCATCTCTCCATCAGATATTAGGAGTTTCTTAGGCTTGGACGACTATTATCAATGATTTGTTGAGGGATTTTCATTTATTGCATCCCCTATATCCAGACTGACTCAGAAGAAAGTCAAATTCCAGTGGTCAGATTCTTGTGAAAAGAGTTTTCAGGAGTTGAAGACTCGACTCACTACAACTCTAGTTTTGACTCTACTAGATGGTTCAGATGGGTTTATGGTATATTGTGATGCTTCCAGAATGGGTTTGGGGTGTGTTTTGATGTAAAAAGGTAAGGTTATAGACTATGCCTCTAGACATCTTGAACTCCATGAAAAAAACTACCCTACTCATGATCTTGGGCTAGCAGCTGTAGTGTTTCCCTTAAAAATTTGGAGGCACTACTTGTATGGGGTGCATTTTGATGTATTCACAGACCATAAGAGCCTACAGTATGTGTTCTCTTAGAAATACCTAAATCTGTGTCAGAGGAGGTGGTTAGAGTTGTTGAAAGACTATGAAATGACTGTTCTATATCATCCGGGCAAGGCCAATATAGTGGCGGATGCCCTCAGTAGGATGTCTTTGGGTAGTGTTGCTCACGTGGAGGATGGTAAGAATAAGTTGGTTTAAGAAGTCCCTCATCTTGCCCAACTAGGTGTCCGCTTAGTCGATTTAGCAGAAGGTAGTGTCTGGGTTTAGAACAGTTCAGAATCATCTCTGGTTTCCGAAGTGAAGGAGAAGCAGGACAGAGATCCCTGTTTAGCTAAGTTAAAAGAGGCAGTCAAAGATCAGAAAGTAGAGGTTTTCTCCCAAGGGGGAGATGGTGTGTTGTGTTTCCAGGGTCGACTGTGTATGCTAGGTGTAGATGACTTGAGGCAGCGAATTCTTGCAGAAGCGTATGGTGCGTGCTACTCCATTCATCCAGGGGCCACCAAGATGTACCGCGACTTGTGGGAGGTCTTTTGGTAGAGTGGGATGAAGAGAGATATTACAGAGTTTGTAGCTAAGTGCTTGATATATCAGTAGGTTAATATCGAGCATCAGAAGCCTAGTGGGTCTATGAAGGAGTTTAATATTCCTACTTGGAAGTGGAAGGAGGTGAATATGGATTTTGTGATGGGTTTACCCTGCACTCGTCATCTGCATGATTTAGTTTGGGTCATTGTGGACAGGATAACCAAATTAGCTTATTTATTACCATTCCATACTTCCTATTCAACCAAGGATTTGGCCAAGCTCTAGGTTAGAGAGTTGGTCATATTACACGGAGTCTTATTATCCATCATCTTAGATAGAGGTACACAGTTCACCTCTCATTTCTGGAAAGCCTTCCAAAAGGGTCTAGGTACCCAAGTTCACCTCAGTACAACCTTTCACCCTCAGACAGATGGTCAAGCAGAAAGAACCATTCATACTTTGGAAGCTATGTTAAGGGAGTGTGCTATTGACTTTAAGGGTAGTTGGGATGACCACTTGCCTTTGATTGAGTTTGCGTATAATAACAGTTACCATTCTAGCATTCAGATAGCTCCATTTGAGGCGCTCTATGGGAGGAGATGTAAATCTCCCATTGGTTGGTTTGTAATGGGTTAGGCTGCAGTGGTAGGGCCTGACTTGGTATTTGATACCTTAGAAAAAGTTTAGTTGATCAGGGAAAGGCTTAAGACAAGTCAGAGCCTGCAGAAGTCGTACACTGATGTGCGGAAGAAGGATCTCAAGTTTGAGATTAGGGATTTTGTGTATTTGAAAATCTCTCCTATGAAAGGACTGAAGAGGTTTGGCAAGAAGGGGAAGCTCAGTCCCCGGTATGTCGGTCCTTACCGAATTCTCAGCCATTTTAGAAAGGTAGCGTACAAGCTTTAGTTGCCTTCAGATTTAGCTTTAGTCCATCTAGTGTTTCATGTCTCCTTACTAAAGAAATGCATAGGTGACCCAGCATCCATAGTCCTTATTGAGGGCATAGACGTTCAAAACAGCCTCTCTTATGAAGAGATCCCAGTTGAAATCCTTGATCGTCAAATTCGCAGACTAAGGAACAAAGAAGCCCCTCTAGTCAAAGTTCTTTGGTAGAATTAGTCTATTGAGGGAGATACTTAGGAAATAGAAGCAGATATATAGACCAAATATCCTCACCTCTTCTCCGCAAACTCATATTCAGCTCAAGGTAACAGTTTTTCTTGAATTTACTTAGTTCCATATTCAGATTTCCTGTATGAGTTAGATATCAGTTCAGTTGCATAGCATTCTCATATCATGCATACCCTCACAAAATAGCTCAGTCATATGTCATGTCCTCAGAATTCATTCATGTTTCAGTCATGTATGTTCAGTATGAAAATTCAGTGTATTAGTAGTTTCAGTCATGGAATCATACTTTAGTTATGCATTCTTAGTAAGCAAGTTCAGTCTATCAATATTCTCAGCTTAGTCAATATCATTAGTGGACGAATGTTCCCAAGGGGGAGATATTGTAATACCCCACAAAATTCTAAGCTTAACTCAGCCCTTAGAGCTTCATAAGGGGTCCCATACTTAGAAATTTCAGCAAAGTGTTTACATTTAGAATTATTTTTAGCCTCATATGTTGGTGATCCTATTTATCGACCCAGAAGATCTTAAAGTGTTGGTTTTTAGGTTGATTCATGATCAGTTATGTCAGTAGGTGTTCTCGGATAAGTTTTGGATTTTTTGAACATCATTTGAATCACGTTTGAAAGTCCAAACCAGTGGATCAATGCGATCTCGACGCGCCGCATTTCCTATCACGTTGATAAATGTTTTTCCCAGCTCCCAGTGCCAATTTCCAGTAATCCAATGCAGACTCGATGCGGTACTTTGGCCATCGCATTGACCCCATCGATGCGGTGCATCAGGCTGCGCGTCACTGGACCAGTTTCCAGTCACTAAAATTTTGCGTCCATGAGGGTATTTGGGTCATTTTCTCACCCCTATTTAGGCCCCAAAACATGAAATTAATCACTTCTAGGGCAAAAACATTCATTATTTCTCTCAAATTACTCAAGACCAAAACCCTAGGAGATCTAATTTCAATTCAAGCTTTAAGAAATTCACCATCAACCTTCATTAATTCAAGTACCAAGGTATGTGAAGTGTTTATCCAAGGGTTTCCTTCAACCCTTGGACTTCAGGAAACTCTTTTAAATTACAAGTTAAATGATTTCATAGATTTCATGTTGGATTTGAATCTAATCTTGATTATGATGTTAAATGGGTTTTCAATTCCATGATATATCAAAAATTCCATAAAAACTAGTTAGTTATGGATTGAATTATGTAAACTTCATGTTGAACTCTTGCATTACAAGTTGAATGTAGTATCCATGATAGTATTACAAGTTTATTTATATGTGAAATACCTATGCTCCCCAAGTGATTGTCAAAATGCTTATGTGAATTGACTAGTGCAAGCATGATATGTTGTTATGTGATTTCATTCATGCACAAGCTCATGTATATCAAGTGTTTGACAAAAATTTCCAAATGAATGAATTATTAGTAAAAAAGTACTATTATGCTACTAAAGTGATGCAGTATGTTACTTTTCACATTATTGAGTCCTGAGGGTATTCAATACCCAAAAATCTAGCTGTTTTCCTAGAGCTAAGTAGTTACAGAACAGTCTCAGTAGTGTCACGAATGTTAATACTCAATAATCAGTCCCAGTCTCGGTTCAGTAGTAAGTTTAAAACTCAATGAACTCAATTCAGTTTAGTTAGACAGTACAATCAGTAATAGTTCAGTCAAGCCTAGTACAGTTTAGAAATCAGTTCAGTGTCTATTCAGTTAGGAGTAGAAATCAGCACTGTGCAAACCCAGGGATGGGGGCATTCCTGCCAGCATAGGGTTTGACCCTTAGTAGTAATCTCTGAGTTACAGAACTACGTAGCCAGCGTAGGTTGAGATATCTTTCTGCCAGACTAGGGTTGATACATCTCACATGAGTTTTCCTACCAACGAGGGTTGACGAATGTGCTTCCTATTAGAGAGGGTTAACTCACAACTTGTCTTTACTCGTGGCATGGTATTGACATCCTTCTAATTGGGGTTACAAGTTGGACCCTAATCCATTTGGAGAGGGGCATGTTAGTTAGATAACTACCTCCCACAGTTTCAGTTTCAGTCTCAGCATAGAACTCAGTTCAGTTCTACAGATTCAGGACTGTCAGACACAATCACCCAGTTTAGTATAGAACTCAGTTTTGTTCTACAAAATTAGGACTGTCAGAAATTGTCACTCAGTTATCAGTAAACTCAAATATCTTTTAATTATTATTCATAACTCAATATCCAGTGTTAACATGATCTCAATTACAGTTTATGTATTCATGCATGTACTCTCATTCAGTTATGTCCGTGTTACTCAGCTAGTTGTTTTACATGTATATGAACTCATGCATACCACCCTACCTCACTTAGCATACCATTACATTCAAAGTATAGACGCATATTTTTATTTTGTGCAATGATGTCTTATATCATAGGTTCAGATGCACGGGTTACTGGCCACACTTAGCAACCCGGATTATTAGTGGAAGATTTAGTGGTGAGTCCTCATAGTTCAAGGACGATGTTGTCTTTCAGTATTTCAGTAGTCAGTATTTAGTAGACGAATTTAATTGGGGACTTGTCCCATCAACACCATAATCAGACAGTTAGGGGCTTTCAGACTAGAGTATTTCAGATAGATATTCAGTTTTTAGTATTCATTTATCAGTATTTAGTATTTGTTTTCAATTGTGAACCTTATGGAAACTTCAACCTAATTTCCATATTTATTTCAGTATTATTATTATTATTACCATGTGATTATTCAGTGCTCATAGCAGATATCAGTCATGGGTTAGCTTGTGGTCCTTCGGGGTCGTAAGCACCGTGTAGCGTCTGGGGTACAGACTCGGGACGTTACAAAATTGCACAAACTTTTTCAAAACACCAATATCTACTATTTTGGGGCTTCACTTTCACCTTTCTCCTTCATTAATTTTATAGTTCTTAACATCTTAATTTTTTCAACTAACGCCCTTAGGAGTTTTAGATCAAATTATAGTTAGTTGAAAGAAATGGGATAAGCTATACATAAGGCTACCAAAGAAAGCTAAAGGCTCAATGGGGCTATATAAGATCATGAAATAAGGGTTGATAAAGATGGTATAAAACCTGGTTATCAAAGAAATGCCTATATTATTTCCTAAGCCCTACAATCTTTATTTCACTTTGCAAACACACAAGGCAAATTCTAGTCATCAATGCACAAACATATAATGTAACAAAAGACCTCACTCCCACATGACACATTCTTAAATCATGAAGGATCTCTATTGACACTCAACCAAGCAATAGCAAGAATTTAAAATTAAGCCGTTGTCACACAAAAGTTATATAAATGAGCTTATGTGTATTAAACATAGTCATTCAACTCATTACACATTTTTTCACTTTCAAAACCAACTCGCATAATCATACATATCACTTATCAAGAACATCTCATTTATTTCTGATAACACAAATTTTAAAGTTCTAAAAAATAAAAAAAGAGATATTGGGTTCAAAGGGCTCCCCCTTGGAAAAGAACTGAAAACATAAACCAAGGGGTGGGTAAGTGTGATTCTACTAGATAGACACCAATAATAACTAAGAATAAACAAAGATAAAATCTTTTTGTAATTTTTTTACTCAGTTTAAAAGTTAGAAAATAAATAAAAATGAGCATCCTATAGTAATATTTCACCCTAAAAAATTGGATGATTACCCACTTCACACTTAAAATCATACTTTGTTACTAAATTACAACTTAAAAGTAAGAATATAAATACTCCTTAGGTCTCTAGGCCTAGCTAGTAGCATTACAACCATCAAAGGGGTCTGGAGGACCCCACACTCAGTTTTTTCCATGCACCTTAGTTTAGGTATTCAATACTCAGAATTTCCTTCAACCTGTTAACTCAAATAAAAAAAACATCGATGATACTAAGGAAAACTAAAAAAGTAGAAATAACTACCTTAACTTTGTTTGCCTCCCAAGCAACGCCTGATTTACTGTCGCAACTCAACTCACATCATAACTCTTAACCACAGTCTCTCATCCTTTTTCTCCTACTAGGATCCCATATTCTCATTCTTGTATGACCTCTTGAGTTCTTAATCTATAGTTATGTAACTCTTTCTACACTTACCTTTTCAGACTCCCCTTCATATTTCTCAACTTCAAGCTTAATTTTTGATTTAGGCAACTCCATGAGAGAGTCAAGAGAAGGCATTAGAGATTTTCAATTCTCTACCCCATGCTCACCCATTTCCATAGCCGTGATCATGCACAAATCTTTGTAGTGTAAGGGTATATTTAGTGCTTTGTATACTTTGAAGATCACCCCTTCATCATTCAATCTCATTCTTAGAGTACTCTCTCCCACATCTATCAGTGCTCCTCTAGTTGACAAGAATAGACATCCCAGTATGATTGGTACCCTATCATCTACATCACAATCTAGAATAATAAAGTCGTCAGGGATAAGAAATTACAACTTTAATCAGAACATCCTCTATGATTCCTTTGGGAACCACTCTTGTTCTGTCCGCCATTTGGAGCACAACTGAACATGGTCTAACTTTTCCCAAACCAAGAGTATTAAACACTGAAAGGGTCATTATTTTTATGCTTTTCCCTAAATCACTCAAAGCATGAACCACATCACTTCCACCAATTTATATGAGAAGGGTGAAATTCCCAGGGTCCTTGAGCTTTTTTGGCATCTTGCTCATCATCAGCAAGATCATCACCACTAAATTGCACTCCTTAGTAAGTGCTACCATCTTAATGTCATGTAGATTTATCTTATTTGTCACCATATCTTTCAAGTAATTAGCGTACTTAGGCATTCCTTGCAAAACATATAACAAAATAAGGTTAATGTGAACTTCTCTGAATGTGTCAAATAACCTTTTATAGAAAACATGCTCCTTATCCTTTGTAAGCCTTTGAGGGAATGGTGGTGGTGGTATCTCTGGTGTATGCTCAACTATCTTTACTTTTAAGTACTCAAACTTCCTAAATTTTTTAACTTCTTTGGTTTCCACTTTCTTCTCATTTACTTGCTATGGAGCCAACTCTTTTTATACCTCATGCTTTTTATTTGGAGGTCTATTAATCAGGTCCTTACTAGTCCTCAAGGTAATTATCATCACTTGATTTTGATTTTCTATATCACTATACAAACCCTTTTATGGTCTTATGTTCTTTTCCTAGGATAATTACCCCAATTGTGTCCCAAAATTCTTCTGAGCTAGTTGTTGATTCTTAATTTTCATAACCATTTGTTCTTAGTTAGATATGATATTTATCATTGTCTCTTCTATATTACTGGCGTGAGCATTATTTTGAATGCTCAGCTACTGCTGAAACTATTGAGTTTGAGCCTGATTATTTCCCTATAAGTAATTAGGATGACTCTGTCAATTGCGATAGTAGGTATTACCATAGTTTGAATTTTCCTCTTGTTCATTGCCCACAAAATTCAATGACTTTAGATTTTCTACACATAAGTATGTAGAGTGACCATTATTTCTACAAACCTTACACTAAGTCTGTGCCTGCCGAATTACATTAACTTAGGCCTAAGGTTGATTCACACTCAACTTACTAAACTATGTCATCATTTAGTCTAAAAGGATGCTAATTAAGTGGCTAATACTGTGAAACTATCCACCCCAATCATACCTACAGGCTTCTTCATGAACTTCTAAAAATATCACCCTACCATTCTGAATTGCCTTGTACAATTTGATTTAAAAGAGTATATAGCTCGTTATAAGTTTTCTCTAAAGCTTGACCACCTGTAGTTGAATCTAGCAAAATATTTGTGCTATGGTCAAGAGCTTCAACAAAAGTATGAGATAATACTTGTTGGTCTATTGGTGATATGACCAATATTTGAGAAGAGAGTTGAATCTCTCCCATGAATGATAGAGATTCTCATTTGTCTTTTGTTTAAAACTCAGGATCTCACTCCTCAACCTTGCAGTGTTGCTAGAAGTAAAGAATTGAATGACAAACTGCTTTGCCAGGTCATCCCAAGTTATGATGAAATTTAAAGGTTCTGCCTTCAACCATTTCTTCGCTTCCATAATAATGAGAAGGAGAAAAGAGTAAGCCTCACATAATCTGTGGAGACTCTGGTGGGAATGAAAGTGTTACCAATCTCCAAGAAATTTTGTATGTCGACCTTTGGATCGTCATGTGACAAATGTGTGAACTGCCCATTATTGTGCAAAAATTACACCATATTCTGCTTAAGCTCAAATCTACCCCAAGGCTCCGGTCTATGGATGCTAGAGGTGATAATATTTGCGAGTGGGATTGCCAATTCGCGTGTTGTCCTATGGGTTGGTTATTCTTCATCCATGATTACAGGAATGGCTTTTCTTTGTTAAACTTATGGGATGGGATAGAGAAGTGTTGTTTATCTCCTAAACTGATGCAAGCGTTGCTTAGGTTAGGATATGGTTTGACCAAATCACTTTCCCTTGCTAGATTACTAGAGCTTCAGACTTGTACCTGCAAATTCAGTCGCTAAAACCAAGTCATCTACACGTATCAAACAAAATAGCAAAACTAGAAATCAAAAGGTTGACATTTTTCAAGTCCTCAACAACGACACCAAAAACTTATTGCGTCATACCGTACACATAATGTTCATGGTCGCGGAAGTAATAAAGAGGCCTTTTGAGCCAAATATCGATCTCATGGGGACTTGGTGATTAGCAAACTATCCAATTCAGGCATTACTAATATGATTAAATAAGTGTAATTTGGAACCAAACAAGAGTTTTGAGTTTTGTAGTTATGACTAAGTAATAAAAGAATAACAACGATATGTTTATTTGAATTGTAAACAATATATGGAGAACTTCCAGGGTTGAGAGTTACTACACATTCATGCATAACCATGGTTTCTAGCCAGTGTTGGTGTTTATCATGATTGTTGATTTATGAGGTTGATAGTATAAACTGGGGATGGTCACCCGCTAAGTCATCTACCCAAATTAATCTCACAACTACATCATTGAGATCATTAATCTCCTGATTTCATTAATCAAGTAGAGCATTTTGGTATATCTTTATCCTGAACACAAATCAACCTTTAACAATCAGTATCTACTGATTAAATACATGATCCAACTTCTTACATTCCTTATTCCATTCCTCTAATTCTATGGTTAATTCGTTATGGGACTTATATATATCCTAAAGTTCATGACGCCTTAGAATAGTAAACCAAGAATGCAAGAACAATCACATACTTGATAAACGTGTAAACCAACACTAAAACCATAATTACACAATAATGTTCATACCCTGAACCATATAATGAGGGTGTTTATCCACTCACAGTCTTACAACAAATCACAATAATGGAATTCATAAGTAACAACTACAAGGAAACTCAAGTAAACAAGAAAGAACCCTAGTGTAGAGCCCTTGGATGCGTTCTCTTCTCTCCAATATTGTGTTGTTACAAAAGTGTGTATAATTGTCACTAAGTACTCCTTTTATAGTGTTTTAGGTCATCCATAGGCTGCCAAACACGAAATATATGCATTTTAACATTGCCCATAACTTAAAGTCACGAAAATCAACTTTTGGATGTCCTGGAAGAGGGATCGCGCCACACGGTCGAAAGCAGGCCTTAGGGGGTGAAACTCCTACCAAAATCAAGGGTGAGGCAGTTTTCCCTCGCTCTAGGTATAAGAATTTACTAGTTGCCAATTTGTATAAGAATCAACAAAAACAAAACTAAGAATCAACAACAAGAAACTAAGAATCCAAGATTTTGATCCAAAAGTTTTGGTATTGTATGAAATTTGGTGATGTGGTGGTCTAGGATTGGTTGCGGTTTTTGAAGGTTCTTATTTTTCCCAACTTTAAAATTTTGGTTCAATTTTCAATTCTTGAAGTGTATAATTTGGCCTAGGAGAAGAAAACAACAATATTGGAGCCCTTTTCACCTTCCAAAAAGGTTTGACTTGTCTTACACCTTTTGGGCAAGACACCTTTTTGAGGGGTTAGTGGACTTTTCCTCTTTTGTACACCTAGGATAGTGTTCTTTCTCCTATTTGGAAACAAGTCTTTTGGCAGATATTTTTATCCCCTTTCCTTTTTGGTAGGTCTTTGGGACTTGTTTTCAAGACTAAAAAAGACTTCATTTCTTTCTACTTGGCTTTTGGATAAAAAACAACACTATTGAAGAGTCTTCTTGCAACTAGACATGAAGATTGGTCAAGAACAACAAAAACCTTCAATAAAAGTTTGAAGACCAAACCTCATGTGAACCTCCAAGAATCAAACACACCTTTTTCAAGATTATAACAAACAACACAATATCATTAACACAAGTTCAAGCCAACACCTTCCAAATTTCTGATTCACAACAACAACACCAACAATGTTCAAGTTTTGAAACCGCAACAACAATCATTCAAGCTCACTTGGATCTAGACTCAAGGTGTTAGATAATAAGAAAGCTAACACAAGAAACACTCAAAACAAGTAAAATACACGTAGAACTAGACTAAACTTTTGACCACGACAACAACAACAACACAATTTTGGCGAAGAGCACAAACACGGGCAGATTGATATTTTTCTGGAATTTTTAGTTTTCAATAATTTTTTTTGATTTTTAAGTTTACGAGCCCAATATTGATATTGTGGGAACAAGATCAAGCCATGCTCTGATACCAAATGATACAAAGCAGCCCACAAAGGACACAAAACAGTCCACAAATGTCACAAATAGTCTACAAAGAATAAGACACAAAATGGCAACAAGAAGAGAAGCACAAAACACAATCGATTTGCAATATATTAAAGTATATATGGCTAGAAAAATGCTTATATAAATACTATAAACCATAAGATGTATCAAATCTAAGGACCTCTAACACCTACATAAACAATCACCAAAATCCTTTCGGTGACACAAGAGGGATGTTACCTCCTCAAGCACCAACGTTTCAAGCCAAGTTGTAACTCAAGTGAATCCACACTTGAATTATCCATCATTTTGGTTTTGGATTTTCCAAGCCCCACAACTAAGGTGTTTCACTCTCAAAACCTAGAGAGAATTAGGTGTTACAATGTTTCAAAGTCTTCCATCAATAAACAACCAAGTATGAAATAAACCCTAAAGAGCCTACTTATAGTTATTACAAAATGAAGAAAAAATGACCCTAATTCCCTTAATGAAAAGAGCTCCTATATAGTGTAAGGAAAGGGTACAAAATGACCAAAACACCCTTAAGTAGAGTGGCAGTTTTGGAGTGTTTTAAGGCTCTTGAATGCACCAAAAACCATGAGCCATTAAGTATGGTCCAAAATTATGAGTCCTCAAGTATTTAATGCTCAAATCAATCTTTCACACACGACCTTTCTTAATGGCATGCTCAAAACCGATTATCCATTCTTGTTCTTGTATACTCGAGGTGACAAGTCTTGAGTCTCTATGTGTTGGCCTCCAAAGATGTCATCAAAAACTAAGTTGGCCATTTGGCTCTTATCACATCTACATCATAATAAAAAATAATATAGTCAATAGGAATAATGAACTTACCAACCTTAATGAGAACATTCTATATGATTCCTTCAAGAGACAATCTTTTTATATTTGCCATTTGGAGCACAAACTGAACATGACCTAGGTTTTCCCAAACCAAGAGTATTAAACACTAAAGGACCGTCAAGTTGATGCTTACCCCTAAATCATTCAAAGCATAGACCACATCACTTTCACCAATATATATAGTAAGGATGAAACTCCTAAGGTCCTTGAGATTTTTGGGCATCTTGCTTATCACTACTTAACTACACTCTTCAATAATTGTTACCATATTAATTTTACCCCAATTTTTCTTGTTTGTCACCACATCTTTGAAGTACTTAGCATACTTTGGCATTCCTTGCAAAACATCTAATAAAAAAAGGTTTATGTAATATTCTCCAAACATGTTGAAGAAACTCTTAAAGAAAGCATCCTTCTTATCCTTTTTAAGACTCTGAGGGAATGGTGGTGGTGGTTTCTCCGGTGTATGCTCAACTATCCTTACGTTCGAGTACTCAAACTTTCCTAATTTTTTAGCTTCTTTGGTTGCCACTTCCTTCTCATCTTCTTGCTATAGAACCAACTCTGCTTATACCTCATGCTTTTTCTTTGGAGGTCTATTAATCAGGTATCTACCAGTCCTTAAGGTGATTACCATCACTTTATTTGGATTTTTTTATCACTAGGCAAACCCTCTTGAGGTCTTGTGTTCTGTGCCTGGGCTAACTACCCCAACTGTGTCTCCTAATTATTCTGAGCTAGTTGCTGATTTTTAATATCTGTAGCCATTAGTTCTTGGATATTCAAGATATTTTTCAATGACTCTTCTATATTAATAGCCTTAGCAGTACTCCGAATGCTCTGTTGTTACTGAAACAACTGATTTTGAGCTTTATTATTGCACTATGAGTAATTGGGTTGACTCTTCCAATTTTGGTTGTAGGTATTACCATAGTTTGGATTTACCTTTTGTGTATTTCCCATACTGACTGTGAATTTTCTCCGCATAAGTATGCAGAGTGACCGCTACTTTTATAAATCTCACACCAAGTCTGATCCTGCTGAATTGCATTAACTTGGGTTTAAGGTTGATTTACACTCAACTTACTAAATTGTGTCATCATTTGGTTTTGAAAGTATGCCAACTAAGCGGCTAATATTGTGACACAATCTACCTTAATCATACCCGCAAACATCTTCATCGCACTTCTAGAAATATAACCCTACAATTACGAATTAACTTGTGCAATTTGATTCAAAAGAGTATATAGCTCGTCATAAGTTTTCTCCAAAGCTTGACCACTAGCAGCTGAATCTAGCAAAATATTTGTGTTATGGTCAAGAGCTTCAACAAAAGTATGATTTAATACCTCGTTGGTCTGTTGGTGATGGAACTAATATCTGAGAAGAGAGTTGAATCTCTCCCATGCATGATAGAGATTCTTATCTAGCTTTTTCTTAAAAATTAGGATCTCACTCCTCAGCCTCGTAGTTTTGCCAGAAGAAAAAAATCATATGAGGAACTTCTATGCCAAGTTGTCCCAAGTTGTGATGGTATTTAAAGGTTTTGCCTTCAACTATTTCTTTGCTTCCCCTAGCAATGAGAAGGGGAAAAGAGTAAGCCTCACATAATATGTGGAGACTCCAGTGGGAATTAAAATGTCACTGATCTCCAAGAAATTTTATAGGTGGACCTTTGGATCTTCATGTGACAAGCCTGTGAACTGCCCAATGCTATACAAAAATTGCACCATGTTTTGCTTAAGATCAAATCTACCCCAGGATCTAGTCTGCGAATGCTAGAGGTAACATTAGTTGTGAGTGGGATTACCAATTCACGTATTATCCTATGGGCTGGTTGTTCTTGAGCCATGACTGGAGGAATGTTGAACTTGTGGGATAGGATAGAGAATTGTTGCTTCTCCCTTTAATTGATGCAAACGTCGCTCATGTTCAGGATATGGTTCAACCAAATCACCTTTCCTTGCCAGCTTACTTGAGATTCATACTTGCACCTACTAGTTCAGTAGCTAAAACCAAGTCGTCAACACTTATCAAATAAAATAGCAAAACTAAAAATCAAAAGGTTGCCAATTTTCAAGTCACTGACAACCGTGCTAAAAAATTATTGCATCCTACCACACATGCAAGTGTACGTGGTCTTTCAAGTAATAAAGTGGACATTTTGAGTCAAATATTGATCCCATATGGAGTTGGTTATTAGCAAACTGTCCATTCTAGCATTACTAATAAGATTAAATAAGTACGATTTGTAACCAAACAAGAGTTTGAGTTTTGAAATTGTAACTAAGTAATAAAATAATAACAACTATATGAAATTTGGATTGTAAATAATATATAGAGAACTTCCAGTGTTGTGACTTACTACACATTCATGCATAACCATGGTTTCTAGCTGGTTTTGGTGTTTATTTTTGATAATGAGGTTAATAGTATAACCCAGGGATAGTCACTCTCTAAGTCGTCTACCCAAATTAATCTCAAAACTACATCATTGAGAGAGGATATGAGTATTTAATTTGGATGCATTAAGCTATCTTCCATTTCTTTAACCAAGTGGGGCGTTTAGGTATATCTTTATCCTAAACACAAATCATCCTTTAATAATAAGTATCTACTAATTAAATACATGATCCACACTTCTTACATTCTTCATTTTGTCCCTCCACTCCTATGGTCAATTTTTTTTGGTACTTACATTTATCCTAAAGTTCATAACACTTTAGAATAGTAAACTAAGAACCCAAGGACAATCACATACTAGATAAACATGTAAACAAACACTCAAACTATAATTACACAATCATGTTCATAGCTCAACCCTATAATAAGGGGTTTTATCCACTCATATTCTTAAAAATCATCATAATAATGGAATTCATAAGTTAAAACTACCAGGAAACTAAAGTAAAGAAAAAACCTTAGTGTAGAGCCCTTGGATGCATTTTCTTCTCTCCAATATTGTGTTGTTACAAAAATGTATTGTAATTTCGACCAAGTACTCTTTTTATAGTGTTTTATGTCTTACATATATTCCCAACACTAAATATATGCATTTACAACATTTCCCTTAACTTAAATTCATAAAAATAAACTTTTAGACAAATCGGAAAAGGGCTTGCACCGCAAGGCCAAAAACAGGAATTAGGGGGGTGTGCAGCCCACCCAAAACAAGGGTGAGACAGTGTGTCCTCTTCATAGGGGGTTAAACACACAACCCATCCCATGATTTGGGGGTGCACTGCAAGCCACCTCCTCAAAAGGGAGGGTTCACTTCTGTTTTACTCTTATCTTGGCGTGCATTTGATCCTTGTCTTCTTACTTATTATAACTTGTTTTTAGGCTTAAATTAAATTACAAAACACCTAAAATGGTCTCCTAAAATATCATATAACAAGTATTAGTTCATAAAACATTATAGAGTTCATCAAAGTACAGTAGAACAAGCATAGCTCAAGCTAGCACTACTAGTTTTCTCGTTTAAACTATATTTGATCCTCTTGACTCTTAACTTATTTCAAATGCACCTTAAACACTATAAATATGTAGCTTAACACATAAATACATAATCACACCCTTAATACCTCATTAAGTGCATTAAGAAGTCCTCTAAACTATCTAAACACGCACAGATAATGACACATAGGATTATAAATACTCCTAAGATCTTGAACATACCACCTTTAAACACAAGATCAATAAATTACACACATTAATGTACTATCAAAAATAAGATGCTCCGGTGTTGTTAATATAGTTTCCCCTAAATTTTTTAGAGTTCTTAAGGATCTCATTAAAGTCCCCCTATTAACTAAGCATTACTAGGGAGGTCTTTTATGAAGTTAGCAAAATGGGTGAGTTGATACCAAGGAAGTTTTATATTCTCAAAATTATTAATAGCATATATTGCACTAGAAACCAAGTTGAGGGAGGTCTAGTTACCTGGACAGTAGAATGAATTTCGTAAGAAAAAATGATGATGCCAGAGATGCTGAGGTTATTGTCACACCATATTATCACAATTCCTCATGAGTTTCTAGTGGTAGGATATTGGATTTTTTGGGTTAATCCAAGGGTCTTAGTGATTCCAGAGTGGTCACTTATCCTAATTTCAATTAGGAAAAAAAATGGAAGGTTTGTGGATGTCTACCATGGACCTATAATGCCTTTTAAATTTAGCATTGTTAGCTCTCCTAACATTCCATTAGATGTAATTCATTATTAACTTAACTATTTAAGGGGGAGGTTTCATAATTACCTCCTTTCTCTTTTCTTGAGGAGATTGGATAATGGAAGGGTCTAGACTCTCTTTTCAGGGAGATAGGGTTAACCTTTGTTTTGAAGTTGTGAGGACTCATAGGAAAACCTCTAGGTTGAAATTGGAGAGATTTTGAGGCAGAAGGATGATTTCAATTTTACTTACCACACCTCAAACTTTGAAGTTAATATTTTTTCTAATGTTAGAACATCTGTTCTTGGTACTTTAAGGAAAGCTAGAATCATTTCCATTTCTCTATTTTTTTCCTTCAGTGTTTCCATATTCTTGCCTTGTCATTATTTTTTGGGAGGGTTTTAGAAGTCGGGTAGGTAAAATGGGTGGTGGAGATTCTTGAGGGAGTATCACAAAGGAGGGACCAGCTTTCAGTATCCCTAGGATTCTCAGAAGGAAGAATGGGAGAGAAGTGTTGGTTTGTTTTATCACTTATGCAAGTATCTTTAGAGTTAGACTCTCCTAAGATGGTTGACTTATTATCCTCGTTAAATATGTCATCCATACATTTTTTACAAAGTTCCACAGCCTTTGATGGAGGCCCTCCATGATTAGGTGGCCAAAATAGTGAGGATTTTGGATAATCAATAGGCATTACCTCTCTTACTCCTTCAATCAAAGTAGAACTATTATTTCTAGAAACCGTATATCGAGCTATAATGATGGTTGATGGTTTGGTAGCAGGGGTTTTGAGATGAAAGTGAGGATCCCTGAGTTGGAGTTTTGAGGAGACATTAGGACCAATGTGATTTTCCTTTTGGGATTCCAAATAATGGATATTGGTGATAGGTGAATCAAATGAAGGGGGTAGCAGTAGGCATAGAGTCATAATTTTTCCTATAGATAGTACTCAATGATGACTCTTCGAAGGTGTCAATTTTTTTCCTTTCCTCAGTTCCAACTTTTTTAATTTGACTGGGGGAGAAAGAGTCTCCAGATGAATACTAGGAGAGAGAAAAAATTATTTTTTTGAGGAGTACAATTAGGATTAGTCAGAGCATTTCTAGAGATGACATATTATTGGGAGATGTTTTCTTTATTGGCTTATTTTTGCGGGACCTTTGCTTAGATCACTCAAATAGGGGGAAATTTTCACTTGATTGGGTCATCTGAGTGAGGCTCATTGACCCAACGTTATAATCTTTCTCAAGAGTTCTTTTTCTATTTGGGATGTGCCATCTTGCACTAACCCAATTACTTCTATAATTAAAAGAGAGGCCTAATTTTTAAAGAGACTCTTTGATAGGGCTTTTTTCTTTTCTAGCGTTGTTCCTTATTTGAAAACTTATTAGGATCAGGTTTCTAGAAACTTACCTAATAGGGCATCAAATATCTTGACTTTAATGTTTTGGGCATGCTGATTATTACTCTGTTCCTTTAGGGGTTTGCTATTATTTGTATTATTTCCCCCTTTTTAAATTGGACTATTTTCCATTTTGCTTCCACCGGTGTTGTAGCAGTTAGGATGATAGATTCAACGTTTAGTTTTGGTACAAGGATACTTGCATGGGGAATTTTATAGCAGTATAACCAAATGACCTGTCATGACCCAAAACTACCCCCTAATTGTAACACAATCCTTAGAACCATAAACGATCTCAAGCTAACCCATGGTACTGACATAATAAATGAACAACTAAGTATAAACATGAATAAGAGCTAAAATGACTAAGTGGAAGCATAATCATAAAATGAACTGGTTAAATACATGACTGTTAAAAGTTTAGCTACAATATTAGCAATCTAAAAAGCAAAAGAAATTGAATACGACAATACTAACTATCTATAAATCCTTTACTAATACTGACTATAGATAGCCGAGACATGACCTCCAACTATGCCCAATCAATAAATAAGAATAAAGATAAAATATTAAATCTGCAACTGACTTGAGTCCTCAAAATAAGAGAACTCATCACCTACTAGATAAATGTTGTGATCTGCCTGATTATAATCCTACTACTCAGCACCTTAATCCACATCATATAAAAATATAGGTGGAAGAGGTATGTGATTAGTACTCTTGAATGTACTAAGTATGTGTGATATGCACTATGAATAAGTAACCATAAATCTGATATGACTGACAATATATAATGATTCCCTAAATGATACGCATGAACATAATAGCAATAAGATATTTTGAAACTATAAAGTGACATATAGATGGGCATGCTGATGATAAAGTATTTAAATAAAAGTAATTCTGAGGTGTACTAAGATGCAAGGACCTACCTGGATAAGCATAAATACCAAATACATCAATATTCTATGATAACTAAACTACTGTGAGCTAGACTAAAGTGAGGGTCATGCTAATAATGAAGTTTGAAATTGTGGGAGGTACTATTAACCGACATATAACCATGTGAGATAAATATGGAGTTCTATGTATAATATCTATTGAAAAGGACCCAATATACCTTGTTAGAGTATAAATATTGAGCTGATATGATATGGTATAAACAAACCTATGGTGGCATATACTTCTGTGACTTAGGGACTACTACTAAAGTCTCATCCTAATAGGTGGGTAGGCCTTCATCCCTTTGTCCACTCAGTGCTAAGTACAACTCCTAACTAACATAATTGATAGCTGGATGAGATGACATATCTGAATGTTAACCTGAGATGACATATCTAGATGTCAACCTATCCATAATCATGGGTGCCATACCGTACTGCCATACTACTAATGAATAATGTTTTTATAATAAAACTTATTCATGATCATTGATGGCATTTCGAAAATCATAATAATCAAGAAACTTACTTTTGAGGAAAATTGTTCAAGAGCATTGATGACATATTTGAATGTTATGCATGCCATGTATATTACTGTTATAAGTCAAAGCTCCTGGTTATGATATGAGTATACACAACACATACACACACACATATATATATACATATATACACACACATATATATATATATCATGTATTTCTTAATCATGAGACCTGTAAGCTTATATGAGAAATGAGATGGATGGTGTAATATGTATAAAAGAAATATATGGGGACTAAGATTTAGAAGAAATATATAAATCTAGACTTGAACCCTGAATCCTGATTCATGAAGATGCTAAATTGAGCATGGAACTGATATATATATAAGATGATGCAATGACCAAGTAAATAAATATGTAATGATAAATAATGTACTGGGTAAACTATATATGAGGTCCTGTGATATCTGATAATACTGAATAGCTCAATAATATTGATGTACTGAGACTAAAATATAAGTGCCACTATTTAGAATATACTTTATCTAAAAATATTTTGCATTTCAGTAACACTGAATGTACCAATAAACTAAGATTTATTAACAAACCCTCTATCTGAAAGTGCCCTAAAATATGTAAACCTGAAAGAATGAGTTTTTAATTAACAATGCATGGGATTCTATGTCATCGGGTGTTTGTAACCCTCCATCTCTAAAGAATAAAACTACTCATGAGAATTCTATAATCTGAGTGGAATACAAAATTCATATAATACAAGTCCAAAATCATATAATATCATCATATTTAGGTCTTATTAATTTGATACTATCAAGGTACTAAATTTCATGGGAAAACATGTATTTATAGTCTAATAGTTATGGGAAACTGAAATACATGAACAATCATTATTGTAATGAAAACCCTAATTTAAATCTTTATAAAAATATGGTTAAAAAACTAAAGTGTTGGGCATAAAGTTAAAAGGAACCTCCATTGTATACCCACATAACTAAACTAAAGAAATCCTGGACTGAAGGCTTGAGAATTTGAGCTTGAAGATGAAGAATCCTAATTTCTTCTTTGGTGAAGAAAAGTCGCATATTTCTCTAAATTTTTCTAAGCATTGAATGATTTTTGAGAGAAAAAGGGATTTGGGGTTTCTTAGGATTCATATTGAGCCTTAGTATTGCTTAAACGATGTAGTTTAGGAGTTAAAAGAGTTGGAAAAGATTAGAATACTCCTTATAAAATGTAAATTGAAAAATTGCAGGGGAAGACGTACGACCCATTCCACGATCATAAGAACAACCTACAATTATGGGAGGTGTTTGTGGTTGGTTGGTTGGACTAGAGACTCTTTGGACTTTATCAAATGAGTCTTTTATGGTCGTGAGAACTACCTACAATTGTGCCTTGGTTCATAGGTTGAAAGTCCAAGCAGAATAAGCTTTAGGACTCACGATCATACCTAAGATCGTGGTTTCAAACCATGGTCGTGGTTCCCTATAGTGGTTGAAAAATATACTTGTCAACTTTTAGTTTTTTGGGGTTGTTTCATACAGATGATACCATTTTATAGTTGTGGTTTCTAACCACGAGCGTGGTCGCATTCATGGTATCTAACCATTGGACATTGCCTCACTAAAATGGCCATAACTTTTTACTCTGATATCAGATTAAGTCAAAACTAGATGTGTTGGAAATGTAATTCAAATTTCTTTAATTTGGTGGGTATTAATCCTAAAAAATCCTCATAATGTAGGAGTTATTTTCATTTGAATTTAACTATAGAAAGATTCTACATAAGAAATCAATTGGTGAGAAAGGTTTCAACTTGGCTATGTGCTAGCAGTTACTTGTGGCCTTAATTCATTTATAAATCATCTTTCATACCAACAATTCACTAATTTTGGTTATATATATGCTTGAATAATGATTTTAATTTTATCTTTCATTTTTGTGTTACATGACCACATGATTTGCAAACAATGTTGTTCCCTTCATAGACAATTGATTGTTTACGGGAACCGATTGTAAATGATTTCTTGACTGTAAAATCCAAGGGAAACTCAACATATATTATTTAATATCTCCCCTTGAATATTAAGGATGAACAAAATCATTTTTGACCATTTTTTTCTATTTTCTTCCCCACTTTTCATAAAATGGTCAAATCATAGAATTTCGTCGGCAATTGAGGAACCCTGAGCCAAATTAGAGATGCCTGAATTTTAGATTATCTTGGAATGTAGTTTTTTTACCAACTACTCACCGTTAGTAAGGATCCTACAATGAAC
The DNA here is from genome assembly GCA_030864215.1 of Capsicum pubescens. Classification (NCBI taxonomy): domain Eukaryota; kingdom Viridiplantae; phylum Streptophyta; class Magnoliopsida; order Solanales; family Solanaceae; genus Capsicum; species Capsicum pubescens. Next base: position 146,056,817 of record CM061546.1, on the reverse strand, counting down.
CACAAGTCCTTTTGGAGCCTTTCTTTGGCTCACTTCATTGTTAAACTTGACTGAAATGGAATCAAATCCTAGATCTATAAGGATAAGATATTCGTTCACTTTTCATAGATATATAAGCTTCACTTTTAACTATTGATGGTTGAACTTTGATTTAACCCAAATTACCCCTCCTAAAAAGTGTACGTGGTTGCTGAATAAATATAGAATCCAAACAGGTTGGGGTAAAACCCATAAGGAATTGGATGAAATCCAATCTAGTATTTGTCTAGGTAGTTGGAAAATAAATAAAAGAGGATGGAGGTTGTAAAACAAAAGAGCAATAGTAACAAGTGTTGACTTATTAGATTTGTAATTAATATGAGAAAGGCAGTAACACTGTGTGCCTTGATAACTTTATTACTCCATAGGTTCTCTGTATTTAAGTGATCTCTTATAATATTTGACATGCAGAATTGATAGGTTATGTATCATCTTACTAACTATATTACACACCTTGCAGATGACTATCCCCAAGCACAAAGGTTCATGTGTCATGGGTTTTATTACTCACCCCTATCTATGATCCTAGTATAGTCTTTCCTATTTACTAGTTCAAGGCTAATTAAATGAAGATAACTCCAAGTTTTGTTGCTGATTCACTATTCCTACCATTAACTTTACTAAAGTCCAGGGTAGAAATAGAACAAGTTCCAATGAGTGAACTTATTAGAAAGAAACCAAAGCTAAAGAAACAATAACACATTCCCAACTAGCCTTCGAGAATCACTTTGTACGTTAAACACTAGTCGTTGATTTGTCATGGTTCCCACAACCCTAGTTGTGGTGTTCAACTCAGAATTCAAATATGAAGACATAATTATGAACTTACAACAATAATAAGAAAACTCAGAAATCTCAACTTGAGCTAAAACCCTAAAATTAATGTTCATGAAAATCCCAAGAATATGCCTTAGAATTTAAAAATATAATATGTAAAGATATAAAGTAGTGTCTAACCTCATAAAAATAACCCTGTAAAAGTATTTATATAAAAAATAAATCATATCCTAAACAAATTAAGAAATCTGGGACAATGGCAATGGACGACAGAGAAGTACGATCATGATTAGAACCCATGATCATCCTTTGGTGCTCATGGTTTGGCTGATGGATTTTCATATTTATATCTTTAGTAGTACAGTTGTAATGACCCTCTAGGTCATTTCCTTGATTTGCATGTTCTTCTAGCATTTTGAGCTTTCCCACAATGGCTATAGGTCATTTATGACTTGTCAGATTTGTAAGTTTGGTGATCAAATAGTTCGTTTGGATTTTAGGATCATTTCTCTATTTTGAGCCTTTTCTATTTAGGATTTGGTCTCGGACCAAAACTCCTAGTAGATTATCTTGGATGAGAATTCCAATAACATCATTAGCTTTGGAACATTGATTTTAGGCTAGGAGGACCCTTGGTTCAGGTCCTGAGGCTTCTGGACTCATTTTGGGCTATTGGTTGAAACATAAAAAATAAAAAGTTAGGTGTGGGACCAACTTTTTGTAAAAAACCTTGGATGAAAATTTTGACTGCTCCATTGAGTTTGGAGCAGCGAATTTGATGGGATAGTATTTTCCATTGGCGTATATAGGATTCCAGATGAATCTCATGGGGTTGGCAGAGACTTGAAATTTCCAATTCTCAACTGGTTTTGGTGCACCGACGATCGCAACCCACGTGTCGTGATTGTGGCTCATCTGGCAATCACCAGGTATGGCAATCGCGAGCCATATGTCATGATCATAGTTCATTATGTCAACCACTAGATGTGGAGATAGCGAGCCCTGGGTCGTGATAGCAACACCCAAATACCTGGAATGGGTATAAATACCCCCTTTTCAGCTCATTTTGCCCATTTTCTCATTTATTTCCAAGAGAACTAAACCCTAGAAATTGAGAAAGTTTGGGATTGAAGCTTGTAGGTGATTTTAGAGCTTGAATAACAATTTCTTTCATGATTTCCCTTCGAATTCATGGTAACATTCCTTTGAATTCATGGTAAATTCTTAGAAATTAAGGCTTTGAATTCCTAAACTTTGAGTGTCGATTTGAGACCCGCTTTGTGTCCCATTCATGCTCAACTTTTGAGCACACATTCTTTATCCTTCCAGGGACCTCAAAATGAGTTCAATTTTGGATTTCATTTATGGGCCCTGCAGTCCCGTTCTTGACTTGAAATTTTACATAACCCATTATATTGAAATTAGGTCTTATTTTACTCCTAATGAGGCATAGTTACAAATTTGATAAAGTGGCGACATTTTGAAATCATGGAGTAAAGACAAACATTTTGTGGATGATTCAAGGGTTTACAGTTGGCTTCATGGTAGACATTTGTCTACTTTTCTTCACAAGATGATATGTTTTATATATTTCATGTAAATGTGAATGTTATGATTAATTATTAGTAGAATACCATGAATTAGTCTTGATTATTGAATTTTGGGGATTAGATGAGTGATTTGACCCATAAGGTAAAAAACTTATTATACTCCTATGAACCTATTTCCTTGTTCTTAGCTAGATATGGGATTCGTAGTATGATTATGGTATTATGCTATATTTGGGATGTAGTTTAGGTGTTGGATGAGTGATTAGTATGATTAGCCTTATTTGGACTATTTATCTATCTTGAAATCGTAACTTAAGTTGAGTTAACTTAATTACTCATGTCCTAGGTGAAATTCTTATCTTAGGTCTAATTATGGCTTATGTACCATCTAGAAATTGATTTAGTATCATAGCCTAGTCCAGGGTAGAGATTGCTTAACTATGGATTTCGAGGATTAAAAGTGGGTTCCTCAGGCCCACCTTAGGCCAAAACTTATGTTAGCCCTTGTGGACTCACTTACACTTGTTAGGTATAATTGTGACTAATGAGCCTTTAGTATGAGACTACTTTGTGATTCAGTGAATGATAATGGTTTTCCTGAAATATGATTAGCGACTCGCAACTATGATATGCCTTTCTAATTTGATTAATGTTATGTCCTATTGGCATTCTTAATGATATAGTCATAGACGTGATAAATAATAAGTTTATACCTTATAGATATGATTTGGCCTATAGATATGATATGCCTTGTAAATATGAGATGACTTATAGACATGAGGTGGCTTATAGGCATGATTATTGATATGGTTATGCTAGATATACATTAGGACTAAGACCATGATAATGATATTGTATTTATTCCAGACACATTATTGGGCCCAAGGCCATGTTCATGATCTTGATTGGTTTGGCTCGAGGAAGTATTCCATCCTTGTAAAGAAAATGTCATAGTTTACCGACATATTGATACTTATGATTTCATTATTTGAATACTGGTGATGGCATGCATAGATTCAGTAAATTCATGACCACTAAATATAGTAAATGGTACGATTCTGACTATAATATGATTTTACTACTATTTTCCTAAAAAAGGGATTAGAACCCTCTTTTCACCTTAAAATGAATTTCTTCATGAAGAGAATCATACCATCTTAATTAATAACCTATGTGTAATGATATTAATAATGATGTTTTAAAGAGTTGACCGAGACAAATTTCGATCTATGATTTTGATAGTACTATTTACTTTAGTTGTGAGATATTACTGACCCTTTCTACATTCCTATGATGATTTAGTCCCAAAATGGGCAATGAATATATATGCTTATACTCTTTTAGCCATGATACTAACTGTGCATTTATTATATACCTATATATATATATATATCTATGTACATCCCTTTAATACCGAATATAGTAGGATGATGATGATTATGAATATGATGATGATTATGATGATGATGATACTATGATGATGATGATTATTATGATGATAATGATTATAAATATGAGAATTATTATGGTGATGATGATTATGAATATGATAATGGTTATGATGGTGTTGGTTATAACATGAGCTCTAATTTGAGTCTGACAAATGATAGTTCTGCTGATTTTATGAGATGATGCCTTGGTCTTGGATCAGTTTTGGTATTGTGAATTCTGTTTGCATTCATTCTTGCATGCACATTGCCTATCACCAGTATGTGCCTATATTTATTAGCCTTATGGGGGTTGCATATATAGGTATGAGTACTGCTTGCATCATATTGCATGGAGCTTATATCAACCAACCTTATAGGGTGGGTTACATAGGTATAAGCTTAGACTATTGTTTTCCTAAGTATTGATTGAACCTTCATAGCCTTGGTGGTGGGGATTTATGATGGTTCAGTTAGGTATTGGTTGTTCGGACTAGCCGATTATTCGCATTGGTATTTTTATTGATATAATTGTTATCACTATTATGGTTAGTGCATGATAGATTGGATGATGATACGGTATTGATATTCAAGGTATGTTTTGGATTCCTTCTTTTATGGTTGCTTTATTATGGATAATTATTCCATAATTAGGCGTATGGAGCAGTAACCTTAAATATGGTAGTATTAGTTTTCACTATGATTATGAGGCCTTAAGATGCTAGTCTAATAACTTAGGTTGTACCTTGAGTTGTCCTTGTTTATAAATATGTATATCTATCTATCTATATATATCTATGCTAGTATCATATATCCCCTTTTTCTTTCATTTATTCAGGTTGTGTATTTATTTCTTGGCCTTGCTACTATTCTATATTTTCTTTTCACCCTTTACTCGTATGTTGGCCAGTGATATACGGTATAATATTAAGGTTCCTGAGTATGTTTGTAATAGGGTAATTCATCCTTTATATCTCCTTATCCTTATTATGTTAGTTTCCTAGATCGAAATAGGATAACTTATTCGTATTATCTTATTTGCCTTATTATATGGTTGTTTGGTATTTGGGTGTAGTTTACATTTCTATTCATATGTTATGCATATTTGCATTATCCTTGTAGCTTAGTCGGCAGTTACCTACTTAGTACCACGTGTTTGGTACTTATACTACACTTCTGCAGCCTACCGATCATAGTATGGGTTATCGCCATTATTTTATGCATTGGATGGAGCACCTATGGTTCAGAGACATAGGGTGAGCTCCTGGAATTTGGAGTATTAATTTCCTCCTTTTTATGTACTACACTAGTCTCTATATTGTATTTAAAGATAAGTTATATCGTATATTTATTTGTTTTTCACTTTGTAATCGTATTATGTTAGAAGATCTTGTCATGATTCCACCAGGTTTTGGGACTATCTTATGTATGTTATCCTTTTATTCTATCTATTCCGTGTTCTTTCCTTCATTCTCTTAGTAGTCCATTACTAATAATTTTGAACTACGGGGTTGGATTGCCACTGGTGGGTTAAAGTAGGCGCCATCATAACCTGAGAAATTAGGTCATGATAAATTGGTAGTAGAGCCTAGGTTCATCGATGTATTGGTACAAGAGCTAAGTGTTTAGTAGATTTTTGTAGATCAGTACAGAGACATCTGTAACCTATCTTCGAGAGGCTACAAGGCATTCTTAGGAAATTCTATTCTTGACTCCTTATTATGTGTCCGTTTTTATGAGCTTTAAGTACATTCCCTTACTCTATTCCATCCCAGATGGGTGATGCGAGGTAGTTGATAAATTAAAATAAGACTTTGGCATGTGCTTATAGAGCTTTAGTACAACATTGGATCAGAGAGTCTGAGATGAAAGTTAGAGATCTTCAGCGCCAGTTAGAGGATTTGGGGCTAACCCAAGTTTCGATAGGGTTTGTGACTTCTTTGGATTTTTGAGATTTAACATTGGGGATCCCAAGTCTTTTTATGGATACCTCATACCCAAGGATGATATTTGGTTCATCGAGTAGTTCTCAAGTAAGAGTTGGATTTGTTAGTGTTTAGCAGGGTTTCTTGTCAGTTTCAGAGTATGAGATTGGGTTTCTTGAGTGGGCCAGGCATATTTTTATGCTATATCCTTCTTAACAGGACATGGTGCGTGGATTTATTTGAGTATTAGCATTGCCGCTCCATTTGGCATCACAACACTTGATAGCAATTAGGTCTTTCTTTTATCTGGTTGTTGATCATATGAGAGCCATTGATATAGAATATATTAAGACTATAAAGGTGGTGATAAAAAGACATGCCATCAGTATAGTTTTATTGGTATTCCATTCAGGAGTGAGGATCCTTCCGGTAGGGCTCAACATCACTTGCAGCCTATCAATTTTATGCAGGTAGTATTTTAGATTATGGGTGACTCTCAGGTTAGTCATGATGGTTATATCGGGTAGAGTTCTCATCGGACCTTGCAAAGTTTTTGTTATGGGTCTTCAGGCCATAGTGGTTATTCTAGATCAGAGTGTGTAGTATATTAGAGTATTCCAAAAGCTTTTTTCGATGTTGTAAGATGGGAAATGGGTCTAGAGAATTCCCCAGATATGAGTTGGTTAGCCATTCAGAGTTAAATCATGTTCCTAGCCATCCTAGAGTTCCTAAGATGTGTTATGATTGTGAGAAGGATAGTTATTTTAGTAGCGAGTTCCCTCAATGTTAGTTGGTCATCCAGTTGGCGTCAGCTTATGTTTCTCATCAGGTTAGAGCTTCAGTGGTTTGTTATGACTGTAGAGAGATCGATCACTAGTCCATAGAGTGTCCCAAATGCGAGATTATTGGTCGTTCAACTTATTTAGATCAGTCTTATAGTATTGTGGCACCTTTAGGTAGAGATAGTGTGCTTGGCACCTCAGTTGATGATTCAGTCAGTCATTCTAGGTTGGGACCCATTTAGATTTGTTGCTCCTCAGGTGTGTCAGGCATGTGACTTCGGCTTCTATCATGATAGTTGCGCTTTTATTTCCTGCTTGTACCCTTTATTTCTATGAATTGGGTTCTCATCCCATCAATGATTATATGCCTTGGTTGGTTTATATTTGTTATTGTGTACCTTGATATAAAATTCATGATAATATAACTACCCCCATTTATGATTTCTTTTAGTAGTGGATCTGTATTAATATTTCTCCCTATGGGCATAACATTTGGGTTTGTGTCCCATTTACCTTGGCATATTGGCCTTATTATGGCCGTAGAGTGGTACTTATTATTGATTTTCATTTTGGTACTGCCTGTTCCTTTATATTAATATTTATATGGCCGTTGTTATGATTATTATATTTTGATGTAATTGATCCTCACTTGGTAGATGGCTAGACTATTAGCATCTAGTTAGAATTTCCCCCCTTGTTTGCGGTTATTATTTGTTGAATTGGACAACTAGCTGGGTTGGATGATTTCTCTCTTGTAGCAAGGTGAGGTTAGTTGTTTTACTCTTTTGTCGGTTCTGCTTGACCGGTTGTTGATTGAATTATGGTTTTAAAGGTAAGTTTACCTTCTGTGTCTCTATTGTGGTTCTTGAGTTGGCAATTTAGTTATATTGCCCGTCTTTTAGTTTGGGGTTTGTTCTTCTAATTTGGGTAGTTTCTCACCTGATAGTGGTTTTGATCTTAATGTAAAGAAGTCATGGATTCTTCTTCCTAGTTTTCTCTTGGTATTGGTATGGAGTTGGATACTCTTTTATCGCTGTGATGTAGCTCTTTTCTAAGTGGAGTTTGAGAGTTAGAGATAAGTGACATTTCCTGTGACCACTTCTTAAGTTGGCAAATTGGAAATTCTTTATCTTGAGCTGCTTAGTACATTTTTCGATAGTAGTCTTGACCTTGGAATTGGTGTCAAGCTTTGTACTTTGTTCCTCAGTAAGGTGATTCATGTTTTTTTTTGAGTTATGATTGTCCCACTTGGGTGGATTCAACAAATCCTTATTTTAGAGTTTGCTCGAACTACTAAGACTTGGTAGAGTGTTTCTCCTTGATGTTATGTGCCTATGGGTATTCTTTACTGAGATGGAGTATTGGATTGATTAGTTTCCAGCTAAAAGTTTCATTTCTCTAAGTTGCTAGAGTTTTTGCTATTACAAGTGTAATTTGCAGCCTTGGTGAGTTCTCAAGTATGTTTTGGTGGTTCATGCCCTCCAACAGATATGGAGATGATTTCTTGTGTTTTTAGCTGGTGATTTTTCTCTGCAGTAATGTTATTTTTCAGAAATATTTCAATTTTTGTTCCGGCATGATTCAACAAGGATATGTCTGATTTAGATTGTAAGGTCGATTTGAGTAATTGACACTACTTTAACTTATTGGCTCAGTTTTAGATTTTGGTGCCTTGGAATGGTGATTTGGAAGTTATGATAGAGTTGGAGTATGGATGCTTACACATATTCAGGTTTTGGTTAGGTTGTTGAGATCGAGTGGTTCAACCTTGGTTCTGAGATTTTAGCTTTGATTTGTAGAGCTTGAGTGTATCCTTTATTTCTTGATTTATCTCAGTTCAAGTTTCATATATAGGCCGACTGAGCCTACTCTGTGGTTACCTATCTGGTCTTCCTGAGCTTGGATGGATTATGATTGTTAGGTGTTCAGATGATAGTCCATAGACAAGGTATTGGTTCCTTCAGCTTTGAATTTGTGTTCTTAGCTTTTGTGGAGATTTTTAGATGACCTACTCAGTGGGAGTAGTATTCTTGAGTTGGATTTAGCTTGGTTTTATTCTCGGTTGATGGTACATCCAGGAGCGGATCATTCAATGATGAATAGTTATGCTTTGGATTCCTGGATTTCAGTTTGGATTATTGTCCAGATCAGTTGTAGCATTGGCATAGATTGCATACCTTAGTTATCTCTATTTGTGTGACTAGGTAGTGGCTTAGGGGCTTATTCTCATGGTTGCCACATGGATTCTCAGTGGATGAAATTTAGTTCCTCAATTTTTCAGTGATAAAATTTTGTGGACAGGACTTGAGTGACTTTCTGCTTGGTTTAGAGTGTTAGCAAGTTTAGAAAGGAGAAATAAGGTTATATATAGGTTTGAATTTAGTTGCATGACTCATGCCTTGGGTTGTCTTTGGCTTGGATGAGTCATTGTTAGGATGTGCAAGTATTAGTGTGGTACTAGTATGTAGTGGTTTAGATTTACGAGCATCAACCTTCCTCGATTTAGTTGGAGGATGGGAGGTAGCTGAGGCCTAGTTTAGTTATTTGAGAAGTAAATTAAGAGATATGGGTAAAAAAGGGATGCCTGTGGCAAAATCCCTTGGAAGTGTTCTCTCTTTTTAGAGGTTATCTGGGAATTCATGGTCAGAGCATACGGGCCTAGTATCTTAACCTTTTGAGCTTTTGGAGATCTTTCTATCCATTGACTTTCGCGGATGATGGTCCTTTTAGTAGTGGATATTGTGATGACCCTCTAGGTCATTTCCTTGATTTACTTGCACTTTCGACATTTCTAGCCTTCCCACAGCAGTGCAGGTTATTTATGGCTTGCCGAAATTGTTGTTTTGGTGATCAGACAGTTCGTTTGGATTTTAGGCTCATTTTCCTATTTTGGAGCCTTCGTTATTTAGGATTTGGTATCAAACCAAAACTCCTAGTAGATAGCCTCAGATGAGAATTTTGATAGCGCCATCCACTTTAGATCGTTGAGTTTAGGCTGGGGGACCCTTGGTTCAGGTCCCAAGGCTTCCAGACTAATTTTGGTTTATTGGTTGGAAGATAAGAAAATGGAAAGTAGGTGCGAGACCCACTTTTTTTCAAAATGACCTCAGATGGAAACTTTGCCTATTCCGTTGAGTACGGAGCATCGAATTTTATTGGGTAGCATTGTCTGTTTACATATATGGGATTCTAGATGAATCTCGAGGAGTTGGCGGAGACTTTCCAAGTCTCAATTGGTGTTGGTGCATGATGTGGTGGGGCAACACGACACTTTCGATGCTTAAAACCACGAATTTCTACGTAAACTTAGGAAATTTTGTTAGATATGATGTACTTTGGTGTATATGGCAAGTAAAATAGGTTTACGATGGTGTTTGAAAGAAAAAGACTTGAAAAGACCTATTCTGATCAGGATATGAGTCATCTCTTGAGTCGTAAACATCCGATACGACTCGTATGCACAACAAAACCAAAAGCCAACTTGAGGAGCTAAGTATAGGGAATATACGACTCTAGTATCCAAGTCATAAGCTAGGATACGAGTCGTAAAGAGCAATCACAAGAATAACAAAACTAAGCTACCATCCAGGAGTTGAAGTCTCAGAAGTATAAGAGTGGGAAGTCTGAGTACAACTCGTATTGGGAAGTCGTACACAAACTAGTGTTTAAACTTGGAAATACTAAATCCCCAGGTGGATACGAGTAAAGGACTTGAGTCGTACACTCAGGTACGACTCATAAGAAAAAATTGTATGCTGAACAGAAAGTTGAAGCCTTGGGAGAACAAACACTGGAATAGATATGAGAAGGCAGGGTACGACTCGTATGATGCTGGTATGAGTGAAGAGCGAGTTATACTGACTGCCGACATAACTTTACCTTTCCCATTTTTATTAGGACCTTTATGTTATTTTGAGATACTATAAATACCCCAGGCTTTATCTTTTATTAGGTTATACTCTCTTATTCTTTATTATAATACTTTACAATAAATTTACAATTATTCTTGAGATTTTGGGTTTTATTCAATTGAAGACTTTTGAGATTATGCATCTTATTCTTGTGCAATTGATTTTATATGTTCTTCATTGATAATCATGGTTTCTTGCACAAATATGAGTAACTAATCTCCTTAACTAGGGTTGTGGGAGCCCTGGTGGATTATCTACGTAGAGGAAGTGTGATACTCATCTGTTCTAGGGTTTCTGCATGTATCTTAATCTTCTTCACGATAATTAATCTCAAGTAGCTGCAGTATCTTGAGATAGCCTGTAGTCGCTTCCATACCCACACGGGAGTTCACGATTGGGAAAAGAAGTTAAGAAAGTGATTTAAGATTTCTACCTCCATCTTTAAGTCCCCGCATCACATCTAATTACTTTATCCCAAAAGGAATGGTGAACCGAGGTCGTATCAAGGAGAAATAAGGTGACGCCCTGAGACTTAACCGGTAAAGGGTAAGATTTATCTTTGCACCCATAAGGCGGCTGATAATACTAATCTTTTAGACTTTGCATGCAGAATAATAGAATAGCTGGGTTGATCACGAGAAATTTATGGAGTTGAGAAGCCAGGGGGAACATAAGCCTAGTGTTTGTCTACTATTGTCTACAACTCAAAAAGCACTCAAGATTTGGTTACTACTTGTGATTGATACTAAAACCCCCCATTTAATTTCCTATACTACTCATGGATTATACTTGCAAGTCAAGTAACTATTTATGTTTTCCCTGTGGGATCGACCCCAACCTAGTTGGGTTATTATTCTTGCAATCGATTGCATTATATTTCTATTTAGAGTGTAGTTTTGGGCGACATCAAATTTTGGCGCCATTTTTGGGGAAGTCCATTTGAGTACTGAATTTAATTGGTGAAGTTCGCGGGTTTTTATTTTCTATTTTTGATTTGGCATACGCCGGTGTATGCCAAGAACTAAGAATAGAGGCAATCCCTTACTCCTTTTTGACCCAGAATCAGAGATAATCTTTCAAACACTGAGAAAGATGGCAGGACAAGTTCATGATAGGGTTCAAGACCCTCACCTGTGGATCCAAATATGGCACTCCCGTGTGCTCCATTAGATCCACATAATATTACAGACTTACAAACACAATGACTTTTAAAGTGAGAATGTAGAGAAGCCAAAGAGGCTAGACTTGCTTTAGAGGCAAAATTACCTTAGAAAGGTAGACTAGTCAGACCTAGACAGGTTGTTGATCATTGAGTTCAGAGAGGTAGAGCGCCATTTATTCTGGCATATCAACTCTTAGACCATATGAGGATGATGATGAAGATTTGGGTCTGGTTTGTGTTGAGCCTACTGAGTCTGGAGCCATTGTTCCTCCGAATTTAGCCCCAAATGTGAAGTTTGATATCAGTATTACTATGATCCAATTGTTGAATTTGAAGGGTGTATTTTTGGGTGCAGCAAAGAATGATGCAAACATGCATCTTGGAAATTTCTTGGGATCTGCACATCTTATACTATTCCAGGGGTTGATCAGGAAGTATTGAGATTGAGGTTGTTCCCATTTTCTTTGACTGGTGAAGCATCACTATGGTTAGGGGAACTTCCAAGAGGATCTAGCACTACTTGGCATGAGTTAAAGAAATAGTTTTTGAGCTGATTTTTTCCTTCTGCATAGATGCTACAGTTGAAGGATAAAATTTACAATATCAGATAGTTACCTTCATAGTCTATGTATGAGGCATGGTTTCGATTCAATAAGAAGTTGAGCATGGTAGCAAATCACATAATCAGAGGTTCTAACTTGTTAGAAATCTTCTATAGATCACTGAATGACTGTTTGAGAGCTATGGCAGATACTATTTCAGGAGGAATATTTATGCGTCCTCATTGGGATGCCGCATAGAAAATGCTGGATGATATTGCTGTGACCAACAGAGGATGTCATACTTGAGACTCAGAGCGCCGTGGTGGTACATATACTATTAGATCAACAAACAATTATAGAGCAACTAATGATATGGTTGCACAAGAGGTTGCACAGCTTCATACAAATATTGGGTTGCTTACAAAGCAATTTTCAATAATGAGTGCTGAGAAAGTAAATACAGTAGCAACACAAGGGTCTATTTCTAAACCATTTAAGATCGAATCTTAAGAAGAGGCAAAGTATCTTGATCATAGATTGGTAGATTTCTGAGTCCAAGGGTAAGGGAATTTAGGTCAGAACTATTATAATGATAGATACAGAGATAGGAGTAGAGATAGAGATGGTGATTGGTGGCATAAAGATGACTATAAGAAGAAGAGTGACAAGTATATTCCACCAGGTAGTCGAGATACAGAGTCCTGAATGGATATATTTTTGTCTAAATTGGTCAAAGGGCAAGAAAGTTAAGTAAACTGCCTGAAGGATATCAAAGCAGATCTGTCAGGATTAAACTATAAAGTTGATTCACATGCTATAACAATTAAGCAGTTGGAGTAACAATTTGGTTAGATGACAACTACAATCAATCAGAGACAACCTGAAACTCTTCCAAGCAATACAATGGTAAACCCCAAAAATGATAGTCAATACCATGCCATTACCACTCAGAGTGGTTAAGTCACTACAAATCCACCTGTACCCACTGTTGATGAACAAAATAATGACGATGAGTCTATTGATGTAGGGAGCAATAGCAAGCAGAATGAAGGAGAAGAGAAGGCTACAGATCCTGTGCTAAAGCCTATTCTGAAACCTATTCCTCCTTTTCCATAAAGGCTGAAAAAAAAGAAAATGGTAAGTACCTGAAGTTCTTATCTATGCTAAAAGAACTGTCAGTCAATATACCGCTAGTAGAGGCATTGGAGAAAATGCCTAGGTATGCAAAATTTATGAAGGATTTGATCACCAAGAAGAGAGCAATCAGTTATGAGCCAGTTGACAATGTTCATCATTGCAGTGCTGTAGCCACTAGATCATTAGTGGAGAAGAAGAAAGATCCCGGTGCTTTCACTATACCTTGCACCATTGGATATTTCAACTTTGTGCGTGCTTTGTGTGATTTGGGTGATAGAATCAACCTCATACCATTTGCTGTATTCAAGCAATTAGGGTCAAAAGTTCCAAAACCCACCACCATAAGACTTGTAATGGCAGACAAGAGTGTGAAAAAGCTAGTTGGTATTTTATATGATGTATTGGTGAAGGTGGCTTCTTTTATTTTTCCTACTAATTTTGTAGTCTTAGATTGTGAAGTAGACTTTCAAGTTCCAATTATTCTTGGAAGACCATTTTGTCTACTGGAAGGACATTGATTGATCTAGTGCTGGGACATCTAATGCTGAGATTGAATGATGAACATGTGATATTCAATGTATGCAAATCCATGAGGCAGCCTAATAAATTGAGAGTGATTTCTATTATTAATGTGTTTGATGAGGAGGCAGATTCATTCTATGACATTGATGCAGTGACTCTTTGGGATTATGGTTTTGATGCGGTTGTTCCTATTGAAGAAAGACTAGGTGTTGAAGAACTTGCAGTTGTGAACATAAATTTTGACTCTGATGGTATTGAAGAGTACGAGGAGTTGGTAGGTTCACTGTATGGTAATGGTTCTTATATTTTTGCACCAAAGAATCTTGATCTAGACTTGAAGAATAGAAGGACTCCACCTGCTCGCCCATCCATTGAGGAACCACCTGTTGTAGAATTGAAGGCCCTTCTATCTCACTCGTGATATGCATTTTTGGGGACCAACAACACTTTGCTAATTATTATTGAAGCCAATTTAAGACAGTTAGAAGTAGAAGCATTATTGTTAGTGTTATAGAATTTCAAGAGGGCCATTGGATGGTCCATTGCAGATATTGCGGGTATTCCGCCTGGTTTGTGTACTCATAAAATACAACTTGAGCCGGATTATGTTCCATCTATTGAACATCATGTTGACTTAATCCTCCTATGCAAGAGGTGAAAAATAAAGAAATAATCAAGTGATTGGATGCTGGCATATTATTTTCCATTGCTGATAGCAAGTGGGTCAGTCCGGTAGAATACATTTCAAAGAAAGGCGGAATAACTATCGTGCATAATGAAAAGAATGAGCTAGTACCTATGAGGCTAGTCACTGGATGGAGAGTGTGCATGGATTATATAAAATTGAATGCATTGACTCAAAAGGACCATTTTCCCATGCTTTTCATAGATCAGATATTAGATAGGTTAGCAAGCAAAAGATAGTACTATTTTCTCGATGGGTACTCAGGATACAATCAAATCACTATTGCACCTGAGGACCAAGAAAAGATGACTTTTACATGTCCTTATGGGACCTTTCCATTCAAAAGGATGCCATTCAGGCTATGCAACACCTCAGCTAAATTTTAGAGATGTATGATGTCTATTTTCTCTGATATAGTCGAAGACACCATTGAAGTTTTCATGGATGATTTTTTGGTTATTGGTGAATCTTTTGATGACTATCTCATTCACTTGGCAAAATCTCCGCAAAGGTGTGAAGAATGCAACTTCATACTTAATTGGGAAAAGTACCATTTTATGGTCAAAGAAGGAATTGTCTTAGGCATAAGCTTTCAAAGAGGGGCATAGAGGTTGATCAAGTTAAGGTTGAGGTGATTGAGAAATTACGTTACCCAATTTTAGTGAAGGGAATTCAAAGTTTTCTAGGGCATGCAGTTTTTTATAGGTGATTTATCAAGGACTTCTCGAAGATTGGTCATCCTCTTTGAAAGCTTCTTGAGAAGGAGGTAGAATTTAATTTTGATGATGCATGTAAGAAGGCCTTTGAAAGCCTAAATGATAAGTAGGTGAATGCTCCAATCATTGTGTCTCCTGACTGGTCTTCACTTTTTGAGGTTATGTGTGACACTATTGGAGTGGCCTTAGGGGCTGTACTAGGACAACAAAAAGAAAAGATCCTTCATCCCATCTGCTATGCTCGTAAGATACTAAATCCTACTCAGAAGAACTATACCATGATGGAGCAAGAGTTATTGGCAGTGGTTTTTGCATTTGAAAAGTTTAGATCTTACTTATTGGGACAAAGGTTATTGTGCACAATGATCATGCATCATTGCGGTACCTAATGGCTAAAAAAGATGCAAAGCCTAGGCTTATTTGGTGGGTACTGTTGTTGCAAGAATTTGATTTTGAGGTGAAGGACAGAAAAGGCACAGAAAATTAAGTTGCAGATCACTTGTCTAGATTGGAGGAGGAAGCTATGCAAAAGGTTGCTAATGGGTTAGAGATTTATGATAGTTTTCCAGATGAACAAATATTGGAAGCTTCTTAAGATCTAATTCCATGGTTTGCAAACTACGTAAACTACTTAGACAGTGATCTAGTCCCAAAAGATCTTTCATATCAGCAAAGAAAGAAGTTCATGCATGAGGTAAGGAAATTTTTATGGGATAAACCTTACTTATTTAGAATTTGTGCAGATGGAATCATTCGTAGGTGTATACCTGAGGTAGAGATGATGAGCATACTTGAGACTTGTCATTCATCGCCAGTTTGGAGCCATCATGAAGGGCCCCACACAACTCATAAAATCCAGCAATGTGGCTATTATTGGCCAACCATATACAAAGATGCTTATGATTATGCTTCTGCTTGTGATCAATGTCAGTGACAAGGTACTATTTCTAGAAGACATGAATTACCTATGACTTCTATTTTAGAATTAGAAGTGTTTGATGTTTGGGGTATAGATTTCATGGGACCTTTCGTTAGTTTATTTGGTATGAAATATATATTTATGGCTGTAGACTATGTTTTGAAGTAGGTGGAAGCAATTGCGCTTCCTAACAATGAAGCACATAGTGTCACTACATTCCTGAGAAAGAAAATATTTTCTTAATTGGCATGCCATGGACTATTTTTAGTAATGGAGGGTCATATTTTTACAGTTATCTATTCAAGAGTCTACTTGAAAAATATGGAGTAAAACATAGGGTGTCTACACCCTATCATCCGCAGACTAGTGGACAAGTTGAAGTGTCTAATAGAGAAATCAACTGCATATTGGCAAAAACTATGAATGCCAATAGGACTTATTGGGCAAAAAAGTTAGATGATGGATTGTGGCCTTACCGCACAACTTATAAAATCCCCATAGATGCTTTACCTTATTAGCTGATGTATCGCAAGGCTTACCACGTACCAATTGAACTTGGGCATAAGGGGCTATAGGTGTTAAAAAAGCTAAATCTAGAGTGGTAGGATGCAACCAAATCAAGGTTGAATAAGATTAATGAGTTGGATGAATTCTGGCTCCAGGCATATGAAAGTTCAACACTTTACAAAGAAAAGATGAAGTTGCATCACGAACGCAAGATTTAGAAGAAAGTATTCGAAAAGGGTGACCAAGTGCTGCTCTATAATTCTAAGCTTCATTTGTTTCTAGGTAAGCTAAGGTCTAGGTGGTATGGTCTATTCACGTCTATAAGAGTTTATCCCTATGGTGCTTTATAATTAAAGAGGGATGGTGAACCTTCATTCAAGGTAAACGAGCAAAGATTAAAGCACTACCTGGGAAATATTGAAGATGTGAATACAATAGTTGATATTGACCTTGATGAAGATTGAGTAATCAACGCAATTGCATCATGCCGTGATGTTAAATCAATCACTTCATGGGAGGCTACCCATAAGGTTAGTTAGTGAAATCTAAGTATCCAAGTTAGCCACGTCGTGACACAACATTAAATCAAGCGTTGCGTGGGAGGCAACCCATGTTTTTTTACATAATCATCTATAAGATACTTTGTTTGTTCAGTCTGTAGGAATAAGGAATGCAAAAAATATCCAGACAAGTTGAAGAGTATTTCATCATACGGACTTTTTACAATTCGTATCTATATGGTACGACTCGTAAGTAGGAGTCGTATTGATCTGGGAACAAAATTAGCATCAGGCATAAGTTTTTGGAATGAGTCATATGAACGACCCATAAGCCTGGGTATGAGTCATACACATAACTCGTACCTATCCTTATCAGGTCAGGTTGCGGGTCGACCCAACCCAACTTTTCAATTAAAAACAAATTAGGGCACTCAACGGGTACCCGATACTCCCAAATAAAACCTATAACTTCATTTTTGCTAAAATTCAAGCTCCAACTCATGAAATCATGAGCAAACAACTTTATTAAACTAACAACGAGCTTAAAATTCAAAATCATTGTGAGTTGAGCTCGAGTTTGAGAAGAGCACAAAGTGAAATCAAGAATGAATTCTTCGACTTAATTTCTCAAGTTTCCAAGTAAGTTTTTGAATTCAATCTACTTATTTTTGTGTTGAAATGATGAATAGTAGGTAACTACTACTTGGTTTGGTTGAATACTTATTGATTTTGAATTTGTAAAACCCTAGTTCTTAGGTTTTGGTTTAAAATGGGGAAATATGAGTAAAAATTTAAAGGTTGAGTGTATTTGGCATCTTTGTATGGACTAAAATGATTGATATTGTTGAAAATAGTTGTGGGTGTTTTGGGAAATTGCTTTGGATTCAAACTTTAAAGTTGGACTTCTATGTTACAATAGATATAATACATCTTACGACTCGTAGCCACCAGTATGGGAGTCGTAATGGGACTCGTACCCACTAACAACATGGAATTCTAAAATATTTAAGGTTCTAGAATGTATACGACTCAACCACATGAGTCGTATCCATACCATACGACTTATACACTCTTAGTCGTACTCACCTGGGAGGATTTAAGTTGGAATAAATGTTTCTGATTTGCTTATGACTATTGGTAACGAGTCACACCTTGCCAGTATAACTGGTTAGGAGGAGTCGTAAGACAACAGGTGAACAAATATCAAGCACTATATAAGATACGCTTCTTTCATATGAGTTGTACCCAGTAAGTACGACCCGTACCTATCACTCGTACCCTAGCCAGAAAAAGCACGCTAAACTTTTGTTTACATTTTTCTTTTCTTTTCTTTACTTAGTTACTAACAATGGTACATTTTTAGGAACCATGCCTCCGAAGAATTCCTTCTCATCCAAACAAGCCAAGAAGGTGACTAAGCAAGCACCGATTGTGAGTGCGGAATCTAGTGATTCCTAGTTTGATGTTTCCACTGATAAAAGTAGAAAATTATATGATGAAACCACCATAGGAAAAGATATAATGAAAGGGAAAGTAACTGAGAAAGAAAAAGGCAAGAAGGTTATAGACCAAGAGTCAGAATCACCACCAAAAGGGCCAAGGAGAAAGAATCCCACTATTTTTCCTCCCCACATACCAAAGCCAGCTGACGATGATGGGGATAATGATGCTAAATCCAGTTCAGCAGAGGCTAGTTCAGAAGAATCTTAGGGGACAGAAGAGGTAGATATGACCCTAATAGACCGATAGGATCCCCACATATACTGACCACTACTCCAGTTCCCATCGTTGAATGATGGGGGTACCCTTATATGTAGGATATATTCAATAGTGGGCTATTCCGTCTTTTGGGTGGCAAGATCAAAAGAGTACTATATCCTAAGTAAAGATTGACTACTAACGGGATGTCTGATTTAGCGGGTTTTGAAGAGCAGTTCCGGCAGTAAGGATTTGAGTGGATGACACAAGCACCCAAAAAATATAGTGGGGTTCTTGTTCGGGAATTTTACGCAGCATATAAAGGTGAACTTCAGAGGCAATAACCATAGGGCCAACTATGGAAGGGTGGTGAGCTTATTACATCACTTATGATTCGGGGAGTTTGGGTTGATATTTCCTCCTGAACTATTCCTAGATTCTTGTATGGACCAGAGTATCAGGGTCTATTTAACATTAGTGAGATGGACTACAAAATGGAGGAGATAAGAAAGATAACTCGGTGAATGTTGGGTTCTGAGGATAAGAAGGTAATTTTTTGGTGTATTGCAGAGCGTATGGCCTCGAATGGGAAAAACATTGTTTGGGTTGTAGAAGGCCCCAGGGTAGTCTCATAGAAAATAAAGAAGGGTACCCTCAACTTCGAGGGTAAGGCTTGGTGAACACTAGCCCAACACCGACTGTGTCTAACTACTGGTAATGACATTCTGAGCTTGGTCCGGGCAGCTATGATAGTCAGTTTCATGGCTGGCTATGAGTTTGATATGGCAAAATTCCTATCCTGAGAGATGAGGGATAGGGTAGTTTAGGGTGAGAAGGCATTACTGTCCTATCTTGTATGATCATGCAGATATGCCTAGCCGTGGGAGTGCTAAAACTCCTAGTAATGATGAGATACCCTAGGGTATGAGGATATTTGAAATTGGCCTGATTAGAGATGCAACCAACCCTTTGGCCCGACAGGCAAGACAGACCACAAATATTTTGGCAGGGTTGTTTCCTCAGGATAGTCAGACTGATACTTCATCTGCAATGGAGGCTACTGAGGTAGGAGCACAGACAGGAGGCTCCCATACTGATGCATCGGGCACTTCTAGTGCCCCACCACTAGTCCAGTCGATGCTACCTAGAGTTCAAGGTATGCCATCTAGTGTTATGCTTATTTCACAGGCCTTTTGGACCGAGGTTATGACTAGACTAGCCATGTTGGAGGCTAAGGTAGTCTATCTGGAAGGAGGCGTGAAGACTTGGATCGATGCAAAATTTAAGAGTCAAGACAGATGGGTCCAAGGTAGCCTATAGAATTTTGAGTCAAGGATCACTCAACAGATGAGTGGTGGGAAGTCTCCCAATATTGCTGATATCAAATTTGAGGTTTAAAAAATTAAGAAAATAGCCGCAAAGCCTTATGAGAGATCAGTGGTTGCTGAGCCTATAGTAGAGATAGTGATCCCTTCTATATATGAACCTAACATTTAGGAAGTCCCAATAGATAAACTAGTTGAGGAAACCAAAGAGCAAAGATGAGAGAAAAAGAGAAAGAGGCAGGAAGACAAAGTAGCCAAAAAGAGGGCCATGTCTGAAAGATCCAGGATGAACAGGTTAGGGAGACACGGGTCTGTGAGATGGCCTTGGGAGCTAGTGGATCAAGAGCACCAGTTGTTGATGTTGAGGGGGTAGATATGATGACCTTAACTGTTTCTGATTCTGTCTCAACTGATGGGATGGTATCTGAGAAAAGTGTGACCTGATTTGAGGGCCCCCATGCTAATATGGATGGGTCGATGCCTTGAGCGCCTAGGTATGACCCTTATCCTTACTTTATTTATTTTTATAGCACTGGGGATAATGCAATGATTTTTAGTTGGGGGTGGGGGTTATTTCAAAAAATTTAGGGGTAGCTAAAATGTATAAGTAGCTAAGACTGAAAAGTCTGTTATGACTTGCAGGTTTAATGCAGGCAGCTGAGATAGGGACAAAATCAGCGCGCCTATGGCAGCAAATAGTTTTTTATTATGATTTTTGAGGATTTTGAAAATTTTTAGTTGTAATGAAAGATTTTGTTTTTGATTTTTAATTTGTGGTGTTTGACACACTGTTGATTTGAAATATTATTGTGAAAATCTGTGTTAAATTATGCTGAATTAAGCCAAAAAAGTTGAGCCCCCCGAGAAATTTTATTTTATGGCGTGATTTGTATACTTGTGTGAGACTGCTGTGAATCTGGTAATGGCATTAGGATTAGGGTTAGAATAGTTAGGGACAAAATAGTTGCATAGTTGGATAACTAGCACTTAGTAGTATAGCCCTGTACAAGAGCATGTGAGGTCTACTGAATTCTCGGTGTGTCGGAATATAGAACTTGCCTGGCTACTTTTACCTAGGTATAGGATAGTTGGGTAGGAAGTGATCATAGGCCCTTTTCGCGTGCGTACACCTTAGCCTAAAATGCCCTAACCAAATGAATAAATCCCTTTGACCCAAATGTTTGAGCCTTAAGAGACCAATTTTTCTTGTTACACCTATCACCTTCCTATTTACCTTACAATGAACCTATTTTGGCCCTAGTCCTCCTTTGGAAAATGTGTATCTTAACTCAGGAAAATCACGCAAGTTGAGGGTGGCTATCTGATGTTGGGTGTATTTATGCATTCTAGTGTTACAATTCTAGCTTATTTAGCCTTGTTTTAAGGATGATTCATGTGCTATATATGTTTATAATGATATAAATAATCATCTAAGTGTCCAAGTATGTGTTTACAATGTTTAAAGGTGTTTTCAAATAAGTTTGAACTTAATTGAGTCATTTAGAGTTCAATCAAGAAAACTAGTGTTACTAGCTTGAGCTAGGTGCTTGTCTAGTCTATCTTAATGGATTCTAATGTGTTAAATGAGTTTCAAATGGTTTAATAGTGTATTTATATATGTAAAAACTTTTTTATAATGTTCAAGGGTCAATTGTATCAAGACAAGAGTCAAAGCAATAAACTTGAGATCAATGTGAATTAGCCTATGCTTAGCTCATGTTTCTAGTTCACTGTCTTGGATGTTGTGTTGTTTTGAGCTCTAAATTGTTGAGTTTAATTCTATAGGATGATTTATTAATGGATTATGATGATATATAAATGATATAAAACTTTAAATCAAGTGTAAATAACTCAAAAAGGGTTGGAATGGACCAATAGAAGCACAATGCACAACTTGGAATCAATTTGGACACCTAGACTATACAGGGAGAGTGAGGGCGCATGGGAAGGATTTCTAGAGCGTAAAGCACACCAAACGGTTTAAAAGTTACCAAAATATTGAACCAAGGATATAAGCCCATGGAGCCCTAGCCATAACGGGGCTCTAACCAATGCGACGCCCCACCCAGTCCGGGGCTAAACCCAGGGTGGCTCCCCCTCTACTCCACTGCTCAAATCTTTGTTGGTTCCAACTTTTACATGGCTTGGGATACTACTTGTTCTATATATACATCTTTAAACACATTGTTACAGACTTTTGGACTTCTTTGGACAAGAGGAGGCTGCTCTATACATTCTTTAGGGTTTTATTATCTTAACTTTAGTTTCTTTCATGATTTGTATCATCAATCCAAGAAATTGGATGATGAATATTTCTGTTAAAGGCTAAACTCTCTTTTCGGGGTTAAAACCACGATCATGGTTACTTTCATTTTGAATTAAAGTTTTCTGATTTGCTTATCACTATGGTTGTTTGTTTATTCTTGTTTTAACTATTTTAAGGATTAGCTACCCTTAGAATTCATCAATTGTCAACCTTGTGAACTCGGGAGTGGGAATAGAGAGATAGAACAAGGGAATAAACAAAGTATGTTTTGTATTCTTTTATGAAATAAGGAATTCAAATAAGTGTCTAGGACAGGTATATACTTAGATGACTTACTTGATTCACACGTAGGATGATAGTTTAAAGAACTTAATTGGATCATTACATCCCCGCTCAATGATGTAGGTGTAAGGTTCAACTTAGGTAAAGAATTAGAGGTCGGGAGACCATGATCATGCAATTAACCCTATGAATCAACAACCAAGATAAGCAAGTTAATAAATGAAGTTCAATAACGAAGTATGATTGCTCATAAGCCTTAACCCTGGACTTCTATCCGTTGATTGTCCCAAGTCATCACTTGTCCTCATTAGTTTAGTATACTTTTATTTTACAATTCTAAAACCTTCTTATTTACTTTTTTTTCAATCATTAAACTAGAATTGGATAGTTGTTTAACATAAGTCTCTGTGGGATCGATATTCAGCTTTCTTGAAGGCCTCTTTACTACTTGGTAGACCACGTACACTTGTGTGTACACTTGGGTGCTGTCAAGTTTTTGGCTCCGTTGCTGGGGACTTGTAAATTGACAACTATCTTATTTTTAGATTAGCTATATTGAGTGGTAAATAGTTTAGTTTTTTTTAGATTTCTTTTTAGTGTCTTTTATTTCTCTTTTTATCATACTTTTTGACATGGCAGCTTGGATAGATGGTTTTCGAGTGATGACGATTCTATATGGTCTATGGTTTTTGGCAATAGTGGTTATTCTGAAGATATGTGTTTTGTCAACCCTGATTCAGAGTTGTTTGTGGGCTATGATCAAAGGAAATACTCTGTGAACGCCTACAATCAACAATAACAATTTCAATAGCCATAGGTTCAGAGTTACCAGGCCCCGATTCAAATGAGTAATTTGGAAGAGATGCTGATACAAATTCTAGATGATCAAGCACAGTTATTAGTAGATATAAAGAGTTATGGGGCCAATTTAGAGCGACAACAAATTGTCATAGAGAACTTGGTAATGCAGATAGGGAAAGTACAGTTGGTACATAATACCTGACCTCAAGGTGATTTGTAAGTGACAATGAACAAGTAATTGCAATCGCTTTGACGAATGGTATAGATCTCAATGAAGAACCTCCAAAGTCAACTAAGGAGTTAGTTGCAAAGTTGACTTCCCAACCTATAATAGACGAAGTTGCAGATAATTCGAGGAAGTCTGAGTATTTAGAACTAAAATTGTTAAACAGGTTACGAAGATACCACCACCACCATATGAATCATAGCCAGTCAATTGTCATATTTCTCTTGAGACTAAAATTGAGAAGGTGAATAAAACTGAGTGTGATGTTGAGGATAGTGTTAATTTTGAAGTGGTATTGGTTGGGCCTCACTCAAAACACTTTTCTACATTATGTTTAGATAATGTCTTGTTTGTGGAATCATTAAAATTATGGTAGAGTGTGAAGATGAGGAACAAGAATCCTATATTCATGATTTTACACCAGATAAGCAACATAAAAACACACCTTACTTCAAGGCCGAGTGGTTTACCATGCACATTATATTACTAAGTTCCATAATCTTTGTACCACCTCTATATAAGTAAGGCAAGAAGTTGGATGCTATGTTGGGGTGAAATTCATATCCTCTAGGTGGAGGAAAAAGTTAATTGGGTCGTGCTGCGACACAAAATTAGGCGCTTCTTAGGAGGCAACCCAAGTTAAGTTATGTTTTTTCTAATTTTTTTTATTTCACATAGTTTTTGTTTTTGGTTGAGTCACAGGTTGATGGGAAGTATGAGTACCGGACACCTGACCTAAGAAGCATAGCAAAGACTGAATGTGGGGTCTCCAAATCTTCTTGATGTGTGAAGATGCTACTAGCTAGGCCTAAAGGCCTCAGGGAGTATTTCTATCTCTTACTTTTAAATTCACTTTGGGGACAAAGTAGATTTTTAAGTGTGGAGTGGGGAAATTCCTAATTTTTAGACTCAATTTAAAATTTTTCTGTAAGATATTCTTGTTGGTGCTATTTTTGATTGCATGGTGCAAGTTTTTTATTTGGGAAAAGAATGTTGAATGAGTGAATTGCTATTTTTGAGACCCCTAGGTTCATGTTTGGGACTCTTGAACTTGTGGCTTAAACTTGAATTCATGCTATTGTTTGGTTAAGAGTCTATGATGATCCTATTGAGTTGATCATGTGCCAT
Organism: Capsicum pubescens; assembly: GCA_030864215.1. NCBI lineage: Eukaryota > Viridiplantae > Streptophyta > Magnoliopsida > Solanales > Solanaceae > Capsicum > Capsicum pubescens. The sequence continues at coordinate 146,031,990 of CM061546.1, read as the reverse complement.
GTGTGTGTGTGAGGTATTTGTTTATTCCTTGTTTCATGTGATGTCTAGAACTTTCCCGGTGTGTGTGCAAAGCAAAATAAAGAATGTGGGTTTAGGATATGATTTAGGCATTTCTTTGATAGCCTACTTTTATACCTTCTATTGGTCCTACCCTTTGTGGTTAATCCTAGTTAATCCCATTGAGCCTTTCTTATTTTCTTTGGTAGCCTCATTTGTAGCCTAATCCCTTCTTTGGTAAACCTTAATTTGATCCAACAACTCCTAGGTTCTTTAATAAAAAATTAATTGAGTAAAGAGTTTGGAAAATAAGAGGAAAAAGGTGAATTTAATGCCCCAAGGTAATAGTTATTGGTGTTGATAATTGATGTGTGGTGAATGGGTGTGATAGACATTAAGCTAGAAATATTACCATGGTTGTGATAAAGAAAAAAGAAAAAAAATTAATTCATGTGGTAATAAAAAAATACTTCCACCATGTATTTATGAAAATGCTTAAAAAAGATGGGGCAAAACAAAAATATATGGGTGGATGAAAAAGTCTAATTTGGTTGTTGGAGATTGGTTTTAATTGTAAAAAGTGATGTATTAAAGCGCTTAAGGAGGATAGTCACTATTCTTGGCCAAAATAGTTCCTACTCATCCCTTAGCCTACATTACAATCCGGAAAAGACCTAACTAATCCTATACTTGGCATTTCGATATTAGTGGAGCACTACACTAAGGGCAAGATTTTGGTTCATTATGTGTAACTGGTGAATTCCTTGTGAGAGTGAGCGTAATTTGATTCTTGTACCCATTATGTGATAAATTATATTTTTGTGAGTGATTATGGGTAACTCTCTTTTTGTGAGGAGCACATGTTTGATTGATGTGGTTGATTTGTATGATGTCCTTGATTTAGCAATAAGCATGAATTTTCCAACTAGGTGAGTCAATTCTTGACGCTAGGTTGTTTTTGAGTACTGTTCTTGATCTTTCAATTGTGTTGTACCATGTTTAGTGTAGAAACTTGCATTCTGTGTAATCATTATAGTAGTAGCTCGAGTTTATTGCAATTATTAGAAGTGTGGAATTTCCTCAACTTATGATGCTTAGGGTTAAGAGTTGTTCGAGGACTAATAGGGCTTTAAGTGTGGGGTAGTGATGTTGGGTGTTATGCATTCTAATGTTACTATTCTAGCTTATTTAGACTTGTTTTGAGGATGATTCATGTTCTATATGTGTTGATTATGATATAAATAAGCATCTAAGTGTCCAAGTATGTGTTTACAATGTTTAAAGGTATTTTCAAACACGTTTGGACTTAATTGAGTCATTTAGAGTTCAATAGAGGAAACTAGTGTTACTAGCTTAATCTAGGTACTTGTCTAGTCTATCTCGATGGATTCTAATGTATTAAATGAGTTCCAAATAGTTTAATAGTGTATTTATATGTGGAAAAACTTGTTTATAATGTTCAAGGGGATCAATACGAGAGTCAAAGCAATAAATGTGAGATCGATGTGAATTAGCCTATGCTTAGCTCGTGTTTCTAGTTCACTATCTTGGATCTTGTGTTGTTTTGAGCTCTAAATTGTTGTTTTTAATGCTATAGGATGATTGGTGAATCTATTATGATGATATATGAAGGATATACAAGCTTCAAATCAAGTGGAAACAACTCAAAAAAGCTTGGAATGGATCAATAGAAGCACAATACACAACTTGGACTCAATTTGGACACCTGGAATGTACAGGGAGAGTGAGGGCGCGTAGGAAAGGTTTTTGGTACGTGCATCACACCAAACGGTTCAGAAGACAGGAAAATAGCAAACCAAGGCTATAATCCCACATCGCCCTAGCCATAGCGGGGCTCTAACCAAGGCGACGCCCCACCCAGTTCGGGGCTCAACCCAGGGCGGCGCCCCCTCTACTCCACTACTCAATTCTTTGTTGGTTCCAACTTCTACACGGCTTGGGATACTACTTGTGCTATATATACATCTTTAAACACATTGTTACAGACTTTTGGATGTCTTTGGACAAGAAGAGGCTGCTTTTCTCATTGTTTAGGGTTTTATTATATTAACTTTAGTTTCTTTCATGGTTTGTATCATCAATCCAAGAAATTGGATGATGAATATTTTCGTTAAAGTCTAAACTCCCTTTTCGGGGTTAAGGCCGCGATCATGATTACTTTTGTTTTGAATTAAGTTTGTTGATTTGCTTATCACTATGGTTGTTTGTTTATTCTTGTTTTAACTATTTTAAGGATTAGCTACCCTTAGAATACATCAATTATCAACCTTGTGAACTCAGGCGTGGGAATAGGGAGATAGAACAAGGTAATAGACAAGGTATATTTTATATTCTTTTATGAAATAAGGAATTCAAATTAGTGTCTAGGACAGGTATATACTTAGATGCCTTTCTTGATTCACACGTAGGATGATTGTTTGAAAAACTTAATTAGATCATTACATCCCAACTTAACGATATAGGTGTAAGGTGATACGCCCAAATTACAACTATCGTTAGAAAATGCAAGCAGTCGCTGTCAAATATAGAACCCAACTGGGTTGGGTGTCGAATCCCACAGGGAATACTATGATCACTAAGTATTACGATTATTATTAGACTGTTGATCGAAGGTTCTAAAGTAAAGGGGGGTTTCAGTTTAAGTGCACAATAATATTATCAGTGTAACAATGAGATGATATGTGTAATAGTATTTTATTGCAGAGAAAGACAAGTTAGGGTTATGTCCACTTTGTAGCTTTTACTTCTCTATTAACTATGAGTATTAAGGATTTATACATGCATGCACTTATAGAGAGATGTATTCAAATTCTAAATCCAAGTGTTTCTCAACCATCAAGGATTATTTCACTTTAGTTCTCTCGAATCCAAAGTGTACAACCAATCATACGAACTCTCCAAGTCATCAATCCTATTAAGGCCTTAACGTGTAAAATAGAGGTTGAAAACTCTATTTTCTTGTCACTACTCTCTTTTCCAAGCATTAACTTTTCTATCGAACAAGTTATTGCTATAATGGCACATTCCCTATGTTTGCAACCATGAGAATTCAACCATAACGAAGAGAGCAATGATATAAGTGGATCAACACAGCATAAATTCCAAAACCCATAGCAATAGAGAGTATACTACAAGGTTTCCATAACCCTAAAAAATAAGCTTAGCTACTCATGAACCAAAAGAAAATAACCATAAGAATGTTCATCATACCCAAAACTAGAGGATGATCTTAATGTCCACAAAATAGAGAAAGCAAGAGGAGAAAACGTTTTCTCCCTCTCACCCTCAGCTAAGCCGCCTTTTCTTATTTTCAAAAATAATACAGAATAAAGAATAATCCATAAAAATTCATCCATAAGGCTTTTAATAACATCCTTCTCTAATAAATTGCTACTGAGTCCTCAACTATTTAAAAATATTGAGTTTTCCCGAGAAAAAGTTTCCATATATCACATTCAGTCCAAAAGTTGCTTTCCTTTTATGTGAAGTTTCCTCTACTATCCACAGGTCCCCAAAGTTCCGTAATCTTCCTCATTAGTACCTGAAAAGCATGCTAATCACATAGGTCAGCTCATTTAACTAAAAATAGACTAAAAGTGCAAGAATTATGTATTTTATCCTCAAAACTTAGCTAAAACATAGGTAAATTATGGTTCTTAGACGTATAAATAAGCCCAACATCACCACCCCATACTTAAAGCTTTGTTTGTCCTTGAACAAAATAATACATCCATGCAAATACCTAACTAAACTTCACAAGAGCAACATAAAATTTTCAACAAGACATACACAACAATTATTAACAAAGAGTAGATTTCTGGATCATTACTAGAAACAACTCACCCTCCAACATAGACTCATTAAGTTGGTTAATTCATATACACAATTTAAGCCAAGAAATCATATAAAACTACCCAACAATCATCAACCATGTGCGCTCACACAAGAAAGTTACCCATAATCACTCATAATTTTGCATTCTTAAAAAAATATGGGTATAAGAACTTGCTTGCTCTCACTCTCACAAAGAATTCTTAGATTAAAACTGATGACCATATGCTTGACCTTAGTGTAATGCTCCACTAATATCAGAATACTAAGGTTAGGATCAAATAGGTCTTTTACGGGTTGTAATGTAGGCTAAAGGGATGGGTAGGACTATTTTGGCCAGAAATAGTGACTATGTTTCCTAAGCGCTTTAATACACTACATTATGCCATTTAGACCAACTTTTAACAACCAATCTACCTTCCTTTCATCTACCAACCTCTTTTTTCTTCACCCCATTTTATTACTCAATCAAAAACACTATGATGGGAGTATACAACTCTTTTATTTTGCATCAATTTCTTGTTACGCATCCCTATGATAGCCATCCTCATCTTAGACTATTTGCCTTAGTTGAGGTGCACAATGTCCAAGAAAGGACCAGGGCGCCACTCCCAATCACAATATTTTCATGTACCAATAACTAAACTTTGGGGCATCACTTTCACCATTTTCCTCTTATTTTGCCACACTCTTAACTCAACTTGATTCTATAATTTAAAGTGCTTAGGAGTTTTTGATTCAAATTATGGTCTTTAAAAAAATGGATTAGGATACATATGAGGTTGCCAAAGAAAATAGCTAAAGGCTCAATGGGTGTTCAACTAGGACAATGTACAAAGGTAGGTAAAAAGAAGATAAAAATAAGGGCTGCCAAAGAAATGCCTAAATCATCTCCTAAACTCACAATCTTTATTTCGCTTCACACACACACTAGGCAAGTTCTAGCATCAGTCAAGGCGTACTTGTACCCTCACATTATTTGATAACGCTTAAATTAAACTTCTCTTACGAGAGAGTAAGCGATCGTTGTCAAATATATAACCCAACTAGGTTGGGGTCGAATCCCACAGGGAATATGGTGTTAATTAAGTTGTGTGCAGATTAGTTGTCTTTTAATCATTCGTTTCCATAAAATAAATAGGGGGTTTGATTCAGTTCACAAATTAATGGTTTCAGTTTAACGAGAAAAAATATGTGTAATAGTATTAAACTTCAGAGAAATAGCAAGCTAGGGTTATGTCTACCTTTTAGTTTTCAATACTTTCTAACTATGGGCTTTACGAATTCATACATGTATCGTGTTTACAGAGAAACATATTGTATTTAATAACATAGTCCAAGTGTTTCTCAACCATCAAGGACTAGTTCACTTTAGTTCTCTCGAATCAAAAGCATTTACCAAAAACAATACGAAATCTCCAAGTAGTTAATCCTGCTAAGGCATTAACTTATAAAATAGGGGTTGGTAATCCTATTTTCTTGTCACTACTCTCTTTTTCAAACATTAACTTTTCTATCGAACAAGTTATTGCTATAATGACACATTCCCTATGTTTGCAACCACGAGAATTCAATCATAACGAAGAGAGCAATGATATAAGTGGATCAACACATCATAAATTCAAAAACCCATAGCAATAGAAAGTATAATACAAGGTTTCCATAACCCTAACAAATATGCTTAGATACTCATGAACCAAAAAGAAATAACCATAAGAATGTTCATCATATCCAAAACTAGAGGATGATCTTAGTGTCCACAAAATAGAAAAAGCAAGAGGAGAAAACATTTTCTCCATCTCACCCTCAGCTAAGCCGCCTTTTCTTGTTTTCGAAAATAATATAGAATAAAGAATAATCCATAAAAATTCAGCCATAAGGCTTTTAATAACATCCTTCTCTAATAAATTGCTACTGAGTCCTCAACTATTTAAAAATATTGAGTTTGCCCAGGAAAAATTCCCATATATCACATTCAGTCCAAAAGCTGCTTTCCTTTTATGTGAAGTTTCCTCTGCTATCCACAGGTCCCCAAAGTGCCGTAATCTTCCTCATTAGTACCTGAAAAGCATGCTAATCACATAGGTCAGTTCACTTAACTAAAAATAGACTAAAAGTGCAAGAATTATGTATTTTATCCTCAAAACTTAGCTAAAACATGGGTAAGTTATGGTGCTTAGACGTATAAATACGCCCAATATCACCAATTAACACATATAAACTCAATCAATAACCGTATTCCTCGGCAACGACTCCATTATTTGATACTCCCAAATTACAACTCTCGTTAGAAAGTGCAAGCGGTCGCTGTCAAATATAGAACCCAACTGGGTTGGGTGTCGAATCCCACAGGGAATACTATGATAACTAAGTATTGCGATTATTATTAGACTGTTGATCGAAGGTTCCAAAGTAAAGGGGTTTTCAGTTTAAGTGCACAATAATATTATCAATGTAACAATGAAATGATATGTGTAATAGTATTTTATTGCAGAGAAAGACAAGTTAGGGTTATGTCCACCTTGTAGCTTTTACTTCTTTATTAACTATGAGTATTAAGGATTTATACATGCACGAACTTATAGAGAGATGTATTCGAATTCTAAATCTCAGTGTTTCTTAACCATCAAGGATTAATTCACTTTAGTTCTCTCGAATCCAAAGTGTACAACCAATCATACGAACTCTCCAAGTCATCAATCCTATTAAGGCATTAACGTGTAAAATAGAGGTTGGAAACACTATTTTCTTATCACTACTCTCTTTTCCAAACATTAAATTTTCTATCGAACAAGTTATTGCTATAATGGCACATTCCCTATGTTTTCAACCACGAGAATTCAATCATACGAAGAGAACAATGATATAAGTGGATCAACACATCATAAATTCAAAAACCCATAGCAATAGAGAGTATACTACAAGGTTTCCATAACCCTAACAAATAAGCTTAGCTACTCATGAACCAAAAGGAAATAACCATAAGAATGTTCATCATACCCAAAACTAGAGGATGATCTTAGTGTCCATAAAATAGAGAAAGCAAGAGGAGAAAACATTTTCTCCCTCTCACCCTCAGCTAAGCCGCCTTTTCTTGTTTTCAAAAATAATACAGAATAAAGAATAATCCATAAAAATTCAGCCATAAGACTTTTAATAACATCTTTCTCTAATAAATTGCTACTGAGTCCTCAACTCTTTAAAAATATTGAGTTTGCCCGGGAAAAAGTTCCCATATATCACATTCAGTCCAAATGCTGCTTTCCTTTTATGTGAAGTTTCCTCTGCTATCCACAGGTCTCCAAAGTACCGTAATCTTCCTCATTAGTACCTAAAAAATATGCTAATCACATAGGTCAGCTCACTTAACTAAAAATAGACTAAAAGTGCAAAAATTATGTATTTTATCCTCAAAACTTAGCTAAAACATGGGTAAGTTATGGTGCTTAGACGTATAAATACGCCTAATATCATAAGGTTCAACTTAGGTAAAGGATTAGAGGTCGGGATACCATGATCATGCAATTAACCCTACGAATCAACAACCAAGATAAGTAAGTTAACGAATGAAGTTCAATAACATAGTATGATTGTTGGTAAGCCTTAACCCTGGGCTTCTATCCATTGATTGTTCTAAGTCATTACTTTTCCGCATTAGTTTAGTTTACTTTTAGTTTACAATTCTAAAAACTTCTTGTTTACTTTTCTCAATCGTTAAATTAGAATTGGATAGTTGTTTAACACAGGTCCCTGTGGGATTGATATTCGGCTTTCTTGAAGGCCACTTTACTACTTGGTAGACTACATACACTTACATGTGCGCTGTCACTATCATAGGTGTGCGTGATAGAAAATGAGTATGGAGAGAGTGGGTAGAAGAAAAATAGTTAAAACTTGAGCAGGCGTGGTGAAAAAAAGAAGAAAAAAAAGCTGAAATAAAAAACAAAAGAGAAAAAAAAGGAAAAATAAAAGCTAGAAAACCACACCTGGCCTAAATTAGAATGTTTTTAAAAGAAAAAGGGATACATAAGGGCAGAAATAAAAGAAAACGTGAAAAGTAAGTGGATCTCGAGAAATGCATTGTGTCCAGGAGGTTTAGTCACCAAATAAATATCTATATGTATCATACTAGTTTGAAACCTACTTTACAAGCCGAATAAAGTTCTATTGTGATCCTACCGTGACTGTCTGATAGCTTATAAAAAGAGCATATAGGAAAGACAATCGTATTCTGTGTGCACCGGTGATACTTCTTTATGAGTGAGGGAGTCATTTTTTATATCCCTAAATAGATTTGTTTACCCATACAAAGAGTGAATGGAATTTCTTTTAACTGTGAGCGCACACAGGTTATGCTGCTAGGTTGCTAGATTGTTTGATGAATGTAATTTGTGTCTATGCCCAAGTGTCTATTTCTAATGAAATGCCATCATAGAATTCCTTCGTATTTCTACGTGTGCTAAATTGTTATGCATAGTTTGAGTTGAAAAAGTTTACAGTAGGAGGGAAACAACAAGATTTAAATCAAGTTCAAAATCACTGCCATGGGTCGCTTAAGATCTTCTTGTTTAAGCATCATCCCTATTCTAGAAAATAGTTATTTGGTTTTGTTTGCCTGAGGACATGCAAAATTTTAAGTAGAGGGTGTTGATGTGGAGTGGCAACACGACACTTTCGATGCTTAAAATCATAAATTTTTGCGTAAACTTAGAATATTTTGTTAGATATGATGCACTTTGGTGTATATTGTAGGTAAATTAGGTTTACAATAGTGTTTGAAAGAAAAAGACCTGAAAAATACCTATTCTAATCAGGATATGAGTCAGCTCTTGATCCATGAACATCTGATATGACTCGTATGCTGAATCGTATGCACAACAAAACCAAAACCCAACCTGAGGAGCTAAGTATGGGGAAGATACAACTCAGGTATCCAAGTCTTAATTTAGGATACGAGCCGTAAAGAGCATTCGTAAGCATAATGGAACCTAAGCTACCATCCAGGAGTTGAAGTCTCAGAAGTATACGAGTCAAAAGTCTGAGTACGACTTATATAGGGAAATCGTACACAAACTAGTGTTCAAACTTGGAAAGACTAAAGACCCAGGTGGATACGAGTAAAGGACATGAGTTGTACACTCAGGTACGACTCGTAAGCAGAAATCATATGTTGAAAAGAAAGTTGAATCCTTGGGAGAAAAGTCACTGGAATGGATACGAGAAGGCAGGGTACGACTCATAGGATGCTGGTACGAGTGAAGACCGAGTCATAACAATTGCCGACGTAACTTTACCTTTCTCATTTTTATTAGTACTTTTATGTTAATTTGAGATACTATAAATACCCTAGGGTTTATGTTTTACTAGGTTATGCTCTCTTATGCTTTATTACAATACTTTTACAATTATTCTTGAGATTTTGGGTTTTTATTCAATCGAAAACTTTGGAGTTTTTGCATCTTATTCTTGTGCGATTGATTTTATGTGTTCTTCATGATAATCATGGTTTCTTGCACAAACATGAGCAACTAATCTCCTTAACTAGGGTTGTGGGAACTCCGACGGATTAGCTACATAGAGGAAGTATGATACTTATCTGTTCTAGGATTTCTGCAAGTATCTTAATCTTCTTCACGATAATTAATCTCAAGTAGCTGCAGTATCTTGAGATAGCCTGTATTTGCTTCTATCTCCACAAGGGAGTTCATAATTGGGAAAAGAAGTTAAGACAGTGATTTGATATTTCTACCTCCATCATTAAGTCCCCGCGTCTCATCTAATCACTTTATCCTAAAAGGAAGGGTGAATTGAGGTCGTAGCAAGGATTAATAAGGCAACGCCCTGAGACTTAATCGATAAAGGATGAGATTTATCTTCAAGCCCTTAAGGTGGCTGATAATACCTATCTTGCAGATGTTGCATGTAGAACAACAAAATAGTTAGGTTGATCATGAGAAATTTACGGAGTTGAGAAGCTAGGGGAAACACAAGCCTAGTGTTCATCTACTATTGTCTACAACTCAAAAATCACTCAAGATTTGGTTACTACTTACGATTGATACTAAAAACCCCTATTTACTTTCGTGTACTGCTCATGGATTACATCAAGTCAAGTATTTGTTCATGTTTTCCCTATGGGATCGACCCCAACCTAGTTGGGTTATTATATTTGCAATCGACCGCATTATACTTTTATTTAGAGTATAGTTTTGGGTGACATCAGTGCATCGATGATTCCGAATGAGCTGGTGCATCGGTGATGGAGACCCATGTGTTGCGATCGAGGCTTTTCTGGTAGTCACCAAGTATGGTGATCATGATCCATAGGTTTTAATCACGGTCGTTTGGCCAACCACTAGATATGACGATCGCGAGCCCCAAGTCGTAGGGCTCATGATAGTGACACCTGAGTACCTAGAATGGGTATAAATACCCTTTTTTCTGCTTATTTTTCCTATTTTCTCATCTATTTCCAAGAGAAATAATCCCTAGAAATTGAGAAATCTTGGGATAGAAGTTTATGGGTGATTTTAGAGCTTTAATAATGATTTCTTTTGCAATTTCCCTTCAAACTCATGGTAAATTCAAAAAAATAGGGCCTTGAATTCCTAAACTTTGAGGGTCGATTTGTGACCCAATTTGTGTCCCCTTCGTGCTCAACTTTTTAGCACACATTCCTTATTTTTTGAGGTACCTCATAACGGGTTCAATTTTGGATTCCGTTTACAGGACCTACAGGCCTGTTCTTGACTTGAAATTTGACCTGACCCATTTTATGGAAATATGGATCTCATTTTAATCCTAATGATGCATATATTATGATTTTGATAGCGTGGTGACATTTTGAGATCATCAAGTAAAAATAGATGTTTTATGGATGATTCAAGGGTTTGCGGTTTGTCTTCGAGGTACGCTTCTGTCTACTCTTCTTCACAAGATGATACATTTTATATATTGCATGTAAATGAGAATGTTAAGATTGATTATGTGTAGAATATCGTGACTTAGTCTTGATTATTGATACTTGGGGATTAGATAAGTGATTTGACCCATAAGGTGAAAAACTTACTATACTCCTATGAACCTATTGCCTTCTTCTTAGCTATTTATGAGATTCATAGTATGAATATGGTATTATTCTATATTTGTGATGTGGTTTAGGTATTGGAAGCGTGATTAATATGATTAACCTTTTTTGGAATATTTAGCAATCTTGAATCCGTAACTTCGATGGAGTTGACATAATTGGTCATGTCCTAGGTGAAATTCTTATCTTAGGTCTAATTATGGATTATGTACCATCTAGAAGTTGATTTAGATTCCTTATCCTAGTCCGAGGTAGAGACTACTTAACTATAGATTTAGAGGATTAGAAGTGGGTTCCTTCGACCCACCTTAGGCTAAGATTTGTGTTAGCCCCTTTTGGACTCACTTGCACTTGTTAGGCATAATTCTGACTAATGAGCATTTAGTATGAGGCTACTTGGTGATTCAATGAATGTTGATGGTTTTCCTGGAATATGATTAGCAGCTCGAAGCTATGATATGGCTTTCGGATTTGATTTATGTTATGGCCTATCGGCATGCTTAATGATATAGTCAAAGACATGATAAATGATAAGTTTATACCTTATAGATATGATTTGGTCTATAGATATGATATGTCTTGTAGATATGAGACAAATTATAGATGTGAGATGACTTATAGGCTTGATTATTGATATGGTTATGCCGGATATACATTGGGCCTAAGGTCGTGATTATGATGTAATAGTTATTTCGAACACATTATTGAGCCCAAGGCTATTTCAGCATATTGATTGATTAGGCTCCGGGAAGTATTCCATCCTTGTAAAGAAAATGGTTGTAGTTTTCAAACACATTGATACTTATGATTTCTTTGTTTAAATACTGGTGATGATATGCATAGATTAGGTACATTCATGATTACTAAATATGGTAAATCGTATGGTTTTGATTAAAATATGATTTTACTACTACTTTTCTAGAAAGAGATTAGAGCCCACTTTTTACCTTAAAAATGGATTTCTTAATGACGAGAATCGTACCATCTTAATGAACAACCTATGTGTAATGAGATTGAAAATGATATTTAAAGAGTTGACTGATATATTTTGGTCTATGCTTTTGATACTACTATTTACTACAGTTGTGAGAGATTACTGACCCTTTATACACTCCTATGATGATTTAGTCCCAAAGTTTACCCTGGGCAATGAATTTATGGACTTATACTCTTTTTGCCATGATACTAACTGTGCATTTAATATATACCTATATATATACATGTACATCCCTCCACTACTGAATGGAGTAGGATCTGATGATTATGATGATGACGATTATGAATATGATGATGATGATTAGTATGATGATGATTATGAATATAATAATGATTATAGTGATGATGATTATGAATATAATGATGGTTATGATGGTGATGTTTATGATGTGAGCTCTGGTTTGAGTCCGACAAATGATAATGATGTTGATGTTGTAAGATGATGCACTAGGTTACATTATGATACTTGGATCAATTATGGTTTTGTGAATTCATTTGCATTTATTCTTGCATGCGCATTGCCTATCATCAATATGCGCCTATATCTATCAGCCTTATGGGGGGTTGCATAGATATAGGTATGAGTGTTGCTTGCAGTATATTTCATGGATCTTGTATCTATCAACATTATGGGGGGTTACATAGGTATAGGCTTATACTATTGATTTCCTTAGTATTGATTGAACCTTCTGAGCCTTGGTGGTGGGGATTTATGAAAGGTTCGGTTGGGTATTGGTTGTCTGGACTAGCTGGTTATCTTCATTGGTATTGTTATTGATATGATTGTTATCACTATTATGGTTAGTCCATGATAGATTGGTCGATGATTTGGTATTGAGATTCAAGGTAATTTTAGAGGGGGTGCGGATTAGGCGCGGTAACTTTACTAGATGATAAATACTTATTAATTATTAAGTAATAAGTATTTATTTTTAAGTAAATTATTTCATGTATATTATTGATTGGTTTAATTTTTATTTTAATCTTCTTGACTTAAGATGTTTTATTAATTCATATTCTAAATTAGATATTATCGTAATTAAATTATCTAATGTTTTAGGATCTTCGTTAGTACTATGTAGTCTTTTGTATTCTAGGTATAAACTATATAGTTTAGTTTTGATATCTTTTAATGATTTATTCTTTTCATAAGATGTATTCATTAATTTGTGTAGTTTATTATTTTATCCTATTGAAATTTTAGCAATTTCTGTGTAGTATTTTATTCTAACTTTGCTATATTCAATGCGTAGGTTTATGTTCTTTATCTGATTAACTAGTATTTGTTGTTCGTGTATAGGTAATTTTCCATCTGTATTAAATAATTTTTCGTATGTATTAAATAAATTATTATCCATATCTTCTTTTTCTAAGGTTAATCTTATTTTAAGTAATTTTTCTTCTAGTTGTCTTGTTTCTATTTCAAGTTGATTTCTGTAATTAACTTCTTCATATATCCAATTTTGCCTTTCTGTGATTTTTTTTATATATTCTAACATTTATTTATTCTGAATAATATCCATCTGAATCTAAGTAATATTGATGTTCATAATATATGTGTAAGTTTTCTATACTGTTTAATAATTCTTCCTCTTCATAATCTTGTAATTTTTTCCATTTTATTTTCTTTATGTCTATAATTTCTATATATCTAAGTATATATAAAACAAGTATTTTAATATCATCTGTCATTTAAGTTCGATTAAATGCTTTTTCATAATATTTTCTAGTTGTTTGTTTTAGTCTAAGTAATTCTTGCATATTTTCATTAAGGAATTTATATATTTTATATCTTTAGTTTCCATGTATTTGTTTAAATTTGTTTTCATTTGTTTTTCTACTAATTGTATATTTTTCATATCTTTTTTCCAAAATTCTAGATATATGTGATTTATCATAGTTGATGTGTACGTAGGTTTTTATAAGAGTAATTAGGTAAGTGTGGTATGTAATTTATTCTAGCTATATAATCTTTACCGAATATTTTTTCTAATATGATTTTCCTTATATCTATTATTCCTATATCCTTAATCACATACAAAATAAGTATTTTAAATTTATCTACCATTACATCAGATAAATAATTATTCATTTTCATAAAATTGCTATTTTCAAAACATTCCCTTCAATCATATACATAACAAAATATGGTCATCTTAGATTACTATATACTAGATTATTCTTAAATAACATGTTCTTCGGTCACTATTAGCATAGTAATCTGGATACTTTTCCCTTAAACAACACCTCTACTCTGGTTACTCCCCACCACGGCTTCTTTCCTCATTGGTTTCATCTTTAGGATGACATAGTTCTTAGGGATTTTTCTCCTTTTCCACTTTGCTAATAAACTTCTTAACATATTATTCTTCGAATAATTCTACTATAAAGTAACTAACATGAATTTATTTTATCATACCATGATTGTTGGAAATTATGAATTTAGCTATTCATAATCATAAATAAATATACCTGTTCGGGTAGGTTTGATATTTCTAAGCTTTGTTCCTCCATAGCTTTTTCCATTGAAATATACCTGTTTTTTTTTAATAACTAAGAAAAATATTTGTTGTGGACAAGAGAGAGTATTTGTGCTTCAACTCATGAAGGCTTGCTTTGCAATGCCTTCGGTTCATCTTATTTATAGACTGAAACTTTACAAGAGTATTCCTATTTTTACACGTTTCTAAAAAGTCTTTAAATTATCTACCTAATCTACTTTACTATACTTTACAAAAGTCTCCTAATAAGACAAAAGTTATTAATTCCTAGACTAATAATAGTCAAAAACCTATACAAAAGATTCTAATAATTTACGTAAAGAAAATTGTGAAAGTTTACATGTCGCTTTCACAATTTAATAGCTTGTCTTCTATTATTACTCCGTTGATATATTCTCTTTGTCGTATCTGCTGCTTTTCCATATCTCCATTATTGTTTCTTATCTTGTATATTCCAGCTGACGTTCTTATCTTCTTGGTTGATTTTTCTTCTATTCTAGCTGAACTTCTGGGATATCATTATCTATTCCATTACATTTTGAACATTTATGATCTGGATATTTATGTCCAATTGTCTTGCAATATCTGGTTAATAATTCTTCTGAAATAAATTTTTCTCTGATAGCTCTGGCGATAGGTTCCGTCTCTTGTTTAAACAACGTTAAAATCCATTGCCTAATAGTTTCCATATCTATTTCTCATAATTCCTTTGAATTTGAATATATTAGTACATGATTTCTTGAATAATAACTCCAGATGGGATTTTGGTTGCAGTATGTGTTTGCTAGCTCTTATAAAATTGTAGATAGTCCGATAATCCTCTTATTCGCATAAAATTTTTGTATCTCAATTCTAGGTATTTCTGGTTGTGAAATAATATCTTGTGGTATAACCATATCTCGTGTCATTCCTATCTTTACAACTTGTATGGGTTTTTTAACTTCATCATATAATATCTCTGCTGGTGCCGTGTAAAATTTTATAAAAAATAGGGTACCTTTGGTTATTCTTTTAAAAATGCTAAATGCTTCATATATTTTTGGTATAGTGGATATCTCATTTCCATCAGAGGTATATACAGTACTGAGTAGTCCATATTCATAACAAGTTTTAACTAGACTTGGTTTGGTTTTAGGTAAAGCAATTAGCTTATTGTATCCGGTCAATCTTTGGGTTATATAGTTTGTATCTGGTTCTTGGATGTTTATAGCTCTGGGGTTAGTATTTAAAAAGGTTTGTACATTGTAGATATTTTCTATATATGTTCGGGCTGTGTAGTTGTAGGTCTTTTTGTCTTGGTTTAAACTATCTCGGTATGTGGTAATTTGTGAGGGTATAAACATGGGATTTTTTGATGTATTTGGAATATATGGTTTATCAAATAGCTTGCTTAGGTTCATATTTGTGTTTTTCCTAACTCCTTTGCTTGTACCTACAAAAGTAGATTGATAAACGTTATGGGTTTTGAGGAGTGTCCCAATGTCTCCTTCTAGCTCTGGAATTTTAATGTCTTCGGATCGACATAGCTCTGCACACTGTTGAGTTATCTAATTTGTAGCTATAGACTTCAGTTTATCTTCATTAGTCTTTAGCTTTTCTATTTCATTACCCATACTGTCCACTTTCATTGAAAGCGTAGTTAAGGTTTTGAATATCTTTTCTAAAGCATCATTTTCTATTATATCAGTCTGTGTAGCTTTGTCTTGACATGTAGTCTACAATAACATTTTTGTTAGTACTAATTACTTCAATTGTAAATGTAAAATTTAATATATTCAAGACTAGTCTCCGAATCTCTTTTGTTGTAACTGAATTTTGTATTTTCTTTGTTAACCACCAACGTACCTGTGTATTATCTGTTCGTACAATAAACTTGTTATATACAATATATGGCTCAAATGCTAATAAACATTTATATAATGAACATAATTCTTTCCTATTTATTTCCCATTTTATTTCTGTTTTATTGAACGTACCTGAGTAGTATCTACAATGGTGTTCTAATTTTTCTGCTTCATATCTGTATTTAAGTACTCCTCCATAACTACATTCACTAGCATCTGCTTCTACTATATATATAAATTTTCTATTTTCATTTGGAAATTGTAGTTTTGGTAATTCTTTACAAAGTAATTTTTTTTTCTGAACTTGTTTTTTATCTTCTTCATTATAGTTATATTCTACATCCTTTTTTAATTTTTTCTGTAATGGTTTTAAGTTTTCTGCTAATTTTGGAATATATTCCCTTACTTGGTTTACTTATCCTAAAAATGATTGTAATTTCTTTTTTGTATCTAATTCTTCTTTCGAATTTATTATTTTTAGTACTATATGTTGTTGCATTTTTACTCCACTTTTATCTATTTGTATTCCTAAAAATTCTATTCCACTAAAATTTCATGAAAAAACAGATAGAATTTTTAGGAATACAAATAGATAAAAGTGGAGTAAAAATGCAACAACATATAGTACAAAAAATAATAAATTTGAAAGAAGAATTAGATACAAAAAAGAAATTACAATCATTTTTAGGATTAGTAAACCAAGTAAGGGAATATATTCCAAAATTAGCAGAAAACTTAAAACCATTACATAAAAAATTAAAAAAGGATGTAGAATATAACTATAATGAAGAAGATAAAAAACAAGTTCGGAAAATAAAATTACTTTGTAAAGAATTACCAAAACTACAATTTCCAAATGAAAATAGAAAATTTATATATATAGTAGAAGCAGATGCTAGTGAATGTAGTTATGGAGGAGTACTTAAATACAGATATGAAGCAGAAAAATTAGAACACCATTGTAGATACTACTCAGGTACGTTCAATAAAGCAGAAATAAAATGGGAAATAAATAGGAAAGAATTATGTTCATTAAATAAATGTTTATTAGCATTTGAGCCATATATTGTATATAACAAGTTTATTGTACGAACAGATAATACACAGGTACGTTGGTGGTTAACAAAGAAAATACAAAATTCAGTTACAACAAAAGAGATTCGGAGACTAGTCTTGAATATATTAAATTTTACATTTACAATTGAAGTAATTAGTACTAACAAAAATGTTATTGTAGACTACATGTCAAGACAAAACTACACAGACTGATATAATAGAAGATGATGCTTTAGAAAAGATATTCAAAACCTTAACTACGCTTTCAATGAAAGTGGACAGTATAGGTAATGAAATAGAAAAGCTAAAGACTAATGAAGATAAACTAAAGTCTATAGCTACAAATTAGATAACTCAACAGTGTGCATAGCTATGTCGATCAGAAGACATTAAAATTCCAGAGCTAGAAGGAGACGTTGGGACACTCCTCAAAACCCATAACGTTTATCAATCTACTTTTGTAGGTACAAGCAAAGGAGTTAGGAAAAACACAAATATGAACCTAAGCAAGCTATTTGATAAACCATATATTCCAAATACATCAAAAGATCCCATGTTTATACCCTCACAAATTACCACATACCGAGATAGTTTAAACCAAGACAAAAAGACCTACAACTACACAGCCCGAACATATATAGAAAATATCTACAATGTACAAACCTTTTTAAATAATAACCCCAGAGCTATAAACATCCAAGAACCAGATACAAACTATATAACCCAAAGATTGACCGGATACAATAAGCTAATTGCTTTACCTAAAACCAAACCAAGTCTAGTTAAAACTTGTTATGAATATGGACTACTCAGTACTGTATATACCTCTGACGGAAATGAGATATCCACTATACCGAAAATATATGAAGAATTTAACATTTTTAAAAGAATAACCAAAGGTACCCTATTTTTTATAAAAATTTACACGGCACCAGCAGAGATATTATATGATGAAGTTAAAAAACCCATACAAGTTGTAAAGATAGGAATGACACGAGATATGATTATACCATAAGATATTATTTCACAACCAGAAATACCTAGAATTGAGATACAAAAATTTTATGCGAATAAGAGGATTATCGGACTATCTACAATTTTGCAAGAGCTAGCAAACACATACCGCAACCAAAATCCCATCTGGAGTTATTATTCAAGAAATCATGTACTAATATATTCAAATTCAAAGGAATTACGAGAAATAGATATGGAAACTATTAGGCAATGGATTTTAACGTTGTTCAAACCAGAGACGAAACCTATCGCCAGAGCTATCAGAGAAAAATTTATTTCAGAAGAATTAATAACCAGATATTGCAAGACAATTGGACATAAATATCCAGATCATAAATGTTCAAAATGTAATGGAAGAGATAACGATATCCCAGAAGTTCAGCTAGAATAGAAGAAAAATCAACCAAGAAGATAAGAACGTCAGCTGGAAGATACAAGATAAGAAACAATAATGGAGATATGGAAAAGCAGCAGATACGACAAAGAGAATATATCAACGGAGTAATAATAGAAGACAAGCTATTAAATTGTGAAAGCGACATGTAAACTTTCACAATTTTCTTTACGTAAATTATTAGAATCTTTTGTATAGGTTTTTGACTATTTTTAGTCTAGGAATTAATAACTTTTGTCTTATTAGGGGACTTTTGTAAAGTATAGTAAAGTAGATTAGGTAGATAATTTAAAGACTTTTTAGAAACGTGTAAAAATAGGAATACTCTTGTAAAGTTTCAGTCTATAAATAAGATGAACCGAAGGCATTGTAAAGCAAGCCTTCATGAGTTGAAGCACAAATACTCTCTCTTGTCCACAACAAATATTTTGCTTAGTTATTAAAAAAAACAGGTATATTTCAATGGAAAAAGCTATGGAGGAACAAATCTTAGAAATATCAAATCTACCCGAACAGGTATATTTATTTATGATTATGAATAGCTAAATTCATAATTCCCAACAATCATGGTATGATAAAATAAATTCATGTTAGTTACTTTATAGTAGAATTATTCGATGAATAATATGTTAAGAAGTTTATTAGCAAAGTGGAAAAGGAGAAAAATCCCTAAGAACTATGCCATCCTAAAGGTGAAACCAATGAGGAAAGAAGCCGTGGTGGGGAGTAACCAGAGTAGAGGTGTTGTTTAAGGGAAAAGTATCCAGATTACTATGCTAATAGTGACCGAAAAACATGTTATTTAAGAATAATCTAGTATATAGTAATCTAAGATGACCATATTTTGTTATGTATATGATTGAAGGGAATGTTTTGAAAATAGCAATTTTATGAAAATGAATAATTCTTTATCTGATGCAATGGTACATAAATTTAAAATACTTATTTTGTATGTGATTAAGGATATAGGAATAATAGATATAAGGAAAATCATATTAGAAAAAATATTCGGTAAAGATTATATAGCTAGAATAAATTACATACCACACTTACCTAATTACTCTTATAAATACCTACGTACACATCAACTATGATAAATCACATATATCTAGAATTTTGGAAAAAAGATATGAAAAATATACAATTAGTAGAAAAACAAATGAAAACAAATTTAAACAAATACATGGAAACTAAAGATATAAAATATATAAATTCCTTAATGAAAATATGCAAGAATTACTTAGACTAAAACAAACAACTAGAAAATATTATGAAAAAGCATTTAATCGAACTTAAATGACAGATGATATTAAAATACTTGTTTTATATATACTTAGAGATATAGAAATAATAGACATAAAGAAAATAATATGGAAAAAATTACAAGATTATGAAGAGGAAGAATTATTAAACAGTATAGAAAACTTACACATATATTATGAACATCAATATTACTTAGATTCAGATGGATATTATTCAGAATAAATAAATGTTAGAATATATAAAAAAAAATCACAGAAAGGCAAAATTGGATATATGAAGAAGTTAATTACAGAAATCAACTTGAAATAAAAAAAAGACAACTATAAGAAAAATTACTTAAAATAAGATTAACCTTAGAAAAAGAAGATATGGATAATAATTTATTTAATACATACGAAAAATTATTTAATACAGATGGAAAATTACCTATACACGAACAACAAATACTAGTTAATCAGATAAAGAACATAAACCTACGCATTGAATATAGCAAAGTTAGAATAAAATACTACACAAAAATTGCTAAAATTTCAATAGGATAAAATAATAAACTACACAAATTAATGAATACATCTTATGAAAAGAATAAATCATTAAAAGATATCAAAACTAAACTATATAGTTTATACCTAGAATACAAAAGACTACTTAGTACTAACGAAGATCCTAAAACATTAGATAATTTAATTACGATAATATCTAATTTAGAATATGAATTAATAAAACATCTTAAGTCAAGAAGATAAAAATGAAAATTAAACCAACCAATAATATACACGAAATAATTTACTTAAAAATAAATACTTATGACTTAATAATTAATAAGTATTTATCATCTAGTAAAGTTACCGCGCCTAATCCGCACCCCCTTACAATTGGTTCCTTCTTTATGGTTTCTTTGTTATGGATAATTGTTCCATGATTAGGTGTATGGATTAACGACCTTGAATAGGGTAGTCTTAGTTTTCACTATGATTATGAGGCCTTAATATGATAGTCTGATAACTTAGGTTGTACCTTGAGTTAGCCTTGTTTACAAATATGTATATATATCTAGCTATATGTCGCTATGGTAGTACCGTATATCCCTTCATTCTTTCATTTATTCAGGTTGTATATTCATTTCTTAGCCTTCTATACTATTATATATTTTCTTTTCACCCTTTACTCCTATGTTGGCAAGTGATATATGGTATAATGTTAAGGTTCCTGAGTATGGCTGTAATAGGATAATTCATCCTTTATATATATCCTTAGACTTATTATATTAGTTTCCTGGATTGAAATTAGATAGCTTATCGGTATTATCTCATTTTCCTTGTTATGCGGTTGTTTGGTATTTGTGTGTAGTTTACATTTCCACTTACATGTTATGTATATTTTCATTATCTTTGGAGCTCTGTTGGAAGTTGCCTATTGAGTACCACATTAATGGTACTCATACTATATTTTTGTAGCCTGCATATCATATTACGGGTTGTCGCTGTTATTATGTGCGTCGTGCAGAGCAGCTATTGTTCAAATACGTAGGGTGAGCTCTGGCATTCAGAGTATTTCTTTCCTCCCTCTTATGTACTAGACTAGTCTCTATATTGCATTTAGAGATGGTTTTTATTGGTATATTCATCTGTACTTCACATTTTAATCGTATTATGTTAGAAACTCTTCTATTGATTCCACCAAGTTTTGGGACTATCTTATGTATGTTAGCTTTTTATTATATCTATTATGCATTATTTCCTTCATTCTCTTGGTAGTCTATTACTAGCAGTTCCGGATCATGGGGTTGGCTTGCCTACTGGTGGGTTATTGTAGGCACCATCATGACTTGAGAAATTGGGTCATGACAATAGTTATCGGTACGACTCTGTGGTATCAATCTACGATCGTACTATGTTGTCATCTAATTATCATACATTTTAACCATCTGCAGTTTTCATATATGGGCCTTATTCCTACTGCCTTAAGGTATGGTCTTATGTTTATTCCACGATCATGATTAGCCCTTGTCTGATGATTCTTACACTTAGTTCCTACATATTTGTTTTTAGGTCATTATTCTCACGACCAAAAGGTATGACCGTAAGATCTTCATATGATCGTGGGATATGCTCATCTAATCACCTCTGGAGACCCCTTCTTTGATTTAACTCACGATAACCTTTATATGATCGTGGTCAATTCCCATGGTTGTGCCTTTATTTGTATAATCTTCTTTAGTTTTCATTTTCAGCACTTCCCTTCTCCGAGCCTTTCTAGCTTACTATCAATTAAAAACCCATCATATCCATAGAAAAATACCCTCGTTCTAGTAAATATTCATATTTTTAAGCATCTTAAGTTCCGTAAATCCACAGTACATCAACACCCTCAACTTTGAACATTTGTATGTCCTTAGGCAAACAAAATAAACTTTACTCACTTAGAAGCTTCGCCTAGAGCAAAACTAAGATCACTATGACAATCACTTTACAAAGCCAATTTTTAAATATGCAACCTCCTCTTTCATAAAAATTAATCAATGCTGTGTGTAAGAAAACCAAGTACTCTAACACAACAAGATCAGGACATGTCATTACATTGTGAATAGACAACCTAACACATAGACCAATACACTACCTAACCAAGTAATAACTAGACTACAACCCCTACACCCTCACGTCAAAAAAGTTACCCAATTACATGGTATATGCAGTGAAATCTATTAATTGGGGCTAAATCAAATCTCTCACTCTCATAAAGAAGTCAAGTCATATGTATTTGATACTATAGTCTTGCCCTTATTTTCAATGCTTTCAGCTTTTGGACAGTCGAGTTAGGATCACAGGTCTTTTGTAGCTTGTAAGGTAGGATTGGGAACATGTATGGTATATTTGGATACAATGACTTAATCCTCTTTGGCACTACACTACTTTTGGCTCCACTTTCCTTCTTTCTTCATAGGTGCGGTTTTATTTTCATAGCTCACTATGAATTTTTATTTTTTTTATTTTTTGCATACCACACTAGATTCCTTTTCTCTTTTACTACTAATCCTTCATACCACTTTCACTAGACTCCTTTTCTCTTTTACTACTAATCCTTCATACCACTTTCTATGCACCCCTATATAATAGCCAGCCTTAACTTAGGCGATTTTTCTAAGTTGAGGTATACAGTGACCAAGGAGGGACCAGGATCAAAGAAGGTTCATTGTGAAAAATTAAGGAAATGAATTGGGTAGTTCAAAGAAATGGTCTATTAAGGCTCAAAGTTTGGGTTCAAGGGATACACGATCATTTGATAGGTCATTTAGGCTATATTGGACTTTTTCAAACACGGATCCTTTCCTAACCTCCTATCTAAAAGCTTTTAATGAGACTAACCTAACAAGTTCTAGATCAAACATATACACATCATCTAGGTAGAAATCTTACTCACTCATGGCTCAGGGATTTTGTCTAAGTTACTACCTATTCAGTTCATGCAAGGTTGGCCAGGTTATCCTATTTACAATAATAATGCTATATATAGATCCTAACACTGCTTACAACAAAGAACATACAATAAACACATCACAAAATAAGTTTTAGAGGGGTATGATTTTCAAAACATTCAAAAACAAGTTCGTATGCTTCATTAAATATGACTGCACCAAATTTTTTCAACCTACTCTAAGTTACATAAGAAATAAAAAAAATAATAACCATAGAAAAAACATCTAAACATGTTGATTCCATCTATGATAGTTCAACCAAGGGAAAAGAAACACGACAACCAAAACCCTAGCTGTGGTACAACCCTACCCTTAACTTAGAAAACATGCAATGTCCCTATTACACAAAATCATAAAAATTTAAAAACTATGATACATACATACCTTTATTGCTCTAGGCACCTGCCCAACTTTGATTAGTAGGGGTCTGAGATGGTACCCCTTGATAACGCTCAATCTACAGCTCTCGTAGGAGTGTAAAGCGGTCGTTAGCAAATATAGAACCCAACAGGGTTGGGTGTCGATCCCACAGGGAATAGCTTGGCCAACAAGTAAGCAAAATTACTAAACTTTTGGTGCAAGTCTCGTAAAAAGGGGGGATTTGTAATGTGTCACCAAAATAATTAAATAAAAGCTGAAAATAGCAAAGTAAAAGAGAAAGATTATTACGTAAGTTGTAAACAATGAGAATTGAGGCGTTGGGGTTATGTCCACCTTCTGAGGTATACGTCTCTATTGGCTATGAGTGTGTAGAATTCTGACATGCAACTGCGTATAGAGAATTGTATTCGATGGTAAATCCAGGTGTCTTTCGACCTATTCGAGAATTATTTCACTTTAACTCTTTCGAGCTTAAAGCGTGTCTAACGGTACGAATTCTCCAAGAGGTTAGTCCAGTTACGACACTAGCTTTTTAGTAGGGAATTTTAGGGGGTGACCCTACTACCTTGACCTTATCTCTTTTCCAGACAGATAACCTTTCTTTCGAACAAGTTAAATGTTATACTGGCGTATTCTTGTGTTTGCAACCACAAAGAATGTAGACTAAGATGAAGAGAATAATGATATAAGCAGTATACGTGTCGCGAACTCACAAACTCACAACAATAGATAGTATCTCATACGGCTTCCATAACCCCAACAGAGAAGTTAGTTACCCATGAATGCGAAGGAGATCATAATTGACATTGTTGTTATACCACAAGATTGAGTAATTTTGTGTAGCTTAGGTGGTAGGCGTGAGGCGTGAATTCCTAGGCAAAGTAACGATTCTCTTGTTGTGGAATTTAAGAATAGAAGAGTAGAAAAAGAAAAATAGAATTAATGGAAAGATTAGAAGAGTTGTAGAATTGTTTGTAGTGGAAGATGAGAGGGATGGAATAAAGTATTGTGGTCTCCCCCTCCCAAATTCCTTGCAAATCTCTAGCATGATAGGGTATTTATAATACCCATATCCTAATCCTACTAGATAAATAAAATATCTAACCAAATTCTACTAGGCTAATATAATACTTAACCCAATTATACTAGGTTAATGTAACATTATCATAATCCAAATAAACTAATGAAATACATAACCCAATTGTACTAGGTTAATGTATCATTGTCCAAATCCAACTAAGTTACTGCAAATCCCCAAAGTCTTCAGAAATGCTGTTTTAGCCCGGGACAGATTTTTCATGCAGCAGTTTTGGTCCTTAGGCGTGTAAACTCCCTTCCCTTCCTTCGTGAGCTTTCTTTTGCATCAAGTAAGCCATAAAATTCTGAATTCTGCATCATTTATACCTGAAACTTTACTAATCATATTCGTTAGCTCATTTACAGGAAAAAGGACTAAAAGTGCATGAAATATATACTTTGTTCTCAAAACTAGGCTAAAATATGGGAAAAATATATTGATATAGGCGTGTAAATTCGCCTATCATCAACACTCCACACTTAAAGCTTTGTTCGTCCTCGAATAAAATATCATGTCCCTCTAAACATCAACTTAGGGTTTCACAGCAACAACACAAAATATTCGTCAAGACAAGCACAACAATTTTCAACAAAGAGTAGTTTTTCGATCATTAGTAGAAACAGTTTAACTTCTAGCATAGACTCGTGATGGTGGTCAACTCATATTCAAAAGTTAAGGCACAAAGAATCATACACAACTACCCAAAACTCATCAACCATGTGTGTCTCACGATATATTACCCATAATCACTCACAAGTATAGCATATTTTTCAAACATGGGTATCAAAATATCCTTGCTCTCACTCTCACAAAGAATTCATATGTAGCAACTGATGACCATAGGCTTGCCCTTAATGTAATACTCTACTAAATGTCAGAATGTTAAGCTTAGAATCAAATAGGTCTTTTGATGGTTGTAATGTAGGCTAAGGGACGGGTAGGACTATTTTGTCCAGGAATAGTGACTAAGTTCCTAAGCGCTTTAATACATCACTTTGTATCATTAACACTTTTCTTTCTAACAACCTTTCTTTCATTTATTCTACCACCCTTTTTCTCCTCTTTTGTTTTTCGATTTTAAACATGACTAACTTTTCAAATTTTTCTTTCTTTTTCTTTTCATAACATACCTCTTATGATAACACTTCTTTTTCATAGCAATTTCAAGCACCAATACATTCTAAAGCATCATACTCACCCAATTTCCTCTTATTTTGTCACATGACTTTACACTTTAAAGCACATAGGAATTTGGATCAAATTATGGTCTTGAAAAAAATGGATTAGGCTTACATATGAGGTTGTCAAAGAAAATAGGCTAAAGGCTCAAAAGTGTTAACTAGGATAATGTCCATGGGTAGGTAAAAAGAAGGTAAATAATCATAGGTTGCCAAAGAAATGCCTAAATCATATCCTAAACTTACACTCCTTATTTTCGCTTTGCATACATACCAGGCAAGTTCTAGCATCAGCCACACACATAGAATATACGATTATTTCACACACACAAGGCACATGGTCGACTTGCTTGGAAGTAATATAGACTCTCGACCCAACAAGTGAAGGAATTGAACCACACAATATCACATAATGAGTCACAACTAGAGCCTAAACGTCTCAATAGTCATAATTGTAGCACATACTCTTGTTATAATCTCATGCTGCCTATCAAAATAATTTCATGTGAAGCTAGAAAAAACAACAAAAACAAAAAAACTGAAACACGAAAAAAAAACATAGATGCGATAGAGAAGTATAGCATACGATACCGCCACCCCACACTTAAACGGGACACTGCCCTTAGTGGAAAATAAATACGAGGAACCTGGTTAGTCGGACTCTTCCTCAATGTCGGGGGTCATACCCCCTTCGTCGGAATCATCATAAGAGTCGTCGTCAGAGTTCTCCTCCTCGTCAGAGTCTGGCAAGCGTCGATCGTCATCAGTCGGCACATCATCATCTAGAGGTTCCTCAAAGTATGTACCTACTCCACACATCTCCCGTGCATGAATATTCATTGGATAGTCATGGTCCAGCTGTTGGAGCTCTGCAGCAGTGGGAACACGACCTCCGCTCATCATTGTAAACCTCATCATGCCGTACATATGGCGGGAGAAACTCTCATCCCGAGCATGTCTCTCTGCCGTAGTAAGGTTGATGCCATGTGTTGATTCAGCATCTTTGACCTTTGTGAGGTCAACCTTCTTCGGATTATGTGGGAGTTTATGATCAGCTGGTTCCTCTTCGATATCCTCCTTCTGCAAGATTGCTGTTAACAGATTTCCAAACGTGAAGTAGGACCTTTTGTGGAGTCTGGCCTTCCTCATGGTAGAGCGAATGATCGCCCCAAAGTTGATAGGGACATTCGTCATCAAAGCATAGACCAAACACACTTTATCTCTTGATATCTTGGTGTATTGAGCCCCAGGAATAAGGCATGAGTTGACAATACGCATCCAGATTCTTGCTTCCCTATTCAGTGAAGCATAGGGGAATGTGTTGTGTCGCCCTGTGTCTTTATGTCTGCCCCACCTTGCCATCGATCTACTTCGACAAAGTGTGTGTCTATTTTCTCTATAAGGAGTCCTGCTGTACAGCTCTTTGAATGGTGCTGGGTCGACCAAAGGTAAGCCAAGAAAAGAGTTGATCCAGTCCGCGTTGAGCTGTAACACTTGGCCCCGAATTTTGACTTCGTTGCCTGTTGTTTTCGGTGACCAGTTGGTGTAAAACTCTCTTGTCAAATCAAGATTACATTCTCCCATATCGCGGAAGATGAAATCTAGCTTCAATGCCATGATTTTCGCCAACATACGCGGCTCCTTCTTCGCTAAGGTGTCCTTGTTGATCAGGTCGATGTGAACATATCTTCTTTCTTTGTTGTCCCTGTACCATTCTTTGGCTTCCTCCTCAAGAACCCATTTTATTCCAAACATTCTGCGGGGTAGTTGTGTTGAGGATGATTCTCCTTGGTCCTTTCTACCTCTCTTCTTGCCCTTTTGGGAAGTGGTAGCATTCTCCTTGCCTTGCCTCGCTTTAGGTGCCATTGTACCTGAGACTAGAAATAGTGTTAATGGCAGCACAATCTCAGTTGATACAATCTATAAACAAGCAGTAGGGGTACCACCCCACACTTAGTTTTTTTGACACAAATCATTGAAGTGAAAGTGGTCGATTACTCAGATTTCATCGACATACGTTTAAGGATTATATTCCGACAAGAAAATCAGTAATGTATTACTACTTGCAGTCATTGCACTACTTTCATGTTAGATATAACAACACTACTACATAGGGGTTGTAACATGGTATGGATGTTTTCAATAATCGCAACCTCCTAAGTCGGTAGGCAACTATAAGGCTTATCCCGATGAACGGGATAGTCTAGCATGTAAGTATCCAAGTAACAAGATCATAACATGATAGTCAATGTTCATCACCATAGCAATTCCGCAAATCGTATAACAATGCTATTAAAACCAAGTTCAAGTCGGAAACAAGTCAAGATTTTCCTACGTATATGTTTACTCACATGATTTTGTATCAACGATCAAAACACATGAACATCACCAATCAATCTTATATGATGTAGCAATTTATAATAGACATAGCAACGCAGTACTTACGAGAAATAAATGAAGAATAAGAGAGTACTTACTTTCTTGAAGCTTTTGGAGATGGTTTTGTGAACTGGAAGAGCAAAAAGAAAAATTTTGGGATGGTTTGGAGAGGGAATGCGGTGCCTTTAGGTTAATTTCTAGTGTGGTTATGTTTCAAGACTAAGTCCCCTTTATATAGGAAGAGAATGGGTCGGGTTTTGACCCATTTACAATCGGTTTTGGAGACAAAAATGCTACATATGCGGCGCATAATGCTTGGCATAGTCATGGTATATGCGGCGCATAGTCTATGGCATTTAGGGACATATGCGCCGCATAGTCTATGGCATATGAGATCCTGATACCTAATGCCATAGCATAGGCAGCGCATAGTCAAAAGCACACTTAGGACTGGGCGGCGCATAGTGTATAGCACACTAGATTCCGAGACCTTAGGCTATAGGATAGGTTGTGCATCGTTCGTGGCCTAGTTTTACCTAGGACTAGCCTTCCTCGATGCCTAGTTTGGCATGAGCAATGCTCAATCCATAGCCTTATGCATCACTATTCCTAACTTACCAACTTTACCATACAATGCGTCCAAATCGTCAATTGAAATCAATCTCCTCGTTGAATACCTCTTGCACCTATTTTTGCTTAAAACCAAATGAAAACGATTAGTACGATGGGTTGCCTCCCACCAAGCGCCTTAGTTTTGGTCGTGGCACGACTCTTATTTTTGGATTTTCATTATCAAAAGCAAAACAAGTAAAAAAAAAGAACGATAAAACGATAAAACGATGGGTTGCCTCCCATCTAGCGCCTTTTTTATTGTCGTGGCTCGACATAGTTACCTCGAGTACATAGACTTCGTCGAGATAAGTGATGGCCATAGAATTCATCGAGCCAAGAGGACCGATATAAGGCTTAACACGTTGGCCATTCACCTTGAAGACAACACCATTATTGTCTTCCAATTCGACTACTCTAGAAGAGTAGACTTGGATAACTTTGTATTGACCAGACCACTTAGACATTAACTTACCTGGGAAGAGCTTCAATCTGGAGTTGAAGAGAAGTACCATATCACCCTTTTGGAAGTTTCGTCGAACAATCCACTGATCATGATACTTTTTCATCCGCTCCTTGTATAGGTCTGACCTTTCATATGCATGGAGACGGAATTCATCCATCTCATTCAGTTGCTCCATCCTCAGCTTCATTGCATCATCCCAATTCAAATTCAATCGCTTCAGCGCCCACAATGCCTTGTGTTCGAGCTCGATGGGTAGATGACAAGCCTTCCCATAGACTAGTTGATAAGGAGACATGCCAATGGGTGTCTTGAATGCAGTCCTATACGCCCATAGTGCCTCATCTAGCTTTCGAGACCAATCCTTTCTATTCACATTAACCGTCTTTGCAAGGATTTGCTTGATCTCGCGATTGGAAACTTCTACTTGTCCACTAGTTTGGGGATGATAAGGCGTAGCTACCTTATGTTTCTTGACACCATACTTGGCCAAAACTGATTTGAATAGCTTGTTGCAGAAGTGAGATCCTCCATCACTTATGATAGTACGTGGTACTCCAAAGCGAGAGAAGGTATTCTTCTTTAAGAATGCTAAAACACGCTTTCCTTCATTGTTGGCCAATGCTACAGCTTCTACCCATTTTGAAACATAATCCACAGCAACCAAGATGTACTTCATTCCAAACGAATTCACAAATGGACCCATGAAATCAATACCCCACACATCAAAGAGTTCTACCTCAAGAATTTTGGTCATGGGCATTTCATGGTGTTTTGAAATCGCACCTTGATGCTGGCATTGGTCACACCTTCTAACATAGTCGTAGGCATCTCTGAATATCGAAGGCCAATAATAACCACTTTGCAATACTTTTCTGGCCGTCCGATTGCCTGCGTGATGTCCTCCAACTTGCGAAGTGTGGCATGCTTCCAAGATAGTAGGCACCTCTTCATGGGATATACATCGTCTAATGATACCATCCGCACATCGTCGAATCAAATAAGGCTCATCCCAATAGTAGTGTTGTACGTCATGCATAAACTTCTTTCTTTGGTGGTAAGATAAATTGGCAGGTATCACATTACTCACCACGAAATTTGAAAAGTCGGAATACCATGGTAATTTCTCCATTGTTGTCGCTAATATCTTTTCGTCCGGGAATGCATCATCAATCTGAATTTCAGGTTGCGCCACATGCTCATTCTCAAGTCGAGATAGGTGATCAGCCACTTGGTTCTCGCAACCTCGTCTATCTTTGACTTCGAAATCAAACTCTTACAGAAGCAATACCCATCTAATCAACCTTGGTTTTGCATCCTTCTTTGTCATTAGATACGTAAGAGCTGCATGGTCTGTATGAACGATCACCTTAGTACCCAATAGATAGGCACAAAACTTCTCAAATGCATACACAACCGCTAGGAGCTCTTGTTCAGTAACAGTGTAGTTCCTTTGGGCTTCATTTAGGACCTTAATCGCATAGTAGATAGGATGAAATAATTTCTCCTTTCTCTGATCAAGAACAGCACCAACGGCTACACCACTAGCATCACACATGACTTCAAACGGGAGAGTCCAATCTGGTGCTACCATAATAGGGGCTTCAATGAGTTTTCCTTTATGGCATTCGAATGCCTTTAAGCAATCGTCATTGAAGTCAAACTTTGCATCTTTCTCCAATAGTTTGCACAATGGACTCGCAATTTTGGAGAAGTCTTTGATGAACCTACGATAGAAACCAGCATGGCCAAGAAAACTACGAACTCCCTTCACCGAAATTGGAGGCGGTAGCTTCTCAATAACCTCAATTTTTGCTCGGTCAACCTCTATTCCTCTTTCAGAGATCTTGTGCCCAAGAACGATTCCTTCTTTTACCATGAAGTAACACTTCTCCCAATTCAGCACAAGGTTGAACTCTACACATCTTTGTAATGGCATGCTCAAGTTTGCCAGGCATGCTTTAAAAGACTCACCAACAACTGAAAAGTCGTCCATAAATACCTCCAAAGTGTCTTCAACCATATCAGAGAAAATAGACATCATACAACGTTGAAAGGTGGCTGGTGCGTTACATAACCCGAATGGCATACGTTTGAAGGCAAACGTACCATATGGGTATGTAAACGTTGTCTTCTCTTGGTCTTCGGGTGCAATACAAATCTGATTATAGCCTGAATAACCATCCAAGAAGCAAAACCATCCTTTCCCCGCTAATCGATCTAGCATTTGGTCCATAAATGGCATTGGGAAGTGATCCTTGAGTGTCCAAGAATTCAGCTTGCGGTAGTCCATGCATACTCTCCATCCAGTGACGGGCCTGAGTGGAATAAGTTCATTCTTTGCATTCGCGACCACCGTCATACCTCCTTTCTTGGGAACACATTGTACAGGGCTTACCCATGTACTATCAGAAATAGGATACACAACTCCTGCGTCTAACCACTTGATGATCTCTTTCTTCACCACTTCTTGCATAGGTGGGTT
Organism: Capsicum pubescens; assembly: GCA_030864215.1. Lineage (NCBI taxonomy): Eukaryota > Viridiplantae > Streptophyta > Magnoliopsida > Solanales > Solanaceae > Capsicum > Capsicum pubescens. The sequence goes on along the minus strand of CM061546.1, from coordinate 145,999,938 downwards.
TAGACGCCTTTGATGCTCAATGGTGGGTGTGCAATTTTCTTGAAGCTGAATTTTATGTGTACAAATCCCAGGTGGAATACCAATAATATCCGCAATGGTCCATCCAATAGCTCTAATATACTTGCGTAGAATAACAATAAGAGCTGCAACTTGTCGCTCACCCAAATCGGCTGCCATAATGACTGGAAGAGTGTTTCCGCTTCCTAAGAATGCGTACTTCAAATGACTTGGCAGCTCCTTCAATTCTAACGTGGGTGGCTCTTCAATAGATGGCTTAGCTGGTGGTGTAGGCCGATTCTTGAGATCAAGATCCAGCTTCTTGGGAGTATAGCAATATGTTCCTAATCCCGATTGAGCACAAATGGCTTCTTCAGAATTTTCAGCATCTTCACTCTCTCCATTCATGAGCACAACCTCCAAGGGATCATCAATAATTTGCTCTTCTTCAAGTAGTTCTTTCGGATCATCAAGGAAAATATCAGCCACCGAGAATACACTAAGATCTTTGGGTTGCTTCATTGTTTTGCAAACATCAAAACGAACCACTTCGTCATTTATTCGGAATGAAAGTTCATTATCTCTCAAATCAATGAGCACACTTCCTGTAGCAAGGAAAGGGTGCCCCAAGATTATGGGAACCTCAGAATCTGCTTCACAATCCAAGATGACAAAGTCTGCTGGAAAGATAAATGAAGAAACTTTTACCAAGACATCGCATAGAATACCAACAGGTCATTTTACCGACCTATCTGCCATGACGAGCCTCATATTGGTTGGAGTAGGATCTCCTAACCCCAACTTCTTGTAGATAGATAATGGCATCAAATTGATGCTGGCTCCTAAGTCACATAATGCTTTGGAAAAGTTCAAAGATCCGACGGTGCAAAGAATAGTGAAAGCTCCGGGGTCGGCCTTCTTCTGAACTATCGATCGGGTAGCAATTGCACTACAATGATGCACATCGTCTTTCAGCTCATAACTTGCTGCCCTCTTCTTTGTCAAAAGATCCTTCATAAACTTCGCATACCCAGGCATTTGTTCAAGTGCCTCCACCAATGGAACATTAATGGTCAGCTGCTTAAACATAGTCATGAATTTGCTGAACTTAGTGTCATCCGCCACCTTCTTCAGTCTTTGGGGAAAAGGTGGTGGTAGGTATGGAAGTGTTCTCTCCATGGTTTTCTTCTCCTCTTTCTTCCATTTTTCCATTTTTTCAGGCTGCACGTCACTGGGCGTGACGTCCTTGACGTCAGGACTGGTTGTTGCGGCATCTCCTCCTTTTGCGTTATCATCCATGTCCGCAACTTCGTCAACCACTTGTTTGCTTTTTGCTGAAGGTTCCAGCACCTTACCACTTCTGGTAGTGATGGCCATGCATGACCCATCATTCCTTGGGTTTTGCACAGTATCGCTAGGTAAAGTGCCAGCCTTTCTTTGATTGAGTGCTGCTGAAAGTTGACTCAATTGCTGCTCTATTTGCTTGATTGAAGTGGAATGAGAATCAACTAGTTGTTTCATAGAGGACAAATCATTAATTACCTCAGTAACTCCCGCGCTCGTTGCTTCCTCTCCTTTCAATAATTTAGCCATCATGTCTTCCATACTTCCAGAATTAGATGTGGTGGTATCACGTCTACCAGGGGGAACGTACAAACCACTCTTTTCATTGTTTTTCTTCCAACTACCTTGGTCTTTGATTCCAGATTTATCATAATAGTTCCGACCTTGGTTTCCTTGGGTATTCCCACGGAAACCCCCCTGATTGTTCAAGTAGTTGTCCTCCTCTTCCGAATCAGATTCGTCTCTTCCTTTTAGCGCCACAGCTTTCACTTTTTTGGTCTTCCCTGATAATAAATGCTTTGTCAGAAGATCCACTTGCGTTTTCATGTGCGCTAAATCTTGATCACGTTTTTCTTGTCTTCTTCTTTGGTCTGCAGTCATGCCAATAGATAAAGTGGGGCTTGCTACCTCAGAATCCCTGGTATGCCAAGCTCTACTTTGTTTCGTCATGCGATCTAGCATATTGCTTGCTTGACCAAAGGTGAGGTCCATAAAAGATCCTCCAGCTGCGTTATCCACCACTGGCTTAGTTATTGAATTCAAGGCTCTATACAATATCTCCATGAGGTGAACATTAGTCATGTGATGGTTTGGGCATCTCGCTAGCTTTGTCTTGAACCTCTCCCATGTTTCATGAAGAGCTTCAGTGGGAAGCTGATGAAAGTTGCTGATTTCATCTCTCAATTGTGCCCTTTTGGAAGGCGGAAAAAATCTTTCTAGGAAAGCATCTCTCAATTGCCTCCAATTTGTAATTGAATCAGGAGTCAGCCTATTCAACCATAGTGTTGCCTCCCCAGATAGAGACAATGGAAATAGACGTAATCAAATTGCATTCTGACCAACACCAGGATTGTCAAAAGACTTGCATGTAGAAATAAAGTTGATGAGATGCATATTCGGATCATCGCCTGCTAGTCCACCAAACAATCCCTTGAGTTGCAATAACTGAATCATGGTGCTTGTGATGTTGAACTTGGCTCCGGGCGCTAATGGTGGTGGAATTATAGCTCCAGTGGCTCCGGCACCATCAAGATCATCATCATCATCGTCGAAAGCTGGCTGCATAGGTTGGCGATCATGTCTATACCGAGCTTGTCGACCTCTTCTGTTGGCAGGTGTTGTGATTTCAGCATCATGCCTTGGGTTTAGTAATTCGTCATCACCTAAATCCTCATCGTCAGGATTTGTTGCTCGTGCAGGGTTATCAATGTTCTGCTGTTGAACCTGGGCTACGGCAAGGGCAGCCAATCTTGCTTGTTCCTGTTGAGCAGCCATCCTTGCGATTTCAACTTGTGCTTCCATTCTACCAATGCGTTGTGGTTCAGGATTGATTGGTAATAACGGTTGACCAGAACTTCGAGTATGGGGCATGCACTAAAATAAAAACCTGCAGTAGACAAAAACAAAAACTAAAAGTAAAAGTATGAGAATCTTTGACCAAAGGGTCTAGTAATTATTATGAACTTAATTGACACTTGTATTCCCCGGCAGCGGCGCCAATTTTTGATAACGCTCAATCTACAGCTCTCGTAGGAGTGTAAAGCGGTCGTTAGCAAATATAGAACCCAACAGGGTTGGGTGTCGATCCCACAGGGAATAGCTTGGCCAACAAGTAAGCAAAATTACTAAACTTTTGGTGCAAGTCTCGTAAAAAGGGGGGATTTGTAATGTGTCACCAAAATAATTAAATAAAAGCTGAAAATAGCAAAGTAAAAGAGAAAGATTGTTACGTAAGTTGTAAATAATGAGAATTGAGGCGTTGGGGTTATGTCCACCATCTGAGGTATACGTCTCTATTGGCTATGAGTGTGTAGAATTCTGACATGCAACTGCGTATAGAGAATTGTATTCGATGGTAAATCCAGGCGTCTTTCGACCTATTCGAGGATTATTTCACTTTAACTCTTTTGAGCTTAAAGCGTGTCTAACGGTACGAATTCTCCAAGAGGTTAGTCCAGTTACGACACTAGCTTTTTAGTAGGGAATTTTAGGGGGTGACCCTACTACCTTGACCTTATCTCTTTTCCAGACAGATAACCTTTCTTTCGAACAAGTTAAATGTTATACTGGCGTATTCTTGCGTTTGCAACCACAAAGAATGTAGACTAAGATGAAGAGAATAATGATATAAGCAGTATACGTGTCACGAAATCACAAACTCACAGCAATAGATAGTATCTCATACGGCTTCCATAACCCCAACAGAGAAGTTAGTTACCCATGAATGCGAAGGAGATCATAATTGACATTGTTGTTATACCACAAGATTGAGTAATTTTGTGTAGCTTAGGTGGTAGGCGTGAGGTGTGAATTCCTAGGCAAAGTAACGATTCTCTTGTTGTGGAATTTAAGAATAGAAGAGTAGAAGAAGAAAAATAGAATTAATGGAAAGATTAGAAGAGTTGTAGAATTGTTTGTAGTGGAAGATGAGAGGGATGGAAGAAAGTATTGTGGTCTCCCCCTCCCAAATTCCTTGCAAATCTCTAGCATGATAGGGTATTTATAATACCCATATCCTAATCCTACTAGATAAATAAAATATCTAACCAAATTCTACTAGGCTAATGTAATACTTAACCCAATTATACTAGGTTAATGTAACATTATCATAATCCAAATAAACTAATGAAATACATAACCCAATTGTACTAGGTTAATGTATCATTGTCCAAATCCAACTAAGTTACTGCAAATCCCCAAAGTCTTCAGAAATGCTGTTTTAGCCCAGGACAGATTTTCCATGCAACAGTTTTGGTCCTTAGGCGTGTAAACTCCCTTCCCTTCCTTCGTGAGCTTTCTTTTGCGTCAAGTAAGCCATAAAATGCTGAATTCTGCATCATTTATACCTGAAACTTTACTAATCATGTTCGTTAGCTCATTTACAGGAAAAAGGACTAAAAGTGTATGAAATATATACTTTGTTCTCAAAACTAGGCTAAAATATGGGCAAAATATATTGATATAGGCGTGTAAATTCGCCTATCATCACCCCTCCATCATCTGCTCTTTTTCTAGCCTTAGTTGTGGTCGGGGCACTCTTAGTTATGTGGGCATCGGTAGCAGTTGGTGTACTCAATGTATCACCACTGGGGGTGGTTTGTGTAACCCCTAAATCTCTCTTTATCACCTTGACTATTAGTGGTGTCTCAACTCTCTTCGATAACACTACCTCAAAGGTATGTGCATTATCCCTCACTCTCTTTTTCTTCTTCTTGTCCTTATTTTTTTCCTCCTTTTTAGAGACCTCTTTATCTAATGTTGTAAGTCCTCACCAATATCCTCTAGGTCTGTATCATCACCCTCAACCTATGAGGGTCTAGTATAGAAGTATGAGAACTTAGAGTCCACATCCACCATAAGATTTTCTAATAAAGTCTTAGGGGGAGACAGAGGAGGTACAACTGGCATGGTCCTCTCAATAAAAAGTGGAACTAATTTTTTTAAGGCGGTTATGTCAACAGTAAGGGCTCCTATGCCCGTAGCCTAGATAGTATCAACTATAACTGATATTCGACTCTCAAATCTATCAAATTGGGTCTGCACCACCTTATATGTATCCTTGATCTCATCAGCCACATAGGGTTTGACCCTTACCTTCAATTTTCAAATTTGGGCATCATGCAGCATATGTGTCCTCAAAATCTTCTCCAGCTAAGTAGTTGGTATCAATGTGTAACTATTTAGGACCTGTGTATATGAATGTAACGGTGTTATGGTCGGCTATGATAAGGAGAAAGTAGTACCAAAATTAGATGTCAAGATCTCAATAGTCGAGACACCCCTAGCTATATCAAAAATATCTATAGCCTAAGCTTGCACAGTTGGGTTCATCAAATCTTTAATCAAGGACATATCTGCAAGCCTTATGGGTTGTATGAATCTGTCCATGACATTAATAGTTAGAACACATGAGTTCTATATCAACAGTGTGACGATACAGGGGAGTGGTAAGGTGGTGCAGAATTATAGCACCCCATCTCGTATCTCCTCTGTAGTGATTTGCAGGATATTCAACTCCAATCCCGATAAGAGTGCAACAACTAGTCCCGTATTAGTCACCTCTAGGGTATTTTCATTAGTTATGGGTGTAATGTTGTATCTTACCATTGACCACCAAGCCTTGATGATGAACTTTAGTGTGTGCTTATAAATTGATACTCTTTTCCCCTATGGATCATTCTCACCATTCTCAATAATTTGGCCCTCCATCCATCAATAATGCATCAACTTGTCATCCACACTCAGTCATTTAAGTCTCTTCAAATTATTCATCCAAAAATCATATTTTGATGTCTCCTCTTATAGCTCAAATATGTTCCAAATAAGGCCCTCAATATTGCCTTAATTGAGATGTCAACCTAAGTGTCCCATACTCTAATAGTATCAAGCCGGGTTTTCTTCTTCATGTGCTTCTCCTTACCCAAAGAAGTTATATTTTTTAGTGTTGCCGAATAGTTGGCATACAATTCCTATACCAACTCTAGTGCATATGTCCTAAGGGGTCTGGTCATCCACCCCAACTAATATCCTTCAAAGCCCTGCACCAACTGTGAGACCTTTTTAAGAGATTCTAGTAAGTTCTAGAGCTCCTCCTGGATGCTCCTCTTTTGTTTACCCGATCATTTAATGTAAATATGTTAATATAGTAGTCCCAAGTGTTTAGGACCATCCAACATCTAGGATCAATACCCTTTTGTAGTGGGGAAGCAGCAGAAGCTCCCTCGGAGGAGCCGAGGTTAGATTCCCCTTATTCCTTTGGGGATCTAATCTCCTTAGCATAATCCTCACCCCATCTTGATGTGATTATTCCCTTCTCTCTTTAGACTGAGGAAGCTTGATAGGGGTTGATGCTTCTACCAAGTTCATAAATATGGTTGCCTTGGCCTTCACTTTTTCAAGTTTCTTAGCCTTGACCCTCGTGGTCCGAGGTGAGTATTATTCAGAATCAGATGAAGTGATAAAGAATTCCACCTTGTTCCCACTAGATCTATCATGACTCACTCTTTGAGTAGCTTAGAAAGGCCCTCTCCTTAGCAATTTTCTCTCGTATAGCCTTGTCATGTGCCTTTTTTTTAATTTAGGAGCCATAGTACCTGCATTAAAAAAGTTAAAAGCAATTTTGAATAGATTGAAACAAGTGCAAGAATATCATTAGACGACCCTTCCTAGGATCGTGTAATGAAGGTACGATCGTACCTTTCTATCATAATCAGGGTTCCTTTAAAGTACTAGAAAGACATACCCTTATATGACTGGATTCTACAATTGTGTAATGATGATACAATTGTACCTTTTGATCATAGTATCATCACCAAAGTACTAAGGGTATGTCACATCAGATGAGTATTTACCATGATCGTACCTAGATAGGACGATCGTAGGTGCACTCGTATGATGAGCGCTTATACATAAGACACTGGTGCCCCACAATGATCAAACCTATGAACATATGTTGAAACCATAATCTTAGGTTGTATCAAGACTGTCAGACACAGTCACTCAGTTAATAGTACATCAGTTATAAGAAACTCATGTTATCAGTATTAAGACTTAGTAGTCAGTATTATCACGATCTAGTTTACTGTTACAGATTCATGCATGTATTATCACATTCATGTTGTTCAATCAATTAGTATTGTTCATGCATATGAACCCCATGCATTCAGCCTACCTTACTTTGCATACCAGTACATTCAGATGTACTAACGCATACTTTTCTTCTGCGCTATGGTGTTTTATACCATAGGTTTGGACGCTCAAGTTCCCGATCGCACTTAGCTTCAGATTCAGCCAGCAACAGTAGTTTTGTAGTGAGTCCTGATCATTCGAGAATCGCATGATTATTTCATTACTTCATTATTTAAATTTTAGTAGATGGAGTTAGTTGGGGGCGTATCCCATTAACTCCACAGTTTTCAGACAGTTTAGAGGCTTTCAGACTAGTATGTTCAGACAATTTGTTTTAGTTTTGGTATTGATATACTGTATTTCCAGTTGTTATATTTTATCAGATATTTGAACCTTATGGCCTTTTAGACCTTTTATTCCACATTTTATAGTATATTATACAGTGCTCAGTTATAGATATTAGTCATGGGTTAGCTTGTGGTCCTTTCTGATTGCTAGCATCGTGTAACATTTTGGGTATCAAATTCGGGGCGTTAAACTCAAAATATAGGAAAAAAAGACTTTATCACTTACATAGGGGAACCTACGGTTCATAGATGCCACCTACTGTTCATAGGTGACAGAGTAGGTTATAGAGAGGCAAAGTATAGAGAGTTCAAAAGGTGCAGAAGAAAGGAGGGCTACCTATGTGGACCACCTACGCACCATAGGTACCATCTATAGCCCGTAGGTGGACCAGTGAGTGGCCACCAACCTTGATTTTCCTTCTTCAGTCAAGATTTGTTTCCTAGGGATTCCTTGTAACCTATATATACTCTTTTGACATTTTTTAATTAGTTTATGCACTCTATATACTTACAAACATATATTTGATTCCAAGATTTGAATTTGGTCTTAGAATTACTTTGTTCTTAATTTTGGTTGATAATCCAGCAACAGACTTTGGGTTTTATTCATTGACTATTGTGATATTGTTTGAATGTCTTCAATTATGAATTCCTTTATTCACTTCACAAGAATGAATAGGTAAAGCCCTTAGATAGGGTTGTGGGAAGCCTGGTAGATTGATGAAGTAGGGGAAGTGCTAAGTTGTTCTGAACCAATATTCTTGCATATATTGTGATTTTCTTTAGTTTAGTAGATTTCTTAGCGGTTTCAAATGTTAAGATCCCACCTAGTATATCACTACTTAATTCACAAAAGGAGTAGGTATTAGGAAAAGATAATCACAATAGTAATTTAATAATTAATTATTGATCTAGGCTAATTAGTACTACTTTGTAAAATGGTTATCTATCTTTTAATAACTTGAGAATCAAAAGGTAATAGTTAACTGGGATCTAGGATAAGGGTTAGTAATGCAACATCTTGAGACTCAAAATATAAAGGGTGAAATCTGTCAATGAGTCCATAAGACAGTTGATGGTACATAACTTATCAGATTCTACATGTAAGATATCGGGTTGGTTCAACAAAGAACGATAAACATACTGAGCGGAGAAGCTAGGGGAACACAATCCTAGTGTTTGCCTTTGAATAATTACAACCAAATTTGAGTTTAGTTACTTGTTCGAGATTGCTACTACAAACCCCCCATTTACTTTCTACACTGCCCATTAGTTCTAGAAAATGAGAGATATAATTCCATGTACTCCCTTGGTTATGACCCCAACCTGAGTTGGGTTACTTTATTTTACAGAAACCGCTTTATTTTCTATTAGAAGTGTAGTTGGGCGTTGATCAAAATTTTGGTGTTATTTCTGGGTAATACGATGTTGAGTTATTGATTAAAGTTGCTGATGTTTTTGGATTTTCATTTTTGTTCTTGGTGGGGTGTATCCCAGTGTATGCCTAACACTAAGAGTCAAGGCAATCCCTTACTCCCACTGAACTCAAACCTAGAGAGGATCTTATAGCCTAATTGTATGATGATAGAACCAGTACGTACAAGCCATATTTAAGAGGTTCGAGATGATCCTAATGTGGTATCTCCCCCTGCTCTAGGTGATTCTTAGAATATTGCTGATCAACAAATAAAGCAGTTGTTGGTAGATGCATCTGCCAACCAGAGAAGGGACGAGGAGGTTCAACTAGCTCAGTAGTCAAAGCTAGCCAGGCCAAGACCGATAGTTGATCATCAAGCAATAGTCAACTGTAATCGAGATAGAGTTTGAAGAGGTCAAGCTCAAGTAGTACTAGCATACCAATACTTCCATTCATATGATGATAAAGAGGATATAGGATACGTTGAGCCACCAAAATTATGATCTATCATAACTCGTGCATTGCCCTAATGTGAAATTTGACATTACCAGTGCTATGATCCATATTTTGAATTTGAAAGATATGTTTTTGGGCTTGGATACAGATGATAAAAATATGCATCTTGCTAATTTTTTTGGGATCTACACCTAGTATACTTTTCTAAGGGTAGACCAGGAGACACTCAGATTGAGTTTCTTTTTTTTCATTAGGAGAAGATTCTTTATGGTTAGGGGAATTTCTAAGAGGATCTATTACCACTTAGAATGAGTTGCGCATTCTTAAACTATTTCTTTACTCCAGCCAAAATATTTCAGTTAAAAGACTAGATCACTCTCATCAATTGAGGGTGGCATACTCGAGAGGAAGAGAGGGATGTTGACACTTATGCCATTAAATATTCCACCAACCATAGAGCAGTTGATGATTTTCTTGTGAAAGAGATTGTTTAGTTGAAGACTGATATTAGGTTGCTCACTAAGTAGTTTGCTAGAGTGAATTCTAGTAGGTAAACGCGGTAGGTTCATAGGGTTCAGCCTCTAGAACATATGAGTCTGACTTGGATAAGTATCTTGATCAAGAATTGGTGGGTTTATAAGCCAAAGGGTAAGGAAACAAAGGTTGGAACTATTATAGAGATAGATATACAAATTGCAATAGGGAGCGTGATGGTGACTAGAGAAGAAAAGAAGACTATAAGGAAAAGGGAAACATGTATGTCTCGCCGGGCAGCCGTGATACTAAATCGAGAATGGAGGCATTGTTGACCAAATAAGTGAAGGGTTAAAAAAATCAGAAAACATGCCTTAAGGATATTAAGGATGATATCTTGGTCTGACCCAAAAGGTCGACTCTCATAATTAAGAAAGTGGAGATACAGTTTGGGCAGATGCCTGCTACTTTAAATCAGAGGCAGTTGGGTGCCCTTTCTAGCAATATGGTTCAAAATTTAAACATTGGTCATTGTTTAGCCATCACTACTAGGAGTGGTGCTTTTACTATTGATCTCCCTGTGCTTACTGCTGGAGGAGTCGTGTAATGATTGATGATACACCTGAGGTAGAGTTTGAGAAATTAACAAGTATTGATGGTGATTCTGAGAATGGTAACTATAAGTAAAAGGGTGATGAGCCTAATGATAAAATGCACTATTGTCGTGCGATTACTTTCTTTCCCTCTATAAAAAAGAAGGACTCCAGAGAGTTCACTATTCTGTGTTCAATTGGGCCCTTAAACGTCAGAGAAGTTTTGTGTGACCTGGGAGCTTGGATCAATTTAATGACACTAGTTATATACAAGCTATTGGGGATGGGGAAACTCAAAACTACATCTATGAAGTTGTTGATGGCCGACTCATATGTGAAGAAATTGATGGGTGTTTTGTATGATATAGTAGTACGGGTGGCATTATTTATATTCCCAGCTGATTTCATGATTCTTGACTATTAGGTGGACTTTTAAGCCCATATTATAATGGGTAGACCCTTCCTAGCCACGGGTAGGATACTAATTGATATAGAATTAGAGCAGATGACATTCATATTGAATAATGATCAAGTAGTTTTTAATGTATGTCAATTAGTACAACAACTAAATGATATGCGGGTAGTGTCGATGATAGAAACTATTGATGATAATGTTAATGCATGGGTTGTGGCCATTGAAGAGAGACTTGGGGTCAAGCCATTAGCAAAAGTAATCATATATTTCAAAAGTGATGACAACAAAGAATATGATGAGATAGTTAATGTATTGTATGGTAGAGGTTCTTACAGCTATGCTCCAAAGAAACTAGATCATGATCTACAAAATAGAACCACGTCTCCTGCGAAATAATCTATTGAGGAGCCACCGATTTTGGAATTAAAATCCCTCCCATCTCACTTGCAGTTTGCATTATTGGGGGCTAAGAATACCTTACTAGTGATCATTGCTACAGATTTTGAAGATTCATTAGTGAAAGCATTGATATCCATATTGTAGAGGTTCAAAAAAGCCATTGGGTTGACCATAACAGATATTGTATGAATTCCACCAGGTATTTGTACTCACAAAATACAGTTTGAGATGAAATGTGTTCCCAACATTGATCATTAACATAGATTGAACCCTCCTATGCAAGAGGTTGTGAAGAAAGAAATTATCAAGTAGTTAGATGCTGGAGTGGTTTACCCTATTGCAGACAGTAAGTAGGTTAGCCTGGTTCAATGTGTGCCAAAGAAGGGAGGAATTACAGTAGTGCCTAATAAGAAGAATAAACTTGTTCCCATGAGAAAAATGATTGGTTGGAGAGTTTTCATGGATTATAGGAAGCTGAATACTTGGACCCAGAAGAACCACTTCCCTATGTCTTTCATGGATCAGATGCTTGATATACTAGTAGGTCGTGGTTGGTATTATTTTCTTAATGGGTACTCAAGTTATAGTTACATAACTATTGCCTTCGAGGACCAAGAAAAGATGACATTTACTTACCCCTATAGGACTTTTGCATTCAAGAGAATGCCATTCGAATTATGCAACACTTCTGCCACCTTTCAGCGATGCATGATATTGATATTTTTTGATATGGTGGAGGACACGATAGAGGTTTTCATGGATATTTTTAGTAGTTGAGGAATCCTTTGATGATTATTTGGCCCATCTGGCCAGCGCACTATAGATATGTGAAGAGTGCAACTTGGGGCTGAATTGGGAAAAATGCCATCTTATGGTAAAAAAAGGTATTGATCTTGGGAGCAAGATCTCCAAATAGGGTATTGAGGTTGACAAAACTAAGATTGAGGTAATTAAAAAGTTTCCACCACCAGTCTCAGTTAAAGGTATATGGAGCTTTTGTGGCCATGCAGGCTTTTATAGAAGGTTCATCAAGGACTTCTCTAAAATTGCAAATCCTCTATACAAGCTTTTAGAGAAAGAGGTGAAATTTTTATTTGATGATTCATGTTTGAAATCCTTCAAGTGCCTTAAGGAGTGGTTGATTTTGGCTTCTATTATTGTATCCCATGATTGGTCTACACTGTTTGAGGTCATGTGTGATGCAAGTGAAGTGGCCGTAGGTGTTGTCCTAGTCAAAATAAGAGAGAATATACTTTATATAATTTATTATGCCAGCAAGGCATTAAACCCCATACAGAAGAAATATATAGTTACAAAGCAAGAGTTGCTTACGGTGGTGTTTGCCTTTGAAAATTTCTAGTCTTATTTGATTAGGACCAAAGACATAGTTCACACAGACCATACAACCTTGAGGCATATGATATCAAAAAAAATATGCCAAATTGATATTAATTCACTGAGTTCTCTTTCTGTAAGAATTTGACTTTAAGGTGAAGGACGAAAAGGCACCAAAAACCAAGTTGCAGATCACTTGTCTAGTCTTGAGAAGGAGGTAATGTATAAAATAGTATGATACTTTTTCAAATGAGCGGGTCTTGGCAACATCTCAAGACTTAATCCCCTAGTTCGCTGATTTTGCCAACTATTTTGTAAATGATCTTGTCCTAGAAGCCTTTCCTTCCAACAACATAAGAGATTTATGTATGAGGTATGGAAGTTCTTTTGGGATGAATCATATTTTTTTAGGGTTTGTATGAATGGTGTTATTTGGAGGTGTATCCCTGAGGTGGAGATGATGAGCATTCTTGAAGCTTGTCATTCATCACCAGTTGGGGTTCATCATAGTGGTACCTGCACAACACATAAAATTTTACTGTATGGGTTTTACTGGTCTATGATTTTTAAGGATGCTCATGGTTTTACATAATTCTGTGACTAATGTCAGCTTCAAGGCAATATTTCACGATGCCATGAACTCCCCATAACACCTCTATTAGAACTGGAGTTGTTTGATACATGGGGGTTAGATTTCATGGGTCTGTTCATGAGATCCTATGGCATAAAGTATATTTTGATAGCGGTTGACTATGTTTCGAAATGGGTGAAGACAGTTGCACTTCTAAACAATAAAGGTAGAAGTGTCACTGTATTTCTGAAGAAAAATATATTTTCTCTATTTGGCACTCCACGTGAAATTACTAGTGATGGTGGGTCTCACTTTTGCAATTGTTGTTTACGGACCTGCTGGATAAATATGGTGTAAGGAATAAGGTGGAAACACCTTATCATCCTTAGATGAGCGGTCAAGTTGAGGTCTCTAATAGACAAATCAAGTCTATATCGGCAAACACTGTAAATTCCAACAGGACTGACTGGTCTAAAAAATTGGATGATGCATTGTGGGCTGATGAGTAGAAAATTTCCTCTCATTTACATCTCATTTCTTGCACATTATGGTGATTTAATTTCATATATGAGACTAAATCTTAAATGAAATGCACTAATGTCCAGTGTTTGTGTTCTTTCGGGTAAATCTGATGAAAAAGAATTGAGACAAAGATGGAAAAGAATAAAAGTAAGCGAAGTTGGAAAAAGGATGAAAGTGCAGATCAGGACCATGCCTCGGATGTCGTATCACAACATGGCAGTCTATGACCACGATCGGTTAACAAGACAACAAGGCTACAATTCCAGGATAATTTCCCTAATTGCGGGAGCATGTGCAGAAAAGAAGATGCGATCGCGACATAAGGGTGCGATTGTGATCATAAAAAAAAGTCCAGTGGTAAACTCATACTTTTACATGCTCAATACCATGATATAAAATGTGGAATCCTTCATATTTCCAACGTCTAATTTCTTTTTTTTGAGAGCTAAGAATAATATTTTGAGTGACAAACAATTTGGAAGTAATTTCCAAGAGATTTGTTAGCTATTTATTTGGATTTGAAGCTTTTGGATTATCTTTATTTTGCTTTCCATGTATCAATTGAATGCTAATTTAGGTATATCCTTTCTCTTTATTTCCATGAGTAGCTAAACTTCTTTCTTGGGGTTATGCATGGTTATTTGGTGATTGATGTACGGGTATTGATTATTTGTCCATTTAATTAGTTGTTTGTGATGGAGTTTACTTTTTTCCATGTTTAGCTGAGATTTAGGGTTTCAAACTCCAATTACCCTTAAACCTATATTATCCTTAAAAGAGAGGATAGGTAAGGAACCCTTGAACCCATACCATCCTTGAAAGAGAGGTTATGGGTGAGGAATAATTGTAAATAATAACTTGAGTTAGCTCATTTAATAGCATCATCTTATAAATAAGGATGTCATTGAGGCTGTGGATTGGTAAAGTTGATAAAATTGTGAGGTGTTCAAAATAATCCATTTGTGAGATTTGGTGTTTTATTGAAAGATTAACACAAATACCCCCCAATCTAGACTACCCAGAATCCATGAATAATTTTACCATCCATGCATGACTCCCAATTAGAATTGCATAACCCTAAGGATGCTCTCTATTTGGTTACACTTTTACTTTTCTCTCATAATAGATTTCCACGTAGCTATGACAAAAATCACGCAAACTAAACCCCCTATTTATTTTCACATATTGTTTTATTTGCACTATGAGTTAATGTCTAGTTAACTTCCAACACACGTAGGCCTTGAAATCTAAGATTTAACTCCTCGTGGATTCAACCCCGACTCCTAAGTTGGGTAAATATATTGAAAACATCTACCTTGCATGTAATGTTAGTGTAAGTTTGAGCATTATAAAAAACGAAGTCGTTGTCGGGGTGTAAAACATAGTTTTCACTTGTGTGGTGTTGTTAGTGACCTTGGGTTAGCTGTAGTGTTTTAGCTTACATTATTTGTTGTTTCTTTCTTTTCTTAAGTGAAGACCATATCATACATTATACCATGATCCAACACAGTAGTAATGATGGCTCTTTTGATGGGCTTGAGGCTATGGATCATCTTAGAGATGTGAGCTGAGCTAGTGATATTCGTATCCCACCAATGAAAGAAAATAAAGTATTTTATGTCACTAGTGTGATATATTATTTTCTTCAAATGAAAGGGTTATTCGGAGGCCAAGAACATGAGGATGAAAGTCTATACTTAAATTTTTTTATTGATGTGTGTGCTCCATTTGACATGTCCCACATCTCTCAAAAGTCGATCTGATTATGTGTTTTCCCATTTTCTTTGATGGGATAAGTAGTCTTATGGGTATGGTCCTTGCCCACTGGATCTATCACTTCATGATTTGAGCTCACAGATGCATTCTTGGATAGATACGTTTCTCCTTCTCGGATGTTGCAACTAAGGGATGAGATCACAAACTTTCAGCAACCTAGTGGAAAACCATTGTATGAAGTTTGGAGAAGGTTCAATGATAAATTTATGCAATGCCCAAATCATGAGGTGCTAGAGAAAATGCTTCTCTAAATTTTTTATAGGGCAATGGATCAATTAAACAAAATAGTGGTTGATAATGTGGCTGGGGGTTCTCTTGTCAAGTTATCTTATGGTGTTTTGGCTACTTTGTTAGAGACAATGGCAAAAAAAAATAGAGGATGGCATACAAGGGACACCAATATATCTATGGAGTCCCCTACTATATCTTTTGTAAAAAAATATCAAACAAAGAAGGAGGAGGAAAGGGAGATGAATATGGCCAAGGTGATGACCTAACTTGACCTTCTTACCAAACATGTAATAGGGACTCCTCCTAAGGTGGTCAATGCCGTTGATTCCAAGAGTACTAGGGCTTATGATGATGAAGAAGCGATAATCTTGATGAGGAGATTCAATTTTTGTCAAATCAATTTAGGGTTCCCTCCCTACCTATCAAAGGCAAGGTGGAATCAAGGTTGTAAGGATCGAGATCGGATAGTGATCGGAGAATTGGAGACCATGTGAAACACCCTAGGTTTTGACTCTTAGAAAATTTCTTGGTTTTGGATTTTTGACATCATACGACATAGGGTTCTTCACGTATGATATGGTGCGGTTTGGTTGGTCTTGGTCATATGGTGACTAGTGTGGGTTGGATAGTTTCTGTCCAAGGTATAGTTGGAATATACAAGTCATATATTAGGGTACTGATGGTAAGGCGTCAAACGTATATTGCCCTTAGTTTAGTCTAGGTGATTCTATTCTACCTAGGGTATGATTTCACGGTACTAATCATATGGTTGGGTACGGTTTGGCTTGGGTGGTCGTATGTTGGACAGTTTTAGGATCCAATGGGAGGTCTAAGGTACGAGATAAGGGTACCACTTATACCCTAGGGTACGGTTAGGGTGGGGTGGTCGTACCATCCAGTGGGAATTTTAAGCAGTTTAAGTTGAGAGTAATCTGGACATTTTCCCTCTTAACGTATTATGACCCCATGACATAAAGCACCTTTATAGGGATTCATTAACCTATTTGCAATCAATCAAACTCTCTTAAACACTCTTAAATTCTCTCAAGGCTCTTGGGTTAAGAAAGGCTAGGGTTTCCTTTAAGGTGCTCAATTTGGTACTTACAAGGGTGATTTCTCTCCGTCATCTTCGTAATATAAGGCATGTACTCCTCTCTCATTGTTAGTTCCAACTAAAGGAATGTTTTATGAATTGTTTTCATGGCATAAATATTTTATGATTTTGGGATTTCAAATACATGTTGGGGTTTTTGGTTACAATGGTTGGTTATGGTTTTCATATTATTATGGTGGTTTGAATATTTGGTTTCATGGGAATAGTTAATTGGTACATGGTTTTGGATTTGGAAATGCTATGCCCTCAACTTGTTTGATAAAATGTCTATGAGAATGGTTTTGGTTAAATTGTTGGACTTTCATTGAACTATGCATGGTATAACTTGGTAATGGAACCCTAAATGGTATAAATGGTTTGGAATGGTTAAATAGTAAGGTCTTGGTTGTTATTGTTGGTCTAGTTGAAAGCCTTGTGGGGTACAAGGGAATCCCCCAAGCAAACTTAATAACAAACATCTTGTTGGTACATGGGATTCCCCCAAGTCAACTTAATAATGTAATCTATGGGTACATGGGAATCCCTTCTTCTTAAAAAGTATGGCTAAGGATATTGCTTGCAAGCTATAGTCGATATAAGAATACCACTACTTATAGCCTTGGTTAATAATAAATTGAATGATGGTTTCGTTGTATGGTAATGGTTTTAATTAGGAAATAATAGCGGGGTATGATAGCTAAATGTGAAGATGTGAGTCCAATGGACAGACACTAGAAACTCATGTTTGACAACATGAGGTTGGTCATGGAGACCATATATTATACTTACGGAGTACACGGGAATTCCCTAAGGGGTCGTTTGGTTTGAAAACAAGTTATACCAGGATTAATTATGCTGGGATAAGTTGTGATGGGATAAGTTATACTGAGATTAGTTATGCTGGAATTATTTTTTATTGAGTGTTTGGTTTGTTGTATTCGAAGTAATATGCATGGTATAATTTCTAGGAATAAATTAATTGATTACCAAAATGCCCTCCATCTTATTTAACTTATATATATATATATATATATTTCTTTTCAAGCTTTAAATATTTATTCTTCAAAATAAAACTTTCATCTTATTTAGCTTTAATTTTTTTGCGTGCCTTCCCATGATTATGCCGTGCGTGTTTAAAAAAAAATCTTACTACATCTTATTTAGTTTGAAATAAAAAATTTCAACTTAAGTTTATTAAAGTAAAAGATGATTTGTTGTTTATGTCACTTCATTTAAATACATATCACTCATATAAATTTTCAAATATTTTTAGCTAAATATAAAAATATTTTTTTATTTAATAATTAAGCATTTATTAAGTTAGAAAGCAAATGTCAACATACTTTAGTAACTTGTCCATAATTTTATAAAAATATCTTATATTTAATTTTAAAAAATAAAGTAATATATATATATAATCTAAAAAAAATTTGGAGGGCAATTGTGTCTTATTCTAATTTTATCCCAAGGATAACTTAACATAGGATAATAATCCCACCATATCTATGGATAACTTATCCCGGGACTAATTATTAGTCTCGGGATAAGTTATCCCAGATATTGACAACCAAACAAGTGAAACAAATTTTGATCCCGGGATTATTATTTTATCTCGAGATTATTTACATCTAAACCGCAAACCAAAGGACACTTAAGTACACTTGTACATATGTTCCATGGAGAGATAAGGGTACTCGGGAATCCCCTACTCCTATGGTAACTCTTGTTTATGCGACTACACACATCAAGGCCTGTTCAGGGGGTTACACTGGACCCATATAGCCTGTGGGTGGTTCTAGGAAAGTTAACCTACACATACCCAGGTTAATGGTTTTAAAGGCATGCTAAACTCGGTTCTCTTTCCTAGCATGATTATAAATGTATATATGGTTATGAATTCATATGGTTGGTTTTCTTGGTTTTAAAGGTTGGAATTATTATATTCTTATCCTGAGTGCATGCTAGAGTTCACCCGCTAACCTCTCTTCGAGCATTGTATCCCCATGCAATGCAGGAACCAACCGTTCTACTTCTTCTGCTTAGTGATCGGATTTGGGATCAGTTGTTGGATTGAACTAGTGAGATTTCATATTTTGGAAGGCGCCATTTCATATCATGGATGTCTTTACATGCTCTAGTTATTTCATAGAAATTGGTTTTGGCTATGGTTGGGGGAATGTCCTAATCGGATATTGTATTACTTTTGGTTAGAGGCTTTGTGGGACTACTATGGGTTGGTATGGGCGGTGTTGGTAGTGATGTTAGCCTTGACATTGGTATTGGTATTATGACTGATACCATTTGACTGTATTTATGATTGTTCCATCCTATTATGTTATGGACTCATACTTGGTTATCATTTTGGTTTTGGTATGGTTATTGGTTGGGTATTTGATGGTTGGACTTGCCTGGGTTAGTCATGGTTATGAACCTATTCCAGAGTCTAGAATTTTACAAAATGCTATGTTGTTATATGTTTGGAATTCATCCAACTCAAGGTACGTGTTTGGAGGTTGGGTTGGGTAACGGGGTGGTCCCCGATCCTGGTTGGACTTGGGATGACAATTATGATAAGGCCCCTGTTCAGGTCATGTAAAGTTGGTATCAAATCTTTAGGTTTATGGTTAATTGGGAGTCCACAAAGTTGTGTCAAGTAGTGTCTCTTTTAAGGGTGTGTAGCGCGCCACACTCATAAGAGAGAGGCTATAAGACATTCAGGAATATTTCTCTTTCTTTGTGTTCTATTTTCAAGCTTGGAGTCTAAGTCTCGGAATCTTCCCTAATTCCTATTTGTTTGCCTATTAGATTATGCCTCGACGATCTGATATGCATGAAAACTCCTCAGTCCCAACTGGTGACAGTGTTGAAAGGACACGCTTTACTCATGGGATCCATACTTAGTCTAGGGGTCCCGGTCCTGATTGTTCTGGAGTTCCACCAGTTCCTTCTAGTCCTCCTCAGGCTCCTCAGGCAGACGTGATAAATATGGAGTTGCGTTAATTTATCCATGTGATTGCTCAATTGGTAGGTTCTCAGGTTGAGCATGGTGCATCGGGTACTGAATCTTTTAAGTACATAAATGTTGTCCAGTTTATGAGGTTGAGTCCTCCAACTTTTACTGGTGTTAAGGTGAAGGAGGATCCTCAGGGCTTTTTAGATAAGATAGAAAAGATCTTTAGGGTTATGTAGGCCACGAATGTGGAAGGGATGAATTTTGCTATCTATCAGGTGAATAATGTGGCATACTAATGGTACAAGGAATGGGATCAGGCAAGGGGTGAGGTTAATGAGTCATATCTGTGGGGGACTTGCTCTAATGCTTTTTTAGATCGCTTCTTTCCTTAGGAGTTAAGAGAAGCAAAAATGGAGGATTTTGCTAATCTGAAAGAGGGAAAGATGTCGGTCAAGAAGTATGCCTTGAAATTTCACTAGTTGTCTAGTTATGCTTTGGAAATAGTGTCAGATATAAGGGCCAGGATGAGAAAGTTTGCTTTAGGACTATCTCGTGAGTTGATCCTTGAAAGCAAGACTACATTGCTAATCAAGGACATGGATATCTATAGGTTGGTTATTCATATGCAATAGGTGGATGAGGGAAATAAAAAGTAGGTTGAGGTAGGTTAAAGGTAGGGTAAGAAGTTTAGATTCTCTGAGCAGGGTGGAGGTCAACAACAAAATAGTCGGGATGGGGGTAAGTAACCAACGAAGAAGTGGAGGAGTTTTGGTTCTTTCTCCACAACTAGTTCTCCCTCTTAAAGCAGTTGAGAGACAAACATCAGTAGGGTGGCAATAACTTTAGGGCACAAATGCCCAATCTCAAGCTAGTAGGACCCAGTCAGCTTCATCATGTCCTCCTTATAGGTTCTGTGGTCGGTTGCATCAGGTTTTTATGATAAGAAGAGGGACATATGTTTCAAATATGGTCAGCCAGGCCATATGCTTAGAAACTGTCTGATTGGTAAGGTTTCTTTCAGAGAGAACAAGGTTCTAATTTCCTCTACATCTGCTCCAGCACCTAAGGGTGCTGATTCTGCATTTGTTTCTACTTTTGGTACAACCATAGGACAAAATAGGTTATATGCTCTTGCTTCTCGACAGGAGTCTGAGGCATCGCCTGATGTCATGATGGTATGTTACAATTCTTTTCTCATGATGTGCATTATTTACTTGATTCGAGGTCCACTTTCTCTTATATGACCCCATTTATGGAAGTGTATTATGGTTTTAATCTTGAGATTATTTTGGATTCTTTTTTTGTTTCTACCCCAGTAGGTGATTCTATGGTTCTAAAAGAGTCTATAGGGGTGTGTTGTATCTGTTGGTAGTAAGGAGACTTTGGTGGATTTGTTCGAATTAGATATGGTGGATTTTGATGTCATTCTGGGGATAGATTGGTTACACTCTTACTACACATCCTTAGATTATCGATCCCATAAGGTTGTCTTTAAGTTCCCTGGTGAACCAGTTATTGAATGGGAGGATGGTTCCCATCTCCTAAGGGGAAGTTTATATCATATCTTAGAGCTCGGAGGTTAATCTCTAAAGGTTGTCTCTATCATTTGGTCTGGGTTAAAGACTTTAACTTGAAAGGTCCTTCTTTGGATTCTATTTCGGTAGTGAATGAGTTTCCTTAGGTCTTATCGGATGATCTTCCTGGTGTTCCTTTGGATATGGAGATTGAGTTTGGGATTGATTTGGTTCCAGACACTCGTCCAATATCTATTCCTCCTTATAGAATGGCTTCGACTGAGTTTAAGTAACCTAAGGATCTTTTGGAAAAGGGTTTCATCCATCCTAGTGTGTCCCCATGGGGTGCACTAATGTTATTTGTGCATAAAAAATGGTTTCCTTCAGATGTGTATTGACTATCAACAGTTGAATAAGGTGACGGTTAAGCACAAGTATCCACTTCCTAGAATATATGACTTGTTTGGTCAGTTGTAAGGTCCCAAAATCGATATCCCAAAGACGATATTCTATACCCAGTATGGGCACTTTGAGTTCTTGGTTATGTCATTTGGTTTGATCAATGCCCCAGCAATATTCAAGGATTTGATGAATAGGTATTCCATCAATTTATGGATCAATTTTTCCTTGTGTTCATTGATGACATTTTGGTGTACTCTAAGAGTGAGATGGGTCATGCCAATCACCTCCGTGTGGTGTTGCAGACCTTGAAAGAGCAGTAGTTGTATGCCAAATTCTCAAAAATATGAATTCAGATTGAACGCTGTCACTTTTTTGGGTAATATTATTTCTAGTGAGGGGATCATGGTGGATCCACAAAAGGTGGTGATGGTTAAGAAGTTATCTATACCCAGGACTCCAAGCAAAATTCAGAGATTCTTGGGTTTGGTCGGGTACTATAGGAGGTTTGTGGAGAGTTTTTCAATGATAGCTCCCCCATTGACTAAGTTAATTTTGAAGAAGGTAAAGTTTTCTTGGTCAAATGCTTGTAAGGGTAGTTTCTAGAAACTGAAGGATAAGCTAACTTTCGCTCCTATTTTGACCTTACCTGAAGGCAACGAGGGGTTTGTGGTTTATTGTGATGCATCCCGGGTAGGACTTGGCTGTGTTTTGATACAACATGGTATGGTGATTGCCAATGCTTCTAGGCAGTTAAAATTCCATGAGAGGAATTATCCAACTCATGATCTAGAATTGTTAGCTGTAGTGTTTACATTGAAGGTTTGGCATCATTATTTGTATGGAGTGTACATGGACATCATCTCGGATTATAAGAATGTGCAGTATGTCATCACACAGAAAGATCTTAACCTCTGGCAGAGGTGATGGCTTGAGCTTTTTAAGGACTATGACATGAGTCTTCACTACCATCCAGGTAATGCTAATATTGTTGCTGATGCTCTTAGCAGGTTGTCCATAGGGAGTTTAGCTTATGTGGATAAGGAGAGGTGGGAGTTAGTGAAGGATATTCAGCGCTTGGCAAATCTTGGAGTTCGCCTTTTGGACTCCAAAAATAGTGGTGTGTTGGTACATGAAGTGGTTTGGTCGTCTCTTGGAGCAGAGATCCAGAAGAAGCAAATGCTAGATCATGTCTTGATAAAAATCAAGGGTGATGTAGTTGGGCAATAGGTAATGGTATTTGAGATCAGTGGGGATGGTACTTTGTGGTACCAAAGGTGGTTATGTGTTCCTGATGTCGATGGTTTGCGAGAAAAGGTATTGGCCGAGGAACATGAATCATGCTACGTTGTTTATCTCAATTCAATGAAAATGTATCATGATCTCAAGGAGATGTATTGGTGGAATGGTATGAAGAAGGATATGGCTGATTTTGTGGCCAAATATTAGGTGTGTCAACAAGTAAAAGTTGAGCAATGAGGCCTGGAGGCTTGTATCAGGAAATTGAATTACCTGAATATAAATGGGAAGTGATCAACATGGATTTTGTAACTAGTCTTCCTCAGTATCAAAATCAATTTGATTTGGTTTGGGCCATCGTGGATAGGATGACAAAGTTGTCTCACTTCTTGCTAGTGAGGACTAACTTTCATCTCACTTTTGGTGGTCGTTTTAGAAGGGGTTGGGTACTAAGGTTAGTCTGAGTACTGCTTTTCATCCGCAGATGGATGGGCAAGTAGAAAGGACTATTTAGACATTGGAAGATATTCTTCGTGCATGTGTGATTGATTATGGTGGTAATTGGGTTGAGCATCTACCTCTTATAGAGTTTGCTTATAACAATAGCTATCGTTCTAGCATTGGGATGGCCCCTTTTGAGGCATTGTATGGTAGGAGGTGTAGATCTCCTATTGGGTGGTTTGAGCTTAGTAATGCAGATATGTTTAGCCTGGATTTAGTTTATCAGGCTATGGATAAGGTAAAGGTGAATCCGGATAGGCTTAAGGCTGCCCAAAGTCTCGAAAAGTCCTATACGGATGTAAGGCGTAGGGACTTGGAGTTTTATGTTGGGGATAGGGTGTTCCTAAAGGTATCTTCCATGAAGGAGTAATGTAGTTTGGGATAAAGGGGAAGCTCAGTCCCCAATACATTGGTCCTTATGTGGTTTTGAAGAGGGTTGGTAAAGTTGCGTATGAATTAGAGTTTCTTTTTAGTTTGAACTCTATTAATTCGGTATTCCATGTCTCTATGTGGAGAAAGTGTATAGGTTATCCTTCATCGATTGTTCCTTTGGAAGGATTGGGTATCTTGGATTATTTGTCTTATGAAGAGATCCCAGTTGAGATCTTGGATTGGCAGGTTCGTAGGTTGCGGACCAAGGATGTAGCTTCGGTTATGGTTCTATGATGGAACCACAAGGTGGAATAAGCTACTTGAGAAGTGGAAGAGGACATGAAGTCATAAGATCCGCATTTGTTTTCTGATTCGGATATTCATGCGGAAGGTATGTGTTCTTAATCACATCTTTATTTTCTAACTTGATTAAAGAAAGGTTGATTTTCTTGCATATTTGTTTTCTAACTTAGTAAAGGTTGGAATGGTTATGTTAGGGTGTAATTCGTGCTTGTACTACCTTGTCTGTCATTCGGGGATGAATGATCCTAGCGGGGGAGACTGAAACACCCTGGGTTTTGACCCCTAGAAAATTTCTAGACTTTTGGATTCTAGACACTATACGACTTGGGATACTTCTCATATGATGTGGTATGGTTTGGTTGGTCTTTGTCGTATGGTGACCAATGTGGGTTGGATAGTTTCTGTCCAAGGTATAGTTGGAATATACAAGTCATATATTAGGGTACTGATGGTAAGGCGTCAAACGTATATTGCCCTTAGTTTAGTCTAGGTGATTCTATTCTACCTAGGGTATGATTTCACAGTTCTAATCATATGGTTGGGTACGGTTTGGCTTGGGTGGTCGTATGTTGTATAGTGTTGGGTCCAAGGAGAGGCCTAGGGTATAAGATAAGGGTACCACTCGTACCCTAGGGTACGGTTGGGGTGGGGTGGTCGTACCATCTTGCAATAATTTTAATCAATTTAAGTTAGGGGTAGTATAGACATTTCCCCTCTTAACCTATTATGACCCCACACGATAAAGCACCTTTTTGCGGTTTCATGAACCTATTTGAAATCAATCAAACTCTTTTAAACACTTTTAAATTCTCTTAAGGCTCTTGGGTTAAGGGAGGCTAGGGTTTTCTTCAAGGTGGTCAATTTGGGACTTACAAGGGTGATTTCTCTCCGTTATCTTCGTAATCTAAGGCATGTACTCCTCCCCCATTGTTAGTTCCAACTAAAGGCATGTTTTATAAATTGTTTTCATGGCATAAATATTGTATGGTTTTGGAATTTCAAATACATGTTGGGGGTTTTGGTTACAATGGTTGGTTATGGTTTTCCCATGTCTTTTACTT
The DNA here is from genome assembly GCA_030864215.1 of Capsicum pubescens. Lineage (NCBI taxonomy): Eukaryota > Viridiplantae > Streptophyta > Magnoliopsida > Solanales > Solanaceae > Capsicum > Capsicum pubescens. The sequence goes on along the minus strand of CM061546.1, from coordinate 145,974,779 downwards.
ATGGTTTTTTATGGTGGTTAAAATATTTGGTTGCATGGGAGTGCTTAATTGGTGCAAGGTTTTGGCTTTGGAAATGCTATGCCCCCAACTTGTTTGATAAAATGTCTATGAGAATGTTTTTGGTTAAATTGTTGGACTTTGATCGAACTATGCATGGTATAACTTGGTAATGGAACCCTAAGTGGTTTAAATGGTTTGGAATGGTTAAATGGTAAGGTCTTGTTGGTTATAGTTGGTCTAGTTGAAATCCTTGTGGGGTACAAGGTAATCTCCCAAGCAAACTCAATAACAAATATCTTGTGGGGTACATGGGATTCCTCCAAGTCAACTTAATAATGTAATCTATAGGTACATGGGAATCTCTTCTTCTTAAAAAGGATGGCTAAGGACATTTCTTGCAAACTATAGTCGGTATGACGATACCACTACTTATAGCCTTGGTTAATAACAAATGGAATGGTGGTTTGGTTATGTGGTAATGGTTTTAATTGGTTAATAATGGCGGGGTGTGATAACTAACCGTGAAGGTGTGAGTACAATGGACGGATACTGGAAATCATATTTTCCGATATGAGGATTGGTCATGGAGACCATACATGATACTTACAGGGTACATGGGACTCCCCTAAGTACACTTGTACATATGTATCATAGAGAGCGAAAGGTACTCAAGAATCCCCTACTCCTATGGTATCTCCGGTTCGTACAGCTACATGCACCGGGGATCGTTCAGGGGGTTACAATGGACCCATATAGACCGTGGGTGGTTCTAGGATGCTTAAGCTACACATACTTAGATCAATGGTTTTAAAGGCATACCAAATTCGATTCCCTTTCCCAGCATGGTTATATATGTATGTATGGTTGTGAATACATATAGTTGGTTTACTTGGTTTTAAAGGTTGTCATTATTTTATCCTTATCTTGAGTGCATGCTAACGTTCACCCGCTAATCCATCTTCAGGAGCTGTCACGCGATGCAGGAACCAGCCGTTCTACTCCTTCTGCTTAGTGATCGAATTCAGGATCAACTTTTTGATTGAAGTGGTAAGATTTCATATTTTGGAAGGCTCCATTTTATATCATGGGTGTCTTTACATACTCTGGTTATTTCATAGAAATTGGTTTTGGCTATGGTTGGGGGCATGTCCCAACTGGATATTGTTTTACTTTCGATCAGAGGCTTTGTGGGACTACTGTGGGTTAGTATGGGCGGTGTCGATAGTGGTGTCAGCCTTGGCACTGGTATTGGTTTTATGGATGATACCATTTGACTGTATTTATAATTGTTCCATCCTTTTATTTTATGGACTCGTACTTGGTTATTGTTTTGATTTTGGTATGGTTATTGTTTGGATATTGGATGGTTGGACTTTCTTGGGTTGGTCACGGTTATGGACCTATCCCGGAGTATGGAATTGTACAAAGTACTATCTTGTTATATGTTTGGAATTCATCCAACTCAAGGTACATGTTTGGAGGTTGGGTTGGGTAACGGGGGTGGTCCCCGATCCTGGTTGGACTTGGGATGCCCATTATGACAAGGCCCCAGTTTGGGTCGTGTTACCATGATAGAGATTGGGATTGGAGAGACATACAGAGAGACTATAGCTGGTACATACCCCCTTATGAAAGGCCTAAGGAGAAGGAGTCGAGCTCTATTGATCTAGAAAAATTCAAGAGTGAAGATGTGTTGCTCGAATTCTCATGCATGTAGAAGGGACCGACAAAATGGTAAGGGAGATCAAAAGTTATTTCTCTCAACTAAGCCAAACCATAACCTCTCATTAGGACTCCATCAAGAAACTAGAAATGCAAGTAGCCCAAATCTCAACTCAACTCAATGCTAGGCTAAAAAGAGGTTTTCTTAGTGATACAGTGGTAAATCCAAAAAATAATGCTCATGTTATGTCTATCATCACTAGAAGTGGCCGAAATCTTGGTGAAGATATGGTTGAGATTTATGAGAATTCTAATGAAAAGTGAAATAATGAGAAAGAAAGTGCGAAAAGAAAGTGACTAGGAAAGCTAAGTCTAATGAAGCCGTAGTTGAGAGGTCGAGGTAGTTGAAGAGAAGGGTAACAATGAGGAAACTCCTAAAGTTATCAATGGTGATGCACCAAAGGTGAATGAACCTATAATTTCTCCTTTAGCACATCAACATTCCTTCTTCATTCCCACTAAGGCTTAAGAAGAAAGATGACAATACAAAGTTCAAGAAGTTTCTTGAAAAGTTTAGCAACCTATCGATAAACATTCCATTGTTAGAAGCTTTACAAGAGATAATAGGGTATGCTAAACTTATGAAGAACTTGATATTAAAGAAGCAACTTGTGGATGGTGAAACTATTGAGGTGACTCATAATTGTAACTCTATAATGTCAAACACAATGGTGGAGAAGAAAGAAAACCCGGGTGCATTCACCATTTCATGCTCTATTAGGGTGAATAAATTTGACAAACCATTGTGTGATCTTGGAGAAAGAATTAACTTGATGTTGTATGTTGTGTTTAGGAAATTGGGATTGGGTGCTCCTACACCCACCAACATAAGTCTTTTAATGGCCGACCGTTCGATCAAGATACTCGTAGGAATTTTATATGATGGTTAATAAAGGTTGACCGGTTTATCCTTTCGGCTGATTTTGTCATACTCGATTGTGAAATTGATCATAAAATCCAATCATTCTTGGTGTAGTCCATTATTAGAACCCAAAAGAGCCCTAGTTGATATGAAATATGGAGATATGAGGTTCTGAGTACACAATAATGAGGTCTTCTTAGGTGTGTGCAAGACTAAGAAACAACCAATGGAGTTGCAAGTGGTGTTGGTGATTGATGTGGTGGATGAGAAAGTGACCAACACTGTGGAAAAGGATCTTGGATCACTTCAGGTCAAAGATCCAAATTGATCCCAAGTGGACGTCGTGCTAATGTGCTAGCTTTTTGTTAGCACATTTAAGGCTTTTAACTCAGAATAATTGTAAGTTCTTAAGTAACTATTGTTATTTTTGATGATATCTCATGTTATTTTGTGGGAAAGTCAAGCTGCATGAAAATACATGAAAGCTACGTCAAAAAGGATGATTTTTGGTGAAAGATGCAAGACATTAAGTTCTGGAGACATGTCCTGATAAGCTATAAGATCTCTGATAAGTCGTCATTCATGCCATCACTCAGAAGCAGAAGGCAAAAATTTGAAGCATGCCTGACGATATGTTCTGATAAGCTATTAGAACTCTGATAAGCCATCAGGCATGTCGTCACTCAGAAGCAGAAGGCAAAAATTTGAAGCATGCATGACGACATGTTCTGATAAACTATCAGAACTCTGATAAGCCGTCAGGCATGTCATCACACATAAGTAAAAGGCAAGAAATGGGAATTATGTCTGACGACATGGTTTGATAAGCTATCAGATCTCTGATAAGCCGTCGGACATGTCGTCAGCTAAGGAGAAAAATCTGAATTTTTAATTTCGAATTTTTCTTAAAGTACGTATATAAATAATGGCTTTTAGGATTTCATTCAGTATCTAGAACTTAGTCCAAAGGCAAAGTCACCTCTTTTTGGGCCTCTTAACTTAGAATTCAATTTTCAATTCTTTGATTTAGTTGTGGGATATTCTTCTTGAATTTGGGAAGAGAATCAATTTCAGACTACATCTTTTGTAAGTTTAATCACTTTGAATAATGAATTCAGTTATTGTTATTGCTTTCTCTTTCATGTGGAACTAAAACCCACAACTAGGGTTGTGGGATCTATGATTACTCTGTATTGTCTTAATAGTTGGTTAGGGTTCGAGTGATTGTGGGAAAATCTTGATAATTCTTTTATATTAATTATTTTTTGTTGTTGGTTGCAAACAATAGATCTCGCCTTATGTTGATTTTCTCGAACTGAGAATAAACTAAAGGTAGTGAATTATCAACGTGGATTTGGGAAGGTTAAGTTCCCATTTGATGATTAATGTTGTAACAAGATTAATCAACTCAAAATAAAACCAGTATGAATAGAAGGTTCCTAAGTTTGAGAGAATTAGGGATCTCAACATCTAGGTAGGTTGAGAAACACTTAGATGAACTGTCGATACTGATAATTTGGTGTTTCCCATAAGTTACGAGAATCCAATACTACAACTATAATTTAATGGAGGATTACTAATCATAGTGATCACAACTCTAGTTTCTCTATATCATTGATTTGAAATATTGCAGTTTAAGCTTTGAGTTCTAAGGCGGATTGAAGTATTAATAGCTTTTGTTCAATCATTTAAAAACCCCATTTTATCTTTTCGTATCATTTGTTTGAATTTAACTTGTAGCTATAGTTTTATATTAGTTTAATTGCCACTCACATTGTTCCTCATGGATTCGATCCCGACTCCAAAGTTGGGTAAATATATTGACGCCGACCGCCTTGCACTAAATTGACGTGTAAGTTGAGTGTTATAAAAAATGGCGCCGTTGTTGGGGAACAATTTGGCGTATTGAGTTGCTTTGGAATTTTAGTCTACTTGCTTGAATTTAAATTTATAAATATTTGTTTTTAGTTTTCTTTTATTTCTTGTGTTAGGTAGATTTTTATTTTAGTTTACTTATTACTATGGCATCGTGGAATGAACATGAGCTTGGTGGTTGGAAATCTTATCTTGATGATCCATGTCCATATTGTGATGGACCTCACTTTTGGCAAGATTGTAGATATGCTCCCCGGAGAGAGATGTGTGCACCATCTCCATCCTACCGGGAGTATGATTGTTCTTTGTGTGGTAGTCAAGATGGACATTGGAGTGATTGCCCAAATTCCCCCTCCCCCCATTGCGCTAATCCAAATTCTAGTTCTTTTTATGAGTTTGATAGGTCTTATGGTCAAGAAAAGAAAGAACGAAGAATCGGAAAGCGTGGCATTGAAGCTATGTTTCAACTAATGTTGGATCTCCAGAAAGAAACATATGATATCGCATGTGATATATGTAAAGACATGAAGCCAATCATTCATTAGGATATGGATATAAAGGTCAATCATTCAAAGCATTCTTCTATATTATGTTTAGATGATATCTTGTCTGTGAAATCATTTAAAATAATAGAAGAGTGTGAAGCTGAGGAGCAAAAACCCTATATTGATGTTGAGAAACACTCAGTGATTTCCCAACCAACCGACCAACCATGAGAGATGATGCCAAGATTGAGGACATAGTGCTAGAGGCAAAAGAAGAAACCAAGAAAATCTCTAATAAAGACTCTAGCCCAATTCGAAGTGAAGATGTCGAGAAGTGAATAAAAGTGAGTGTGCAGTAGATAGTGTAACTTTTGAAGTAGGATTGATTGAGCCTCATTCAAAGCACTTTTCTACATTATGTTTAGATGATATCTTGTCTGTGGAATCATTTAAAATAGTAGAAGAGTGTGAAGATGAGGAACAAGAATCCTATATTCTTGATTTTACATTAGACAAGCAACATAAAAACACACCTCACTTTAAGGCCAAGTGGTTTACCACGCTCAATCCATTACTCGACTTCTTAATTTTTGTACTACCCCCTATGAGCGAGGCAAGAAGATGGACTCTAAGTTGGGGGTGAGATTCATATCCTCAAGGTGGAGGAAAAAACTAAGTTGGGTCGTGTCGCGACACTAAATTAGGCACTTCTTGGGAGGCAACCCAAGGTATTTTGTTATTTGTATTCGTATTATGTGATTGACATCAGATCTTTGCACCCATGGTGCCACAGGTATGTTTCTAACTCTCTTGTTTTGGTTTGACGCATTGGGAATATTACATGATTTTAAGTTGAGGGTGGGGCTACTTGTGGGTGTTGATGTCCTCTTGGGGTTTTTGTTGTCGTGCCTCTTTTCCTCGGAGTCTTGTTCCTAGTAGAGCCGGTATGTTTAGGCGTATTGTATTTGTTTTGTGATATATTGTGGTTAGATGGGGGGGAATAAGTATCTAGGACTGTTGACATATTTTTGTTGATTTTTCTTGGAATAATAAATACCTCTCCAATTTTCTATCTGGTAACTGTATGATGTGCATCTATATGTGACTACTGTGAATATTCTTATGGCATTAGTATTAGGGACATAATAATCACTGCTAACAATTGCAAGAACCAAATGGGTAGTAGATTGTGATGTACCTTTGTGCCATGTGTATGTGAGATACTACCTAGTTCCTGTTGTGTGTAAAATCAAAAACTTGCCCGGTTGCCTTGGTTGTAGGATAGTGGTTAGGAAAGGATCATAGGCCGTTGTTGATATTAGTCCACTTTTGGCCTAAATGACTTTCCATGTGTGAATAATATCCCTTGATCCTGATTTTGAGCCTGAATGACTATTCTTTTTATTATACCTATCACATTCCCATTTGTATCACAATGAACTTGTTTTGGCCCTGGTCCTCCTTGGAAATTGTGCACTTTGACTTAGGTAAATAGCCTAAGTTAAGGGTGGCTATCATAGGGGTGCGTGATGTGAAGTGAGTATGAAGAAGGGTAATAAAAAAAATATGCAAGGCTGGGCGTGGTAGAAAAAGAATGAGAAAAGAAAAGTTGTGAAAAAAAGAAAATGAATGAATAAAAACTTTACCCAGCTTGAATGTGCTTTAATTTGAACTTATTCCAAAGACTGCTTTACTTCTCTTTGGTCTCTAAACTTGGATTTCAATTTTCAATTCTTTGATTTAGTTGTGGTATATTCTTCTTGAATTTGGGAAGAGAATCAATTTCTGACTACATCTTTTGTAAGTTTAATCACTTTGAATTATGAATTCAGTTATTTTTATCGCTTTCTCTTTCATGTGGAACTAAAACGCACAACTAGGGTTGTGGGATCTATGATTACTCCTGTATTGTCTTAATAGTTGGTTAGGGTTCGAGTGATTGTGGGAACATCTTGATAATTCTTTTGTATTAATTATTTTTTGTTTGTTGCAACCAATAGATCTTGCCTTATGTTGATTTGCTCGAACTGAGAAATAAACTACTGGCAGTGAATTATCAATGAGGATTTGGGAAGGTTACGTTCCCATCTAATGATTAATGTTGTAACAAGATTAATCAACTCGAAATAAAATCAATATGAATAGAATGTTTTCCTAAGTTCGAGAGAATTAGGGAGTTTAATATCTAGGTAGGTTGAGAAACACTTAGATAGACTGTAGAAACTGATAATTTGGTTTTTCCCACAAGTCATGAGAATCCAGTACTACAACTATTATTCAATGGAGGATTACTAATCATAGTGATCATAGCTCTAGTTTCTCTATATTATTTATTTGAAATATTGCAGTTTAAGTTTTGATTTCTAAGGCGAATTGAAGTGTTAATAACTTTTATTCAATCATTAAAAACCCCCATTTTATATTTTTGTATCATTTGTTTGAATTTAACTTGTAGCTATAGTTTTAAATTAGTTTAATCGCAACTCACACATTGTTCCTCGTAGATTTGACCCTGACTCCAATGTTGGGTAAATATATTGATAATGACCGCCTTGCACTAAATTGACGTGTAAGTTGAGCATTATCTGATAACGCTCAGCTTACACCTCAATTTAGTGCAAGGTAGTTGTCGTCAATATATTTACCCAACTTTGGAGTCGGGGTCGAATCCATAGGGAACAATGTGAGTGGCGATTAAACTAGTTTAAAACTAAAGCTACAAGTTGAATTCAAACCGATAATACGAAAAGATAAAATGGGGTTTTTGAAGATTAGCAAATAATTTTTGGTCACTTTAGTTTCAGTGTTTGTAATCAAGAGTTTATGAAATAACAAGAATTATGTTCATTAGGGCTTCCGGTACATGACAGATGCTAAAAGTGGTTCAAGATTCTCACGGTGGGTAGGATAACAAGCTATCTTTACCGATGTTATGCTTATATGTCTCTCGACCTACTTAAGCGTTTAATTCCCTAATCCTCTCGGACTTAGGGAATTTCTATTTACTCCCCAGATTTTACCTCTGGTTAACCAACCTTGTTACAGTTCCGAGTCCCTATAATTCACTTCCTACTATATTTGATTTCTTTCTCAAGCAAATCACAGCAGGTGTGTCTATTGTTTGCAACCAACATATGTTAATTAAAACTTCAAAATTATCAAGAAATCCTACCACCTTTTGAATCTTGAATACTTATCACCTCATCAAGACCTAACCCAAGATCCCATAACTCAGGTTAATGGAGTTTATCCACTCATGATGTAACGAATGAAACACATAATTAAATTCATAATTTAAAAGATAAACTTACATAGCAATGAAAAACAATAATTGTTTCTTCGATTCAATCACTAAATAACTCCGCAAAAAAGAATAGTAATCTCCCACAAGTTAATGGTGATAGTGTATCCAAAACTAGAGAGAGAAATACTAAAGTTCGTGAAGTTCAATATGTCTAAGATTTCTTCTCTCTCCTTTAATGAAACCCTAAAAGCTGCTATTTATAGCTGTAACTTAAAGGAAATTCGGAATTAAAATTTCCGAAATTTGTCCCTTAGATGACTCAAACTCTTAAGGAAAACCAAGACTTGTCCTTAAATACTTAGGCTAATTATGGAAAAAAAATCATAGGTTACAGCTTTTTCTCGGAATAGATGACGACATCCGTGATGCCTTATCAGGAATGTTGTCAGATCCTCTTTAATTTTGATATTCTCTGCTTTAGACTGACGATGAAACTTGACGGGTTATCAGAACTTTGAAGATTTATCACCAATGTCGTCACGGATTCCAGCTGAAGTCCATTCTCTGCTTTAGTGCTGACGACAAAACTTGATGGCTTATCAAATTTATGACGACATATCAGGGGATGTCGTCACACTTCTTCTCCAACTTCATCACACTGCCTCCAGATGATGATGGACCTGATAACTTATCACCAAGTTGACGACTTATCACAAAAGTCGTCAACTGCTCTTCTGCAATTTCTTGGCTATTTGCTCCATATTCACCTCTTTTTGTCCTTATTGTCTTAGGTTCTCTTGCATCTTGCCTTTCACTGCAATATCAAAGAAATATTATCAAAAACAACGATAGTTACTTAAGAACTTACAATTATTCTGAGTTAAAAGTCATTAATGTGCCAACAAAATGCTAGCACATCAACACCCTCAACCTAAAATAATTGCTTGTCCTCAAGCAACCAAAATATAACTAAGAGAATACAAAGTACATTCGGCAGTCAATTTTCTATATTTTCTTAACACAACTTCACCTCCTTCCAGGTCAATCAATTCAAACTCAACTGTGTATACTATTGAAAAACAACAATGCAACACACAGAAATTAAGATATGGCATAAATTCAGCAATAGCAACCATGCATGTACCAAGATCACACTATCCGAACAAGTTAGAAACTAGCAACATAACCTGTCTTCCCTCACAACAAAAAAATCCCTTTTTCTCTCATATCAGAAATCACATATATACACGTAGGGATAATCACGAGACTCACTCTCAGAATGAAGTTCCACTCAATGTACATCAAATGCCATAGGCTTACCCTTATAGTTAGTACCAAGGTTTTCAAACAGGTTATCTAGGATCACTATAGGTCTTTTTCTTGGCTTGTAATGTAGGCTAGGGGATGGTATGATATTCAAGGGTATTTAAAGTGACTACGCCTCCTTGACACTATGCTAACCTCTTAGGGTTTCACTTCTTAACCTTTTTCTCTTCCTCTTTTTTATTGATCACACATGCTCAAGGTGGGTGCTATCTTTTCAAAAACCAAAATATCTTTTTCTCATCTTTTACACAACTTTTTCTTTTCTTATTCTTTTTGCATCACACCCGACTTTTTATTCTTTTCTCTTATTCAGCCTCTCTTCATACTCATTTTGCATCACATACCCCTATGATAGACACCCTCAACTTAGGCTATTTGCCTAAGTCAAGGTGCACAGTGTCCAAGGAGGACCAGGGCCAAAATAGGTTCATTATGATGTAAATGGAAAGGTGATAGGTATCATGAAAGAAACAGGAAATTTAGGCTCAAAAATAGGGATCAAAAGATATTATGTACATAGGGAAGGTCATTTAGGCTAAAAGTGGGCTAAAATCAAAATGGCCTATGATCCTTTCCTAACCCCTATCTTTCTACCAAGGCAAAACTAACCGGTCAAGTTCTAGATTCACATACAAAGGGGACTGAGTAAGACCTCACACACACATGGCACACAAATATATCACACATCACTAGCTACTTATCCAGTTCGTATAATTGTTTGGCATTGATTATCAAGTTGCCAGAACTAATGCCACCAAAAGATGCACTGTGGTCACAAATGAATGCAATTCACAAAGTATTACAAATAAACACTTGGAGAGGTGCTCAAAAATTACAAAATATATTAACTGCCTCATTACTTGTATTTCTCCTAGTTAACCACAACACATCAAAAAACAAAATACAATACACCTAAACATGCCAGCTCTACTTGGAACAAGACTCCGGGGAAAAGAGGCACGGCAATAAAAACCCACGGAGGACATCAACACCCACAAGTATCCCCACCCTCAACTTAAAATCATTCAATGTTCCCAATGCATCAAACTAAAGCAAGAGAGTTAGAAACATACCTATGGCACCACGAGTGTGAAGATCTGATGTCAATCACATAATACGAATACAAACAACAAAATACCTTGGGTTGCCTCCCAAGAAGAACCTAAGTTAGTGTCGCGGCACGACTCAGTTATCTTGACTACTCAGACTTCATCAAGATACCTTGTTAATAATTATTTATGTATCCACTTGGAGGATTTAAAAAGTCGACCCAACTTTTGATCAATATATCTTCGGGGTTTGTTGAGCAAATGTGAGGGCATGATGAGGAATGTTCTATCACGCCACTTCGAAGACTTGAACTGCTTGCCAAATTTTGCATCGAACTTTTGTGTGGGATCATTTGGCAACGGTGAGAATCTTAAACAACCACTAAATGAACATCGATCTTTAAGCTTCTTGGCCTTCAAGATTGGGGTTGTAGTATACCCTTTTGGAACTCTAAAATGTAAGAATCTTCCTCCTCATTTGTAAAATTCATCATTTGCTTGGGTGATTCGACTTTCATCACATGCACCAAGCATAATGTTGAAAAGTGGTTCGAATGAGGACTAACTCTCAATTTTGGAGTAGTATCCCTATTAGTATTTTTACCCCAAAATGGACTAGGTTCTTCACAAGGATTGTGCTTGATTTTTTTCTTTTGACTCTAGTACCATTTCCTCGTCCTTGGCATCTTCATTCATAAATGGTTCAGTTGGTTGGGAAATCACCGAGGGTTGCTCAACATCAAGCTCATCATCAACATCGGATTCTTTCTCCTCATCTTCACACTCGTCCATTATGTTAAATGATTCCACAGAAAAGATATCATCTAAACATAATATGGAAAAGTGCTTTGAATATTTGACCTCTATGTCCATATCCTCTATTATTCTTCTTTCCTTGTTATTTGCCCTTATGTCTTGATGTATATCACATATGATATCATTCGTTGTGTCCACACACTCCAATATTAGTTGAAGAATAGCTTTAATGTCACTCTTTTCGGTGCTTCATTAGTCACGTTCTTGGCCATAAGACTTCTCAAAATCATAAGAAGAACTAGAATTGGGTTAGAATACTGGGGGGAGGGGGAATTTGGGCAATCACTCCAATATCCATCTTGACTACCACATAATGAACAATCATACTCCCGATAGGATGGAGATGGTGCACACATCTCTCTCTGGGGAGAATATCTACAATCTTGCCAAAAGTCAGGTCCATCACAATATGGACATGGATCATCAAGATAAGATTTTCAACCACCAAGATCATGTTCATTCCACGATGCCATAGTAATAAGTAAACTAAAATAAAAATCTACCTAACACAAGAAATAAAAGAAAAAGAAAAACAAATATTTACAAGTTTGAATTCAAGCAAGTAGGCTAAAATTCCAAACCAACTTAATAAACCAAATTGTTCCCCAGCAACGGCGCCATTTTTGATAACGCTCAGTTTACACCTCAATTTAGTGCAAGGCGGTTGTCATCAATATATTTACCCAACTTTGGAGTCGGGGTCGAATCCACAGGGAATAATGTGAGTGGCGATTAAACTAGTTTGAAACTAAAGCTACAAGTTGAATTCAAACAAATGATACAAAAAGATAAAATGGGGGATTTAAAGATTAGAAAATAATTGTTGGTCACTTTAGTTTTAGTGTTTGTAATCAAGAGTTTATGAAATAACCAAAATTATGTTCACTAGGGCTTCCAGTACATGACAGATGCTAAAAGTGGGTCAAGATTCTCATGGTGGGTAGGATAACAAGCTATCTTTGTCGATGTTATGCTTAAATGTCTCTTGACCAACTTACGCATTTAATTCCCTAATCCTCTTGGACTTAGGGAATTTCTATTTACTGCCTAGATTTTACCTGAGGTTAACCAACCTTGTTACAGTGCTGATTATTAAACGAAGTATTTTTGACTCCCTGTTGATAATTCACTTCCTACTATATTTGATTTCTTTCTCAAGCATATCACAGCAGGTGTGTCTATTATTTGCAATGAATAGACGTTAATTAAAACTTTAGAATTATCAAAAAATCCTACAACCTTTTGAATCTTGAATACTTAGCACCTCATCAAGACCTAACCCTAGATCCCATAACTCAGGTTAATGGAGTTTAGCCACTCATGATGTAACAAATGAAACAGATAATTGAATTCATGAATTGAAAGATAAACTCACAAAGCAATCAAAAACAATAATTGTTTCTTTGATTCAATCACTAAATAACTTCGCAAAAAGCAATAGTAATCTCTCACAAGTTAATGGTGACAGTGTATCTAAAACTAGAGAGAGAAATACTAAAGTTCATGAATTTTAATATGTCTAAGATTTCTCCTCTCTCCTTTAATGAAACCCTAAAAGCTGCTATTTATAGCTGTAACTTAAAGAAAATTCAGAATTAAAATTTTCAAAATTCATTCCATAGATGACTCAAACTCTTAAGGAAAATCTAGTCTTGTCCTTAAATACTTAGGCTAATTATAGAAACAAAATCACAGGTTACAGCTTTTTCTCAGAATAGACGACAACATGCATGATGCCTTATCAGGGATCTGACGCCTTATCAGGAATATCGTCAGATCCTCTTCAATTTTGACATTCTCTGCTTTAGACTGACGATGAAACTTGAGGGCTTATCAGAACTATGATGATTTATCACCAATGTCGTCACAGATTTCAGCTGAAGTCCATTCTCTGCTTTAGTGCTGATGACGAAACTTGATAGCTTATCAAATTTGTGACGATATATCAGGGGATGTCGTCACACTTCTGCTCCAACTTTATCACACTCCCTCCAGCTGATAATGGACCTAATAACTTATCACCAAGTTGACGACTTATCACAAAAGTCGTCAGCCTCTCTTCTGTAATTTCTTGGCTATTTGTTCCATATTCACCTCTTTTTGTCCTTATTGTCTTAGGTTCTCTTGCATCTTGCCTGTCACTGCAATATCAAAGAAATATCATTAAAAACAATGATAGTTGCTTAAGAACTTACAATTATTCTGAGTTTAAAGTCTTAAATGTGCTAACAAAATGCTATCACATCATTATCACGTGTCGTGATGTTAAATCAATCACTAGATGAGTGGCCACCTATCATTTCCATGAACTTGGCATGTATCCTTTGAATGTTGATTGTTAGAGTCATTCTTGTTTTTGTTTTTGATTAATCCATGAAATATGGGCAATTTTAGTATGATTTGAGAAAATTGAGAGACAATAAGTGGATTGGAATAGAGTTTGGAGGTGAAATAAACTGAAAAAATAGGGAACTGAGAGTTCTCAGTTATTGCGATCACGAAGTACAGGTCGTGATCGTGGTAGGGAAAGATCCGTGTTCTTAGCGCTTACCTTAGATCTTACAATTGCCGAGGGGTGGACATGATTGTGACCTTTTATGTTAGGATAAGATTGCGATCGTGATACCTAATTGTGATTGCACTCCCTGTGGTTATAAAAAGGCTCAAACTCCCCAAACTGATTCCACTTCTCTTTTCTCCATAAAATACCAAAATCACTTATTTCTCATTATTTTTTGAATGGTTTTCAAAGGATAATCATCCACATTTGAATCTAACTAATAGGTATGCCCTTTCAACCTCCTTTTTAATTGTGAAATTGTTCTTCAGGAGCATATTAGGTGGCTAAAAGTTGGGTCTGTGACTTCTTTGCTAAAACAATGTTTAAGGTTAGATTATTGATAAGTTTTGGTGTTGTTACTTGTGTTCACATCATTGGGGAAGTATTGAGTACCCAAAATTATCCATAAGGAGTAGGAAAGTGAGGGCACACCAAGTATTTGGTAAAAGGCCCAAATGAACTTTTTGATAGTTTTCTATGAATTAGAGGGCATGGTTGAGTGTTTATGAAGTGTGTTTCATGTTTTTAGTGTTATATATCATTTATGAAAAAAATTGGTTGAGAAATTGAAATGTTTTGATCTTGAACAAGCCTGGAACGATAAAGCCTCAAGTATCGTGAACACGACCCGCCAGTGTGCTATTGCGAGAACTGAGGCCTATCTGACATGCCTTTGATATGTAGCGATCGCAAATCATTGGAATATGATTGCAAGACCTAAGGACTGCCTGACAGGCATTTCAAGTGTCGCAATTGCGACTCAGTAGAGTGCAATCGCAAGATCTGAGGCTTGTATGACAGACCTATCCAAAATCCTAAATTTTTATTTTAAGCCCTATTATGATCCTTGAGCCATTTCTTTAGCTTCTCTTAATCACATAGCATTATGTTCACATGATGATCTTGATGGTTAATGCTTATGTGTTGTTTTTAGGTTTCCAAAAAGTTAGACATGGTGGATTTTGACCAAACTCGCTTTCTCACAGTTGACTGTTAGGCTGTATACTATAAGGATCTGGCCCAAAAGAAACTACTCCCTAAGAGGGGAATCTCATTGGAGCAAGTTCTAGAGAAACTCCCAGCCTTCTATTAGAGGCTACAAGCTACGGGCTAGAGATATTTTGCCCCAGACCCACGTGAAACAAATTAACTATAGGTACAGGAGTTTTACACCATCTTTGAAGTTGTAAGTCTATCCAACCTAGTAATAAGGATTATGGGTAGGGTGGTGAACTTTAGGTTTGAGGTAATCAATAATTTATATGGGCTACCAAATACCAACCCAAGGAAGTTTGAGGCAAAATATTATACCCCAGGAAGATGGCTAGTCTCACATCAGTGCCTAGGAAGAGAAGTCCCTTGGGCTGCCACAAAAATAAGGATCACCTTGAATGAGTTCATGGCCGAATCTTGGATTTGATTGACCATCATATGTAGCCGTGTCTTTTCGACCACCAACATACATACATCCTTATTATGCGAGCCCAGATGGTAGCTTGTATCATAGATAATATTTATTTGAATTTTGGTCATTTTGTGATTGTTGAGCTCATACACTACATGAACCAAGGTGTACCCATGCTAATATTTCTTTCTCTGATCACTACACTATGTAAGACGTCTGAGGTTGATGAATATTTGAGAGAAAACTAGGTATCTCCAAACATACCAATTTACCCATTGAAGATGCGGGGTGAAGACACAACTTCAAAGATCAAGAAAAGAAATATTGATTTGGGTAAGTTGGTGGATAATGATCTCAATTCTTGTATACCATCCTTTGCAGGGCCATTCCAGGAGCTATCTAGTTAAATACGGCAAGTCCAGGACATATTATCCAAACTATCTACAAGGCTGGGTAAATCTTCCATAGGTCGTGCTTCCTATGTCTCTCAAAGTGACTATGACAAGATATTAGAGGATCATAGAGAACAAGGGGACACTATATCCATCCTGGAGAAGGACTACACATTCTCATCCCAATCGCAACAAAAGTTTAGTAATTCTCATGGTAAAACAAAAAGGAGGGACAAAAAGCAAGACAAGTTTTTTACCCGAATGTGGAAAGGGGTGAAAGGCTTATGGAAGGTCCTAAATCCAAAGGATCAACTTCCTTCTGTGAGATAGGATGTTGATGATGAGATACTGGCTAGATGGTCCAAGGATGAGGAGCCAGATTCTAATGATTCTGATGAGACGACAGAGACTTATTGTAGCTCATGATGCGATTTCAGAAAGCCCCTTTAACTTTCTTAAGCTTTCATGAATATGCAGTGAGGACACTGCAACTTTTAGTTGGGGGTGACCGTGTCTCCATATTTTATATTCCTTATTTGGTCTATATTATTTGGATTTTTATTCGAATGTTTTATGTTTTATTTAGATGATTTGGTTTGTATTAATTATGGATAATTTGATGAATTGGGTTGTAACATTGGGTATCATGAGAGTGTCTATGTTTTGTGGATTAATCATTTTTGTTTTTCATTTCCAAATTTTTATTTTTTAATTTTAGTAGTGATTTGGAAGAGCCTTTCCCTATGATATATTGAGTGATGACATTCTTAAGGGAAAATCGTCATGTTGAGGTGTTGGAGTCATAAATACTGGGGAAGTCTGAGTACCCGTGGTATTAAAAATTGGGATTGACATTGCAACTATGGTGAAGTCTGAGTAGCCATAAGTATTGCCCTCATTAAATCCCAAATGCAAAATAGTGGCTTGTTTGGTGCTAGTGATAGTTAATCATACGTGGTAAAGTGCAAAATAGGCATCCCCCTAGGTCCAAAATTTTTTCTTTGAAAATCAAGGACATGGAATTGAATGATTTTGTAACAACACTTTTCTTCTTTTTGTGACTCCAAGGTCTATAGTTGGTAGTAGTGTGATAAATAACTCCTTTTTTTCTTAAGTAGGAAATACAATCGATCATTCTAGAATAGTTTGCATGCCATGTGTGTTGAGCACTAGTCTATTGATTCTCGTGCTTACTTGTGTCATCTAGAACTTTCCTCGCTGGTCATTCAAATCTAATCTTTATTAAACGTGGCTGGTGAAATGATCTGAGGCATTTTTTGTGATTATTGAAATCCACTTTAGCCAAAAAGCCTACCCATGAATGAATGGTATCCCTAGTCACCCCTTTTGAGCCTATTCACCTTTCTTTTACAACCACATTAGAAGACTCTAACCATTTGAAAGTTATCCCTCTTTTGAACCCTACCCTCCTTGAATTTGAAATTGCTAACTTGAGGCTAAAAGCCTAAGTTGGGGGTTTAGTGTAACTTGGAAGAGGTGATCATGACCATGGTCTTATAAATGGGTGCCTAAAAGCAAGCCAATGATGGAAAAACAAAGAAAAGGGCAATAGAAAGAAAAACATGAAATTTCAAAAAGGAAAGAAATGAGAAGAAAATGCTTTCATAAAATGGGTAAACTAAAGTGATATAAGTAGGCCCATATGTTATAAAGAAAAGAATAAAGTGGCCAATGGTCTGTGTTTGATCTAGTTAGTGTGTTATGTGGAGTTCAAGGAGGATGTAGTCACTTCTATCCCAAATATTTATCCTATCCTTCCCCAAAACCTGCATTACAAGCTCGAAAAAGTCCTTAAAGATCTCTAACCAAGTGTCTTTGAGTTAGTAGCAATTGAAAATAAGGGCAAGCATATCGCATGATACTTGTTTGCATTGAGAAGTTCTTTGTGAGTACGAGTGCTTGCACATTCGTCCCTTATTGCATGTTGAAAATTTGATGTGTTGGGACTTCCTTTCATGAGGAGGCATGTAGACTAAGATATATTGGTGAAGTTAACATCTTCTGAAAATTAGGCGAAGGACCATAGTTGTTTTACTATGGATGGAGAGTCACTTCTTGAGAATTGGTTGTTGTTACTTGATTACTCTTAAAATTCCTTTGCACTTTTAAAAGGGTGATTGATTTTTAATGGGGTTGTATAGTTATCACTTCTCAAGCTTGTTGACTAATTGTCAGTGCTAATCAAGTCCAATATTATGGTGTCCATGTGATTGAATAGTGTGAGCTTCAAAGTTAAGTAGTCTCATTGAGTATGAAGTAGTGTTGCGTAAAGACAAGCAAAGTATTTAAGCTGGGGGTGTTGATGAGTGGAAAATTTCCACTCATTTACATTTCATTTCTTACTCACTATGGTGATTTAATTTTATATATGAGACTAATTCTTGAATGAAATGCACTAATGTCCAGTGTTTTCGATCTTATAGGGAAATCTGATGAAAAAGAATTAAGACAAAGCTAGAAAGGAAGAAAAGTGAGTAAAGTTGGAAAAATGATGAAAGTGCAGCTCAGGATCATGCCCCAAATGTCGCTATTTTGACATGGTAGTTTTCGATCATGATTAATCAACAAATCTAGGGCTGCGATCATAAGACGATTCCCCATGATCGCGGGAGAATGTGTAGAAAAGAAGATACGATTCTGACACGAGGGTGCGATCGGGATCATTGGGAAAAAGTCCAGGGGAAAACTCGTACCTTCACGTGCTCAATGCCATGATATAAAAGTTTGAATCCTTCACGTTTCCAGCATCCAATTTCAAGTTTTTGAGAGCTAAGAACAATATTTTACGTGAGAAACAATTTGGAAGTGATTTCCAAGAGATTTGTTAGCTATTTATTTGGATTTGAAGCTTGGGGATTATCTTTATTTTGCTTTCCATGGATCAATTCAATGCTAATTTGGGTATATCTTTTCTATTTATTTCCATGAGTAGCTAAACTTATTTCTTGGGGTTATGCATACTCAGTTGTTATTAATGTATGGGTGTTGATTATTTGTCTATTTAATTAGCTGTTTGTGATGGGTTTTGCTTTTTTTTCTGTGTTTAGTTGATATTTAGGGTTGCAAATCCAATTACCCTTAAACCAATATCATCATTGAAAGAGGGGATATGGGTAAGGAACCCTTGAACCTATACCATCCTTGAAAGAGATGTTATGGGTGAGGAACAATTGTAAATAATAACTTGAGTTAACTCATTTAATAGCATCATCTTAGAAATAATGATGCCCCACACTTACATCCTTGTTCATCCTCGAACAACTCTTTACTCTAAGCATTATAAGCTGAGGAGACTCTACACTTGTACTACAAGCAAGACACTTAAGCTAGCACTACAACACAAAATGTAAGTTTCTACACTATGTTACAAACATAATTGACAGTTCAAGAATACTACTCCAAAACATCCTAGCCTCAAGAACTGACTCACCTAGTTGGAAAACTCATACATATCGTTCAATCAAATACATTATATAAAAGACCTAACTATTATCAAACATCTGCCCTTAACACAAAATAGTTACCCATAATCACTCATATAAATGCAATTCAAAATAGAATGGGTACAAGAATCAAATTACGCTCACTCTCACAAGGAATTCACATGTTACACAAGATGAACCATAGGCTTTCCCTTAGTGTAGTACTATCAGAATGTTAAAGCTCAGGATCAAGTAGGTCATTAAGGGTTGTAATGTAGGCTAAGGGGTAGGTAGGAACTATTCTGGCTAGTAATAGTGACCATCTTCCCTAAGAACTTTAATACATCACACTTTTCATTCAATTCACTCCTGACAACCACTTTTACCACTTATGTCTACCCACATCTTTTGTTTTTCCCCATCTCATTAAGATCAAGAAAATACACTATGGTGGGAGTGTTTTCTATTCACAACTTATGACAATCTTTATTCATTTCATTACACAACTCCTAACCACAATATATCAATTGCACACACCAATAACTATTACTTTGGGGCTTCACTTTCACCTTTCTCCTACTTGACTTTCAAACTCCTTAACTCAACTAATTTTACACTAAAGCACTTAGGATCTTTAGATCAAATTAAGGTCTATCAAAGAAGAGGATACAGGCTACAATGAGGTTGCCAAAGAAAATAAGCTAAGGGATCAATGGGGTTAACTATGATTATGCACACTGGTAGGTCAAAAGAGGGTATGAAACATAGCTATCAAAGAAATGCCTATATCATCTCCTAAACCCACACTCTTTATTTTGCTTTGCACACACACCAGGAAAGTTCTATACATCCCATGCAATAAGAAATATACAAACACCTCACACATGCATGACACATGCTCAACTCAAGTAGAATCAATATAAATTCTTAACCAAACAATCACATGAATTCAACATTAAGTTAACCAGTACAAGTGTCATAATCATGAGCCTAGGAGTCTCAAAAGTAGTAATTTATACAATCAACATACTTTTTTTACAATAAATGATTTGCATCATGCAATCATAGATAGAACCAACAAGAACATCCACTTATTCCCAACACAAATTTTTTTTAAATTACTCCTAAAAATGGGAATTTCCCTACCCGCACTTAAAAATCTACTTTGTCCCCAAAGTATACTTAAAAATATAGATAGAAATACTCCTTGAGGCCTCTAGTCCTAGCTAGTATCATATTTATACTTCAAGGGGTACGGGGACCCCACACTTAGTCTTTGCAATTCTCCATAGCTCAAGTTTTCCGGTACTCAAAATTCCCATCAACCTATGACTTAATAAAACAATAACTAGTGAATTAAAAATGAAAAATACTAAAAATAAAACCTACCTTAACTTGGGTTACCTCCCAAGCAGCGCATGATTTAGTGTCACGGCACGACCCAATCTTTGACTCATCTATTTTCCTTCATTCTCTTCCTCCTTTTTGGAGGCCATCTTCTTATTCATTTATTACATATTGAGTGTGAACTCTCAAGGTCAACAACTCTCTCAATAATAGCCTTTTTAGGCTCATCAATTTGTATCATTTTGGGTTGGGGTGGTTGTAGCTTGGGCAATTCAATGAGAAAGTCTGAAGAGGTATTTGGTGGACTAAACTCCACCAACCCATACTTATCCCCTTCAATCACTGTAATTATGCACAAATAATTATAGTGGGATAGTGTGTTGAATGGTTTGTACACTTTGAAAACCATCTCTTCATCATCCAGCCTCATTTTGAGTGTTGCCTCTCTCACATCTATCAATGCTCCTCCATTGCCAAGAATGGATGTCCCAAGATAAATGACACTCTTTCATCTGCCTAAGAATCTAAAATAATAAAATCATTAGGAATAATAAACTTACCAACCTTAATGAGAACATCCTCTATGATTCCTTTAGAACGAGCTAGGGTATGGTCAACCAATTAGAGTATCACAGAGCTCAGTCTAGGCTTCCCCAAGCCCAAAGTGTTGAACAAAGAGAGAGGCATCAAATTAATGCTTTCCCCCAAATTACCAAGTACATACACCACCTCACTATTGCTAATTTGAATAGGGGGCATGAAACTCCTAGGATCTTTAATCTTTTTGGGCATCTTCTGCATAACTATAGAGCTACACTCCTAAGTGAGTGATACCACCTCAACAACCTACAGATTAAATTTGTTAGTGACCACATACTTCAAGTACTTAGAGTACTTGGGCATTCCCTACGAAACATCTAAAAGAGGAAGATTAATGTGAAGCTCTCTAAACGTCTCAAAGAACTTCTTGAAGAATGTATCCTCCTTCACTTTTCTAAGCCTCTGTAGAAAAGGTCGTGATAGTCTCTCCTTCACCTGTTCTGCAACTTTAGTTTTTGAGTACTCAGACTTTCTTAAATTTTTAGAAACTTTGTCATCTACCTGTTGAGGAACCAAGTCCACATCTACCTCCTTAGTTGTCTTTGGGGGTTATTCATTGAGCTCTTTACCACTCTTCAAAGTTATTGCCATTACTTATTTAGGGGGTTCAGTGTTACTTGGAAAACCACCTTGAGGCCTGGCATTTTACGTCTGCTATATTTGCCCAACCTACATCTCCAAGTTTTTTGTAGATACCTGCTAGCTCTTCATATCTGCTGCCAACTATTCTTGAGAAGCTAAAATTTGTTTTAGCATCTCTTCTATATTGCTAGTGGCCTGATTTCCTTGAACCTACTGCTACTATTGGTTGTTCCGTGATAGAATTGGAGGCTGAGTTTCCTACTTTTAATTATAGGCATTCCCATAATTTGGCCTTTGAGCATTGCCCAAAAACATCACTGACTCAGGATTTGCACCACACATGGTTGCATAATAACCATTGTTGCCACAAATCTCATACCAAGTATGTGTCAGATGGATTGCATTAACTGGTATGCAGGCTATGTAATCCCAAATTTCATATTACTGAGTTAAGTAGTTAACTAATTCTGTAGTGCAGCAATATGAGATGATATAGCAGTAAATTAGTCCACCTCCAACATACCTGCAACCTTCTTTGGAGAACTTCTTGAGTCACCATTTCACTCAGGATTCCTTTGTGCAATTTGGTTCAATAATATGTATAATTTAACATATGTCAATTCCAACGCTTGACCACCTGTAGCTGAATCTAGCAAAATTTTCGTATTATGATCAAGTACCTCAACAAAAGTGTAAGTTAGTACCTCATTGGACTATTGATGATATGGAAAGACTAAAAAAGAGCTTTGAACCTCTCCCATACATGATATAGGTTCTTATTTGTCTTCTGTTTAAAGCTCACAATCTCACTGCACAGTCTCACAGTCTTGCCAGATGGAAAGAATCGGATGAAGAATTTCCGAGCTAAGTCATCTCAGGTTGTGATTGAACTTTATGTCTCAGCGTTAAACCACTTCTTTGTTTCCCTCAATAGTGAAAAGGGTAAAAGTGTCAGCCTAACATAGTCAGTTGACACACCCATTGAGATGAATATGTCACTGATCTCCAAGAAATTCTATAGATGGACTAGTAGATCTTCATGTGAAAACCCCATAAATTTTCCACTACAGATCAAAAACTGCACTATGTTCTATTTTAGCTAAAGTTACCTCCAGCAACCAATTTCTGAAAAGGGGAGGTCAAATTTATTGGAAGTGGGATTGGAACTTCGCGAACTGTCCTGTGGGCTGGTTGATCTTCAGCCATGAGAGTAGGATTGTCTTGTTCCTCTTGAATTTGCGAGATACGGTAGAGAAGGACTACTTCTCTCCTTAATTGATTAAAGCGTTGCTCGGGTTTGAGGCTTGGTTCAACTAATTCCCTATCGCTTTCCAGCTTACTAGTCTGCAAACCTATTTCCTATAAATTCAATACCAAAACCAAGCATAAATCACCAAAGAAATCTAAAAAGTAAAACTAAAACTAAAATAGTAGCCAATTTACAAGTCCCCAACAACAAAGCAAAAGATTTATTGCACCCAAGTGCACACGCAAGTGTAAGTGGTCTCACCGAGTAATACAGTGGCCTTATAAAAATACAAATATCGATACCTCAGAGACTTATGTTGACAACTATCCAATTCTAGCTTAACTATTGAGATTAAATTAGTGCAATCATAACTAAAAGAGTTTAAGAGTTTGTAATTAAAAGTAAACTAAAATAATGCAGAAAAGTAAAGATTGGACAATCAGTGGATGAAAACCCGGGGTTAAACCACTATGAATAATCATACTGATATATTGAACTTCATTGGTTAGATTACTTATCTTGGTTGTTGATTTGTAGGGTTTATCGTATGCTAATGGTCGCTCAACCTTTAATCTTCAGCCTAACTGAACATTACAACTACATTATTGAGCGGGGATGTAACAATCCATTTAGATGCATTGAGATGTTATATAGAAAGTGAACCAAACAAGTCTTATAGGTATATCCCTATCCTCGACGCTAATTCAAATCCCTTATTTTGTAAAAGAATAAGAACCTTGCTCTATTTACCCCCAAGTTCTATCCTCTTATTCCCCTATTCTAGTTCACAAAGATGATAATAAATGTATTCTAAGGGTCGTGAATCCTTAAAATATTTATATCAAAGATAAATAAAAAACCAAATATTATAAGCAAATAAAACCAAATCAATTCAAAGCAATAGTAATCATGTTCTTGGCCTTAACCCTGAAAAAGGAGTGTTTAGCCACTAATGGACAGATCTTAGTCTATATTGGTATTCTAGGCAGGCCACAATAAGTCACTAGTCTAGGGTTTGGACCAATCGAACCATAATCAAGATCAATGAACACATGATAAAATCCATGAATAAACTAAAGTAACGAAATAAAAACCTTGATTGAAGTATTTTCCAGCCCCTCTCCAAGTTTTAAAGATGTCCAAGGTGTATAATAATGTGTTTAAGTGTCCGTGATGCGCCACCCATTCCATGGGAGTAGGGGTCGCAACATGCCACCTATTTCATAGGAATTAGATCCGAGAAACACCACTTAGTCCATGGGAATGGGGGTCGCGCCGCCCCTCCATTACAAAGGCACACTGGAATATCTAATTTGATGTCTAAACTTTGTCTTATGCATTTGTCTTCCATCCCAAGACTTTTGGTGTTGATTACACTTGATTTACAGCTTTTTAATAATCCATATATAATAATAATCAACTCACCAAGAATACTATAGCATCAAACACCACAGATTAGATCTTAAAACAACAAAACGTTCAAGACAATGAACTAGAAACTTAAGCGAAGACTAGTTTTGCCCATTTTGATCTTTCACTTAGTTTTGACTCTTGGATTGATTCAATTGAACCTTTAACACTATAAACAATTTTTTCCACACATAATTACACATTAATAATCTTAGGAACTCATTAAACACATTATAATCCATTGCGATCAAATAGAACAACACCTAGCTCAAGCTAGTAACACTAGTTTTCTCGTTTTAACTCTCAGTGACCAATTTAAGTGCAAACTTATTTGAAAGACACCATGAACATTGTAATCAAATAATTAAACACTTAGATGCTCAATTATATTATAATTAACACATTAAGAACACAAGTTGTCCTCAAAACAAGGCAAAATAAGCTAGGATAACAACACTAAGGTGCATAAAACCACCTCAGATCATTAATTGAGGTAGTGGATTGGTAAAGTTGAAAAATTTGTGAGGTGTTCGAAACAATCCACTTGAGAGATTTGGTGTTTTATTAAATATTAACACCATTACCCCCAAATGTAACCTACCCAAAACCCTCAACTAAATTTTGATGAATAATTGACCACCCATGCATGACTCCCAATTAAAATTACATATCCCTAAGGTTTCTATCAATTTGGTTACACTCTTCAATAATTTTCTCTCATAATAGAGTTCAACGTAGTTTTGACAAAACTTATGTAAACTAAACCCTCATTTATTTTTACATATTGTTTGATTTGCAGTATGAGTTAACGTTTAGTTAACTTCTAACACACATAGGCCTTTAAATCTAGGCTTTCACTCCATGTGGATTAGAACCCAATCCTAAGTTGGATAAATATATGGATAATGTCCACCTTACACCTAATGTTAGTGTAAGTTTAAGTGTTATCAAAATCAAGCCAACCGAACAACTTATAAAATCCTATAGGAGCCTTCCTATATCAGCTCGAATATGAAAAAACATGCCACTTTTTGGTCAAACTTAAGCATAAGGCCATATGGGCATTGAAAAGGCTAAATTTTTAGTAGCATGATACAGCAAGGTTGAGATTGAGCAAGGTAAATGAGTTGGATGAATTTTGGCTTCATGCTTATGAGAGTTCTGCCTATACAAACAATGAAAAAAGTTGTATGATGATAAGAAAATTGATAAAAGAGAATTTGATCCTAGTGATTTGGTCTTGTTGTATAATTCAAGACTTTGCTTATTCCCTGGAAAGCTGAAGTTTAAGTGGTATGGTCCATTCACCAGGGTTCGTGTATTCCAAGATAATGCTATAGAATTGAAGCATGATAGTGAAGTCTCATTCAAGGTAAATAGGTTGATGGTGAAGCATTATATGGGAAACATTGATGAAGTGAAAGTATGTGTTGATATGGACATTGGTGAAGTCTAAGTAGCCAAGGAAACTAAGTCATGCTGCGATAGTAAATCGGGCGATGCTTGGGAGGCAAACCAAGGTAATTTCTTTCTTTAAGCATAATGCAAATGCCTAGTGCATCCCAGGTATGTCCTTGTTCTATTTTTTTACATTATTTGCATGCACTGGGGATAATGTCCAGTCTTTTAGTTGGGGTAGGGTATACCATAGCCGTTGTGTATAGTTGTAGAACTGGCATGTCTAGGATAATTTTGAGTAGTATTGTGTTTTGTTTTGTATTGTGTTGTGTTTTTGTGTAATTAGGAGATTTTTAAGTATTTAGGGACGCCGACATGTTTTTTGTTATTGATTTTTGAGAAAAATGATACCTCTCCAAAAATTTATTTTTAAAACTGTGTGAATGTATATATGTGTAACCATTGTGGATCTTGTTACGACATTAGGATTAAGGACATGATAATCATATCTAACTTGTATATGAACCAGATAGGTAGTAGTTTGAGATGTGAGTGTTAAATCCAAAATTTTGCCCAGTTAGTCTTCCCTAGGTTGTAGGATAGTCGGTTAGGAAAGCATTATAGGCCCTTTTTTATATTAGTCCACTTTTAGCCTAAATGACCTTGCATGTGTTAATAAGTATCCCTTGATCTAAATTTTTTAGCCTTATAGCCTATTTTTCTTGTTACACCTTTCACATTCCCATTTGTTTGAAATGAGCCTATTTTGGCCCTGGTCCTCTTTTGAGATTGTGTACCTCAACTCAGGTAAATCACCTAAATTAAAGGTGGCTATCATAGGGGTGCATAATATAAAGTGGGTATGAAGAAGGGTAAAAATAAGAAAAATGATAGTAGGGCTAGGTGTGTTAGAAAAAGAAAAAGAATATAAAAGAAAAATGAATAAAAAAACCACACCCAACTCAAATGTGCGATAAAAGAATAAAAGTGACAAATAAGGGTGAAATAAAAAGGAACTTGGGTTTTAAGTGGACCCCAAAGTGAGTGTAGTGCCAAGGAGGTTTAGTCACTAAATATATCCATAAGTACCGTACCATCCCTAAGATTACATTACAGCTGAATAAAGTCCTATAGTGATCCTAATTTGAATGTCTAAAAACTAAGGTAAAAAAAATAAGGGCAAGCCTATGGTATTGGATGCGTATTGGTGGAACTTCTCTTTTGAGTGTGAGTTTCTCTTAACTATCCCTACATTGGAATACATTATTTCATATGAGTGAGTGGGACTTCTTTGTTGTGAGGGAACATGGGTAGTATTACTAGCTTCTTACTTGTCTGGGTAGTGTAACTTTTATATTTGCATGGTTGTCTATTGCTAATGTAATGTCATACCTTGATTCCCTTATGTCATATTGGTGTGCTTCATGTATACACACAGTTGGTTTTGAATTGTTGAAATAAGAAGGGGTAATTTTTTTGAGCTTAAAGTGTTGATTGACTGCCTTAGATAGCTTAGAGTTCTCCTAGTTAAGTGTCGTTGTTTTGTTTAGTTTTATTGTGTTGCCTGAGGACATGTAAACATTTTAAGTTGAGGGTGTTGATGTGTTATGGATTTATAGCACATTTTATGCTTAAAACGATGAAAATATGAAAGTAACTTAGGTTGTTTTTTTTAGATATGATATGTTTTTTTTATGTTTTTGCAGGAAATCAACTTTTGGGACTAGTCTGGAAGAAAAATATTGAAAGTTGAAGTTTTTAGCCACAGACGTGGGCAACTACGGCCCATATGTTATACCTACGATCCATATATACCAAAGTAGGTGTTAGAACTTGGAGATCCAGAGACTTAGAAGTGAAAGAAAAAGACTCTGCCACTTACATAGGGGAACCTACAGTCCATAGGTGCCACCTACAGTCCGTAGGTGATAGAGTAGGTTATAGAGAGTCAAAGTCCAGAGAGTTCAAAAGATCCAAGAGAAAGGGGGCCACCTACGTGGACCACCTACAAACCGTAGGTGGCCAGTAAGTGGCCACTAACCTTAATTTTCCTTCTTCATTTAGGAGTTGTTTCCTAGGGTTTCCTTGTAAACTATATATACTCTTTCGACATTTTTTAGTTAGTTAATGCACTCTATACACATACAAGCATATATTTGATTTCGGGATTCAAATTTGCTCTTGGTATTACTTTGTTCTTGATTTTGGTTGATAATTCAATTACAGACTTTGGGTTTTACTCATTGATTATTGTGATATTGTTTGAATCAATTATGAATTCCTTTGTTTGTTTCACAACAATGAGTGGCTAAAGCCCTTAGCTTGGGTTGTGGGAACCCTGGCAGATTAACAAAGTAGAGAAAGTGCTAAGTTGTTCTGAATTTATATTCTTGTATATATTGTGATTTTCTTCAGTTTAATTGATTTATTAGTGGTTTCAAATATTAATATCCCATGTAGTATATCACTACTTACTTCACAAGAGGAATAGGGATTAGGAAAAGATAATCACAATAGTAATTTAAAGATTAATTGTCGATATAAGCTAATTAGTACTATTTATGTAAGACGGTTATCTATCATCTTATAACTTAAGACTCAAAAAATAATAGTTAACTAGGATCTAAGATAAGGGTTAGCAATGCAACATCCTGAGACTCAAAAGGCAAAGGGTGAAATCTGTCAATGAGTCCACAAGACAGTTGATGATACATAACTTATCATATTCGACATGAAAGATATTGGGTTGGTTCATCAAAGCACGATAAACCTACCGAGTTGAGAAGCTGGGGAAAACACAGTCCTAGTGTTCGCCTTCGATTGATTATAACTAAAGTTGAGTTCCATTACTTGTTCGAGATTGCTACTACAAATCCCCTATTTACTTTCTACACTGATCATTAGTTCCAGCAAACCAGAGATATAATTCCATGTATTCCCTTGGGTACGACCCTAACCAAAGTTGGGTTACTTTACTTGATAGCGATCACTTTATCTTCTATTGGAAGTGTAATTTGGACATTGATCAAAATCTTGGCATCATTGTTGGGGAATACGATGATGAGTTGTTGACTGAAGTTGCTGAAGTTTTTGGGTTTTTGTTTTATATTCATAGTTAGGTGTACACCTCTGTATGCCTAACATCAGAAGTTAAGGTAATTCCCTTACTCCCATTGAATCCAACCCCAAAGAGGATCTTACAACCTAATAGTATGATGACAGAACCAATATGTGTAGGCCATCTTAAAGAGGTTCAGGATGATCCTAATGAGGTACCTCCCTATTATCCAGGTAATCCTCAAAAGATTATTGATCTGCAGATGAAGCAGTTGTTGGTAGATGCAGCTGCTAATCAGAGAAGGGAAGAGAAGGCTCGACTAGCTCAGCAGGCAAAGCTAGACAGGCCAAGACCAATAGTGGATCATTGAGCAACACTCGACGGTAATTAAGATAGAGTTTTAAGTAGTCAAGCTCAAGTAATACTAACATACCAGTACTTCCATCCATATGATTATGAAGAGGATATGGTATATGTTGAGCCGGTAG
This sequence comes from Capsicum pubescens, assembly GCA_030864215.1. Lineage (NCBI taxonomy): Eukaryota > Viridiplantae > Streptophyta > Magnoliopsida > Solanales > Solanaceae > Capsicum > Capsicum pubescens. The sequence continues at coordinate 145,945,468 of CM061546.1, read as the reverse complement.
AAATATGAGCTATTATTCCTCTTACACTTCCCCCTAATGTAAAATTTGACATTACTAGTGGCATTATCCATCATTTGAATTTAAAAGGTGTGTTTTTGGGCTTGGCTACAGATGATGCAAATATGCATCTTGCTAATTTTGTTGGGATATGAACCTTTAATACTATTCTAGGGGTAGACCAGGAGGCACTCAGATTGAGGTTGTTCCCTTTTTCATTGATTGGAAAAGCTTCTTTGTGCTTTGAGGAACTTCTGAGATGATATATTACTACTTGGAATGAGTTGCACAAGCAATTATTTAACCATTTCTTTCCTCCATCTAGAATGTTGTAGTTAAAAGATGAGAAATACAACTTCAGGTAGCTACATTCGAAGTCGATGTACAAGGCTTGGTTATGATTTAAGAAAAAGTTGAGCATGGTACCCAATCATCGTATTTCAGGAATGAGCTTGCTGGAGATATTTTATAGAGCCCTAAACATAAGTTCTCGAGCTATGGCAGACACAATCCATGGAGGAGCATTCATGAGATTATGCTGGGAAGCATCTTCTGAGGTTCTAGGGAAGATCTCTCTCACAAATCAAGGGTGGAATACTCAGGAGGTAGAGAGGGGTGCTGGAACTTACGCTATTGGAGCTTATAGTGACCATAAAGCAGTTGATGATCTCATAGCATAAGAGATTGTGCAGTTGAGGACTGATATTGGGTTGCTGATAAAGTAATATGCAATAGTAAATTCTGAGAAGGTAAACACGGTAGGTTCATAATGTTCACTGACTTGGAAGAGAGGGATAAGTATCTTTATCAAGAATTAGCAGGTTTTTTATCCAAAAGGCAAGGAAACCAAGGATGGAACTATTATGGATATAGATATAGAGATCATAGTAGGAAGTGTGATGGTGACTGGAGAAGAAAGGACTACTAAAGGAGAAAGGAGACAGGTATGTCCCGCCGGGCAGTTATGATACTAAATCAAGAATAGAGGCATTTTGGTCCAAACTAGTGAAGGGTCAAGAAAATCAGGAAACATGACTTAAGAAGCTAATATCTCAGGTTTGACCTAGAAGGTCAACTATCATGCAACTACAATAAAGTAGTTAGATACACAATTTGGGTAAATGTCTTCTACTTTAAATCATAGGCAAATGGGTACCCTTTTGAGCAAAACGGTTTAGAATCCAAACATCGATCATTTTCTAGCCATCACCACTAGGAGTGGTGCTTCTACTATTGATATCCTTATGCCTACTATCGAGGAGTTGTAGAATGATAGTGTAATGATTAATGATACACCAGAGGTAGAGTCTGAGATATCGATAGGTATTGATGGTGATTCTGAGAATGATAACTATACGGGAAAGGTCAATAAGACCAATAATAATATGCACTATTATGGTATGATTACTTCCTTGCCCTTAGTAAAAAAGAAGGAGGACCCTGGAGCGTTCACTATTTTGTGTTCTATTGGGACCTTCAACGTAAGACAGGCTTTGTGTGCCCTTGGATATGGGATCAATCTATTGTCACTGGTTATATACAAGTTTTTGGAGATGGGGACACTCAAACCTACATCCATGAATCTCTTGATGTCCTACTCATCTGTGAAGAAATCGGTGGATGTTTTGAGTGATATAGTAGTAATGGTGGCATTATTTATGTTCCCAGTTGATTTTATGATTCTTGACTATGAGGTGGACTTTTAAGCCCCTATTATATTAGGTAGACCATTCCTAGCCACAGGTAGGGCACTAATTAATATAGAGTTAGAGCAGATAATGTTCAGATTAAATGATGAGCAAGTGGTTTTTGATATTTGTCAATCAGTGCAATAGCTAGATGATATATGGGTAGTTTCGATGATAGATACTATTGATAATGATATTATGCAAGGGTTTTGACTATTGAGGAAAGACTTGGGGTCAAAGAATTAGAAGATTTAAGGGCTAACTATACTTTACTGGTGATCATTGTTGTAGATTTGGCAAAATCATAGGTGGAAGCACTATTATCCATATTTTAGAGATTTAAAAAAGCCATTAGGTGGACCATAGCAGATATTATAGGAATTCCATTAGGTATTTGTACTCACAAAATATAGCTTGAGCAGAATGTGTTCCCAATATTAAGCATCAGCGTAGATTAAACCCTCTTTTGTTAGAAGTTATCAAGTGCTTAGATGCTAGAGTGGTTTACCCCATTGTAAATAACATGTGGACCAGCCTAATTCAATGTGTGCCAAAGAAGGGTGGAATTACAGTAGTGCCCAATAAGAAGAATGAACTTGTGCCCATGAGACTTGTGGCCAGTTAGAGAGTTTCCATGGATTATATGAAGCTGAATACTTGGAACCAGAAGGACCACTTTCCTATGACTTTCATAGATCAAATGCTTGATAGACTAGCAACCCGGGGTTGGTATTATTTTCTTGATGGTTACTCGGGTTATAATCAGATCACTATTGCTCTAGAGGAACAACAAATGATGGTATTTGCTAGCCCCTATAGGACTTTTGTATTCAAGAGAATGCCATTCGGATTATGCAATGCTCCTACCACCTTTCAGCGATGCATGATTTTGATATTTTCTAATATGGTTGAGGACACGATTGAGGTTTTCATGGATGATTTTTTAGGTATTGGGGATGTTTTTGATGATTATTTGGCCCATATGGACAGCGCACTACAGAGATGTGAAGAGTGCAACATGGTGTTAAATTGGAAAAATGTCATTTTATGTTAAAAAAAAAGGTCTTGTTCTCGATCACAAGATCTCCAAATAGGTTATTCAGGTGGACAAAGCTAAGATTGAGGTAATTGAATAGTTTCCACCACTAATCTCTGATAAAGCTATATGAAACTTTTTATCCCATCCATGCTTTTATAGGAGGTTCATCAAGGACTTCTCTAAAATTGTAAATCCTCTATGCAAGCTTTTAGAGTAAGAGGTAAAATTTTTATTTAATGATGCATGTATGAAAGCCTTCAAGCGCCTTAAGGAGAAGTTGATTTCAGCTCCTATGATTGTATCCCCGGATTGGACTTCACCATTTGAGGTCATGTGTGATGCCAGTGGAGTGGCCTTAGGTTCTACCCTAGGCCAAAGGATAGAGAAGATTCTTTATCCACTTTATTATACCATCAAGGCATTAAAGACCGCACAGAAGAACTATACAGTTACAGAGCAAGAATTGCTTGCAGTGTTTTTTACCTCTAAAAAATTTTAGTTCAATTTGATTGGGACCAAGTCACAGTTCACATAGACCATGCAGCCTTGAGGTATCTGATGTCAAAAAAATTTGCCAAACCGAGATTGATTCATTGGGTTCTCTTGCTGTAAGAATTTGACTTTGAGGTGAAGGACCCAAAAGGCACTAAAAACCAAGTTATAGATCACTTATTGAGGCTTGAGGAGGGGCAATGTAAAAAATAGGGAATGAGCTTGAAATAGATCATACTTTTCCAGATGAGTGAATCTTGGTAGAATCTCAAGATTTAATCCCCTGGTTTGCTGATTTTGCCAACTATTTGGCAAGTGCTCTTGTCCCAGAAAACCTTTCCGTCCAGCAACACAAGAGATTTATGTATAAGGTGAGGAAGTTTTTTTTGGGATGGTGGGTCAAACTTTTTAAATCATCTACTTAACACCCTACTATATAAATATAGTGTAAGGCATAAGGTGGTAACACCTTACTATACTCAGCGAACGGGCAAGTTAAGGTCTTCAATAGAGAGATCAAGTCTATATTAGGAAAGACTATTAATGCCAACAGGACTGACTGGTCTAGAAAATTAGATGATGCATTGTGGGCCTACTGGATAGCTTATAAAAATCCTATAGGTGCCTCCCTATATCAACTCATATACGGAAAGGCATGCCACTTGTCGATCAAAATCAATCATAAAGCAATATGGGCATTGAAAAGGCTAAATTTTGAGTGGCATCATACAACAAGGTCATTGAGAAAGGTAAATAAGTTAGATGAATTTTGACTCCATGCTTATGAGAGTTCTGCCATAAAATAAAGTTGTATCGTGATAAGAAAATCAAGAAAGGAGAGTTTGAACCCAGTGATTTAGTCTTGTATAACTCAAGACTTCTCTAGTTCCTTGGAAAGCTGAAGTTTAGGTGGTATGGTCTATTCACCATGGTTTGGGTATTTCCACATAGTGCTATAGAACTGAAGTGTGATGGTGAATCCCCATTAAAGGTAAAAGGTCAATGGATGAAGCATTATATATGAAACATTGAGGAAGTGAAAGTATATGTCGATGTGGACCTTGGATAAGTGTTAGTAGCCAAGGCAGCTAAGTCGTGCCGCGACAGTAAAGCAAGCATTACCTGGGAGGCAACCCAAGGTAATTTTTTTTAAGCATGATATGGATTCCTAGTGCGTCCCAGGTATGTACTCATTCCCTTACTTTATATTATTTACACGAACTGGGGATAGTATACAGTCTTTTAGTTGGGGCTGGGGTATATCATATCTGCTGTGGGTTTTTGTAGTTGTGTTTCTTTTCCTGTCGGCTATGGTTTGATTGTAGAACTAGCATGTCTAGGATAATTTTGTTTCATATTGTGTTTGGTTTTGTATTTTGTTGTGTTTTTGTGTAATTAGGAGATTTTTGAGTATTTAGGGCAGTTGACATATTTTGTTTTGTTGACTTTTGAGAAAAAAATGATACACCTCCAAAAAAATCATTTTTAAACTTGTGTGAATGTATATATGTGAGACCATAGTGGATCTTGTAACATTAGTATTAGGGACATGATAATCATATCTAACTTATGCATGAACCGGATTGGCAGTAGCTTGTGATGTAACTCTATGCCATGTGTGTGTGTGATGCTACTTCATTCCCTTTGTGTGTTCAATCCATAACTTGCTCGGTTAGTCTTGCCTAGGTTGTAGGATAGTCGTTTAGGAAAGGATCATAGGCCGTTTTTGATATTAGTCCACTTTTTTCCTAAATGACCTTCCATGTGTGAATAAGTATCCCTTGATCCTCATTTTTGAGCCTTATAGACTATTTTTATTTTTATACCTTTCACCTTCCCATTTGTGTTACAATGAACGTATTTTTGACCCGATCCTCCTTGGACATTGTGCACCTCAGCTCAGGCAAATTGCCTAAGTTAAGAGTGGCTATCATAGGAGTGCCTAATGTAAAGTAGGTATGAAGAAGGGTAAAAATAAGAAAAATGATAGCAGGGCTGGGTGTGGTAGAAGAGAAAAATAAACCAATATAAAAATTAAAAAAAATGAATAAAATAAACCACGCCCAACCCGAATATGCGATAAGAGAATAAATAGGGAGAAATAAGGGTGGACTAAAAAGAAAATTGGTAGTTAAGTGGACCCCAAACTGAGTGTAGTTCCTAGGAGGCTTAGTCACTAATATATTCATATGTACCATACCAACCCCAAGCCTACATTACAAGCCGAATAAAGTCCTATAGTAATTCTAACTTGACTGTCTGAAAACTAAGGCAAAGAAAATAAGGGCAAGCTTATGGTATTTGATATGCATTGGTGGAAATTCTATTTAGAGTGTAAGTGTCTCTTGATTTTTCCTGCATTGACATGCATTATTTCATATGAATGAGTAGGACTACTTTATTGTGAGGGCGCATGGGTTGTATTGCTAGCTGCTTACTTGTCTGGGTAGTGTAACTTGTATATATGCATGGTTTTTTGTTGCTAATGTAATGTCATACCTTGATTCCCTTGTGTCATATTGTTGTGTTTCATTTATAGCTAAATTTGGTTTTGAATTGTTGAAATAGGAGGGGATAATGTCTTTTAGCCTAAAGTGTTGATTGACTCCCTTAGATAGCTTAGAGGTTTTTTAGTTAAGCATCGTTGTTTTATTTTGTTTTGTTTTGTTGCCTGAGGACATACAAACATTATAAATTGAGGGTGTTGATGTGCTATGGATTTATAACACCTTTTACGTTTAAAAAGATGAAAATATACAAGTTACTTAAGTTGTTTTGTTAGATATGATGTTTTTTTTGTTATGTTTTTGCAGGAAATTGGGTTTTAGGACTATTCTAGAAGAAAGCAGTGAAATTTGAAGTTTTAGAAATGGGAACCTATGGTCCGTTTGTGCTACCTATGGTCTATAAGTGACAAAGTAGGTGTCAGAACTTGGAGATCCAAAGAATCAGTAGTGCAGGAAAAAGACTCTGTCACTTACGTAGGGACACCTACCATCCATACGAATCATAGGTGACAGAGTAGGTCACAAAGATACAAATCCTAGAGAGTTTAGAAGATGTGGGAGAGAGGTGGCCACCTACATGGACCACCTACGGAGCGTAGGTGCCACCTACAACCCATAGGTGGCCCAGTAAGTGGCCACTGACCTTGATTTTCCATCTTCATTTAGGATTTATTTCCTAGGGTTTCCTTGTAACCTATATATACTTTTTTGATGCTTTTTAGTTATTTTACACACTCTATATACTTAGCAAGATATATTTGATTTTCGGATTTGAATTTGATCTTAAGATTACTTTGTTCTTGATTTTGGTTGATATTTCAGTTACAAACTTTGGGTTTTACTCATTAATTATTGTGATATTGTTTGAATGTCTTCAATTATGAATTCATTTTTTTGTTTTACAATAATGAGCAGCTAAATCCCTTAGCTAAGTTTGTGGGAAACCTGGCAGATCGACGAAGTAGGAAAAGTGCTACATTGTTCTGAACCAATATTCTTGCATGTATTGTGATTGTCTTATGTTTAATAGATTTCTTAGCAGTCGCAAATATTAAGATCCCACCTAGTATATCACTACTTACTTCACAAGAGGAGTAGGGATTAGGAAAAGATAATCATAATAGTAATTTAAAGATTAATTGTTGATCTAGGGTAATCAGTACTATCTACGTAAGACGGTAATCTATCATCTAATAACTTGAGACATAGAAGGTAAGAGTTAACTGGAATCTAGGATAAGGGTTAGTAATGCAACATCCAGAGACTCAAAAGATAAAGGGTGAAATTTTTCAATGAGTCCATAAGATAGTTGATGGTAAATAACTTATCAGATTCTACATGCAAGATATCGGGTTGGTTCAACAAAGAACGATAAACCTACTAAGTTGAGAACCCAGGGGGAACACAGTTCTAGTGTTCATCTCTGACTAATTACAACCAAAGTTGAGTTTCGTTACTTCTTAGAGGTCTCAACTAAAAAAAACCCTTTTTACTTTCTACACTGCCTATTAGTTCCAGTAAACGAGAGATATAATTTCATGTATTTACTTTGGTACGACCCCAACCTAAGTTGGGTTACTTTACTTGACAGCGACCGCTTTATTTTCTATTGGAAGTGTAGTTTGGGCATTGATCACTCTTTTTCCTGCATAATCCATGCATTAGTAGCAAACATTACTCTATAAAATATAAAGTACAAAACATGGGTTTCCTCCCAAGAAGTGCTTTATTTATCATCACGGTAGGATGTGTCTAGGTTAGTTGCTTAGAATTTTCTATCTAACCCATGGGTCGCCTTCCACGATGCACTTAATTTGGCCTGGTTGCACGACCCGAGTCATCTTGATTAATCAAGACTTTATAAATCTACTGCACAAACCAATCTTGATTTTTTTTTTCACCCAAGTAGTGTTTCACCCTTTGGCAATTGACCTTAAATTTTAGCCCTTTTTTTCAAGTTCAATTTTTCCATAGGGAAACACTATAACTACTCTATATGGGCCTTTCCATTTTGATTTCAACTTCCCACCAAATAGCTTCAGCCTTGAGTCAAATAATAGTTTCGTATCACCCACAGTAAATTTACTCCTTTCAATCTTGCAATCATGATACAACTTCATTTTTTTCTTATATAAGGCTAATGTGACGCCCCAAAGTTTTGGGGCTTGTCACTCTCCAGGAATGTGCGTGCCAACTAGGCCGCAACCTTGTCAGCTATGCAGGCGGCATGTGCTGAGGGAATAGGCTGAAATTGAAGATGAGGCAAAGGGGCATAACATGAGGCAACAAGCATCTATATATGTTGCATGACATGTCCTAAGAGTGCCAAAGTGATTTGGAGAGGGCTTGGGTTGAGCCCAAGGGGGCGGAGGCATGGTAAGGATCATGGGCGGTGTTCGATGTCAGCGCCGTGCCATTTTGAGCTACAAGTGGAATCTTAGGATTCCGGTTTAGAGGGATGATATTGATGGTACCTTATGTATGCTTACCAAGTTTGGGGTCGTTTGGAGTCCGTTTGGTTAGGGTCTTGACTTGGCCAAAGTCCAGTGGCATTGTCGTAATTTGCTGATTGGTCCGAAGGCCATAACTCGTTCCATGAGTATGGGAATGGGGTGAAACTTCATGGAGGTGTGAAGGAAGTCAAGAGAAAGGAGTAGGAACAAACGGCACCCAATTTGGAGGTCGGATGAATGATCTATGCCCAAGTACAGTTCTCGGGCAAAATGATGTCTAGTGGGGGACATTGGGATTATTTATTTTAAGCATATATAAGGGGGGTATGAATGGTGACAGCCTACCAGCCTCCCCCGGGCGTGTCGACAGATGGCCGCCCAAAGTGTGCTGCCTTGAGGGACAACCTCAAGGGCCTGCCTTGGCATGTCAAAGGAATGCGCAAGGTACCCATAGGGCTCGGGAACCCTATGGGCAACGCAAGGTCGGGTGGACTAGCGTTGGGCGTCGGAAATGGCTAGAGGTTGGCTATATGAACCGACATGCCCCGTGGGCTGTCTAAATGATGGAAGGATGCCTCCAAGCCGATAGAGCAATCGAGATACTCTCCCCAAGAGACTCGTGAGCTAACTTGTGAGCTTGGTCAAGGTTCAGCCAAGCGAGCAAGGGTCCGTTGGCCTAGACGCGCAGTTGTGGGGCGACACTGTGCTACGGAAGTCGGATGCAAGTTGCATGGGCTATGTTTGGCTATGCCACAAGACATGAGAGGGCATATCTAAGAAAGACGCTCGAGACAAAGGCCAAGGATTGAGGGTTGCCCTACTCGGGCGAAGCAAAGGCCAAGTGCACATGCACGAGGCGATGTTAAGCTTGAGGATAGGACTGTGCATGCGATGGCAATGCTCAGGCCAAGGCAAGGGACGAGTATGTCCGTAGCCATCCCCAGGAGCGCATATGGATGAGATCCAAGGATCAAAGGTGCGCCAGAAGAGTTGCTTATACGTTGGCCATGTCAGCCGACATGTTGATGGAGCGGCACCAAAGGGAGCAAACCTCTAAGGCGAGCTTCCCACAGGCACAGGATCGTGCTAAAGACCTGGGAAATGAGGAAGGCTGGCCCATAGTTGGGGGAACCATGGGCGCCGCACGGGCAAAATAGTGTGCCGCTGACGCAGTGAAAAATGAGCCCGTGACACTAAGCTCTCATAAGCGCAGAGATAAAATTCATCCATCACATTTATTTGTTCCAGTCTCAACTTAGTCACATCACTCGATTCCAGATTCAGCCTCGGCAATTTTCATAAGACCTTAAGCTCAAGTTCAATAAGAAAGTGAATGCTTTTACATACATATTATGATATGGAAATGCACCAATAGGAGTTTTATATGATGTTTGATATGGCTATAATACACCATCCAACCTTTTAGCCTAGTTTGTCCTATTGGCATTCACAGTCTTTGCCAAGATGGACTTGATCTCCCAACTGGAGACCTCAATTGCTCACCCATCTGAGGATGTAAGGCATAGCCACCTTATGTTTTACGCTATATTTATCATGTAAGGCCTTGAATAGATGATTGCAAAAATAGGACCCTCCATCGCTAATGATAATCTTTAGTGTCCTAATATAGAGAATATGTTCTTTTTCAAGAAAGCCATCATACTCTTACCATCATTGTTAGGAAACAAAACTGCCTCTACCCATTTCAAAACATAATCGACTGCAACTAATATATATTTCATGGCATAGGAGCTCACAAAAGAGCCTATAAAGTCAATACCCCAAACATCAAACAACTCAAGCTCAAGGATAGTAGTCATTAGAAGTTCATGTCTTCACGAGATGTTCCCTTGCCTTTGACATTGGTCGTAAACCCTTGCATAATCATGGGCATCTTTGTGAATAGTGGGACAGTAACATCCAAATTGCAAGATCTTATGCGCAGTCGCACACCTTCATGATAACCCCCAAGTGATAAGGAATGGAACACCTCTAAGATACTTATCATCTCAACCTCAAGAACATATCTCCAAATCACTCCATCTGAAAAAACTTGAAACAAAGATGGTTTATCCCAAAAAAACCTTCCTTACCTCAAGTATGAACCATTTTTTGGATCTAGATCACTTGTCAAAGAGTTGGAAAAATCTGTAAACCAAGAGATTAAGTCTATAATGCTGCCAAGACCTGTTCATCTGGAAAAGGTTCATCAAATTCAAGATCATCCCCTAGTTTTAGAATTTCCTCCTCCTCATGGCATGATAAATGGTCGGCTACTTGATTCTCAATACTCTTTTGATCCTTAACCTCAAAATCAAATTCCTACAATAAAAGTACTCTTCTAATCAACCTTGGGTTTACATTTTTCTTCACCATAAGGTATATAAGAGCTGCATAGTCAGTATACACAATGACTTTTGTGAAAATAAAGTAATTCCAAAATTACTCGAATGAAAACACAACAACAAGCAACTCCTGTTCAGTCATAGTGTAATTCTTTTGAGCAGGATTAAGTGTTTTTCTAGCATAGTACATGAGATGTAAGATCTTCTCTCGCCTTTGTCCTAGGACTGCACCTAGCATCGCACATAACCTCAAATAACAAGTCCTAATCTGGAGACATAATGATGGGGTTAAAATCAACTTCTATTTTAGACACTCAAACACTTTTAGATGTGCTTTATCAAACACAAATTCTACATATTTCTCCAACAACTTGCACAGTAGATTTTAAATATTTGAGAAGTCCTTCATAAATCATCTATAGAAACCTACCCTTCATAGATATTAGTCAAGACAATTTCTCAATATTTGCCTTATCGACCTCAATCCCCTTCTTAGAATTCTTGTAACCAAGCACCACTCCTTTCTTAACCATGATATGGCATTTCTCCCAATTTATCACCAAACTACATTCCTTATATCTCCTCAGAACGTTAGCAAGATATGCTAAGAAATTATAAAATGAATCATCCACAACTGAAAAGTCATCCATGAAAACACCAATAGTTTTTTCCATCATATTAGAATAGATAGACACCATACAATATTGAAAAGTGGCAGGGACATTACATAGACCAAAATGCATCCTCTTAAATGCAAATGTCCTATGTGGATAAATAAAAGTGGTCTTCTCTTGGTATTTGAGGGGAATATAAATTGTATTATACCCTAAATAATCATCTAGAAAACAATAACATCCTTTACCAGTAAGACGGACTAACATCTGGTCCATCAGGGCATAGGAAAGTGATCCTTCTTGGTATATGCATTCAACTTCCTATATTCCATGCAAACTCGTCATCCAGTGACTGACCTCATTGGAATTAGCTCATTCTTATCTTTGGAAACCACAATGATTCCACCCTTCTTTACAACAACAACAACAACAAACCCAGTATATTCCCACAAAGTGGGGTCTGGGGAGGGATTCTACCCTTCTTTAGCATAAATTAAACTAGGCTCACCCATTTACTGGCAGCAATAGGATAAATCACACTTGAATCCAACCTTTTAATGATCTTTTTCTTCATGACCTATTGCATAGGTGGATTCAATCTACGTTGGTGCTCAATTTTGGGTACACATTCTGGCTCAAGTTGGTTTTTGTGAGTATAATTCCTAGGTGGAATTCTAATAATATAAGCAATAGACCATGTAATAGCCCTTTTGAACCTGTGGAAAATAGACACTAAGGCCTCAAGATGCAACTCTAATAGGTCAGCTGCAATGATAATCGTTAAGGTATTATTGGCCCCAAAAAGCACATAATACAGATAAAAAGGAAGGGCCTTGAGCTCCAAAATAGGAGGATGCTCGATAGATAGTTTAGAAGGTGGGGTTACTTTATTCTTTAGATGAAGATCAAACTATTTTGGTGAATAAGTGTATGATCCCCTACTAACAAGTGCGCTTATGATCTCATCATACTTGACAATACCATCACCGGCAAAATTTATTATTACTATTGCAAGTGCCTTAACACCGTGTCTTTTCTCAATAGGAACTACCAACTCATCTTAATATATGGTATCTATCATAAAGATCATACACATATCTTTTGGCTTTGTTATGAAATGCATACATTAAAATTACTTTCTTATTATTAAAACAAAACTTCATTTTCCCCGTCTCTATATCAACCAATGCCCGACAAGTCACGAGGAAATGTCTTTCCAATATGATGGGAACCTTAAAGTCAACCTCACAATCAATAAATACTAAGTCACCTAGAAATATGAAAGATGCTACCTTTACCAACACGTGACAAAAGATTCCCATCGGCTTCTTCACAGTGTGATCCACCATTAGAAGTCTCATAGAGGTTATTGGAACCTTGGAGGTTTCACCACACAGTGAGGGACCAGTTCCCTTAAAATCAGTCACAGGCAATGAATTAGTGAAGCACTAGGGAAGGTAAAACTTTGCTGAAAATAAAGGAACACACTGATTGAATGTGGAAACCCCCTTACTCCAAGAGGAAAAACTACGTCTTTCCCTCACAAGCTCTCCAAAATCTACTATAATCAACCTCTTAATTACATACTTGAATTGAACCTAACTCTAGGTTCCTCCTGCTTGTAATAACTCTACTACAAGCTTATGCAACTCTACCTATGCACTTTCAAAACAAAAATAAAGCATTACTCTTATAGTATGAGTAATTCAATTACAAACCAATATCTAACTCAAGAATGTTTACACTATCAGCATACAAAGACAAAGAACTTAAACTAAAATTGAGTTTTTGCCTTTTTCTCTTTTCACTCTTTTGAATTTGCAAAAATCACTTGATAGAGAAACATATTTTTCCTTTTATTGATGAGTAATTATTAAGGCTAAAATTCCATTAGACCAGGTATCCTAAATAGTACAAGTAGCACCTACGCAGTTTATTACATAAGAGGAAAAAATTGTGCAGACGCGTGCCAGCTAAACTATTGCCTTGAACATCCAGGGACCTGGTCTTTTGTAGTCACCTGTTCATCATAAATACAACAATCCCCCCTCCCTTTTTGATGATGGCAAACCAGCCATAGAGTTTTGAGAATTAATATACATTCATCATATTTAATCACTGTGATTACCACTACTAAAGATGAATGTTCCCCCTATCATTTAATCATCATGCTTCCACCATAATACAACATAGGGACCTGGTCCCTTATTGTCAATTGATAGCAAAGATTATCAATTACCTTTTCCAATCAGCCTTCCCCTGTCAATGTACCTAACTCGAGGTTCCTCCTGCTTGTAATAACTCTACTACAAGATGAACTTCACAACTCTATCAAGACTTCTCAACACAGATTAACTCTAATCAGTATCAATCTTAGGCAACTCTATCTAGGCACTCTCAATGAAAAAATAAAGATTACTCTTATAGTATGAGTAATTCAATTAAAAATCAATATCTAACTCAAGAACATTTACGCTATTAGAATACAAATACTAAGAACTTGAGCTAAAATTGAGGTTTTGCCTTTTTCTCTTTTCACTCTTCTGAATTTTCAAAAACCACTTGATAGAGAAACATCCTTTCCTTTTTATGGATGGGTGGTGATTAGGATTGAAATGCCAATGGACTAGGTTTCCTAAATAGTACAAGCAACACCTGCACAATTTGTTACACTAGAGGATAAAATTGTGCAGACGCGTGCCAGCTATACTATTGCCTTGAACATCCAGGGACCTGTTCCATTGTAGTCATATACTCATCATCAAAACAAGATACAGTAGAGGTTGGTGTAGACGACCCAACCCCATTACTTATAAGGGACTAGAGGCATTAGGTTAATACTAGCACCCAAGTCACATAAAGCCCTTGCAAACTTTGAAGACTTGATAGTACAAGGAATCGTTAAGGCTCCCGAATCTTCCTTATTATCAACTAGAGAGCGAGAAGCAATTGTACTGCAAAGGTTCACATTATCTGTAGGCTCAAAACTCACTGTCCTCTTCTTTTTCACCAAGTCCTTAATAAATTTTGCAAAGCCTGGTATCTATTTGAGAACCTCTACAAAAGGGATGTTCGCTGACAACTCCTTCAGTATTGAAATAAAATTTTGATATTTTCCCATTTTAGATTTCACCTTCATTATTTGGGGGAAAATATAAGGAGGTCATGGAATGGGATTCAATACTAGTGTGACCTCCTTGCTCTTTCTTTTGTCAGCCCTAACCCCTTTCTTAGTAACTAGAGGCTTTTGAGATGCATCTTTATTCACCACCAAATTCTTTTCTTCATTCTCATCCACCTCATCAATGATCACAGGGTCGTTCCTCTTGTCATCAACCACAGGCATAGGTGGATCAGTAGTAGCCTTACCACTTTGAGTAGTGATGGCAAGGCAATGTCTATCATTCTTAGGATTTTGGATTTTGTTTCTCAAAAGTATGCCCGATCGACACTGGTTCAGTGTAACAGATATTTGCCTAAATTATTTCTCAAGCCATTTAATGGCGGTCATATTAGACTCAACTTTTTAGCTTATCCCAGAAATATCTACCCTAATTTCCTTAAGAGAATTCTCTTGACTCTCCGACCCCTTAATAAGTTTCATAAGCAAAGCTTCCATCCTTGAATTTCCAAACTCAGTATCACGGTTCCTCAGTGGAACATACAGGTCACTTTTATCTCTATAATCATTTTGCCTCTTCCAATCACCATATTTGTCCCTACTCATTTCTCTAAACCCAGTCTTATTATAGATGTCTCCATAATAGTTTTGACCTTGATTTTCTTGCCTAGAGTTTCAATGTATTGATTAGACCTTTGTCCCTTCAGTCAAAAACCCACCACCTCTCTATCAAGATATTTATTCTCCTCCTTAAAGTTCAAATCTTTATATCTGGAAACCTTACCTAGCACACCCACTGCATTGACCTGCTCCACTCTAACTCAACGAATTGCTTAGTAAGTAATCCGATCGCAGTTATCAGTTGTCCACCTCTTGAGCAACTGTCTTATCAAGTGCTCGATGCTTAGTGAAGGCTCCAACTGCATAAGTACCAGCTGATCTATCTACCTCCCGAGTATGCCACCCTCGGTTGGTCTTTATAATCTGATCTAAGATCTCAGAAGCATGATCCCATTGTAGACTCATAAAGGCCTCACTAGTGATAGTGTCAGCTACATCCTTAGTATTAGCATTCAAGGCTTTGTAGAATATTTCTAACATATTTCTACTAGTAATCATGTGATTTGGCATATTCTATAGCTTCTTCTTGAACCTCAACCATGTCCCTTATAGTGCCTCTGAATGCAACTATCGAAAGTTTTATATCATATCTTTCAATTGTAGCATTCTGTAGGTCAAAAAAATTAGTCTAAGAACTGAGTCCTCAACTCATTTCATCGTAATAGATTTATGGGGTAACTCTCCTAACCATAGAGTAGCTTCTCCCGTCAGAGAGAACAAAAATAACCGTAGTTAAATAGCCGTCTAACTCACTCCAGGTAGATTATATGAAGTACAGATCCCTATAAAGTTCATGATATGTATGCTTGCATCATCAGTAGGCAGTACAGGAAACACCCCTTTCAAATTTAGTAACGGGATTATCACACTCGTGATGTCAAACTTAGTACCTTAAGGTAATTCTGGTGGAATAATTATGTCACGACCCTATTTATCAAGTCATGATGGTGAATCCAAGTCATAGCATAGAACGATAGGTAATAGGCTAGTGGGCATACACTAAAAAAGACTATATATAATGATAACATTTGTAATGATAAGTGATAAACAAAAAGAATTGTCTATAATATATCAAAAAAAAAGAGAAAAAGGACTAAGAATACAAATGAATCCCTTCCAAGAACTGGTAAGGTTGGTACTAAAGCCACTACTAAAAGACACCCAGAGTAATAGACAAAATCCAAAATATACACAATATATACAAGAAATCTTGAGTACAAAATAATAAACTAGAAAAGATAGAGGAGGATCCACCTCGGACAACAATAACCTCACCCTTCTCTGAATCAATACTAAAAAGTAGGAACCACGTCAACGCCGACTGCTAGTACTCATATCTGCATCGAGGAAAAGACGCAGAAGTGTAGTATGAGTACCAAAGCAATGGGTACTTAGTAGGCATCATTGGTCTACTAGCTTAATACAGGAAAAGTATAACTAAAATGTGAGGGCGTAATCTAAGTCAACAGTAAATAGGGATAGAAAGGTAAAACAACTACCAAGATACATAAATGTGATAAAGAAATAAGTATAAGCAACAACAACAAACCCAGTGTATTTCCACATAGTGGGGTCTGGGGAGGGTTAATTGTACGCAGTCCATACCACTACCTCAGGAGAAATAGAGAGGTTGTTTCTGATAAACCCATAGTTTAAGACAAAGAACAGTAAACAAAGTCATAATAAAACATGAATAAGATGAAATAATAGAAATAAGACACCCACAAAGTAATACCATACACTAACAAACCAAAGGCACCCACCACCCCCATACCCTTCTAACTAGCAGCTCCAACCTATGGACACAGCTCTAAGACTACCAGCCCGGCTACATCAAAGCTCTCATAACTATGGATACGACTCACCTACATGCACTAGCCTTCTAACCTAATCCGCATCCTCTATACCTTCTTATCTAGGGTCATGTCTTCAGTAAGTTATAACTACTCTATGTCATGTCTAATCACCTCCCTCAAATATTTTTTTGGCCCACCCCTACCCCACCTAAAATCATCCAAAGCTAGCCTCTCACACATATGAACTGGGGCATTTGTGTCCCTCCTCATCACATGTCCAAACCATCTCAGCCTTACTTTCCGTATTTTGTCCTCCATCGAAGCCACTCCAACCTTTTCTCAGATAGTTTTATTCCTAACCCTATCTCCTCTAGTAAGCCCACACAACCAATGCAACATCCGTATTTCTTCCATCTTTAATTTATGAATATGGGAGTTCTTGACTAGCCAGTACCCTACTCCTTACAGCATGGACGGATGAACTGCCACTCTTTGGAATTTTCCTTTAGCTTGGGCGATACCTTTTTATCACACAACACTCTCGATGCGAGCCACCACTTCATCCATTTTGCCCCATTATAGTGGGATATATCCTCATAAATCTCTCCATTCCCCGAAATTATTGACCCAAGATACTTAAAAATATCTCTCTTAAGAACAACCTGGGAATCCAACCTCACTACCACCTCATCCTCCTACCTCAAGTCATTAAAATTTTATTCCATATACTTTGTCTTGGTCCTACTCTACCTGAACCCTTTAGACTCAAGGGTTTATCTCCAAACCTCTAATTTATTATTCACACACTCCCGCATATCATCAATCTAAACTACATCATCTGCAAAAAGCATAACCAAGGCACCTCTCCTTGAATACATTGGGTCAACACATCCATCGCCAACGAAAAAATATGGGCTAAGATTCGATCCCTAATGAAATCCTGTCAAGATAGGAAAATGCTCTAAATCTTCTCCTGCCATCCTTACCTAAGTCTTCATTCCATCATACATGTCCTTAATCGAACTGATGTACGCCACCAGGACCCCTATCATCTCCAAGCATCTCTAAAGAAACTCCCTAGGTACTTTGTCGTACTTCTTCACCAAGTCGATGAACACCATGTGTAAGTCCATCTTCCTTTCCTTATACTTCTCCACCAATCTCTGCACTAGGTAAATTGCCTCTATCATTAAGAGACCAGGCATATATCTAAACTGATTCTCTGATATATATTTAATCCTTGTAAACCTCTGCTCGACCACTCTCTCCAAAATCTTCATAGTGTGACTCAACAACTTAATAACACTATAGTTGTTGCAACTCTAGATGTCACTCTTATTCTTATGTAAAGGAATCATAGTACTCCATTTCCAAGCCTCAGATATTTTTGTAGTCTTAAAATTTTTGTTAAACAATTCAGTCAACCACCTTAAACAATCCCCACTAGAAAATAAGTATAAGAGACATAGAAAATAAATAACACAGTAATAAAAGTGAAGTTGGGTGTATTTATACACTTTAGTGTTACTATTCTAACTTGTTTAGTCTTGTTTTGAGGATAATTCATGTGATTTATGTGTGATGATGATATAAATAAGCATATAAGTGTTAAAGGATATGATTACAATGGTTAAAAGTGTTTTCAAACAATTTTGTACTTAATTGAGTCATTTAGAGTTCAATCGAGGAAACTAGTTTTACTAGCTTGAGCTAGTTGTGTGTCTAGTTGGTTTCGTGGGATTCCATTATGTTAAAGGAGTTCCAAACGGTTTTAAATGTGTAATTATGAGTGGAATAACTTGTTTGTAATGCGAAAAGTTCAATTTTATTAAGTCAAGAGTCGAAACATAAAGTTAAAGATTATTGTGGGAAGCCTAGTCTTAGCTTGTGTTTTTTCATCGTTATGGATATTGTGTTGTTATGATCTCTAATCCGTGGTGTACGATTATGTAGGAAGCTTTGTGATCTGATTATGGTTATATATTAATGATATAAAGTCTGGAAATCCATTGGAAATACACTACAAAGGGCTTGGGACAAAGATTGGACGACCAATACTTAACCAAAATATTGGAGGCTAATTCCAGTGAACCAACGCACTATAGACATGATGTACCACTCACTTAATGATATTACCAACATCCCATGTTGATTATTCCATGGAATACTCAAGGAGACGCGTCACTCCCTTAAATGAAATACCCAATGCACCGCACCACCTATTCCAAGCACAGCCAAAAATACAATTCATATCCTACATGGGTTAGGCTTATATTCTTCTATAAATACCCAACCTTGTACATGTTATTGGGAATCTTGGAACGTCTTGGACAAGTGTGGAGGCTGTTGGCTCTTTGTTTTTAGTTTTTTTTTTCATTCTTTAATTTAGCTTTTTTATGTTTTTGATCATTCGTACAATTAATTGGATGATGATTATGAGTATGAGCGGCTAAGAACTCCCTTTTCAGGATTAAAGCCAAGAACATGACTACTATAGTTTTGAATTGATTTCATTTAATTTTCTTATCATATTTGGTTTCTTGTTTATCCTTGTTTTAATTACTTTGAAGATTGATCACCCTTAAAATGCACATATTGTCAACCTTGTGATCTCAGGAGTGGGAATAGGAAGATAGAACATGGGGATAAACAAAGTAGGGTTCTTATTTCTTTATAAAATGAGGAATTTGAATTAACATCTAGGGAAGGGATATAGCTAGAAGCCTTACTTGATTCACGTGTAGGATGATAGCTTAAAGAACTTAATTGGATTATTACATCTCATCTCAACGATGTAGTTGTAATGTCCAAATTAAGTAAATGGTTAGAGTTCGGGAGACCATGATCATACAATTAACCCTACGAATCAACAACCAAGCTAAGCGAGTTAACGAATGAAGTTCAATAACATAGTATGATTATTCAACATTCTTTAACCCTGGGCTTTATTCAATTGATTATTTCAAGACTTTATTTTATGCATTGTTTCCTTTACTTTAGTTTCCAAATATACAAAAATCTTGTTTGGTTACACTTGCGTTGGATTGATCTAAATTGTGAACTGAAAATAAATAGTTATTAGAACAAGTCCCTGTGGGATCGATATTCGACTTTCTTTAAGGCCACTATATTACTTAGTAGACCACGTACACTTTCATGTGCACTTAGGCGCTGTCAAAAAGGTAAAAAAAATATAACATGAGTGGGCCCATAAGCCCGCTAGGCACACTGAATAAAAAAATTAACCCAACCGTGTCCCCATAAACCGGTGGGACACACAAGAAATAATTAATGATGCATCTTTCCTTAGAGGAGCAGTAGCATTATTTTCTCTGTGGAAGATGACATAGGGATTATAATAGATGGCTGATCACTTGACTAGGGTTTTTCTTGTTGATAACTCAAGGTTTTCTTGGTTGGGTCATGAAAATTGGGTTGATTTTAAAATCAAGTAACATCCACAGCGACATACTTTCTTTTTGTAATGGGATCAAAGTAATTTGTGATGCCGGATAACCAGTGAAGACACATCTCACAACTCTAGGATCCAATTTTTCATGAGAGGTCCTGGTTATATAAACATAACACAGACCCAAAAATAGAAGATATTGATTAAGAATCTATTAACATATTTATGAATCCCAATCCTAGAAATATGGAATCCCACTTTTATTTACTACCTAGGACTTCAATACATTTAGAAATTAGGTAAAATCAAATATTTATTAGAACAAGTCCCTGTGGGATCGATATTCGTCTTTCTTTAAGGCCACTATATTACTTGGTAGACCAAGTACATACTTGTGTGTGCTGTTGGGCACTATCAAGTTTTTGGTGCAGTTTTCGGGGACTTGTAATATGGAAACTATTTTGTCATTAGTTTTACTTTTAGATTTCTTTGGTGTTTCACGCTTGGTCTTTGTTCTGTATTTGCAAGAAACAGGTTTTCAATGTAGTAAGCTAGCAAGGGATCAGGAATTAGTTGAACCAAGCCCCGAATCCGAGTAACTCTTCCATCAATGAAGGAGACAAGCAATCCTTAGACCCTAAATTTAGCAAATTCAAGAAGACTAAGAGAATCCTGCTCAAATGGCTCAGGAACAATAAGGTCGCAGGACAGTTCGTAAAGTGGCAGTCCTACTTCCAACGAACTTGACTTCCCCAATTCAAAAACTGACTGCTGGGGGGAACTTTGAGTTTAAACATAACATGGTGCAGCTTCTAATCAGCAATGGACAGTTTGCAGGGTTTTTACATAAGGATCCACAAGTCCACTTGCAGAATTTCATTGATCTCACTGACACATTCATTCCGACTAGTGTGAATACTGATTATGTGAGGCTGGCACTTTTTCCCCATTCATTATTGGGGGAAGCAAAGAGGTGGTTAAATGCGGAGCTGATGAATTCAATCAAAATATGGGACGATTTATCTTAGAAATTCCTAATCCAATTTTTTCTATCTAGCAAGACTGTGAGACTTCGCAGTGAGATTAGGATCTTTAAACAGAGGCCAGATGAAAACCTCTATCATGCTTGGGAGCGATTCAAGGCACTTCTCCAGGACTGTCCATATCATCAACAGTCAAATAAGGTACTCACTCATACTTTTGTAGAAGCACTTGATCACAATACAAAATTTTGCTAGATTCAGCCATATGTGGTCAAGCGTTGGAGTTGACTTATGATGAGTTGTACACTTTATTGATCTGTATAGCACAAGGGAATACCGAGTGGCATTCAGAATCAAGGAACACAACAAAAACAATTACAGGTGTATTAGAGGTAGACCAATTCAGTATTTTATCAGCTTAGGTTTCTGCATTACAAAATTTGATAAAGACCCAATTTAGCAGCTTGAAAGTGGGAGTTGCACAGCCTGCAGCATCTGTTAATGCAGTTTAGCAGACTAGTGGTTGGTGTAAGATTTATGGCAACAGTGGTCATTCTGCAGCCATGTGTGTTGCAAATCCACAGTCAGTGATGTATGTGGGAAATACTCAGAGTCCTAATTATGGGAACATTTACAACATGAAATGGTATAATCAACCACTAAATTAGCCTTGGAATGCAAAACAGCAACAAATTCAGCAACCATAGGCACAAGAAAATTAGTCAACTAGCAACTTTGAAGATATGATGAAACAAATTCTAGCTAATCAAACACAGTTGGCTACAGATGTAAAAAACAAGCGAGAGGCCACAAAAAGCTTAGAGTTGTAGTTGGGGAAGTTATCACAGTCACTAAATACCAGGCCTCAAGGTGGGTTTCCAGGAGATACAAAAAATCCAAAATAAGTTATGGTAATCACTTTGAGGAGTGGTAGAGATCTTAATGAGGAACCTCCCAAGGCTACTAAGGAACTAGATGCTAATGTGGTGACCCAACAGGTAAATGAAAAAATTATTAAAAAGTTGAGAAAGTCTAAATAATAATAAAAAAAAGTTGTTGCAAAAGTGGAGAAGCAGATGTCACAACTTCTTTCCCCATACAAGCACAGAAAAGAAAAGGAGGATGCATGTTTTAAGAAGTTCTTTGTCATGTTCAGAGAGCTTCACATTAACCTTCCCTTTTTAGATGTTTTATAGGGTATTCCCAAGTATACTAAATACTTGAAGGATGTGGTTGCTAATAAGGTAAAGTTGTAGAAAGTTGAAACGGTAGCACTCACTGAAGAGTGTGGTTTTGTGGTTACTCAAAATATGCCGAAAAAACTTAAGGACCCTGGAAAGTTTACTCTCCCTATTTAAATTGGCAATAGCGAGGTGGTTCAGGCATTTAGTAATTTAGGGGCAAGTATCAACTTGATTCCCCTATCTTTGTTCAACACATTGGGTTTGGGGAAGCCTAGACTGAGCTCTGTACTACTGCAGCTGGCAAATGGGACCATAACCCGTCCTGAAGGAATAATAGAGTATTTTCTCATAAAGGTTGGTAAATTTATTATTCCTGTTGAATTTATTATTCTAGATTTTCAGGCAGACAAATAGGTACCTATCATCTTGGGGCATCCAGTTTTAGCAAGGGGGAGTTTTAATTGATGTGAGAGAACGAACGCTCACGATGAGGTTGGAGGATGAAGAGGTGGTTTTTAAAGTGTACAAACCGCTTAACACACTATCCTACTATAAAGACTTGTGTATGATTACTGTGATTGAAAGGGATAAGTGTGGGGTGGTGGAATCTATTCCACAAAAGACCTCTTTGGACACCCTCATTGAGCACCCTAAGCCATGACCACCTAAACCTGACATGATGCAGATTTATGAGCCTGAAAAGTCTAAAGTTGAAAAAGTTGTTTACCTTGAGAGTGCAAACTCAATAGGTCAGAAACAAATAAGAAGATGGCCTCCAAGTGTGAGGAAAATGATAAGGAATCTGGATGAGTCGTAGTTGGGTCGTATCGCGACACTAAATCAGGAGCTGCTTGGGAGGCAATCCAAGTTAAGTAGGTATGTTTTATTTTTAGTTTTTAGTTTTACTTTACGTAGTTTTGTTTTTGTTGAGTCACAGGTTGATGGGAAGTCTGAGTACCAAAAACCTGAGCTAAGGAGCATGGCGAAGACTAACTTGATATTGAAAAATGCTACTAGATAGGCCTAGATTCCTCAGAGAGTATTTCTATCTCTACTTTTAAATTATACTTTAGGTACAAAGTAGCTTTTTAAGTGTGGGGTGGGGAAATTCCCATTTTTAGGGTCAATTTAAAATATTTAGGATTAGGAGTAAGTGAGATATTCTTGTTGGTGCTATATTTGATTGCATGGGGCAAGTGTTTTAGTAGTAAAAAGCATGTTGATTGTGTGAATGATTACTTTTTAGACACCTAGGCTCATGTTTGTGACTCTTGTACTTGTTGGCTTAAAATTGAATTCATGTTATTGTTTGGTTAAGAGTCTATAATGATCCTATGTGAGTTGAGCCTGTGCTATGTGCGTGTAAGATGTTTGTATATTTCTTGTTGCATGTGATGTCTAGAACTTGCCTAGTGTGCGTGCAAAGCGAAATAAAGAGTGTGGGTTTAGGGGATGATATAGGCATTTCTTTGATAGCCTTGTTTTATACCATCTTTTTGACCTACCTTTGTACTTAATCCTAGTAAACCCCATTAAGCCTTTAGCTTTTTCTTTGGCAGCCTCATAAATAGCCTTAGCCCTTTTTAGATAGACCTTGATTTTATCCAAACCTCCTAGGCGCTTTAATAAAAATTAATTAATTAAGGAGTTTTAGAAATAAGAGGAGAAAAGGTTAAATTAAAGCCCCTAAAGTGATAGTTATTGGTGCTCAAAAGAATTGTTATGTGTTATGGTGGGGAGTTAAGTAATTAAAAGAATAGAAATTTGTTCAAATTGAATGAGTTGTGCATAAAATACTCCCACCATAGTGTATGTAAATTATCTTAATAAGATGGGGTGAAAAACAAAAGAATGGGGTAGACAAAAATGGTGTAATTTGGTTGTTGGAGATTGATTTTAATTTTATAATGTAGTGTGTTATAGCTCTGGGGAAGATAGTCACTATTGTTTTCCAAAATAGTTTCTACCCATCCCTTAGCCTACATCACAACCCGAAAATGACCTAATTGATCCTAAGTTTAGCATTCTGGTATTAGTGGAGCACTACACTAAGGGCAAGCCTAAGTTTCATAATGTGTAACTTGTGAATTCCTTGTGAGAGTGAGGGAAATTTGATTCTTGTACCCTTTGTGATAAATTGCATTATTGTGAGTAATTATGGGTAACTCTTTTGTTATGAGGGGAACATGTTTGATGAATGTCGATGATTTGTATGATGTCCTTGATTGATCAATATGCATAAGTTTTCCACTTGTTTAGTAAATTCTTGAGGCTAGGATGTTTGGAGTAGTGTTCATGAGATTTCAATTGTATATAACTTGTTTAATGTAGAAACTTGCAATCTGTGTAGTAAGTTTAGTACTAGTTTGAGTGTCTTACATGCCGTAGTAGTGTAGAGTCTCCTCAGCTTATGATGCTTAGAGTTAATAGTTGTTCGAGGACGGACAAGGCTTTAAGTGTGGAAACTTTAGTGTTACTATTCTAGCTTGTTTAGTCTTATTTTGAGGATAATTCGTGTGTTTTATGTGTGATAATGATATAAATAAGCATATAAGTGTTCAAGGGTATGATTAAAATGGTTAAAAGTGTTTTCAAACAAGTTTGTACTTAATTGAGTCATTTAGAATTCAATCAAGGAAACTAGTGTTACTAGCTTGAGCTAGTTGTGTGTCTAGTTGGTTTCATGGGATTCTAATGTTTTAAAGGAGTTCAAAAGGGTTTAAATATGTAATTAGGAGTAGAATAACTTGTTGGTAATGTGCAAATTTCAATTTGATTAACTCAAGAGTCGGAACATAAAGTTCAAGATTATTATGGGAAGCCTAGTCTTAGCTTGTGTTTTTTATTCATCGTTATGGATATTGTGTTGTTATGATCTCTAATCCGTGGTGTGTGATTATGTAGGAAGATTTTTGAGCTTATTTTGGTGATATATTGATGATATAAAGGCTGGAAATCCATAGGAAAAACACTACAAAGGTCATGGTACAAAGATTGGACGACCAACACTTAACCAAAATAGTGGAGGCTAATTCCAGTGAACCAACCGATATAGACGCGACACACCACTCCCTTGACGAAATTACCATCACCCCACGTTGGTTATTCCATGGAATACCCAAGGATATGCGCCACTCCCTCCAATGAAGTACCCAACGCGCCGCACCACCTATTCCAAGCACGGCCAAAAGTGCAGTTCATATCCTACACGGCTTAGGCTTATATTCTTATATAAATACCCAACCTTGTACACGTTATTGGGAATCTTAGAACGTCTTGGACAATTGTGGAGGCTGCTGCAACTTTGTTTTAAGGTTTTTTTTTTCATTCTTTAATTTAGCTTATTTATGTTGTTGATCATTCATACAATTAATTGGATGATGATTATGACTATGAGTGGCTAAGAACTCCGTTTTCGGGGTTAAAGCCAAGAACATGACTACTATAGTTTTGAATTAATTTCGTTTAATTTGCTTATCATATTTGGTTGCTTGTTTATCCTTGTTTTAATTATTTTGGGGATTGATCACCCTTAGAATACACATATTATCAACCTTGAGATCTCGGAAGAGGGAATACGAAGATAGAACGTAGGGATAAACAAAGTAGGGTTCTTATTTCTTTATAAAATAAGGAATTTGAATTAGCATCTAGGACAGGGATATACCTAGAATCCTTACTTGATTCACATGTAGGATGATAGCTTGAAGAACTTAATTGGATTATTACATCCCCGCTCAACGATGTAGTTGTAATGTCCAAATTAGGTAAATGGTTAGAGGTAGGGAGACCATGATCATGCAATTAACCCTACGAATCAACAACCAAGATAAGCGAGTTAACAAATGAAGTTTAATAACATAGTATGATTGTTCAACATGCTTTAACCCTGGGCTTTATTCCATTGATTATTTCAAGACTTTATTTTATGCATTGTTTCCTTTACTTTAGTTTACAAATATACAAAACTCTTGTTTAGTTATGTTTGCAATGGATTGATCTAAATTGCGAACTGAAATCAAATAGTTGCTAGAACAAGTCCCTATGGGATCGATTTCGGCTTTCTTTAAGGCCACTATATTACTTGGTAGACCACGTACACTTACGTGTGCACTTAGGCGCTATCAAAAGGGTAAATAAAACATAACCTAAGTGGGCCCATAAGCCCTCTAGGCACACTGAAGAAGAAAATTAACCCAATCATGCCCCTATAAGTTGGTGGGACACACAAGAAATAACTAATGATGCATCTTTCCCTAGAGGAGAAGTAGCATTATTTTCTCTATGGAATATGATATAGGGATTATGATAGATGGTTGATCACTTGACTCAGGTTCTTCTTGTTTATGACTCAAGGTTTTCTTGGTTGGGTCATGAAAATCGAGTAGATTTGAAAATCAAGTAACATCCACAAAGACATACTTTCTTTTTGTAATGGGATCAGAGCAATTTGTGATGTCGGATAACCAGTGAAGACAGATCTCACAGCTCTAGGATCCAATTTCTCATGAGAGGTCCTGGTTAGATAAACATAACACACACCCAAAAATGGAAGATATATATCAAGAATCTATTAACATATTTATGAATCCCAATCCTGGAAATATGGCATCCCACTTTTATTTACTACCTAGGACTTCGATACATTTAGAAATTAGGTAGAAGATAAAGTTTTTAGCATTAGGATTTCACACTTATATTGGTCCCTTACATAGATAACTACTCCTATCCTTATCCTTAAGGCTTTAAGGAGAACCATATGGCAGCTGGAATGAAATACGACCTCGCCTTCTCTAGTGACAGTGAGAGAAATTTGAGTATCCCCTATTGAGCTTTTTTTGTAGATAGAATCTTCAATGAGTGGAAACAAGCAACCTTACAAAGAAAGGTGATTGTTGAGTAAGAAGGTGATCTATGTATAGTCATTTCAGGTCCACACATGTTGAATATAGTTGTTATATAATTAATAGAACCTAAAATAGATGAAAATAAACATAAATAATTTGTAACTAAACCCAGTCCCATGCAATCGTAGTAGTCATCCAGATATGCATCGGGCTTGAACCAGCACCAATGGGTAATAACGAAAGGCCAGACACCATGCTGAACCAGTAGTGGTGGATAATAATAAGAGGCCAAATATCGGATTTGAATCGAAGAAAGTGGTTAATATCGAGAGGCCACATATATGATATACAATAGAACTCATAATCAGATGTCGGACTCAAACTGGAACTCATCAGAACCACAATTCTCAGAACAATAGTAATAAGTATCATAAATCACCATACCCAGATGTCGGACTCGAATCGGAACTCATAGTAATCATACCAAACTATTAAATTAAACTCCAAATCATACCATAGACATTTCCAAAGTGGTACCAAAATTCACAATCAATGACAAAAATAAAGTATATGCTGGACCTAAACTAAAACTAGAATATATTTAATTAAAAATTTACATATCTTAATTAAAAAAGGACAAATTCAAGATTTCACAACTTAATTTCACGTCCTAAAGTGATAGATGCTACATCATACTGAAAAATAAGATACCAATATTTATTAGAACGGGGTCCTAACTAGATAAATAAGGCATGTTATGTATATCAAATGGTACACAAACTACAAGTGCTTTCCAAAACTAGCATAATAGTACACAATTATCATAAATAATATCAATCTAAAGGTTGGGTAAGCCTAGCCTACCTGGACACCAAAGCTAAAATCCTTCCAAGAAGCCTCCAGATAATGCTCTACTAGAGCCCGAGCTTGAATAACTTGATGTAGATAATTGATTTGTCTTTAATAAAGGAAAAAAAAAAGAGACATGGTTTCTTGCCATGAATATTACTGTTAAAAATTTCAAATAAGAGAAAATGACAAAAATGGAATATTACATTGTGGGAGATTGCTTCAATAATTCATAATAGATATGTTCATAAAGCATGAAACACAAAGGCTAGATTTTTTTATGTTTAACCAAGACTTATTTTGAATTGATATGTTACAAGGTATTATTAATTTTTAAGGCTTGGTGAAACAAAAGCTTCCAAAATTGGAAAAAAAAACATTTCTCCATGTTAGTTTTACTGATGGGCCGAGGGATATGCGTCATCGATATATGGACGCTATTTCTTTAGTACAATATTTTAGAAAACCTAATCTTTTTCTGACTATGACATATAATCCATCTTGGCCAGAAATAAAAAAACATATGTTGTCAATCGATGAAACTCAAAATAGACCAGAATTGATATCACGTGTGTTCAAAGCTAAGGTAGAAGAACTTAAAGTAGACATTTTAAAAAGAAACATCTTTGAAAAAGTTGTTGCTTTTATGTACACTATAGAATTTCAAAAATGTGGTCTTTCACATGCTCATTTTTTATCATACTTGCTGCTGAATATAAATTATTAACACCTGAATCATATGATAAATTTATTTGTCCTGAATTACCTGATTCCAATGACCCATCCTTTATTCATATGTCCTCCAACATATAATGCATGGGTCCATGTGGTAATATAAATTCTACAAATTCATGTATGGATAAAATGGCTTATATAAATCCCAATATCCGAAAGAGTTTGTTGAACAGACATCAATAGGTCAAAACTCATATCCACTTTATAGGACACGCAATATAGGAAAAACTGTATATATGAGAAAGCATCTTATGGATAATTCATGGGTTGTCCCATACAATCCATACTTGCTTTGTAAGTTTGATTGTCATATAAATGTTGAAATTTGTTCTGTTATTAATGTTGTGAAATATATATATATATGAATATACTTGCAAAGGACATGGCAAAATTACTTTTTTCATACATGACAATGTGGAAATAGACGAAATAAAGGAATATCGATCAGCTAGATGGGTTTCACCACCTGAAGTAGCGTGGCATTTATTTTGCTTTCCTATTAATGAAATGACTCCAAGTGTTTATCATCTTCAATTACATTTAGAAGGCCAACAATTTATTTCCTTTAAAAGTACTGATAGTATGAATAGAATACTAAATAATTCAATGATCAGAAAAACAATGTTGACTGAATGTTTTACTATGAATAGAACAAATGATTATGCTAGATATATGAAATTACTATACAGAGAATTTGCAAAACACTTTGTTTGGTTTCCAAGAGATAAAATATGGACACGACAGCAAAAACATGATGTAATTGGATGTGTTGTTACATGCCACATAACGGAAGGAGAAAGGTATTACCTTAGGCTATTGTTAATGAATGTAAGGGCACCAATATCATATTAAGATCTTCTCACGGTTAATGGAGCGCCTTGTGGCACATTTAGAAAATTTGCAGTAAAAAAGGAATTATTATATTGCAACAGTAGTCTAATTGAATGTATGTTAGAGGTTGTAAGTTATCAA
The DNA here is from genome assembly GCA_030864215.1 of Capsicum pubescens. Lineage (NCBI taxonomy): Eukaryota > Viridiplantae > Streptophyta > Magnoliopsida > Solanales > Solanaceae > Capsicum > Capsicum pubescens. The sequence goes on along the minus strand of CM061546.1, from coordinate 145,915,816 downwards.
ATGTCGTATAGTTTACGACGTTTATTTTCTACATTGTTAATATATTGTAATCCTACTAATCCAAAAGAATTATGTGAAATGTTTAAGGATTCACTATGTGAAGACTTCAAACTTTCCACAATACTGAAGCAAAAAGTGTTCGGTGTATCGTTTGAAGTCATATAAATGATATTTTACATTCTATGGGACATGATATAAATGAGTATAAACTTGTATTATAGAATATCAGACCTTCTCAAACTGCAAAAGATGCAAAAGATGTTCATTTTGAAAGAAATATAATTGTTAGTGAAGAGGATTTGATCTTACCGAAGAAATTAAATGCTAAACAACTTCAATCATACAATACAATTATGGAAAGAATATCTTCTAATAAGTCAAAAGCATTTTTCATTGATGGTCCTGGAGGAACAGGTAAAACTATCTTATATCGTGAATTCTTAGCAACTATACATTCTCAAGGTCTCATAGTTTTAGCAACTGCAACTTCTGATGTGACATCTTTTGTTCTTCTCGAAGGACAAACTGCTCACTCACGTTTCAAAATGCCTATTGATATAGATGATAATTTTTCTTGTAATATTAGTAAACAAAGTTCACTTGCATATTTAATTCGAGATGCAAAATTAATTTTATGGGATGAAGCATCAATGGCAAAAAATAATATGATTGAAGCTCTTGACGTGCTTTTGAAAGATATTATGGATGTCAACACACTTTTTAGTGGTAAAGTTGTTGTATTTGGCGGTGAATTTAGACAAACTCTTTCAGTTGTTAGAAATGAAAAGAAAAAAAATATTTTATCCATCAAAGCATGTTATATTCTAACATTTGGAATAATCTTGAGAAATTGCATTTATCTGAAAATATGTGTGCAAGAAATGATCCATTATTTTGTGAATATTTGCTTAGAATTGAAAATGGAGAAGAGAAACGTAACTCTGAAAATAAAATACAAATTCCTGATTCTATTATTATTCCATTCATAACTTAAGAACAATCCTTAGATGCATTATTTAGTGTAACATATCCTGATTTACATGCATTTTCCTCTAATTCATCTGTGATATCTTCTCGTGTTATTTTAACAACAAAGAATAATTTTGTAAATGAGATAAATGATATGTTAAAAACAAAATTCCCTGAAAGGTCTAGAACATATGTCGTAATAGATGAAACTGTTGAACCAAATGATCAAAGGCAATTTGAGCATTTCTTACATACATTAAATCCTCTTGGCTTACCTCCATATAAGTTAACAGTGAAAGACAATTGCCCCATTATACTGTTACAAAATTTAACCCCTTGTGAAGGTTTATGTAATGGCGCACAATTAACGTGTTGCAACTTTAAGACACATGTCGTAAGTGAAAAAATTAAAAGTGGTGACTTTAAAAATACACATGTTTTTATTTCAAAAATAACATTGTTGACATCACAAGATGAAAACATTCTTGTTCAATTTAAAAGAACACAGTTTTCTTTACGATTGTGCTTTGTTATGACCATAAACAAAGCTCAAGGTCAAACAATAGATTTTGTTGGAATTTATTTACGTGAAACTATTTTTTCTCATGGTCAACTTTATGTAACTTTATCAAGATCCAAAACTTCAAAATGTGTGAAAATACTAATCCGTCCACCTATAGCAGAAAGTGATGATGATCGTTCAACATACAATGTGGTGTATGATAAAATTATTCACAGAGCTTTATCATATCTGAGATAATGATGACTTTGCTTTTGTTTACTTTATGAAATTTTCCTTTGTAATTTTCTACTAGTGCTGAAAAATCATGATGTACTGAAAGATCCTAAGCTTACGATTGTTCAATTGTCTTAAAGAGATATAACTAAAGATCAATCGTGCGATGATATGCCAAAACCATTTTATCTACAGAGTATGTGCAGAAGTATAAATAGCCAAATCCAAAGAAAGCTAAAGTGTGGACCAAGAAATCACGAAAATACCAGCAACATCAGCCTCAGCAAATTGATGGAAAAGTGTCAGCGGTATATTGACTATCTTTGTAGAAATCAACAACTTGCTCATCCTCATTTCATGAAGGTACCTATGTCTTCCCCTGATGATTAATGTGAATCTGATTATTCGTTGAGACATATATGATGAAAGTGATTGTAGAAAGTAAGTCGCAAATTCTATTGAAAATAGCCTCTCCATGTCTGAGGTAGAGCTAAGTTTGGGTACACTCTGCCCTTCCAAGACCCCACTTTGTAGAACCACACTGAGATGTTGTTATTGTTGTAAACACAAATTCTGCTTATTTCTATTATTTATGTCTTCTTTGCAATCTTAAAGATGTAATCAAGACGTTTAACACTCTCACAGACAAGGGAATGGCTTCATCATACTCTTGGTCCTACGACAGGTAAAGACTGAACCATTTGAATCAATTGTAGAAATTTGCCTTTAGTGAAATAGGAAATCATACAATTTGTGGACCGTCATTAATTCCATTTTTATGTGACTTTTACATTTCTGATCCGTTGATAACGCGGCAGCTACAAGAATAATGAAAGATGTGCAAAGAATTTTAATAATACTGAACCATCACTTGCTAATACAACTAATGTCTTGTGGATCAATTTCAGTGAAAGGATCGAAGATTTGGCCTTATACATACATACAAGCCAAGATTAAATTTTGGAAAGCTCGATTGCCTAACAAGGAATAAAAGAATAATCGGTTTGAGTTTTGAAGCTGCGCAATATTTCTGTGCAAGCTGGACAAAATAATGCTTAAATTGGTTTTGGAATCTAAAGAGGTTCATAGTCTCTCTCCTTCTTGGTTATTCACAACTGTCATTTACGAAGTAATTGTTGTTTGTCTTAAGGTACTTTTTGTAGCATTTTCTTGTCAATCCAAATCAGCAATAGGGGACGAGACAAGGCAGCCATACTTGGCACTTTTGTCACCGTATGTTGGGACTATTGCGGCGAGGGAAAGGTGCAAACCGAGACATTACACCAATCTGAAAACAAATTAAAGGAAGCTAAAAGCTTGACTTAAATGAGACATTTTTATATACAGGAGAATATAAAATTAAAGAGAGGCGAGCCTTTTGTGGGGAATTATTGTTGAATTAAGTGTTGATGTAAATTTAATAAACAAGATACTCTATTGAAGCTTAATCTGTTTCTTTGCAACTTGAGTTGTGTATGTCGCCCCTACACTGGTTAAATATTCTTGTGAGTGCAAACTTTGCACATTAATTTGCTCGGCTCTTTTGCAGTATTATAGTATATGCTCTGCATTTGTAATACTGATAAACTCTTATACATTTTGAACTTCCTTTTGGCATGTAACGGAGACATGGAACCTGCCCAATTTTCTGCCATTTTTCCTGCAAATTCAACACGCACCTATCATTCTATTACTCTACTATTTTTACATTGTTGGGCCCGTGCCTTACACGGGCAACACCCACTAAAGGTTATGGGATGTGATATTGAATTGAAAGCATTCATATATATATATATATATATATATATATATATATATATATATATTCATTACGCAGTACAAAAAAGGTAGGCAAATCCATTAAAGGTGGCAAAAATCCCACCATAACATGCACTATTGTTTACACGTAGAGGTGGAGGTGGCAACACCCCACCTCTAAAATTTTATCCATTAAGTCTATACTCGGATATATTATATAGGTTCGTGGTAAAATAAATATCATATTTTAAATATATCATAAATAATAGAAAATTATTTCCAATAAAACCTCTATTATATAATAAAAATATTTTAGCATTTTTAGATGTATATCTTCGCTTAAAATATTAATAGACTATAAAAGCTATTAAAGTAATATAAATATATCATAACTAAAGAATTTTTATACAAGTTAAAAATATTCTAGAAGGGTAATAAATTATATTTCTACCAAATGCCAATTTACATTAAATATTCCACAATATATTTGGTAGTACTAAAGTTCTCAAATGAACTGCCCAAAAATCGAACTATCAGTCCGAGGAAGTCATAAATAACTTGGGGTAGTTATAAAAAAGTTCTAGACCTTGAAAACATATGAAAACAAAGAAAATGACCATGAGGTCATTACAACATCTACAAGTAAAAGGAATTTCGTCCACGAAAGTAATGCATAAGGAAATGCCTGAGGGCTCAAATAGGTAGGGATACTGAGCCCGCATATCACACTCATCTCCCAAGTCGCCTCCTCAACTAGGCAGTGATGGCACTAAACCTTAACTACTGGAATGTCCCTAGCGCACAACCGTCTAACATCTCTGGACAAAATGAACACTATCTCATCTACAAATGCCAACCTCTCATCCTACTGAACCGAGTCCCACTGAAGCACGTATGATTCATCTTGAATATACTATTGTAACATAGATACATGGAACATCGGCTGATTAGCAAAAAAGGTAGGAGGCAATGCCAACACATAAGATACCTCCCCAACTATTTGCAGGATCTCAAAGGGTCCAATATATCTGGGGCTAAGTTTGCCCCTGCTCCCGAAGCTCATCACGCCCTTCATGGGTAATACTCATAGAAAGACCCTATCACAAACTCTAAACTTCAATGGACCATGTCTGCGGTCAGCAAAACTCCTCTGTCTACTCTGAACTACTCGAAGCCTGTCCTAAATTACCCAAACTCGGTTCAATGACTCGCAAAGCAAATCATTGCCACGAGGCCTAGACTCCGAAGTATCAAACCAACCAATAGAAGATCGGCATTGTCTACCATATAATGCCTTAAATAGGGCCATCTAAATACATGAATCAAAGTTGTTATTATATGCAAACTTTGCCAAAGGTATAAACTGGTCCCACTGACCCCCAAAATCCAACACACAAGTCTGGAGCATATCCTCTAAAACTTGGATAGTCAGCTCTGATTGCACATCAGTCTAAGGGTAAAATGTAGTGCTAAGATCAACCTGGGTAACCAGCTCCTCTTAAAACATCCTTTAGAAATTAAAAGTGAAATGAGAGCCTCGATCTAAAATAATAAATATGAGGACCCCATGTAAGTGAACTACCTCTTGAATATAAATACACAACTAACCTCTCGACACTGTAGGAAACTCGAATAAGGATAAAATGTGCACACTTGGTCAATCGATCCAGGATGACCCAAATGCTATCAAAATAATGGGAAGTGCAAGGCAATCCACCTACGAAACCATAATAACTCGATCCTACTTCCACTCGGGAATGGGTAGCTGTTGAAGCAATCTACCAAGCCTCTGGTGCTCGACCTTTACCTATTTACAACAAAGTCATCAAGCCAAAAACCCTGCTATATCTCTTCGCATACCACTCCACCAGTAATGCTACCTCAAATTTCTATACATCTTTGTTGTCCCAGGGTAAATAGAGTATCTGGATCTATGATCCTCATGAAGAATCAACTAAATTAAATCTCCAACCCTTGGAACACAAATACGACCATCAAACCTCAGGACACCCTCAGAAGCTAAGATATCCCTCCTAGACTCACCTCTCAACACCTACCCCTGAATGTTATAAAACATGTTATCCTCAAACTGACGACCCCAAATCTGCTCCAACAAGGTAGATATGGCCTCAACACTAGCAATGATCCTTCAAGAGTTAGATATATCTAACAAACCATCAAGTTAGCTTAGGAATGGATGTCCAAAGCCAAAAACCATTGAGAAGCTAAAATAAAGGCTAAGTTACCCATATTCACTGACTTCCAAATCAAGGTATCTGCTACCACATTTGCCTTGTCGGGATGGTAAAGAATAGAGATATCATAGTTTTTCAGCAACTCAATCCATCTATGATGTCTTGAATTAATCTCCTTCTGGGTCATAATATACTAAAGATTGTGGTGGTCAGTAAAGATCTTACAGTGAAACCCATACAAATAATGCCTCTACATCCTAAATGCAAGTACTACCGCTATCAACTTTAAGTTGTGAGTAGGGTAGTTGAGCTCATGCACCTTAAGCTACCTCGACGCATATATAATAACAGCTCCTCACTGTATTACAACACACCCCAACCAGTGCTAAATGTATCACAATAGACATTAAAACCCTCACCCTCAACCGAAAGAGATAGAATAGGAACTGAAGTAAGCAAATCCTTAAGCATCAGAAAGCTTGCCTCACAACTCACAGACCACTAAAATGAAACTTCTTTCCTAGTCAATCTAGTCATTGGGACTACAATAGAAGAAAAACTCTTAATGAACCGTCTATAGTAACCTGCCAACCCAACAAAACTACAAACTATAATAGGCAATGTAGGACTAACCCAACTCGAGTAGCTTCAATATTTGCTGGGTCTACCATAATACCGTCCTTGGACACAACGTGCCCTAAGAAAGCTACAGACTAAAGCTAGAACTCACACTTTGAGAACTTGGCATAAAATTTGTTGGTGCATTGGCCAACCCAAAAGACACTACCAGACAGCCTTAACTCTCAATCGATGGTAACTAGACCTCAAATCTATCTTAGAAAACACTGCTGCACCTTGAAGTTGGTCAAATAAATCATCGATACGAGGCATATGATACTTATTCTTTAAGTTCACCTTATTTAACTGCCTAAAGTCGATATGTTTATTCATAGATCTACCTTTTTTTTTCACAAACAGAACTAGAGCACCCCATGGTGACATACTCAGTCTGATAAAACCCTTACCTAGAAGCTCCTAAAGTTGACTATTAAGCTTTTCTAGCTCAGTAGGAGCCATATGATAAGGAGCCATAGAAATAGGTTGGATGACTAACTCAAGGTCAACAATAAACTCTATATCATGCTTAGGAGGAAGGCCAGGTAGGTTAGTCGGGAACACGTCAGGAAACTCGCAAGCAATATGGACGGAGTCAAATAATGGACTTTCCGCACTAACATCCCAAACATACGCAAGAAATGACTCATAACCCCTCAATATCAATCTCTAACCTGAATATAAGAAATAATCCCAATCAATGCATGGCTAACAAAACCCTTCCACACTACTGGGGGCACGCAAAGCATAGTTAAGGTAACAGTCTTAAAAAAATCATCCAAAACTGTGTTGTAAGGAGATAAACAATCCATGCCTAAAATCACAACGAAATCTACCATATCTTGGATAATGAGATCAATCTAGGTATAAAAATCTCAAATAGTCACCAAACAAGATCTATATACTCGATCCACTTCTAAAAAAATCACCCACGGGGGTAGCTATACACAATGGTATAGATAAGGACTTTGAACATAAACCCATTCGCGATGCAAAATAAGTAGAAACATATGAAGATGTAGAATTAGGATCAAACAATGTAGAAGCTGGTTGATGGCATACCAAAATCATAGTTGTGATCACAGCATCCGAAGCCTCAGTCTCTGATCCACAAGGTACAGCATACAAATGACCTTATCCACTACTAGACTGGGTGATTGTCCAACCGCTTATCCTACCTTCCAATGGACCACCTCTAAAACCCTGCGGACCACCCTCATGACCCTCTGCCCCACCCTACCTAGCAGCGGTACTAATCTGATCGGTTGTGTAATTTGAACTAAAGGCTCAATCATCCTACACTAAGGATGCTCATAAGACAAGTAACCAACAACCTCACAGTCATAACATACCTCGGGCACCCTACTCTATCTAGAAGGTTCGGTGGATCTTTAATAACCACCCCAACTTTATGATCCTGACTAAACACCTCTTTGTGTCTAACTGCTGCTCTGACCTCTAGAACTAACATAACTTGGTTGACCCCTATTTGATATCTGAAGTGATGCCTGAACTATCCGACTAGGCTACCCTGATGCTGAGAAGGCTGCTGTTGGGGGTACCTACCATGATACCCTTGACTTATAAACTGTAAATTACTATAGTTCCCACTGTAACTACCTTGGTAACAGGGTATCTTATTGATGTCCCCTTGGGCCTCATAATCCATCTCCTCTATAGAATAATCATGTTTAGCTATCTCAAAAAAAACTTCCCTAAAGTCACAACTCTGTGTAGCCCTACGGAGTGATTTTCTTAATCCTCTGAAAAAGCATCAAATCCACTCATACTCCTTAGGCAGAATCATAGTGGCGTGTCTTTCTAGCTCATGGAATCTTTCCTTAAACTCATCCACAGACATAGAACCCTGTCTTAAAATAGAAAACTCATCCTAAAGACACTTGCGCATATTGCGAGGCATATATTTCCCCAAAAATGCCTCGGAGACCTGGGTCCAAGTCACCATTGGAGATCTAGATTATCGAGAATTAATATAACCTCTTCACCATATCCTCATTGTTGTATTTAGTTGATAAGAAACAAAGTCCACTCCTCGCAACTCAACCAACCCTAAATTTCATAATCGCTCCTCACAACTAGATAGGAACTCGTAAGCATCCTCCCTTAGGATCCCAACAAACCTAGGTGGAGTCAATTTAAAAGACATAAATGGCTGAGCTACTATCATCTATGGGGATACTGGTGCTGGCAGAACCTCCACCCTAGGCGACACTGTCGTAGGTTGTGCCCCTAAATTAACACCAGCTTGTGTTTCTCTCTTAGATTCCTCATTCGGTGGACCGCTTACTAACCCTAATAACTATATCAATACATTATGAAGAACAAACAAAGATATAAAACTAGGTGGAGCCTGGGCTGCCGTCTGTCTCACCTACTGTTGTAGAGAAATACCTAGAACTCTCTCAGTCTTAGGAGATATGACAAGATCAGGTGATAGATCCTTAGCCTAATCTTGAACTAGGGTTGTTGCTCTATCCAGCCCATTCCCTCTGGATCGACCTTGATCCCTAATCGAAACTCAAGCAGTGGGTTTGGTATCCTGATCCCTAGCCCTTAAACCTCGTATCCTATCCATCTTTATAAAGAGTGAACCAATAAAAATTAAAACCAATTCAGACCCAATGCACAAAAATAGACTAAGAAAATGAGATTGTTTCCTAAAACTTCTCTGTAGCCTCTTGAAGATAGGACACAGACATCTCCATACTGATCCGTGGGACTCTACTAAACATTAGCTCTAGTACCAATAATACCAGTGAAACTTAGGCTCTGATACCAAGCTATCATGACCAGATTTCTCAAGTCATTATGGTGCCTACCTTATCCCAATAGTAAGCAACCCAAGCCATAGCCTAGAATGATAGGTAATGGTCTAACAGGAGAAAACCAGAAAAAGACTATACATAATGATAACATTAGCAATGATAAGTGATAAACAAAAAAAATCATATATAATATATCAAAAGAAAAGACAGAAAAAAGGACCAAGTATACAAATGAATCCCTCCCAATCCTAGTAAGGTAGGTACTAGAGCCACTACTAATAGATACCCAAAGTACTAGATAGAATCCAAAATATGCACAATATACATAAGTAGTCTCAAGTACAAAAGACTAAACTGGAACAGATAGAGGAGGATCAACCTCAGACAATAGTAAGCTCACCCTATTCTAAACCAGTATTGAAAGGTAAGAACCACGTCAACGCTGACTGCTAGTACTTGTATCTGCATTAGGGAAAAGATGCAGAAGTGTAGTATCAGTACCAAAGCAACGGGTACTCAGTAGGCATCACTGGACTACTGAGCTAAATATAGGAAAATTATAAATAAAATGCAAGGGTGTAATCTAAGTCAATAGTAAATAGGGACAGAAAGGTAAAACAACTACCAAGTTACACAAATGCGATAAAGGAATAAGTATAAACGACACAAAAAATAAATAATCCAATAATAAAAGGCAAATCAAACATAACCTAACTGGGACCTTATAAGCCCGCTAGGCACACTGAAAAAGACAATTAACCCAATCGTGCCCCCATAAGCTGGTGGGACACACAAAAAATAATTAATAAAAATAAAAATAAAAAATCTAAAACCAAAACTAGTCCCATGCAATCATAGAAGTCATCCAGATATGTATCGGTCTTGAACTGACACCAATGGGTAGCAACGAGAGGCCAGATGTCAGGCGCTAACCAATAGTGGTGGATAATAACAAGAGGCCATATATTGGATTTGAACCAAAAATAGTGGGTAATAATGAGAGGCCAGATATATGATATACAAAAGAACTCACAATCAGATGCTAGACTCAAACCAGAACTCAACAAAACCACAATTCCCAGAATAATAATAATCAGTATCAGACTCTTAAATCACCATACCCGGATGCCGAACTAGAACCAAAACTCATAGTAACCATACCTAACTATAAAATTATAATCCAAAACATACCATAACCAATGTTAAAGTGGTACCAAAATTCACAATCAATATCAAAAATAAAGTATTGTTGGACCTAAATCGAAACTAAAATATATTAATTAACCATTCGCATATCTTAATTAAAAAGGGATAAATTTAAGGTTTCACAACTTAATTCCACATCCTACAGTAATAGATGCTACATCATACTAAAAGATAAGATACCAATATTTACTAGAATGGGATCCTAACTAGATAAATAAGGCATGTTATGTATATCATATGGTATGCAAACTATAAGTGCTTATCAAAAACTAGAATAATAGTATATAATTACCATAAATAATCTCAATATAAAGGTAGGGTAAGCCTAGCCTACCTAGACGCCAAAGCTAAAACCCCTCCAAGAAGCAGATAATGCTCTTCTAGAACCAGAACTTGAATAACTTGATGTAGATAATTGATTTTTCTTTCCAAAATAAGCTATTTTGAGTTTGAAATATATTTATCACTAAATTTTCTTCAAAATCCTTAGTACAATTGATGAATACACATGATGTTGGGTGAATTTATGCATTTTAGCATTGCTATTCTAGCCTTTTGAGCCTTGTTTTGAGGATTATTCATGTACTTAATGTGGTGATAATGATATAAATATGTATATAAGTATCCATGTAAGTTTTTACATTTTTAAATAGTGTTTACACACAAGTTTTTATTCAAATTAATCATTTAGAAGTCAACCGAGAAAACTAGTGTGACTAGCTTGAGCTAGGTATTTGTCTAGTCTATCGTATTGGGTTCTAACATGTTTAATGAGTTCCTAAGGTTTTTATTGTGTATTTATATGTGAAAACACTTGTTTTTAATGTTCAAGGGTCAATTGGATCAAGACAAGAGTCAAAACAATAAGTAAGAAATCAAATTGAATGAAGCTTATGCTTAGCTCGTGTTTCTAGTTCTCCGTCTTGGATGTTGTGTTGTTTTGAGCTCTAAATTGTTGTGTTTAATGCTATAGGATGCTTGGTGAATGTATTATTATGATATATGAAGTATATACAAGATTCAAATCAAGTGTAAACAACTCAAAAAGGCTTGGAATGGATCACAGAAGCACAATATGCAATTTGACACAAATTTGGACACCTGAAATGTCTTGGGAGTGTGAGAGAACGTGGGAAAGTATAATGGCACGTTATACACACCAAAAGACTTATAAGGGACCTAAAACAGTGTGTACATATGATATGTGTGTGTCGCATGCTTCATTTCTATGGAATACAGTGTGCGTCGCATGCTCCATTTCACCCCTGGACTGCACGTTGATTCTTTGTCCAACACGTCTTGGGCTTACCCTATTTCTATAAATATAGCTTTGTAAACATTTTAAATCACTTTTGGACATCCTTGGAAAATATTGAAGGATACCATAACTTTTTTTTAGGTTTTATCATTCTTTAATTTAGTTTTCTTTATGGTTTGTATCATCAATCCAAGAGATTGGATGATGAATATTTCCATTAGAGGCTAAACTCCCTTTCCTGGGTTAAGGCCAATTCATGACTACTTTTGTTTTGAATTAAGTTTGTTTGATTTGCTTATCATTATTGCTTGGTTGTTTATTCTTATTATAACTATTTTAAGGATTCAAGACCCTTAGAATACATCAATTGTCAACCTTATAAACTCGGGAGAGGGAATAGGGCGATAGAACATAGGAATAAGCAAAGTATGGTTTGTGTTTCTTTATGAAATAAGGAATTCAAATTAGTATCTATGATAGGGATGTACTTAGATGCCTTAATTGATTCACATGTAGGATGATAGCTTAAAGAACTTAAGTGGACCATTACATCCCCGCTCAATGATGTAGTTGTAAGGTTCAACTTAGGTAAAACATTAGTGGTTGGGAAACCATAATCATGCGATTAACCCTACGAATCAATAACCAAGATAAGCGATTTAATGAAAGAAATTCAATAACATAGTATGATTGTTCTTAAGCCTTAACCCTGGCTTCTATCCTTTGATTGTCCAAAGTCATTATTTTTCCACATTTGTTTAGTTTAGTTTTAATTTACAATTCTAAAACTCTATTTTCTACTCTCCTTAATTGGTTAAACTAGAATTGGAAAGTCAGCGAACGCAAGTCCTTGAGATATCGATACTTGGGCTTTCTTGAAGCCACTTTACTACTTGATAATACCACGTACACTTGCATGTGCGCTTGGGCACTATCAAGTTTTTGGTTCCATTGCTGGGGATTTGTAATAAGGAAATTATCTTATTTTTAGTTTAGTTACATTGAGTGGTGAATAGTTTAGTTTTTCTTTAGATTTTTTCATTTCTTTTATCTTTCTGTTATCACACTTCTTGACATGGCAACCTGGGATAAATGGTTTTCGAGTGATGACGATTCTATATGGTGTATGGTTTGTGGCAATAGTGGTCATTCTGAAGATATGTGTACTGTAAATCCTGATTAAGTAATGTTTGTGGGCAATGATCAAAGGCAATACTATGTGAACGCCTACAATCAGCAGCAGTAGTTTGAACAGCCGCAGGTTCAAAATTACCAGGCCTCAATCCAAACGAGCGATTTGGAAGAGATGCTAAGACAAATTCTAGATGAGCAAGCACAGATGTTAGCAAATATAAAGATTTATGGGGCCAGTTTAGAGCGACAACAAATTGTCGTGAAGTAATTGCAATCACTTTGATAAATAGTACATAGCTCAATGAAGAACCTTCACAGATAACTAAGGAGGTAGATGCAGAGTTGACTTCCCAACCTATTGAAGACAAAATTGCTACAATTTGAGAAAGTCTGATTACTCAAAAACTGAAATTGTTGGGGAGGTTAAGGAGATTCCACCATCACCATATGAATCACATCCGTTCAGTAGTCATTTTTCTCTTGAGACTGTAATTGAGAAGGTGAATGCAAGTGAGGATGTTATGGATTGTGTAAATTTAGACGTGGGATTAGTTGGTCCTCATTCAAAGCACTTTTCCACATTATGTTTAGATGATACCTTATATGTGGAATCATTTAAAATAGTAGAAAAGTGTGAATATGAGGAACAAGAATCCTATATTCTTAATTTTACTCAAGAAAAGCAACATAAAAAACACACCTCACTTTAAAGCCGAGTGGTTTACCATGCACATTCTATTACTCGGTTTCTTAATCTTTGTACCGCTCCCTATGAGCAAGGAAAAAAGATGGATACTAAGTTGGGAGTGAAAATAATATTCTCAAGGTGGAGGGAAAATTTGATTGGGTCGTGACGCAACACTAAATTAGGTGCTTCTTGGGAGGAAACCCAAGTAAAGTTAAGTAGGTATGTTTTATTTTTCAGTTTTTAGTTTTTTTTTACTTCACATAGTTTTTGTTTTTGGTTGAGTCACAGGTTATTAGGAAGTCTGAGTACCATAAACTTGAGCTAAGAAGCATGGCAAAGACTGAGTATGGGGTCCCCCGAATCCTTTTTTATGCAAAAAAATTCTACTAGCTAGGCCTAAAGGCCTCAGAGAGTATTTCTATCTCTTACCTTTAAATTCACTTTGGAGACAAAGATGATTTTTAAGTGTGGGATGGGGAAAATTCCAATTTTTGGCTCGATTTAAAAAATTTTAGGTTAGGAATAAGTGAGATATTCTTGTTGGTGCTATTTTTGATTGTACGGTGCAAGTGTTTTGTTTGATAAAAGCATGTTGAATGAGTGAATTGCTATTTTTGAGACTCCTAGGCTCAAGTTTTTGACTCTTGTACTTTTTGGCTTAAGATTTGAATTCATGCTATTGATTGGTTGGGAGTCTATGATGATCCTATTGAGTTGAGCATGTGCCATGTGTGTGTGAGATTTTTGTATATTCCTTGTTGCATGTGATGTATAGAACTTGCCCGGTGTGTGTCTGAAGCGAAATAAAGAATGTGGGTTTAGGAGATGATATAGGCATTTCTTTGATAGACTTATTTTATACCTTCTATTTGTCCTACCCTTTGTGCATTATCCTAGTTAATCCCCATTGAGAATTTAGCCTTTTCTTTGGTAGCCACATAAGTAGCCTAATTTGTTCTTTTACGAACCTTAGTTTGATCCAAAAAGGCTCCTAAGTGCTTTAATAAAAAATTTATTTAGTAAGGAGTTTGAGAAATTAAAGAAGAAAAAGGTGAAATTTATGCCCTAAGGTAAGAGTTATTGGTGTTTATATTTGATGTGTGGTGGTTGGGAGTGATTTATATGGTGTTAGAAATATTCCCAAGGTTGTGAAAAAGAAAAAAAATGAATCTTGAAGGAATAAACAATACGCCCACCATGTGTTTGTGAAAATACTTAAAAGAGATGGGGCAAAAGCAAAAGAATGGGGAAGTCAAAAAAATGGTGCAATTTGGTTGTTATAAATTGGTTTTAAATGTATGGTGTAGTGTATTAAAGCGCTTAGGAAAGATAGTTACTATTCTTGGACAAAATAGTTCCTACCCATCTCTTAGCCTATATTACAGCCCTAAAAAGACCTATTTGATCCTAAATTTCACATTCTAATATTAAGTGGAGTATGACACTAAGGGCAAGCCTATGGTTCATTATGTGTAATTTGTAAATACTTTGTGAGAGTGAGCGTAACTTGATTTGTATACCCATTATGATAATTGCATTATTGTGAGTATTTATAGGTAACTCTCTTGTTGAGAGGAAACATGCTTGATGAATGTGTGTGATTAGTATGATGTCTTATATTGACAAATATGCATGATTTTTTCATGTATTGAGTCAATTCTTGAGGTTAGGATATTTTGGAGTAGGATTCTTGAGCTTTCAATTGTGTATAACATGCGTAGTGTTGTAAACTTGCATTCCATGTAGTCATTGTAGTACTAGCTTGAGTTTCTTGCACGTAGTAAAAGTGTGGAGTATCTTCAGATCATGATGCTTATAGTTAAGAATTGTTCGAGGATTAACAAGGCTTTAAGTATGGGGAGGTGATGTTGGGTGAATTTATGCATTTTAGCATTGCTATTCTAGCCTTTTTAACCTTGTTTTGAGGATTATTCATGTGCTTAATGTGGTGATAATGATATAAATGTGCATCTAAGTATCCATGTATGTGTTTACAATGTTTATTAGTGTTTCCACACAAGTTTTGATTCAAACTGATCATTTAGAAGTCAACCGAGAAAGCTAGTGTGACTAGCTTGAGCTAGGTGTTTGTCTACTCTATAGTATTGGGTTCTAACGTGTTTAATGAGTTCCTAAGGTTGTATTGTATATTTATATGTGAAAAAACTTGTTGGTAATGTTCAATGGTTAATTGGATCAAGACAAGAGTCAAAACAATAAGTTAGAAATCAAAGTGAATGAAGCCTATGATTAACTCGTGTTTCTAGTTCTCCATCTTGGATGTTGTGTTATTTTGAGCTCTAAATTTTTGTGTTTAATGCTATAGGATGCTTGGTGAATGTATTATGATGATATATTAAGGATATACAAGCTTCAAATCAAGTGTAAACAACTCAAAAAGTCTTAGAATAGATCACAGAAGCACAATACACAACTTGACACAAATTTGGACACCTGAAATGTCTTGGGCATGTGAGAGCGCGTGGGAAAGTATCATGGTGCATTCGACACACCAAAAGACTCATAAGGGACCCAAAACATTATGAAACATGCGATATATGTTCTTCGCATGCTCTATTCCTATGGATACAGCGTGTGTCGGATGCTCCATTTCACCCCTGGACTGCACGTTGATTCCTTGGCCAACACGGCTTGGGCTTACCCTATTGCTATAAATACAACTTTGTAAACGTTTTTAATCACTTTTGGATGTCCTTGGAAGATATTGGAGGCTAACACAACTTCTTTTTAGGGTTTATCATTCTTTAATTTAGTTTTCTTTATGGTTTGTATCATCAATCCAAGAGATTGGATGACGAATATTTCCATTAGAGGATAAACTCTCTTTCCGAGGTTAAGGCCAAGATCATGAGTACTTTTGTTTTGAATTAAGTTTGTTTGATTTTCTTATCATTATTGGTTGGTTGTTCATTCTTGTTATAACTATTTTAAGAATTCGCGACCCTTAGAATACATCTGTAACCCCCCATTTCTGGTACCCAGAATGCTACATGGTGCTCATGACCCCGAAGGACTACAAGATAACCCATGACTGATATGTGTAACTGAGCACTGAATAATACATTGTAAATATGCAGAATATAAGCTGTAAGGCCATAAGTTTCAAAACTAAACTAATAATGAATATAATACAGTGTCTGTAATGGGGTATGACAATACCCAAAACTGAGATAAACTGTCTGAAACATGTTGTAGTCTGAAAGCCTCTAAACTATCTAAAACTGTGGAGTTGATGGGACATGTCCCCAACTAACTCTAAATTATTGAAATAATAAAGTAATAAAATAATCATATTATCCTCGAATGATGAGGACTCACTGTAAGTCTGGCTGCTGAACGTCTAATCTACTAAGGATGCGTGGGAGCTCGTGCTTCTAAACCTATGGTATAAAATACCATAGCACAAATGCATCAGTACGTTGAATGTACTGGTATGCAAATGAGGTAGGTTGAATGCAATGGTTCATATGCATGAACAATACTAACTGATTGAATAACATAAACGTGAGAATACATACATAAATAAGAGACTGTAACTGAATTCGTGATAACACTGACTCATAGATTCTGATAATGTGGATTTACTGATACCTGAGTACTAATACTAGGATACTGAATGACTGAGTCTACTAAATACTGAGGAACTAATGTCATATTACTAATAAACGAATGACTGTTTCTGACAGTTCAGATTATGAAGAACTGGTTTGAGTGACTGTATCTGACAGTCCTAAAACTGAATACTGATAACATAGGTTTTGTATAATTAATATACTATTAACTAAGTTCGTGATAACATGATTACTGAGTATAAATACTAATAACATGAGTGATTGTATCTGATAGTCCTGATATTGATGGAACTAGCTGGGTTCCGCACTGTACTGATTTGACTGTATCTGACAGTGCTGGATTTCTATAGAACTGAACTGAGTTCTATTACTGAAACTAGATCTGAAATTGAGACTGTGGGAGGTAATCATCTAACCAACATGCCCTGAAACTAAACTGGTGGGGTCCAACCTGTAACCCCAACTGGAAGGGTGTCAGTACCGTGCCACGGGTAAAGACAAGCTGTGAGTATACCCTCTCTAATAGGGATCTCTTCCATCAACCCCTGCTAGTACAAAACTCGAATAAGATGTATAAATCCATAAACGTATAGGGTGCATCTCAACCTACACTGGATACGTAGTTATGGAACACAAGGATTGCTTCTAAGGATCACACCCTTCACTGAATAACAGGTGATTCCCCATCCTTGGGTTCACTCGATGTTGAATCCTACTCCCAACTGAATAGACACTGAACTAATTAATTGAACTGAACTGATACTAATGGTATTATTTAGTGGAGCTAAACTAAGTTCACTGAGTTCCGTTGTCCGATGGAATGCTACTGATATCTGAGGACTAATGGAGAGTACTTAAGTTACTGAGATTTCTGGGAATACTAAGGTTACCGAGATTACTGAGTACTGATGTTACTGAGACCACTGAGGTCACTGAGATTACTTAGTAGGACTAGACTGATACTGAATTTACTGAGTTTTCCTGGGTCATGAGACTGACTGAATTCTAAGGATCATGGCTTGACTGAGAGTATCGAGAAAACATGACACTGGCTCTAGGCACACAGATAAATTGTCGGGTACAAGTACCCCTAGGACTCGATAGCATGAAACTGACAGGACATGACACTTCTTGAACACATGACCAATATCAACAGTTCATAATACATTAATTTGGGGATTTCATGAAGTACATGGTTATCATAGTCTTGTACATGAATGGAGTTGCATATAAATATGTCATACTTTCATCAACCTAATCTCATGGACATTCCCTCAACCATTCATAATGCACAAAATATCATGGAAGTCATTCTTAGTCATAAGGTAAAGCATACACTTATCACTTGGGTCACAATTAAGCTATAATGCATAATTTCTATTCTCTTAGGCATTTTATCAAACACCTAGGATGCATGACTTAGGGCATAGGCATGACCATCAAATTAATATAACAAAACTCCATATTTCAATTCAATTTCACATGTTTCAGACCACATACTAGCATCAGTTCATGAACAACACATAAATATTCCAACTTGGGAATCATAC
The DNA here is from genome assembly GCA_030864215.1 of Capsicum pubescens. Lineage (NCBI taxonomy): Eukaryota > Viridiplantae > Streptophyta > Magnoliopsida > Solanales > Solanaceae > Capsicum > Capsicum pubescens. The sequence continues at coordinate 145,897,328 of CM061546.1, read as the reverse complement.
AACCATAATCACATGAACATAATCAACCCACAACAAAATATTCACAATACAAGATTTAAAACTTGATTCTTGGGCTTCATGGAAGAAAAAAATCCATGAATGAACACTGTGCATACCTTAGTTCTTGATTCTACGAAGATTGATGGAGAGATTTTTAAATTTGAGTCTTGGATTTGAATCCCCAATTGAAAACCCTAACTTGTTCTTGAGAAAAACTTGAGAGAAACACTATATTTTGGGTGAAAAATGGCTGAATCACGTGTTATTGGGTATATATAGGGGTGAGAAATTGACCCTTTTAACCCTTGGACACGTATTTTAATTCTGTGAAAATTTCTCGATTTTCATCCTTGGCGCGACGCGCCACTGTCGCGTCAAGTCATTGGAACAGGACAATTGGGAATCTGCATGGTGGCGCGAAGCGGGGCTATCATGTTGCCACTTTGTTTGCGACCAGGAAGTTTGGCGCGAAGCAGAGACATCGAGCTGAGACACTGGAAAAAGGACAATTCTGAATTTGATCCCTGGCGCGACGCGCCATAATCGTAGAGGCTCACTGGAATTTGATGATTGTCATTTTGGCCTGCTCCGCGATGCGTTGATGGCTCAGGTGGCACACTGCCTTACTAAAAAGGCTCTAACTCTTCGCTCGGGTGTCGGATTTGGGAGAATTTGGTATCGATAGAAACCTTATTCAATTTCCCACATGATAAAAAGTGAAAATCTTGAAAATACCATATGTATAAAAGTGGATTCATCTTTGAAACAAGTCTTTAACATTTCTGGAATGATTTTAAGCTACGTAGAAGTGCAGGGTATTACAACATCAATTGTCAACCCTGTGAACTCGGGAGAGGGAGTAGGGCGATAGAACATGGGAATAAGCAAAGTATGATTTGTGTTTCTTTATAAAATAAGGAATTCAAATTAGTATCTAGGATAGGGATGTACTTAGATGCCTCACTTGATTCACACGTAGGATGATAGATTAAAGAACTTAAGTGGACCATTACATCCCCGCTCAATGATGTAGTTGTAAGGTTCAACTTAGGTAAAGGATTAGAGGTTAGGAAACCGTAATCATGTGATTAACCCTACGAATCAACAACCAAGATAAGCGATTTAACGAAAGAAGTTCAATAACGTAGTATGATTGTTCTTCATCCTTAACCCTGGGCTTTTATCCTTTGATTGTCCAAAGTCATTATTTTTCCGCATTAGTTTAGTTTATTTTTAGTTTTCAATTCTAAAATCGTTTTGTTTACTTTTTCTTAATTGTTGAACTAGAATTGGATAGTCGGCGAACGTAAGTCCTTGAGAGATCGATACTTGGGCTTTCTTGAAGACACTTTACTACTTGATAAGACCACGTACACTTGTGTGTGCGATTGGGCGCTATCAACACACACACGCACACATATAAGAATGCTTTGCCGACAATTTAATATCACATCCTTTAACTTTTTAGCAAGCATACATACAAACATACATACATACATACATATGTCTATGTATACATATGTATATATATATATGTATATATATATATATATTCATTACACAATAACCAAAAGTTAGGCAAATCCCTTAAAGGTGGAAAAAATCCCACCATAACATGCACTATAGTTTACACGTAGAGGTGGAGGTGGCAATACCCCACCTCTAAAATTTTATCCATTAAGTATATACTCGGATATTGCATAGGTTCGTGGTAAAATAAATATCATATTTTGAATATACCATAATTAATAGAAAATTATTTCTAATAAAAAACCTCTATTATGTAATAATAATATTTTAATATTTTAGATTTATATCTCCGCTTAAAATATTAACAGACTATAAAAGCTATTATAAAGTAATATAAATATATCATAACTAAAATTTTTTATACAAGTTAAAAATATTCTAGAGGAGAAATAAATTATGTTTCTACCAAATACCAATTTACATTAAATATTCCACAGTATATTTGATATTGCTAAAATTCTCAAATGAACCGCTCGAAAACCAAACTATCAGTCCCAACAAGTCATAAATAACTTGGGAAGTTATAGAAAAGCACTAGACCTCGAAAATGTATGGAAAAAAATGACCGTGGGGTCATTACAGATTGTCACATCCCAAAACAATCCCTGGGTGTGACCGGCCCCTGCTAACACCACTTGCCGAGAGAATCAATTTTTCATCCATTCACAATGTCAATAAATATTGAGATAAAAATATCCAACACCAAATGCATGAAATAATCATTGACGCAAATTAATTATCCAATCAGATATCATATAACTATTTATGAAAACAACAATAGCTTAGATAATAAATCTCTAACTCAAACCCCATACTAAGACCTTGGGGCAACTAATTAGAGTTGCAGGAGTTCAAATTTCAGGTATGCAAACCCAATGAAAAGAAATATAATCTTAAAATACCTAAAGCTGGATGACAGCCTCCACGAACAATGTGAAGGTTCACCTCAGCAATGGAATCCACCCGTACAGACCGTTAACTGCTAGTCTCTCCTTCCGCAATAGTATCTATAGACATGCAAGTAAGGAGTGAGCTATATATAAATATAACCCAGTCAGATCCTCGAATCGCTACTTAATTACCCCTAAAAAAAGTGTTAGAGAATACAAGGCACAATATATACATAAATAATATGCACACAATATCTCTTATAATGTAATGCTCAATAAGATCCAAATAAAGGTTTGAAAAGCCACTATGTATCTCAACTCAATCAACTATCACGGTTTGTCATAAATAGAAGTGAAGGTGATTAGTCTAGCACCCAAATAAGTCTACGACAGCATATATAATGCCCCAAAAGTCTACTACGGCAGCATGTACAAGGCCCTTAACATATTACGACAACATAAGTATGCCCATAATATATTATGGTAGCTATGTATGCCCGTAGAGACTATAACAGCAGCAAAGAAAATATATTCATTAACCCAATATCACCTCACATATTACCACTAAATAATTCTTAGTACACTTCACAAAATACATATCCACATATAGTCAAAGACCACCAATTCTACCAAGCTCACTCTTTTCCCAACACATGGACTAAGCAGAAAAATATATTTTTATTTATAAAGTAGGTTTGAAAAGCAAGCAACAAAGTTTATAGTCCAACTTATCCTGAATTCACAAGCACTCTTCTCAATATATCAAAACTATGCTCTCGTAAATCTAAATCACCTCAAACTGCACCAAAATGGATTTAAAATAATCAAAACCCCATCAACGAACATCCTCTAAAATTTCAGAACAAGCCAAATATTAAACTCTACCGCTCAATCCAATTAATCAAATTAAGTACCCATAATAATGCAATGTACAACAGCAATACCCTCCGTAATGTTGTATCATAATGACATGAAAAGTACCAAATCTGCATCATAATAGGTTGGTTTTCAAGCTAACCAAACCACTGTTATTTCCACTTTAAATTCAAGAATAGTCATTATTACTACATCATACCTCTAATCAAGAATCAATAATTAACTAATCATGATTTTTACTCTCAATTTAATTCTAATAATACATTTTTGCCTCATTACTATAACGACCCGAGGCTACCTCCTAGTCGCGACAACAGTGCGTACGGTTATAATTGACCACAAGCTAACCCATGAACTGGTACCTACTGTAAGCACTGAGTAAAATGATAATAAAATACATGTGCGGAAAATAACTACTAATGTCATAAAGTTTAAATACTAAAAATACAACTAAATTCGCAAATCTGGAACATGTGCAAAAAATACTGAAATTCAACTAATAAGTCTGATAAATTGACTGTCTGAATGTTTGAAAAGCCTCTAACTGACTGACTGTGAAGTTAATGAGACAAACCCCCAACTAACTACAACTGACTGAAATAGAGGAATACTGAAATAACTTAATGAAAGATAAACTTGTCCTCAAAAGATGAGGACTCACCACTGTTGTTGTTACTGTAATGCTAAACTATCTAAGCGCGATCGGGAAACTATGCGTCCAAACCTATGATATAAGACATCATAGAACGAAGAAAGTATGTGGTCAGTACTTTGAATAGGTTGGTATATGAGATGAGGTTAGGCTGAAATACATGGGTTAACTGTGCATAAAGTAATAATTGATTGAATAGCATGAGATAACTGAGTATGCATGCATGAAAAATGAAATACTGAGAATGCAAAACCAGGCATATAATGTTTCTGAAATAATCTATAAACTGATTATTGAAATTTGATAACTGAATAACTGGAAGTCTATATGCTATGGTCAAGCAAACCTAAACTGAATTCTATACTAAATACTGAACTGAGACCGTGGGAGGTATCATGTAACCGACATACCCCAATCTGAGCTAATCGTGGTCCAACCTATGACCCTAGTTGGAAGGGTGTCACTCTCGTGCCACGGGTACTAACTCTGGTTGTTGGATCCACTAAACTGGTGTCCTAAAGGACTAGGGTGTCAAGCCTAAATTAATAGGTGACCTTGGAGAGGAAGCCAAGCCTAATTGACGGGTGACTTCTCCCATCCTACGCTGGCTACATAGTTCTGGAATACAGGAAATGCTACTAACGACTCTGCCTAACTGACATGGAAGCCGTCATCCCTGTATTTGCTCGGTGCTAAATCCTACTCCCAACTAAATTGACACTAATTTTTGGACTGAACTAAACTTAATTGTACAAACAACTATTTGTAATATCTGACTGAATGACAATGCTCATGGTTTATCTAAAATCATTCTGAAGTTACTGAATTTATGCAAACAATTAGGTATCAGGTGTTCATAACCCACCAACACTGAAAGGAAATAACAATGAAGACATATACAATCTTTGAAAACCATAATAAAGAATCATTATTTAAAATCCATCACTTTGGCATTTCATCAAACACATGAAGATCAAGACTTTAACATGGGAATGCTTTTAAACAAGTAAGATAGCATGATCACATGAAAAAATTATAAATTGAGGATTTATTCTGATTCGCATAAACATGATATGGAAACTATAATATTTAAATCATTCTATAATCCAATCCACATGAAAACAATTGAAATCTTATCTTGAAATTGAGATAACAAGGGATTCATGGAGGTAGTTCAACAAAATCATGTAAAAACTCATAATTTAAAACCAAAAAGGGATTCTTGGACTCCATGGGTGAAAAAGGGCCCATGGATGAACATCACACATACCTTAAACCCTTAAGCTTGAAAGAGGAACACCAATCTTGATGCTTTCTTTAATGCTCTTAGATTGGGGAACTTGAATTCTTGGTTTCCTTGGAGAGAAAATAATGGAATTGATGATCTTGGGGGATGAGTAGGGTCTTTTTTTAGAGAAAATTGGAGAAAATGGGCAAATAATGCCCTAACTGAAGCTTTAAGTCATGAATTTATGAATTGGGTGAGAGGAAAAGACAAAATTGCCCCTCAGGAAATTAAATTCGTAACTGAAGTACGTTTTACAGGGTCACCTCATCACGATGAGGTTCCCATATCTATAACCACCGCAATGCAAGGCTATCGCGGTAAGCTGCTGAATCAAAATCCAAACACGATCCAATCCTCATTCGAAAAATTCAAAACTCTCCTAAGACATGCTCCTTACACCCCTGAACATGAATTAACTCAAAAACCAACACCTTGGGGTTGACAAGACCAATTTAAAAATCCTCAAAGTTAAGAGGCCTTTCAAATGACTAAGTCCCAAACACTTAAGTGAAATTTCCACATTTAAGCCTCTTATGCATGCAACTAGGAGCTGAACTATGCTAAGAATAATATGGGGTATTATAATATCTCCTCTTGGAAATATCCGTTCTCGAATAAAACTGATTAGGTTGAGAGTTCTGAACCAAAGCAACTGAGATCACATGTTGATCATGCATAACTAAAAACATGAGTACATGACTAAGTCTGAAACATGATACATGACCTGAACTATTTTCATGAATACATGCAATGACATTAGAATGATTATATAGATGGAACTGAGAAGGAAAAAGAAACAATCTAAGGAAAATGGTTACCTAAAGTTGAGTCTGATTTTGCGGAGAAAAGATGAGGGTACTTGGTACGCATATCTATTCCTGCTTCCCAAGTGGCTCCCTCAACGAATTAATTCTGTCAAAGAACTCTGACCAAGGGAACTTCTTTATTCCTTAGTATATGAATTTGATGATCAAGGACCTCGACTGGGATTTCTTTGTAAGAAAGGCTATCCTGAACATCTGTGCTTTCTAAAGGAACTACAACAGTTAGATCACCAATACACTTCTTTAACAGGGAAATATGAAACACTGGATGCACTGATGCCAAATCTGCAGGCAACTCAAGCTCATAAGCTACCTTTCCAAAATGGCTCAAAATCCTGTAAGGGACAATATATTGAGGACTAAGCTTCACCTTCTTTGCCGAATATTTTCACCCCTTCATGGGCGAGATTTTCAAATACACCAAATCACCAGCACCAAACTCAAGGTCTCATTTTCTCACATCTGCATAAGATTTTTGACGGCTTTGGGTTGTCTTAAGCCTCTCCCTAATTAACTAAACTTTATCCATTGAATAAAACATTGAATCTTGTCCTATCACAGTAGCCTCACCTACCTCAAACCAACCAATAGAAGATCTACAACTCCTCTCATAGAGAGCCTTAAACAGAGCCATCTGAATACTAGAGTGATAATTGTTATTGTAGGCAAACTCAATCAAAGGCAAATGATCATCCCAGCTTTCTTTAAAGTCAATAACATATGATGTCAACATGTCCGCTAGGGTTTGAATGGTCCTCTCTGCCTGACTATCTGTCTAAGGATGAAAAGTTGTACTGAGATGAACTTGGGTATCAAGACCCTTCTGAAAAGCTCTCCAAAAATGAGAGATAGACTGAGTACCTCTATCTAAAATAATAGACAATGGGACTCGATACAACCTAACCAACTCTCTAATATAGAGCCTGGCATAGCCCTCGGCTGAATTAAGAGTATGAAATGGCAAAAAATAGGCTGACTTGTTCATTCTGTCTATAATCACCCATATCAAATCATGCTGACGACGTGTACGAGGCAAACTCGTCACAAAATCCATGTTCACCTCTTCCTACTTCCAAGTGGGAATGTTGAACTCCTGTAATGTTTCACTAGGCCTCTGGTGTTCAACCTTAATTTGCTGACAGTTAGAACACTTAGTTACAAACTCTGAAATATCCCTCTTTATACCACTCCACCAGTAGATTTGTTACAAGTCACGGTACATATTAGTGTCTTCTGGGTGAATGGAGTAACGTGCACCATGCACCTCAGCTAAAATCCATTGTCTCAAATCATCAATACACGACACACAGCCTACCCTGACATCTCAACACACTATCTCCCTCTTGGGAGAAAACCTCTACTTTCTGATCTCTAACTGATTCCTTTAACTTAACCAAACTGGAATCCCTATCTTACTTTTCTTATACTTTGGCAACCAATGAAGATTTCGAACCATTCTAAACCCATATACTACCCTCAGCTGAATCAACTAACCGCACACTAATCTAGCAAGTTGATGAACCTCTCTAACTAATTTTCTCTAATCATTCTCAACATAAGCAATACTGCCTATAGACAATCTACTAAGGACGTCTGCCACTACATTGGCTTTTCCCGGATGATAACATACACTCATATAATAATCTTTTAACAACTCAAGTTGCCTTCGCTGATGAAGATTTAAATCACTCTATGAAAATATATACTGCAAACTTTTATGATCCGTGAACAAATTAACGTGAATCCCATAAAGATAGTGCCTCCATATTTTCAAGGTAAACTCAAGGTCATGGGTAAGGTAATTCTTTTCATGGGGATTAAGCTATCTAGATTCATAGGCTATGACCTTACCTCTATGCATCAATACACAACTAAGACCAACTCTAGAAGTATTACAATAAACAACAAACCCATCTGAACCATCTGGCAGAGTCAAGACTAGGGATGAGGTGAGTCGAGTCTTCAACTCCTGAAAACTCTTTTCATAAGAATCTGACCACTGGAATTTGACTTTATTTTGAGTCAATCGAGACATGGAAGATGCAATAGATGAAAAAACCATTCAATAAACCAACTGTAATAGCCAGCCAAAACTAAGAAACTCTTGATATCTAATGGAGAGATGGGTTTGGACCAGTTTCTCACTCCTTCAGTCTTTTGAGGGTCAACTCTAATGCCATCACCAAAAATAATATGGCTAATGAAACTTATTGATCTTAGCTAAAATTTGTACTTACTAAATTTGGCAAACAACTTATGGGCTCTAAGAGTCTGCAATACAATTCTGAGATGGTCTGCATGATCACTTTCACTGCAAGAATAGACAAGAATATCATCAATGAAGACTATGACGAACATGTCCAAGTACTGCTTGAACACTCTGTTCATTAAGTCCATAAAAGTTGCTAGGTCATTTGTTAGTCCAAGAAAATAACTAAAAATTTAAAGTGATCATACCGAGTTTTAAAAGTTGTCTTTGGAATGTCACATTCTCTGTATCTGAGCTAATAATAGTCGGATCTGAGGTTTATCTTAGAGAAATAACTGGTAACCTGAAGTTGGTCGAAAAATTCATCAATCCTGGGGAGTTGATACTTATTCTTGAATGTGACTTTGTTCAACTGACGGTAATCGATGCACATTCTGAAAGAACTATCTTTCTTACGCACAAAAATAACTGAAGCGCCCCATGGGGAAACACTAGGTATGATAAATCCCTTACCTAAGATATCTTTCAACTATTCTTTCAACTCTTTGAGCTTGACTGGAGCCATTCTATAGGGAAAAATAGAGATAGGCTGGGTATCTGGAAGGAGATCTATGCCGAAATCAATTTTCTTTTCGAGAGAAACTCCGAGAAGATCTTCAGGGAACACATCTGGAAATTCCCTCACTATTGAAACTGAATCTAGACTAGGAATCACAGAATTAGAGTCTTTGACTTGAACAAGATGGTAAACACACCCCTTAGATATCATCTTCTTCTCTCTAAGATATGAAATGATTTAACCCCTAAGCGCTGAAGTACTCCCCCTTCATTCAATGACCGGTTTATTAGGAAACTGTAATTGAACGAATCTATTTTTATAGTCAACTGAAGCATATCATGAGTAGAGCCAATCCATGATGAGAATGACATCAAAATCAGTTATCTCTAACTCCACAAGATCTACTGAAGTGATTTTCTGGGATACTATGACCGGTCAGTTTCTGTATACATGTATGGCTATGATAGACTTACCCACTAGGGTAGACACTGAGAAAGGTTCTTCTAATATTTTTGGACTGACACAGAAATTGAAAACTATATAGAGGGTTACAAAAGAAAGTGAGGCTCTGGGGTCTAGTAAAACATACACATGAAGATGAAAAACTTGTAACGTACCCGTAACTACATGAAGAGAACTTTCCTGATCATGTCAATACTGAAGTACATACAGCTTATTCTGGCGATGTCCACTGGTCGCACAGGAAATTGCACCTTGCTGAGTCGGGCGACCTACGAGTGCTGCTGAAGAAGTATTCTGGCCCTGTTGGCGATCATTTCTGCCTCTCTGCACCACCACTATACACTCTCGAATCCTATGTCCTAGCTTGCCACATCCAAAACACACATCACTACCAGCCTTACACAAACTCTGATGATTTCTACTACAACCAATGTTCACACTACCCTGGGACTTTAAGCTTGGCTCCCTATCACAACTGTCATTCCTCAACTTTGGCATTGGCGCACTAGATGAAGATAGAGTTGGACCTAAAAAAAATTCACAGAACTGAGAATGGCTACCACCCTCTGACCTCAATGAGAAAAGTTAAAGCTACTTGTTTTGGCCCTCTTATTCTCTCTCTTTTTCTCCTTAAACTTCTGCTCCTCAATCTGTTGAGCATAAACCATAAGCCTAGATAGATCCATCTCATTAATCAACACTGTAGTCCTACACTCCTTGACCACACTATTACCTACACCAGAAATAAACTTACTCATTCTAAACCTATTATCAGCCACTATTGAGGGAACATACCTCTTCAACTGAGTAAACTTAAGTGAGTATTCCTTCACACTTATATTACCCTACTTCAAATTAATGAAATCCAGCACCTTATATTCCCTCAACTCTAACATAAAGAACCTGTCTAAGAAAGCCATGGAAAACTCCTCCTACTTCACAGGCCCTACATCAGCACCCCTATCCCCCTTTCACTGCTTATACGACGTATGAGCTACATTCTGCAACTAGTAAGCAGCCAACTCTGCACCCTTACTAGAAGTGACACCCATGATATCATTCACCTTCTAAACCATATCAAAAAAATCCTACGGATCATCCTCGGACTTGGATCTCAAAAGCAAAGGGGGATTCATTCGGGTGAAATCCTGAATCTTAGTTGCAGCTGTATTTTCCACTGGGTTAGATGAGGCAATAATTTACTAGTTGTATTGAGTAGCTATTGAGTGAGCTAAGGTAGTGAATGCATCTCTGAACTTAGCATGAGACACGTGCTCATTTAGGGGATCTTCCTAAATAGGTGGACGTATGTGCCGATTTCCATTTCTTTTTCTGTTATTTTTTTTTGGAAGGCATTGTCTGTAAATAGAAGGAAGAACGAGTCAGAAAGAGAGTTTTAAATAGATCTTATGCTAATTTGCACGACATGAATATTGAAAGAAGGGAAATATTTCCTAAAATGTCTTGTAGCCTCTTTTCCATAAGTGTGGTGCGCTTTACACCCATGCACAAGACTTTACTCAATGCAGCATTTCAGACTCCTTGGGACTCTCTAAAACCTCGAGCTCTGATACTAAGTTTTTTCACGACCCAAGGTTACCCCCTAGTCACGACAATGGTGCTTACGATCAAAAGTGACCATAAGCAAACCCATGAACTGGTACCTACTATAAGCACTGAGTAAACTGATAATAAAAGACATGTGCAAAAAATAACTAATAATTCCATAAGGTTTAAATACTGAAAATACAATTGAATTCACAAATTTGGAGCATGTGCAAAAAATACTAAAATCCAACCGATAAGTCTAATAAATTAACTAACTGTCTGAATGTCTGAAGAGCCTCTAATGGAGTTGATGGGATAAACCCACCAACTAACTCCAACTGACTAAAATAGAGGAATATTGAAATAAATGAATGAAAGATAAGTTTGTCCTCGAAATATGAGGACTCACTACTGCTGTTGTTATTGTAAAGCAAAACTATCTAAGCACGATTGAGAAACTGTTTATCCGAACCTATGATATAAGACATCATAGCGCGAAGAAAGTATGCGATCAGTACTTTGAATGTACTGGTATATGAGATGAGGTTAGGCTGAAATACATGGGTTAAATGTACATAAAGTAATGACTGACTGAATAGCATGAGATAACTAAGTATCCATGCATGAAAACTGAAATACTAAGAATGCAAGACCAAGCATATAATATTTCTGAAATAATCTGTAAACTAAATTACTAAAATTTGATAACTGAATAACTCGAAGTCTATATGCTATGGTCAAGCAAACCTTAACTTAATTCTGTACTGAATACTGAACTAAGACTGCGGGAGGTATCATGTAACCAACATGCCCCAATCTGAGCTAATCGGGGTCTAACTTGTGACCTTAGTTAGAAGGGTGTCAGTACCATGTCACAGGTACTAACTCTGGTTGTGTGGATCCACTAAACTAGTGTCTCAAAGAACCAGGGTGTTAAGCCTAAACTGACGGGTGACCCTTGAAAGGAAGCTAAGCCAAATTAACGGGTGATTCCTCCTATCCTACCTGGCTACGTAGTTCTGGAATATAGGGACTGCTACTAACAACTCTGCCTAACTGACGGGGAAGTTTTCATCCTTTTATTCGCTCGTTGCTAAATCCTACTCCCAACTAAACTAACACTAATTTCTGGACTAAACTAAACTTAAATGAACAAACAACTATTTGTAATATCTGACTAAATGACAATGCTTATGGTTTATCTGAAATCATTCTGTAGTTACTGAATTTATGCAAACAATTAGGTATCGGGTGTTCATACCACCAGTACTGAAAGGAAATAATAATGAGGACATATACAAGCTCTGAAAATGACTAAGTCCCCAACACTTAGTGAAATTTTCAGGTTTTAAGCCTCTTATGCATGCAACTAGGAGCTGAACTGAGCTAAGAATAATACGGGGTATTATAATTACCAAACTACATTATTACCGAATATGTTTTCAATTCTATGCCAAAGAACTACAAGCAAATTTCATACCTTATCACTTCATGTGGATGTCTCCTAACGTCATTTGGGTACTCTCTATTGCTTTTTCTTTCTACGCAGCTTGTCGTTTTCCTCCAAAATAATGGGATCAAAATATAGCCCTAGTATTCTACTTGTACTATTACTAGTCATGACACTAAACAAGAAAAAAAGTTTGAGTTTTGGCTTACTCACTTTAATTCTCTTAATTAATATTAATAACTGGTTAAAATTACCAATTAACCCTTTATTAAAAACTAACTTGGGATATTACAATGATTGCACCTATTCTAATCATCTCTACATACACTAAATCTTCTACTAGATTATCATAAATAGACAGATATCATTGAATGAGTTGTTGTCTCCTATTTTTTCTTAATTTGTCTGTTGCATCAATGCAACTAGACGATCTACCTCTTTCTGTCTAGCCCGCTCTTTCCTTGTTGCTCATTGGGCAGTTGTTTGCCTAACATTTTTCTCAGTCCTTAATTGAGCAGTGACTTGTTCCACAGTTTCTTGAACATCATGTTGTAGTGGCCGATTCAAAGCTGTTGGGTCATCATAAACCCCCTCGAGCAAGGCTCTTTGATCATGAACTCTTTATTTCTTCATCCTTCAATTTTGTCTTAGGGTTCTCTCAAGTTTAGGATCAAATGGAATCAGGGATTGACTTGAACCCAAGTATGGAGCATGCACCAGCATGTGAGATATCAATAGTATAAAAGTAAAATCAGTAAACAAAATCAACAGTTCGATAAACATAATCAATCAACTATGTACATGTACAATAGCTTGGCCCTATTATTTTTTGTGATAATTATATTTTGTTTGGTTTAGCTTTCTCACCAATGTATAGTTTCAGCTTAACAAGGATAGGATCTTACATAGGAGGTTATGGAGAACATGAATTAGAATAGTAATTAGGAGGTAATGAAGCATTATGTTAGCCACTCAACCTTCATAGTCCTCGCTAATGACTTTTCTTTAGGTAATGTTCTCTTAAATTCTAAGGCTCTAACTCTTTTATCTTTTCTTTCATGACTTAAATAAAAGTTCCCATAAAAATTATGAAGTACATTAAGATTAAGAGTGTTTGACATTTATGAAGGAGTCTTGCTTTAGGCTTCTAATCTATGTAAAATACTAGACTTAAAGAAAAATATTCCTCAACACTAAGCTAATTTGAATCAATATAGGAATCCTCAATCCATTTGTTTTGTTATAATTTTATGTCCATCTTCTTCTTCACTTGTTTATTTTTTGTGTGTGTGTTTTTTTTTCTAGAATTTTTATTAAAAATTATTGTTGTCATCAATAATATTTTTTCTTTTCACATTATCACTTTACTCTTTAAGTATGTTCAATTCTTTATGAATTTTAACTCAAAATGTTACTAAAACTATCGTGTTTTTAGTTTCATGGTGTCATTAAGAATAGCGTTAATTGCTATTTTAAAATAATTTTATTTTTATGTATATAATTTTATTAATTGACAAGAGATGTGCGTGCAAAGCACATATACTAAACTAGTAGTTACTAAAAGAACAATTGATGCATTAAATCTCCTGCTAAATGCGAGGTCCATGGAAAAGCGGGACCGCAATGGTCTATTGTACGTAATCTTATCCTGCAAGGCTTATTTATCTAATGGTGAAAATATTTTTGAAAATATAAAAGCATATGTCTACACAAGGGCGGATTTACTGTCCATTTTCTGCACATAATCTTGTAGTCTTTACAAAGACCTTTCTTTACAAAGACCTTTATCATCCTTCTTAATGAGCAAATAATTATTTGAATTTTAGAGTTTGTTTGGATTGTCTTATTTTAAGTGCTTTCAAGTCAAAATAGTTTTAAAGTATTTTTTTAGTGTTTGGGTAAAATAAAAAAATATTTTTAAGCACTTAGCTTTAAGTCAAAACTTATAAGTCATAACTCCTAACTTATGGCTTTTGACTTATAAGCTCATCCAAACAGCCTCTTATCCACCATATTATAAAAGGTTACCAAATGCTCCTCTTTCTTTAAGAATCTTATATTTCCTACTAACAAACCAAAAACTCTAGAGAAATTCAAAAATGAGAATCTGTTAAAATTAAACTAAAAGAGTAATAACATGAACTAGAAAAATAAAGAACAAGAACAATAAAAGAGACAATAGATGAGAGACTTCTTATTCTTTCAATTATTCAAATATACAAGTTTTTCAAGTGTATCCAATACAAACTCTTATTCCTGTATTTATAATATTACACATAGGCATATGAAAGGTTATCATAAATGTGACACTAACCATGAAGGTTATAGAGGAGGTTAAAGGGTGTAAGAGTTACACTCTATAATGGTGTACGGAATACTGGATGAGTAAATTCTTGGAGTAGTAGACATCCACAATTACTAGAATATTTTATAACACTCCCCCTTGGATGTCCATATATAATGTGCCTTGTTAAAACCTTACAAACAAGTCTGTAGGAAAAAAATTCTAGTGAAGAAAAAAGAGTATACATATCTTTTAATACGCATTTGTTTGCAACCTCGTTATAAACCTTTTCAGGGAAATCCAATGGATAAAACCTAGGCAAAGGAAACAAGAGTGCAGTGCATATTTTACTCTTCCTGATGAAAACATCATTTCACTTCTCAAAGACGACGCATTCCAATCTTATATGCTAGCTTTTAAATGTTGATATTGACTGTGCCTTTGTGATCAAATCACATCATGAAGATGTTTCATTCTTGAATCATCCTGATATATTATTTTCTTGTTTCTTGGATATGTTAAGACTTTGAACTCGGTCAAATAAATTTTTGACAATCACTTTACTTGTGACCTCATTGTCGTAAGTCATTTGCGCATTGAAATTATCTGTAGCAACAATCAATTAGTTGTAGAAATTTTCATTTACATGATATTAAAATTGATAGTAGATTAAATATTCTTCCTACATTAGCATAATCAAAAATCTCTTTGATAATTAGAAATATTAAATTCATATCAATTATATTTGATTTCACTCACATTCACATAAAAGTGAAATGATGTCTTTGTTGCACATTAATAAAAATTACTATCTCATGTATAGAAACTAGAAGGATACATAAGTGCACCAATCTTACTAATACATGATACTTTCTAACTATTTTATGAGATTGAAATTAATCTTTCATTATGATAAGTGATCTCTCAACCATTGGGATATTCAATGGATCGAATCTCTTTTAGATCCTTCAAGGATTTTTTCTATAGCATTTACCATCTAGCTAGACATGACAGTCATTCATTATACGCATTCACATTTTTTATACATTGCTAGATTTAATGAAATCTTATTGCATCCACCATAGAGAACACATGTCCAAATAATAATGCTAGGACTTTTGCAAATAACCTTTATACCTCAAGGCACAAGTCGTACTTTATAACTTACGATTTTATGTTTCTCACAATTTCCTATTGCCCCCCACTAGAATTATACCTTAGTCTATGGACTAATTTTAAAACATCACTTTTCAAGTGAAATATAATATACTTGAATTATGTATTTTATCTTTTTACACTATTTGAAAGATTTAAATTCAAGATTCTCATTACCATTTATAATGGTGAGAGCTACATTATACTAAAAATACCATCAACGGTTATTTGATATCGGTTTTATTATGACATAATATATTAAGATCGATCTGTTCTTTTTCATCATTTTCAGGTACCTGAACTTTTGTCAAGGTTTTATGAAGAGTTATGTCATAGTGTTTTTAAAGCACTTACCTCATTATCAAAACCATCTAGATTATTTTCTCTTTTCCTTTTTTAAGGAGTTTTACATCTGTAATCAATTGATCTATCACGTTTTAAGCCCGTCATTGACTCTTCCCTTCAAGGACTTTGCAGTAGAGCATTTATAATTGAATTATAACATAGGGTCAGCCTGGCAATGAACTTGCAACATTTTGCAAATCATTAATTATCTCTTGAAATTCAAGTTCACTTTTTTTATGAAGGTCTAGATAATTCATTCCATATATTTCAGCTACTAATCATATCTCCCCCTAATGTTAGAAAATCTAACATTCACTCCAACTTTATTTGGGGTTCCATCTTTGTGTGTGGTGGATATTTCACATTCAAATATTTTGATGGATTTATTTGATTTCAGACCCTGAACCAATAATATAGAGAAATCTTATTGGATTGATGAATACAAATGTTGCTATATTTAAATAAACCATCTCGTACCAAATTTACTTATTGGGAGATTTTTCTCACAACCAATGATTCAGTATAATTGGAGGCACACAATTTTCTGCTAAACCAATCAACATTATCAACTTTTATAGTTTGAAACCATACTTTCAATTTAATAGTTTAATCAAACAATCTTGCAAGAATCAAATTGCAAGTTGATAGCCAAGCTCATGTGACAAAGCATAGATGAATCTCATTTCACAGTAAACGGTCCACATGGCAAGTGAACGAACCCATATTCACTTTGTCGTACGTTTCAAAAATTTAGGGGATACAACCATAATATTAGTTGGTATAGTAGTTTATGGTGAGAAAAAGCAACATAATACAATTCCTGAAGAATCTTTTATGGGTCAATGGGTCATGCCAACTTATATATTTCTTGTAAACTGTTTTTTTAATTGCCGCATGTGATTTCATCACCATGCCCATATTTGTATCAACAAACAGGAGAAAATGAGTAGCATTTTCTACAAATATTTATAACCCATTTGGATTGTAGTAATATGAAGATATAAGAAATTTTCATAATTTATAGTCTCAAAGTAATAATAATTTCTTTTCTTGTCAATTTTCTTAAAACTTTATAAGTTTATTTAGGAGACTTACTACAATCTCAATATCATAGACAATTTCATTTCTTCGTGCAGTAACACATTAGCTTTTCAAAGCTATCAAATACTTGTGTGCTACCTCATATTTCAAAACACTATTTGTATGGTGACCATCTCTTTTTAGAGAGAAAATTATTGTCATTATAGTTAAAATCATTATATGCAAGACCTCTTTCTTACTACTTTTGCCTTTAATATTTTATTTTTATAACATATGACAAAGTCCTTTTTGGCGTATCATATTTACGCGATCAATAACAAATTCATTCGACCACACCATAATAATAATTGGTCATGGCCAAAACTTTTATAGGCAAGAATCATTTCTTGCTTTTACCCTTAAATAGATCATAATAAAACATACTATAGCATCAATGACCTTTTTATACAAATTAAAAAATTTATCTCTCAAACCTCTTGTACAAGTGAGTTTTGGTGTTTATACAATCATATATAAGCATGTCCTTGTCCATGAATTTTATCACATCTTGACACATTCACTTTCATGAATGGTCGGGCATCCACAATGTTTATCACAGGTCACATTCTCTTCAAGAAATGGACTATAATCATGTGTGCTTCATAATTTACTTTCATTATCATGCTTTGACATCTATCATATTTATATGACCCCCTCGACGTCCCTTTGACAGACCAAGTGCATCTTCACTTTTGTTCTTTTCTTTTAATGGAGGATTTATAAAACCTATCAAATTAGGTCACGCAAAAACCGTGTGCCCATTAATTTTCATACCAAATTGACGGTGAATTAAAAAATAATAGTCTTCACTTTTTGAAGGACAATTTGTGGAACTCATTTTGTTCTTTCTTTTATTATTATCAAAATGATGATTATTATATTTTGTTCCTCCATGCCCATATATATTTTTAACCATTTATCTTCTTTCAGACTTGTATGCATTTCTACCACATTCACACTAAGAATGGAGCAAATCAATGTGGAGGGTTTCATTATTTTTCACCAGAAGTACATTTTCATCGGTCATCATTATCATCAAATGGTGCATTGGGACTTGAACCCAACATCATACCACTATTAAGACGTTTTAGGCCATAATTTGATGAGGACTTGAACCCAATTATTTTATCACCATGATGCGCATCGAGATTTTAACCCGAGGATATACCTTTTTGGTGCGGTAGAATTTGACTCTACCGTCTTACAACAACAGTTGACATGATATGCCCAAATATTATGGGACTCCACCCAAACCTTTAAAATGCTACCACTTTGTGATTGTATATAAAAATGAATTAAATGTCAACAAACATATAAAATATAATATTTTAAATAAAAAATGGATAAATGAAAATACTCACCTTCATTTAATCTACTTAAGAAAATAAGCTCGATTTACTTACACATTTAAAGGCTTTAAAACTTCACCCAAAAGAATCAAATAAGGGTTGGCGACTCTTATGCTTCCAACAAATTTCAGAGAATGCACTATCCATCCACATTAACATCATCTAGCAAAGAAAGTAGTTTTATTAAAAAATAATAATTATATAACAAGTAAGATCTTTAGCAATGTAACATTCTGCAATATTAAAAGTATTGGTATATAAAGTAGAAAGTGTACTAGTGATTTGTGTATTGGATTACCTTCGCTTAGTAGATATACATGAGATCTTTTGTAACATTAGTACTAAAAATTCATTTGTTCCTAAGAATAAAATCAACATAACCTCAAGAATTAGTAACTTAACGTGTTCCGGAGACAAAGATAAACACAACCTTAAAATTGGTAAGAACTTCATGTAGATAATGCGATAAAATAATAAAAAAGAATAACAAAACGAACTAGAAAAATAGAGAGCAAGAACAATAAAAGAGACAATAGATAAGAGCCTTCTTATTCTTCCAATTATTCAAATATACAAGTTTTTCAAGTGTATTCAATATAAACTCTTATGCCTCTATTTAATATTACACATAGGCATATGAAAGGTTGTCATAAATATAACACTAACCATTAAGGTTATGGAGGAGGTTAAAGGGTGTAAGAGTTAATCTCCATAATGGTGTACGGAATAGTGGATGAGTAAATTCTTGGAGTAGTGGATATCTACAATAACTATAATATTTTATAACAAAATTTTCCTTATCCTCCATGCATATCATTGTAACTTGTTGGAGTATACCCAATATGTCTATTGAAATCTCCTCTAAGAATAACTTCTCAGTGTGCAGTATTTCTCCCACTATACCTTGTTCAAATCATCCTTAAACGCATCTAATCCTCTCCGGTCAAGTCTACTTACGATGCGTAGACAGAAATAATGCCAGTGTGAACCCTCCTATGGTTAATATAATTGATATACTCATGTCGTTGACTCTAACCTCCCTACCACTTGGTCATTTAACTTATTGTCTACTAAGATTCCTACTTTATTTTTATTTCTCACGTCTCCTGAATAGTGAATACCACAACTTATACCCCTCTAAAAACAATAGAAATTACATCAAATTCTAGAATCAAATTAAGAAAATACAGTAGAAATTACAAAATTTTGACCTCTAAATATGAGTTTCCGCTAATTTTCTTTATATAATTCTTGTCAAATCTCGACGATAGAGTTCAATTAAAAAACTTTAAAAGACTAAAATTGTTAATTATTGACAAAGTCAAAAGATCAAATTTGTTCAATGCATAATTAGTGTGTTATTTTGAACCTGCATAAGGGATCATTTTTGTCATTTTCTTTGAAAGGAAAGGTCTAATTTTTTTTGCTCTTATAACCCAAGCACTCGTGTTGTTTTATTTTAGACATAAACTCAAATCAAGGGGTAACAAAATATGAATACAAGACTTCGGGGTCAAATTACCCAATTAGAATAATCGAATCTTCTCTGCTTAGTCTTTATGATTTTGTTTGAATTGCTTTTTGAGTAAAATCAAATATAATTTATAT
This sequence comes from Capsicum pubescens, assembly GCA_030864215.1. NCBI lineage: Eukaryota > Viridiplantae > Streptophyta > Magnoliopsida > Solanales > Solanaceae > Capsicum > Capsicum pubescens. Next base: position 145,877,219 of record CM061546.1, on the reverse strand, counting down.
CTTTCGATTTAGTTTGGGTTTACAGTTTCTAAAAGTCGAATGGTTTTTTTCAATTTCTTTACTATACTTCAAAAAAAAAAATTCCACCCCATTCCAATTTATAATATGTTATTCACCTTAAATTGTGGTGGGTATAATTTTTTTTGAATTATAGAAAAAGTATCTTAAGATCAATAAGTTTACTCAAGTGAATAAGAACATAAAAACATATAGATAAATTTCTTAGTTATTTTTTTAAAATAAATGAGTTTGGATTCGTGATTTTCTTTTTAAAAATCAGTGTAAAATGTAAAGTTTATTAGCCTATATAAATAATTTATTTATCAAAAAAAATATAAAATATTTATAATTCCTTATAAAAATAACTTATGTCATTTTAAATTGATTGATATAGTTTGACTTAGTACAGAGCTTAAAAAATAAAGAATGTATTTAAACCTTTTAGTCACAAATAAAAGATATGTCAAATGTACTATAATGTCTTTTAAACTTATGGTCTAAATTGTCATTTGAAAATTTGAAATAAAAGAGTTACTACAGCAAAAAAGATTTTTTTTACCCCTCCCTTGGTCACTCAAACTCAATTCTAGGTTGGAAATGAGGGATGTTTACCGTCCGAGCAACTCCCTCTTATTAATTGAGTAGTGACTTGTTCCGCAGTTTCCTAAACATCATGTTGTAGTGGCCAATTCAAAGATGTTGGGACATCATGAACCACCTCGAGAAAGGCTCCTTGATCATGAATTCTTTCTCTTTTCATCCTTCAATTTTGTCTCAAGGTTCTCTCAAGTTTGGAATCAGAGATTGACTTGACCTTGAGTTTAGGGCATACACCGGTATGTGCCCTATAAATAGTAGAAAAGTAAAATTAGCAAACAAAATCAATTGTTCGACAAACACAATCAATCAACTATGTACATGTACAATTGTCTGGGCCTATTGTTTTTTTGTGATAACTATTTTTTTGTTTAATTTTCTCATCAAGGTAGAGTTTCAGCTTAACGAGGACAGGATCTTACATAGGAGGTTGTGGAGAACATGAATTAGAATAGTAAATTAGGAGATAATAAAGTGTTACATTAGCCACTCAACTTTCATACTCCTTGCTGATGAATTTTCTTTAGGTAATGTTCTGTTAAATTCTAGGGTCCTAAATCTTTTATCTTTTGTTCCATGACTTAAATAAAAGTTTTCATAGAAATCACGAAATACATTAAGATTACGTGTGTTTGACATTTATTAAGACGTCCTGCTTTAGGATTCTAATCTTTGTAAAATACTAGACTTACATAAAAATATGTCTCAGCACTAAACTAAATTGAATCAATATAGGAATACTCGATCCATTTGTTTTATTATAATTTTATATTCATCTTCTTCTTCACATGTTTTTTTGTGTTTGTTTGTTTGTTTTTATTGATTTTTTATTAAAAATTGTTGTTATCATCAATAATATTTTCTTTTTTCACATTGTTACTTTACTCTTTAAATATGCTCAATTCTTTATGAATTTTAACTCAAAAACGTTACTCAAACTATCATTTTATTAGTCTCATGGTGTCAATAAGAATATAGCCTTAATTTCTATTTTAAAATAATTTTATTTTTATGTAAAAAAATTTATTGATTGATATGAGGCCCACGTGTAAAGCATATATACTAAACTAGTAGTTACTAAAAGAACAGTCGATGCATTAAAGTTCCCACTAAACGCGAGGTCCGTGGAAAAGTGGGACCACAATGGTCTATTGTATGCAACCTTATTCTGCAAGGCTTATTTATCTAATGTTTAAAGCATTCTTTTAAAATATAAAAGCATATGTATATGCAAGGGGGCAGATTTGCTGCCCATTTTGTGTGCATTATTCGTGGTCTTTACAAAGACCTTCATATCCTTTCTAATGAGCAAATACTTTATTTGAGTTTTAGAGTTTGATTGGATTGACTTATTTTATGTGCTTTCAAGTCAGAATAGTTTTAAAGAATTTTTATTGTGTTTGGGTAAAAAAAAAAAAAAATTTTGAGCACTTATTTTTAAGCCAAAACTTATAGGTTAGAACTCCTAACTTATGACTTTTGACTTATAAGCTCATCCAAACAGCCTCTTAGCCACCATACTATGAAAGGTTACCAAATACTCCTCTTTTTTTAAGAATCTTAAAATAGATACCAATAAACGAAAAGCTATAGAGAAATTCAATAATGAGAATTCTCCTTATCCTCCATGCATATTATTATAACTTATTGAAGTAGACCCGATATGTCTATTGAAATCTCCTGTAAGAATAACTTCTCAAAGTGTAGTATTCCTCCCACTATACCTCGTTCAAATCATCCTAAAAGGCATATAATCCTCTCCGTTCAAGTCCGCTTGTGATGCATAGATAGTAATAATGTCAACGTGAACCCTCCAACGGTTAACTTAATTGCCACACTCATGTCGTTGAATCTAACCTCCCCACCACTTGGTCATTTAACTTATTATCTACTAAGATTCCTACTTCATTTCTATTTCTCGCGCCTCCTGAATAGTGAATACCACAACTTATACCCCTCCAAAACAATAGAAATTACATCAAATTCTAGAATCAGAATAAGAAAATACAGTAGAAATTACAAAAAATTGACCTCTAAATATGAGTTTCCGCGAATTTTCTTTACATAATTCTCGTCAAATCTCACCGACAAAGTTTAATTAAGAAACTTTAGAAAGACTAAAATTATTAATTATTGACAAACTCAAAAGATCAAATTTTTTCAACGCATAATTAGTGTGTTATTTTAAACCAATGTAAGGGATATTTTTTGTCATTTTCTTTGAAAGGAACGATCTAATTTTTTTGCTCTTATAACCCAAGCACTCGTGTTATTTTTTTTTAGTCATAAAACTCAAATCAAGGGGTAACAAAATATGAATACAGGACTTCAAAGTCCAATTACCCAATTAGAATAATCGATTCTTCTCTGCTTAGTCTTTATGGTTTTGTTTAAATTCCTTTTTGAGTAAAATCAAATATAATTTATATCTTTCAATTTGATTTGGATTTACAGTTTCTAAAAGTCTAATGTTTTTTTTTCATTTCTTACTACATCTAAAAAAAGAATTTCCACCCCATTCCAATTTATAATATGTTATTCGGCTTTAATTGTAGTGGCTATAATTTCTTTTGAATTATAGAAAAAGTATCTTAAGATTAATAAAGTTTACTCAAGTAAATAAGAACATAAAAACATATAGATAAATTTCTTAGTTATTTTTAAAAAATAAATGAGTTTGGATTCATGATTTTTTTTAAATGAGCGTAAAATGTAAAGTTCGTTAGCCTATATAAATAATTTATTTATCAAAAAGAATATAAAATATTTATAATTCCTTATAAAAATAACTTATTTCATTTTAAATTGATTGACATATTTTGACTTAGTACGGAGTTTAAAAAATAAAGAATGTCTTTGAACCTTTTAGTCTAAAATAAAAGATATGTCAAATGTACTATAATGTCTTTTAAACTTATGGTCTAAATTGTCGATGAAAAGTTGAAATAAAAAAGTTGCTACAATAAAAAAAAAAAAAAAATTTACACCTCCCTCGATCACTTAAACTCAATTCAAGGTTGGAAATGAGGGATACCTTCCGAGCAACTCTCTCTTATTAACCGAGCAGTGACTTGCTCCACAGTTTCCTAAATATCGTGTTGTAATGGCCGATTCAAAGTTGTTGGATCATCATGAACCACCTCGAGAAAGGTTCCTTAATCATGAATTCTTTCTCTCTTCATCCTTCAATTTTGTCTCAAGGTTCTCTCAAGTTTAGGATCAAATAGAATCATAGATTGACTTGACCCTGAGTTTGGGGCATACACCGGTATGTTCCCTATAAATAGTAGAAAAGTAAAATTAGCAAACAAAATCAATTGTCTGACAAGCACAATCAATCAACTATGTACATGTACAATTGCCCGGCCCTATTGTTTTTTGTGATAATTTCTTTTTTTTGGTTTAGTTTTCTCATCAAGGTAGAGTTTCAGCTTAATGAGGACAGGATCTTATATAGGAGGTTGTAGAGAACATGAATTAAAGTAGTAAATTAGGAGGTAATAAAGTGTTACGTTAGCCACTCAACCTTCATACTCCTCGGAGATGAACTTTCTTTAGGTAATGTTCTCTTAAATTATAGGGTTCTAATTTTTTCATCTTTTCTTTCATGACTTAAATAAAAGTTTTCATAGAAATTACGAAGTACATTAAGATTACGAATGTTTGACATTTATTAAGACGTCTTGCTTTAGACTTCTAATCCTTGTAAAATACTAGACTTATAGAAAAATATGCCTTAACACTAAACTAAATTAAATCAATATAGGAATCCTCGATCCATTTGTTTTATTATAATTTTATGTTCAGCTTCTTCTTCACGTGTTTTTTGTGTGTGTGTTTATTTTTCTAGAATTTTTATTGAAAATTCTTGTTATCATCAACAATATTTTATGTTTTCACATTGTTACTTTACTCTTTAAATATGCTCAATTCTTTATGAATTTTAATTAAAAGACGTTACTCAAACTATTGTTTTATTAGTCTCATGATGTCAATAAGAATATAGACTTAATTGCTATTTTAAAATAATTTTATTTTTATGTATAGAAGTTTATTGATTGACATGAGTCCCACGTACAAAGTATGTATACTAAACTAGTAGTTACTAAAAGAACAATAAATGCATTAAAGCTCTCACTAAATGCGAGGTCCATGGAAAAACGGGACCAGAATAGTTTATTGTACGCAGCCTTATTCTGCAAAGCTTATATATCTAATGTTTAACGCATTCTTTGAAAATATAAAAGCATATGTCTACACAAGGATAGATTTGCTGCCCATTTTGTGCGCATAATCTCATAGTCTTTACAAAGACCTTTATCAGCCTTCCTAATGAGCAAATAATTTTTTTGAGTGTTAAAGTTTGCTTGGATTGACTTATTTTAAGTGCTTTCAATTCAAAATAGTTTTAAAGAATTTTTATAGTGTTTGGGTAAAAAAAAAAAAGAAAAAATTTTGAGCACTTATTTTTAAGCCAAAACTTATAAGTTAGAACTCCAACTTATGACTTTTGACTTACAAGCTCATCCAAACATCCTCTTAGCCACCATACTATGAAAGGTCACCAAATGCTCCTCTTTTTTTAAGAATCTTAAAATAGATACCAACAAACCAAAATCTCATGATAAATTCAAAAATGATAATTCTCATTATTGTAATACCCCGCATTTTTGAACTAGAAATCAAATCATCGTTGTAACACCCCGCAAGAATCCTCTACATGTTAGCTCCTAGTAGTATGCTCATGGAATTAAAAAGAGTAGAATTTTTTTTTCTAAGTTTAAAAAGGGACTTAGAATCATTTTGAGTTTCCAAACTTTGGGGATTTTATTTTCGACCTTCCCAACCTCCGTTTCTTGATTTTTTTTTTTGTTGATATACAATGGGGAAAGTCAATAATACGTCTTGGGTGCATTTAAGTAGCATAACTCACTGGTTTGAAATGCTCCCACATTTCGGGCGCATTTCAGGCCCCAATTTCAGGGTCTGCGACCTTGTTTGTTTCCTTAGGGGTATTTTAGTCATTTCACCCACCTCTTTAAAATCTTAAACATGGGATTTTAATCCCAATTGACCAAAATATGGTCATTATCTTCAAAATTATCAAGAACAACACCCTTTAGTCCCAAAACAAAAATCAAGATTCCTCAAAATTCAACCGTAGAAATCCGAAAATAATTCAAGATTCGGGATACCCATTGCGAGGGATACAAGATGCACTCATCAATCATTCGTATAGCATCCTAAAATCTAGAGTTCATTCAAAAGCTTCTAATTTAAGGTACGTGGGGGGTTTTCTAAAATCTCATGGGCATAGAAATCATGTTTTTAAGAAAAAGGTTTCGGATTTATGAATAAATTCATCTTTTAAAAGCATTGATGATATTGTTTTGGCCTTTAGGCCTTCTCCCAAAGTGATTTGAAGTTATATATATATGTAAGCATGTGTTTTAAGGTTGATGATTGAATTGAGAGCATGACTCATGAAAAATCCATCTCTTGTTATAATTTTTCTTTACTTATCATATGTTATGGGTTGTTTTGAATGCATCTTGAAAAACATTATATGAAATGCCTTAAGTATTATTATATTTGGATTATGATTTTGATTTCAAAAGAGCGGGTAATTTATGTTGATAAATATTGAAAATATTCATATAATGAAAAGAGTTGCATGGTTTGTAAAGATTACATGACCACCACTTGTTCATGAAAAGGATGAGAATTTTTGCATAGTTTTGACTTATGTTTTCGGAACATGAAATATCTTATACTAATTACATGTTTGAGTGGTCTGAACTGAGTCTTAGTGAAAGAATCATGCATGATGCATTATGTCTCGGAAATAGGACTTGCAAATCTTGGTGTGACGACAACAATTCAGATAATGTCATAGTAATTCAGAACAGAATAGAATGCATGATTGAAATCAGATTTTTCAGATGTTGAAACTGGAATAATGCATGATTCAAAACAAGATAAAATTGGGCATAAAGAGAGCTTATGTGTTTCCCCAAAGAGGGCATGAGTTCAGACAAATCATTGCCCAAAACCATGATTTGTCGATCCGGGTATATTATTATACGATGGCCTAGTTCCCTGTGGTGTATCAGACTCAGACACTCCAACCCTTGCGCCACACTTGGGTTGGGGGCTTCCCCGCCGAGTCAATGGAAGATTCTATATAGCCCACAGAATATCAAACTTGTAGGGGAGTGCCACTTGACTCAGAAGTAATACAAAAGTCAGAAAAACTGCATTGACAGAAAGGTTTTATGATTATCAGAAATGCCCGTGTGTTTTGAATTTATATCTTTAATGATGTTTATGACTAGATCTCAACTATTTTATTTATATAAAAGCTTTATTTTGGATTGCTCTGTGTACCAGTATATCTATATTAACCTCCCTCCCTCCAGGTTCTGAGGCACAGTCTAGGGGTCCTGATAAGCAGTAAATTTCATCAGACAGGAGTGAAGAGTACCAGTTGGTGAGCCTTCATATTTCAGAAGGCCTAGTTTCTTTCAAACAATTATTATTTATTATAGTTTTGGTCTACTGGGGGCCTTGTCCCAGTTTTCAGACAGTTGTTATTTGATCATGTAGTAGAGATTTCACAGACGGTTTTCAGATGGTGTTTAGTTGATATTGAATTTTATTCCTCATTGTTAAACTTAATTTAGATTATGACCATCTTTTCGTAGCAGATTTTATTTTCGTATTTCCTATTTATATATGAATAGTGTATATGATTACAAGTTAGAAGGGCTCTCGAGCCTTCAAGGTTCGGAATGTTCATCACGGCTAGGGCCCTGATTTGGGTCGTGACAAACTCCTCCTGCATATCATTATAACTTGTTGGAGTAGACCCGATATGTCTATTAAAATCTCCTGTAAGAATAACTTCTCAATGTGCAGTATTCCTCCCACTATAACTCGTTCAAATCATCCTAAAAGGCATTTAATCCTCTCTATTCAAGTCCACTTGCGATGCATAGATAGTAATAATGTCATCGTGAACCCTCCAACGGTTAACTTAATTGTCATACTCATGTCGTTGACTCTAACCTCCCCACCACTTGGTCATTTAACTTATTATCTACAAAGCTTTCTACTTCATTTTTATTTATTGCGCCTCTTGAATAGCGAATACCACAACTTATACCTCTTTAAAAACAATAGAAATTACATCAAATTCCAGAATCAGAATAAGAAAATATAGTAGAAATTACAAAATTTTGACCTCTAAATATGAGTTTTTGCTAATTTTTTTTGCATAATTCTCGTCAAATCTCGCCGACAGAGTTTAATTAAAAAACTTTAGAAAGACTAAAATTGTTAATTATTTACAAAATCAAAAGATCAAATTTTTTCAACGCATAATTAGTGTGCTATTTTAAACCTACATAAGGGATTATTTTTGTCATTTTGTTCGAAAGGAACGATCTAATTTTTTTGCTCTTATAACCCAAGCACTTGTGTTGTTTTTTTGAGGCATAAACTCAAATCAAGTGGTAACAAAATATGAATACAAGACTTCAGGGTCCAATCATCCAATTAGAATAATCGATTCTTCTCTGCTTAGTATTTATGATTTTGTTTGAATTGCTTTTTGAGTAAAATCAAATATAATTTATATATATCGATTTGGTTTGGATTTACGGTTTCTAAAAGTTGAATGATTTTTTTTTCATTTCTTTACTACATCTAAAAAAAAAGAATTTCCACCCCATTCCAATTTATAATATGTTATTCACCTTTAATTGTGGTGGCTATAATTTTTTTTTGAATTGTAGAAAAAGTATCTTAAGATCAATAAAGTCTATTCAAGTGAATAAGAACATAAAATATATAGATAGTTATTTTTTAAAAATAAATGAGTTTGGATTCATGATTTTCATTTTAAAAATGAGCGTAAAAATGTAAAGTTCATTAGCCTATATAAATAATTTATTTATCAAAAAGAATATAAAATATTTATAATTCTTTATAAAAATAACTTATTTCATTTTAAATTGATTGACATATTTTGACTTAGTATGGAGTTTAAAAAATAAAGAATGTCTTTGATCCTTTTAGTCTTAAATTAAAGATATATTAAATGTAATATAACGTATTTTCAACTTATGGTCTAAAATGTCGTTTGAAAATTTGAAACTAAAGAGTTGTTACAACAAAAAAGAATTATTTTTTTACCCCTCACTTTGTAACTCAAACTCAATTCAATGTTGGAAAAGGGGGATGCTTACCGTCCGAGCAACTACCTAATTAACAGAGTCGTGACTTGTTCTGCAGTTTCCTGAACATCATGTTGTAGTGGACGATTCAATGTTGTTGGGTCATCATGAACCACCTCGAGAAAGGCTCCTTCATCATGAAATCTTTCTCTCTGTATCCTTCGATTTTGTCTTAGGATTCTCTCAAGTTTAGGATTGTAATACCTTGTATTTCCCTAGCCTAGATTAACCCTCAGTACATGGATTATCCCAAATAAAATTTTAGGAATACTAAGTAATTTTCATATTAGATCCTTCCATTGCGTAGGAAATTCAATTAGCTTTTCAGCGATATAAAATTTGCCTAAATCCGACAGTCGGGTAAGAAGTTATGGCGATTTTAAGTTTCAGTCATTAAACATCATCATTCAGGCCTGTAGCGCGTCACGGAGTGTGCCAAAATAGCAATTGTCAATTTCCAGTATTGCTCCACAATATTGGCGCATCGCGCCATAGACCCAGTTCACAATTGTCAATTTCCAGTGTACCAACGCGATTCGACTGCATCGCGGTGCACTTTCAGTTCATAAACAAAGTGGCAACGGGATACCATCGCATCGCGCCACCGTGTAATTTCCCAGTTGTGATTTTCCAGTGATACGACGCGATAGCGCTACATCGCGCCAGGGATCCAAATCGAGAAAATTTCATGAAAAATTAAAGTTGAGCCCAGGGTTAAAACAGTATTTTCCCATGATTTTATTCCTCCCAGATGTGGGATTTAAGCCCTAAAAATGTGTAAAACCCTTCATTATTAACTTTCCGCCAAAATCAAAAGGTATTTCTCGGTCAAGAAAATAAATCCTAGCTCTCAAGAATCAAGGTCAATCCCAAGAATCTCTCCAGGAACTCCAAGAATCTCACGAATTAAGGTATTTTAGGTGTTCATCCATGGATCCTTACCTTCCATGGAGCCCAAGAATCCTTTTTTCAAAATACAAGATTTATGATTTATGATTTCCATGTTTGAATTAGATTGAATTCATTTTCATGATGTTGTTTGATTTTTAATCCATGATTTAGATTACAAATTCCAAGAATTGATTCTAGTATGTGTTGAATTACATGATATTCATGATAAACCCTCCAATTTGCAAGTTGGTGGTTGTAACCATGTTAACTCTAAGTGTTTATGATTTAATGAACCAAGTATGCTTCTTATGTGTTTGATAAATTGTCTATGAGAATGAAATAATGTCATTATAGCATGCTAACATGTATTCCCTATCCATGTATAAGTTAATACATTACAAGTGTTTGATGAAATGTCTCTGTGAATGAATTATTCCCAAGTGAACATTGTTATGTTATTCAAGATTATGTTTTGCTTTACTTTTCATGCTATCTAGTCCTGGGGGTATTTAATACCCCACAATCTAGCTGTTACTTAGAGCCAGTGACAGTTATAGAATAGTATCAGTCATGACACGATCAGTAGTACTCTCAATCTGTTACAAAACTCAGTAAAATTCAGTCAGTTACAGAACTTAAGAAAACTCAATAATCTCAGTATCAGTCCAATCTAGTTCAGCATACTCAGTTTAATGTCTTTCAGTTGGGAGTAGGAACTAGCACCGAGCGAGTGTGGAGGTGACGACTTCTACCGTCAGACAGGCAGAGTCGTTAGTAGCAGTCTCACACTACAGAACTACGTAGCTAGCATAGGATGTGAGGATTCACCCGTCAGATTAAGGCTTGGCTACCTCCCAGGGGTCACCCATCAAATTAGGCTTGACTTTCTATTCAGGATCACCCGTCAGATAGGCTTGACCACAGTAGTTGTGTTTAGTCGTGGCACAGTACTGACACCCTTCCAATTAGGGTTACAGGTTGGACCCACTCAGCTTACTCGGGGGTATGTTGATTAATTGAGAACTCTCACAATTTCAGTTTCAGTCTCAATCTTCAAAATAGAATCCAATTTAGTTCTACAGAATCAGGACTGTCAGATACAGTCACTCAGTTATCCGTAATTCAGATTATCAGTGATCTTAGATTATTAGTATATTCAGTTATCAGTTATCAGATTTAGTTCCAGTATACTCAGTTACAGTATGCACAGTATGTTCAGTAGTTACAGATCCTCCATGTATGTTGATCCACCTTTTGCATATCATTCAGTTAGTTATTGTTCATGTATATGAACCCATGTATTCAGTCTTACCTTATTTAGCATACCAGTACATTCCCACATACTGATTGCATACCCGTTTCTTACGTTATGATATTTCATATCATAGGTTCAAACGTTCAGGTTCCTGATTGCGCTTAGCCAGATTCAGCCAGCAGTAGCAGAGTTAGCAGTGAGTCCTCATCTATCGAGGATATGCTTTTATTTCAATACTTCAGCTTAGCCGTATTTTAGTAGATGGAGTTAGTTGGGGGATTGTCCCATCAACTCCACTTTTAGACAGATTCAGTTAGAGACTTTCCAGACTAGATTTTTAGATAGTATTTCAGATTCAGATGTTATTATTCATTATCAGTATTTAGATGTTTTGAACCTTATGGGATTTTAGTCTATTTTCTGTATTATTACAGTATTTTATTTAATGCTCACAGCAGGTACCAGTCATGGGTTAGCTTGTGGTCCTTCGGGGTCACAAGCACTGTGTGACGACTAGAGGGTAGTCTCGGGTCGTTACAAGGATCGAACAGAATTAGGGATTTACTAAACCCTGAGTATAGGGCATACACCAGTGCATGCCCTATAAATAGTAGAAAAGAAAAATCAGCAAACAAAATCAATAGTCCGACAAACACAATCAATCAGCTATGTATATGTACCATTGCCTAGCCCTATTATTTTTTGTGATAATTTTTTCTTTTTGGTTTAGTTTTCTCATCAAGGTAGAGTTTCAGCTTAATGAGGACAGGATCTTAAATAGAGGGTTGTGTAGAACATGAATTAGAGTAGTAAATTAAGAGGTAATAAAGTGTTACGCTCACCACTCAACCTTCATACTCCTCGTTGATGAACTTTCTATAGGTAATGTTCTCTTAAATTCTAGGGTTCTAATTCTTTCATCATTTCTTTCATGACTGAAATAAAAGTTTCCATAGAAATCATGAAGTACATTAAGATTACGAGTGTTTGACATTTATTAAGACGTCTTGCTTTAGGCTTCATATCCTTGTAAAATACTAAACTTACAAAAAAATATGCCTCAACACTAAACCAAATTGAATCAATATAGGAATCATCGATAGTATTCCACAAATAAATAAGCAGTTAAAAACCCATATATAGAGTAAGAAGGTTTGTCTCATCAATTTATAGTAGCTGTACTCACTTGACATATATACGTATGTTGCTAACATTAATAGTTGGTCAATACATAGCATCTAGGCATATATGGAAGTGATATAAATATAGATCTAAAGAAACAGACTTGTTGTTAAGCACAGTTCCAATGAACCTTCAATATTAATCTGTCTACTAGGTCATTTTTATAGGAAATGCTTCAATGGGTTCAAGTAAGGACCGGTTATACATCGTGAACATAGAAATGGATCTAAATAAAGCCAACACATATAACTGAGCCCAACTATTACAGAATTAGGCATAGATGATCGAATGAAATGTCTCATGAACACAGCTACGGAGATTCTAACTACCTAGTAAAATGAAGAACAACAACTTAGCCACTAGCCTAGAGTTCCTTAAATTTACCAGCCCTTTGGGAATTATATCAACACCTAAAACCCAGCTCTTTGGGAATTATATCATCACCTAAAAACTAGTTTCTGGGGAATTATATCGACACCTAAAAACCAGTCCTTTGGAAATTATATCAACATCTAAAATCCAGCTCTTCGAGAATTATATCAACACCTAAAAGACAGCTCTTTGGGAATTATATCAACACCTAAAGTCAAGTCGATGAACTTCTGTTCTGATCAGCAAATAACAATAATAGCCTACTTCAACAATACAATACAATAATCAGGGTACAAGAACCAACATATAGTAATAGAAATTGAAGGACAAGAAATAAAAAGGAGCAATACTAGGACTACTAATATGAATGGACAGCAAAATAACACACGACTACCTATTAACCTTCTATCCTAGTACGTTTTGATCAGCAATTCAAGTATATAAATTTAACTCAAATAAACTAAACAAACACAACATATTCAAGAAGATCGAAGTTTTGTATATACATACCTAATTCTACTCTCTGTCCTATTGTCCACGAGACCCTAATCCTCCTCCCTGGCTAGAGAATGAAGCTGATCCAAACATCCCAAATGGTCACGGCAGCGACACAGTAGCAAACCTCCTTCCAGAACCCAACCTACCACCACTCGTGTTCCTATCATTCTCCCTTTCCCTATTCCCGTACTCAGGATCATCGATTGGCAACTCAAACCGATAAACCAGAGACGAGTTATGCAATAAAAATATTACTCAATATGGAGGCAACCGGTTCGGGAAAGCAGGTCAGATTGGGGATCGGGCTGGGGTCAATGAAAATCAATGAATTGTACCCCAAACCAATGAAAATCATCCAAATATTATACGAAATCGTACAAATCAACCCAAAAAACTCAGGATTCAAACGTTGGAAGGGATAGCGCATCAATTTTTGAAATTTTCTAGGTTTTTTTCACATGGATTCGTGAGGTAGAGATGCGTGATGCATGAGAGCAACAGATTGAGGTCGGGTCGCATGCGGATCGATGTATTTTTGTTGGATTTGGTCATATTTTTACGTCTGTGTTCTATTGTTGTGTGTATTGTTTGTTGAAAGCTTAGATCGGGTTTTGTTGTTTTTGTTTGTGCATATGTTGTTGTTGTACACTGAAGGGGAAAATGGTAGATGAAACGGGCTGGGTTGGTTAATTTATTTGGGCTGCTGGTGGTCCTAATTGGAGTGGGTTGCTGATTTGGGTTAAATAAATGGGGAAAGGACAAAAATATCCACTCGCTAAAACTAATTCCAACTAAATAGCCACTACAATTTAATTCCCTCTAATCATCCACTAAACTAATTTCATTTTATAGCCATTGATTATTTTGTATGGCAGTTACTTCACGTTTTTTCCCTTTTTTTAAAAAAAACGCTAGTTCATTTTATTTTTTTAATCTTGCTATTTTTTTATGTTCCATTTTTTAAAATTTGATGTTTTATTCTATTATAAAAAAATCGCTGCTCTTTTGTGTTTTTTCACTGTTTTTATACTTTTTTTTTTTGCAACTTTCTTATTTTTTTAAAAAATCTATTCCTTTTTTGAAATTAACATAACTACAATTGTTGAACACTGGAACATGCATTATGTATATTTATGGAATGATGACATTGACTATAAAAAAAGCTATGTGAAATTACTATAAGAAACTTTATTTGATCAAAACAAATACATAGGATTTTGAGGAGCAGATAATGCAACTCAAACATAAAATGAAAAACCTAACTCCAACTTTTTTTAATAGTTCAACTGCAATTTCCCAAATCCAAAGCTCAACCCCCGACATTATTGCAAGTCCAAAAGAGGAACTATAAATAAAATAAGTCAAACATCAAAAAGAAAATAGATATACACATTCTATACAATTTTTAACTACAATTATTATTTAGATACATATTTTATACTACTCTATATAGTTTCTACATGCATTCTAAAAATGTATCAATCTAGTATAAGAGAGTATCAATTGAGTATATGGACACTGCAAGTGTATCAATGTAGTATAAAAGTGTATTAATGTGGTATAAAAGAGTATCAATTGGGTATAGGGACTGCATGTACTTGTATAGAATTTCCTTTCTCTTTTGTAAAATGTGTATCAATATAGTATAAAAGTGTATCAATATAGTATAAAAGTGTGTCAATAGAGTATAGAGACTACGTGTGCCCAATTGGTCCAAATGGCTAAAAAAGGGAATTAAATTTAGCCGATAGGTTACATTTGTCCACCTTTTCAAATTGTGTCCATTTTTTTAAATGGCCACCCAATGTCCTTTTCCCTAAGTAAAAAGGCAAATTAGTTTAGGCTATTTATTAAATAGCCTAATTTTGGGGTTTTGGTCAAAAGAAATTAAATATTAACCCAGTTGAAAATCGATTGACCAATTGCATTGCAATTGTGGCCAAATCGATTTCAATTAAGGTCAAATTTAATAAATTGACCAACTTTAATTAAAATTTGAAACAAATTAATCACTACTTTATTCCCGAGTTTCTTGATTTAATAAAAAGAAAAAAATATTTTCCAAATAAATCACTTTCGAGGATAAATTATATTTAAATCAAGATTTTAATCATTTAAATTTATTTTAAAACAAACCTTGATTAAAATCCGATATTTTATAAAAAAATCGATATTTAAGTAACAAAATTATATAATTTTTTATAATTGAATACGATAATATATAATCGCTACTTAAAATGACAAACTTACCCAGATAAATACTTCTGAAAATTTTCTTTATTCGATAAAATAAATATTGTAATTTTATTAAAAACCGAAGAAACTTGAGATTAATCTTAGTTATGGAGGGCAAAAATTAGGTGTCAACACTTAGTATATTTTTAAAATCATGAATGTGACACGTCAATATCTGTTTGATAAAAGAATAATGTGTAAAAAATATTAATATTTGAAATTAATAATTTTTACAAAACAGCAGCCTAAAAGAAATATCGGGCGATTAAAATTGGGTGTCAACATATACTCCAAATAATTTTTGGTTGATTAAATTTTGAATATAGTATTATATATATATATATATATATATATATCATAATACAACATATTAATCTGATGAACTATCGGTTAATTAGCTTCATTATTATACCTTCAATAGTGTATTATTACCTTGATCATATGATGTTAACGTATTATTCAAAATATTTGAATATATAGATTTAGTTAGCTAGCTTTTGACTACTCTGTACATCATTACATGAGAGATATGTATATATACATATATACATTTGATTAACAATCAACTTTGAAATATGTACTATATACATCACATACACGAGTATATTACCTCGTAATACGATGTATTTGATTTAAAAATTAATCAAATTGAATTCAAAAATCAGGTAAAATTAACATCAATTAGATATAAGGTTGGTTAGACTTTAAATAAAATTGAGAAGATAATTGAATCGACTTAGGCTGCTATTTAAATATAATAATAATAATAATAATAATAAATAAATATTGGTCAACGGTTGAGATCTAAATATTAAGAATATGGTTTAAAACAATTGAATAAAATTTGAAATTGAGTTCAATTGGACACAATTTGGGCTAGGATTGTAATAAATTGGATAAAATTAGGCTAAAATTATTACAAATTGGTAAAATCACGCTAGAAAATAAACAAATTAGACAAAATTAAATCGACTAAGGTTGCGGATTAATACAATAAAAATAATAGTAAAATAAATAATATAATTATTCTCATATTAGTTATGAATAAATTGTGTTAATAAAAATACGACACATAATATATTACTTTAAAATCAACGATAACAATAATTATGAATATAAAATTATAAATCAAAGAAACTAACCTCTGATTACAAATATCTCTCAAACAATTGAAACTTTGATTTTAGGTCTTCTCCTTGTCTTCTTAGAGAAAATTTAATTTTGGTTTTGATTTTTTTATTTTTCGGATTGATTTTGATTTTTAATTTTAGAAATTCGATTAAAACGGTTCTGTTTTTTATTTTTCAAAAAAAATTGGTCAAACCGAAAAACCAAAATTATATAAATAATATTTATATTTTACTATATATATAAATTCTCTCTCTCTCTCTCTCTCTATATATATATATATATATATATTTTATATATTCAGTATAAATAATGTTTTCCGTTATTTCATTTCATTTCATTCATGTTGAGTTATTTATATTTGAAAATAAAAAATAGGTTTGAAAAAAATTATTTAAAAAAAAATCATCAATTTTAAATGCAGACAAAGAAGGGCCCACTACTTTAATCTTCAAAATCAAAATAAAATTTGAAATAACTGAACCAGATTTATAGAAATCGAATTTATTTTGGTTTGATTACGATTGTCATTTTCGTCAACCGAAAAATCGAAAAATCAAAAAATCGAACTGATATTAAATAAACAAATCGAACAAATAGAATGCCCACCCCTAATCTCATCATATATATTATTCTGAAATTACCTAATACTTTCAACTCAATATAAAATAAAATATTTTTTATTTTATTTTGTGATTATTAAACCTTATACCTCACACCAAATGACTCCTAAATGTGCATTATATTGCTATATTATATTATCGTATGTAGTATGATGCCTTACAATTCTATTTAAATTAACCAATAGAAAAATACGCTCTATTTGAGCCCTGAGTCGTTCTTCACCCTATCTTAGGACAATAAAATTTCATCTCTTTAATTTTTTGGTGATAACATAACGAGTCAAGCTAAGGTTTATTCAGCTCGAATACATTTGTGATATCATCTATGTTAACAGATTAATTTTAATATCTTGAGTATCTTTTGTTTGATTATACGTGCCCACCGATTTAATGTCTAATTTCTTTTTATTTTTTTGTTTTATTCTTCAAGTTTATTCTTTTCCTATTTAAATTTTTCAAGTCATAAAAATCCTACCTAAATCTCCACGAAATAATTTCAGCTAAATTTGTAGCAACACAATCCCCCAATAATTTCCCATGTAATAATTTCGTAAGTAAATCCCCAAGAAATAATTTCAACTAAATTTGTAGCAACACAATCCCCCAATAATGTCTCAAGTAATAATTTCACAGGTAAATGCCCAAGAATAAATCCCTAGCAAAATTCGCAGCACAAAATCGTCAAATAATTTTCCAGGTAATAAAATTCATTACATAAATTTTCACCAAAATATCTCTACATAAATCCGTAGAATAAATTACCTGGGGATTTTCCTAGAAATTTAAAAAATATATATATTTGTTCATATACCTGCGGATTTACCTAGAGATAAAATACAAGCCGATACATTTCCCCAGGTAATGTCGCAAGTAATAATGTCGCAGGTAAATTCCCAAGAATAAATTCCTAGCAAAATTCGCAGAACAAAATCTCCAAATAATTTTTCAGGTAATAAAATCCATTACATAAATTTCTATCAAAATATCTCTACGTAAATCCGTAGGATAAATTACCTGAGAATTTTCTAATGAATTTAAAATATATATATATATATATACATATATATATTTGTCCATATACCTACGAATTTTCCTAGAGATAAAATACTCACCGATACATTTCCCCAGGTGATGTCGCAAGTAATAATTTCGTAGGTAAATCCCCAGCAAAATTCGCAGCACACAATCCCCAAATAATTTCTCAGGTAATAAAATCCATTACATAAATTTCCACCAAAATATCTCTAAGTAAATTTGCAGGATAAATTACCTGGAGATTTTTCTATAGATTTAAAAAATATATATATTTGTCCATATACCTGAGGATTTTTCTAGAGATAAAATACCCGCCGATATATTTCTTCAGGTAATGTCGCAAGTAATAATGTCGCAGGTAAATCCCCAAGAATAAATCCCCAGCAAAATTCGCAGCACAAAATCCCCAAATAATTTCCTAGGTAATAAAATCCATTACATAAATTTTCACCAAAATATCTCTAAGTAAATCCGTAGGATAAATTACCTGGGGATTTTTCTACGAATTTAAAAAATATATATATTTGTCCATATACCTGCGGATTTACCTAGAGATAAAATACCCGCCGATATATTTTCCCAGATAATGTTGCAAGTACAAAATTTGCGCAATATGGCACCAAATTTACCTGCGGAATTTTTTGCAAATATATAGTTCGCAGGTAATATATTTTAATGTTAAGGAATTTAATATTTTCGTAGGTAAATCCGCATGTATTTCCTGCGATATTATTCCCTAGGTAAAATTCCCATGTAATTTACAGTTTTCTAGTAGTGTCTTCTTCTTCACTTGCTTTTTCGGTGTGTTTGTGTTTGTTTTTCTAGAATTTTTATTGAAAATTGTTGTTATCATCAATAATATTTTCTTTTTCCACATTATTACTTTACTCTTTAAATAGGTTCAATTCTTTATGAATTTTAACTCAAAAATGTTACTCAAACTATCGCGTTATTAGTCTCATAGTGTCAATAAAAATATAGCGTTAATTGCTATTTCAAAATAATTTTATTTTTATGTATAGAATTTTATTGATTGACATGAGGCACACGTGCAAAGCATGTATACAAAATAGTAGTTACTAAAAGAACAACCGATGCATTAAAGCTCCCCAAAACGCGAGGTCCGTAGAAAAGTGAGACCACAATGGTCTATTGTACGCAACCTTATCCTGCAAGGCTTCTTTATCTAATGTTTAAAGCATTCTTTGAAAATATAAAAGCATATGTCTACGCAAGGGCAGATTTACGGCCCATTTTGAGCACATAATTTTGTAGTCTTTACAAAGCCCTTTATCATCCTTCCTAATAAGCAAATAATTTATTCGAGTTTTAGAGTTTGTTTGGATTGACTAATTTTAAGTGCTTTCAAGTCAAAATAGTTTTAAAGCATTTTTTGTAGTATTTGGATAAAAAAAAATATTTTGAGCACTTATTTTTAAGCTAAAACTTATAAGTTAGAACTACTAACTTATGGCTTTTGACTTGTAAGATCATCAAAACAACCTCTTAGCCCCCATACTATGAAAGGCTACCAAATGCTCCTCTTTCTTTAAGAATCGTTAAATAGCTACCAACAAACCAAATGCTCTAGAGAAATTCAAAAATGACAATCCTCTTTATCCTCCATGTATATCATTATAACTTGTTAGAGTAGACCCGATATGTCTATTGAAATCTCCTCTAAGAATAACTTCTCAATGTGCAGTATTCCTCCCACTATACCTCGTTCAAATCATCCTAAACCACATCTAATACTCTCCGTCCAAGTCTGCTTGTGATGCATAGACAGTAATAATGTCAACGTGAACCCTCCAACGGTTAACTTAATTTTCATACTCATGTCGTTGAATCTAACCTCCCTACCACTTGGTCATTTAACTTTTTATCTACTAAGATTCCTACTTTATTTTTATTTCTCTCGCCTCCTAAATAGTGAATACCACAACTTATACCCCTTCAAAAACAATAGAAATTACATCAAATTCTAGAATCAGAATAAGAAAATATAGTAGAAATTACAAAATTTTGACCACTAACTATGAGTTTTCGCTAATTTTCTTTATATAATTCTCATTATATCTTGCCTACAGAGTTCAATTAAAAAACTTTAGAAAGACTAAAATTGTTGATTATTGACAAACTCAAAAGATCAAATTTGTTCAATGCATAATTAGTGTGCTATTATAAACCAACATAAAGGATCATTTTTTTCATTTCTTTAAAAGGAACGGTCTAATTTTTTTCTCTTATAACCCAAGCACTCGTGTTGTTTTTTTGAGACATAAACTCAAACCAAGGGGTAACAAAATATGAATACAAGACTTCGGGGTCCAATTACCCAATTAGAATAACCGATTCTTCTCTGCTTAGTATTTATGGTTTTGTTTGAATTGATTTTTGAGTAAAATCAAATATAATTTATATATTTCGATTTGGTTTGGGTTAACGCTTTCTAAAAGTCGAATGTTTTTTTATCATTTCTTTACTACATTTAAAAAAAGAATTTTGCACCCCATTCCAATTTATAATATGTTAACCTTTAATTGTGGTGGCTATAATTTTTTTTGAATTGTAGAAAAAGTATGTTAAGATCAATAAAGTTTACTCAAGTGAATAAGAACATGATTATATAGCTAAATTTCTTAGTTATTTTCTTAAAATAAATGAGTTTGGATTCATGATTTTCTTTTTTAAAATGAGCGTAAAATATAAAGTTCATTAGCCTATATAAATAATTTATTTATCAAAAGAATATAAAATATTTATAATTTTGTATAAAAATAACTTATTTCATTTTAAATTGATTGACATATTTTAACTTGGTACGGAGTTTAAAAATTAAAGAATGCCCTTGAACCTTTGAATCTTATATTAAAGATATGTCAAATGTACTATAATATCTTTTAAACTTATGGTCTAAAATGTCGTTTGAAAAGTTGAAATAAAAGAGTTGTTACAATAAAAAAGAATTTTTTTTACATCTCTCTTGGTAACTCAAACTCAATTCAAGGTTAGAAATAAGGGATGTTTATCGTCCGAGCAACTCCCTCTTATCAACCGAGTAGTGACTTGTTTCGCAGTTTCCAGAACATCATGTTGTAGTGGCTAATTCAAAGTTGTTAGGTCATCATGAAACACCTCAATCAAGGCTCCTTGATCATGAACTCTTTCTCTCTTC
The DNA here is from genome assembly GCA_030864215.1 of Capsicum pubescens. Classification (NCBI taxonomy): domain Eukaryota; kingdom Viridiplantae; phylum Streptophyta; class Magnoliopsida; order Solanales; family Solanaceae; genus Capsicum; species Capsicum pubescens. The sequence goes on along the minus strand of CM061546.1, from coordinate 145,855,988 downwards.
ATCCTTTGATTTTGTCTCAAGGTTCTCTCAAGTTTAGGATCGAATAGAATCACCCCATTACTTTATCCTTAGTATAGGGCATATACCGGTATGTGCCCTATAAACAGTAGAAAAGTAAAATCAGCAAACAAAATCAATAGTCCGATAAATACAATCAATCAACTATGTACATGTACAATTTCCTAGCCCTATTATTTTTTGTGATAATTATTTTTTTTGGTTTAGTTTTCTCATGAAGGTAGAGTTTCATCTTAACGAGGGCAGGATCTTAAATAGGAGGTTGTGGAGAACATGAATTAGAGTAGTAAATTTGTAGATAATAAAGTGTTATGTTAGTCACTCAACCTTCATACTCCTCATGGATGAACTTTCTTTAGGTAGTGTTCTCTTAAATTATAGGGTTCTAATTCTTTCATCCTTTCTTTCATGACTTCAAGAAAAGTTTTCATAGAAATTACGAAGTAGATTAAGATTACAAGTGTTTGACATTTTTTAAGACGTCTTGCTTTAGACTTTGAATCCTTCTAAAATACTAGACTTACAGAAAATATGCCTCAACACTAAACTAAATTGAATCAATAAATGAATCCTCGATCCATTTGTTTTATTATAATTTTATGTTCATCTTCTTCTTCACTTTCTTTTTTGGTGTGTGTGTGCTTGTTTTTCTAAAATTTTTATTGAAAATTGTTGTAATCATCAATAATATTTTCTATTTTCACATTATTACTTTACTCTTTAAATATGTTCAATTTTTTATGAATTTTAACTCAAATATGTTACTCAAACTATCTTGTTATTAGTCTCATGGTGTCAATAAGAATATAGCCTTAATTGCTATTATTTTAAAATAATTTAATTTTTATGTATTGAATTTTATTGACTAACATGAGGCACACGTGCAAAGCATGTATACCAAACTAGTAGTTACTAAAAGAACAACTGATGCATTAAAGCTCCCACTAAACGTAAGGTCCATGGAAAAGTGGGACCACAATGGTCTATTGTATGCAACATTATCCCGCAAGGCTTATTTATCTAATGTTTAAAACATTCTTTGAAAATATAAAAGCATATGTCTACGCAAAGGCAGATTCACAACCCATTTTGCGCGCATAATCTTTTAGTCTTTACAAAGACCTTTATCATCCTTCCTAATGAGCAAATAATTTATTTGAGTTTTAGAGTTTGTATGGATTGACTGATTTTAAGTGCTTTCAAGTCAAAGTAGTTTTAATGCTTTTTTATAGAGTTTAAATAAAACAAAATATATATATTTAAGAACTTATTTTAAAACCAAAACTTATAAGTTAGAACTCCTAATTTTTTGCTTTTGACTTATAAGCTCATCCAAACAACCTCTTAGGCACCATACTATGAAAGGTTACCAAATGCTCCTCTTTCTTTAAGAATCTTAAAATAACTACCAACAAACCAAAAGCTTTAGAGAAATTCAAAAATGAGAATTCTCCTTATCATCCATGCATATCATTATAACTTGTTGGATTAGACCCGATATGTCTATTGAAATCTCCTCTAAGAATAACTTCTCAATGTGCAGTATTCCTCCCTCTATACCTCGTTCCAATCATCCTAAAACACATTTAATACTCTCTATTCAAGTTTGCTTGGGATGCATAGACAATAATAATGTCAAACGTGAACCCTCCAACGGTTAACTTAATTGTCATACTTCTCAATGTGCAGTATTCCTCCGAACATATAACAAGATAGCCTAGAATAAAACTAATAACAATTCATGATAAGTTTTTACCAACCAATGGCAATTGGATAACCGTCCATCATTAAATAACGATCCAAACCACCCAAGTCCATAGTTATCCAACAAAGCCTCTACAAAACCGAAATCAATAAAATATCGGGACATGCTCCCGACAGTAGCCAAAATAAAGTCTAAGCAAGGTCTAAGACATATGGAATAAGGACCATGAAATGCAGACTTACGAAGTATGGAAGCTCACCACTTCAATGTCAACTCACGAACTAACTCGAGCATAATCAAGGTGACTTAACCACCAATGTATACAATATGGGGGACTCAAACCTCTCATTCATATATTCAGGTCCGGGGACTCGAATATCCCGATCACACAGACACCTGCACCGGCTAGTGTAGTTTTTAGTGTTAGTCCTTCGGACTCTACTTTCATAATCCGGCTACATATCCTGCTTTAAATCCCAATTTAAAAAATTCATTACACATACACAACTATTTATCCAATTACTTACCAAAGGCATCCCATTGGTATCGTCATACCAACCCCACTTGCAAGCGTACAACATGCCATAACCATTATTAATCATCTTGGGACTCAAACCCATCGTGTAAATAGGACATCAATTCAATTCAACATTTTAGGGACTCTAACCCATTTGGTATTTCAAATAAAAAACAAGGCCTTCATAAAACCATTTACCAATCATCCACATTCTTAGGCCAATGCCTTAGTTCAAAATACAATTCAATCGTGTGGCAAGATCATTCTCATTGACAATTTCAAAAATAGGTTGAGGGCATACCATTATCAAAGCCAAAACCCAACAAATTTAGAATTAAACATGACTCATTTGTTAAATCACAATTCCCATGTACCCACATGTGCAAGACCATTATCAAAATATGTGAAATCATAATTTAACCAAAAGAAAACAATACTCAACATTATACATTCAAACCCTCAACCACGGTTTTCAAAACTACCATTAACGACTCATGAACAATGCTCTAAACATATGATTTTAGTGAACTAACAATGAGGGAAGATTCACATGCCTGAGTTATGAAGATTCACGGAGAGAATTTAATCTTTAAGCCCTTAGATGACCACTTTAAAGAAACCCTAGCCCAATCTTTCTTGAAAGAGAGTTTAGAGAGGGTTTGATCTTGTAAAGTGTGTAATGGATGACCAAAAGGTGTTATAAGTTGTGGAGTCTTAAGGGCTTGAGGTGGGAAATATCCAGAATACCTTCAGCATAAAAGCTGGAAAAAGTCCGCAGGTGGTCACGAGTCAAGCTGTTGAATCGTCAACACAACATACGACTCGTACCATTGAGTCATCACCAAGACAGAAAATTGGACACCACACACAGTCCAACTTACGACTTCCTAGTCCCACTCGTCACTAGACCGGGGATTGAGTTTCCCCTTCTTCCTAAACCGCATTATTACCTTCATAGGAGACACCTTTTAGAGCACCCAATATCCAACCTCAAATTCCAAGTCTCTTCACCTCACATCTGCATAGGACTTTTGGAGACTTTGGGCGGTCTTTACCCTATACCGAATCACCTTTACCTTTCCCATAACTTGGTGAACGAAATTCAGGCCAAACATCTCCGCTTCACCAACCTCGAACCATCCAATAGGAGATCGATAACTCCTACCATATAATGCCTCAAACGGTGACATACCAATGCTATAATGGTAACTATTGTTATTGGCAAATTCAATGAGAGGCAAGTGGTCGAACCAACTACCACCAAAGTAAATTACACAGGCTCGCAGCATATCTTTCAGAGTCTGAATAGTTCTCTCTTCTTGCCCATTCGACTGCGGATGGAAAGCAGTACTAAGTCTCACTTTAGTCCCTAGACCATACTGAAAAGAGCGCCAAAATTGTGATGAAATCTAAGTACCACGATCTGAGATAATCGATATAGGCCCACCATGCAATTGTACAACTTCCTAAAGGAATAATTTCGCATAATCCTCAGCAGGAAAATTAGTCCTCACCGGCAAGAAGTGAGCAAACCTAGTCATCCTATCCACGATGACCCAAATGGAGTCATACTAATTCCGCGACCATGGAAAATCAATAACAAAATCTATAGTAACAACCTCTCATTTCCCCATCGGCAGTTTAATCTCTTGGATTAGCCCATCGGGACTCATGTGCTTCATATTCACTTGTTGAAACCATACACTTAGTGACAAAATTGGTTATGTCCCACTTCATATTATTCCACTAATACATATCCTTGAAATAATGATACATCTTTGTTGAACCGGGATGAACCATATACCGCGATTCATAGGCCTCGACCAAAATCCTGCCTCGCAACCCATCAATATCGAGAATACACAGCCTCCCTTGGTACCTCAAGATACCATCACCACCAATCTCAAAGGCCATTACCTTCTTCTTACCCACACCATCCTTGATTTCATCAAGAGGGGGTCTAATACTTGTTTCTCCTTTATTTTTGAACCAAGAGACGATTGAGCCACCTATTGCACAAACAGACTACCATCCTCAGAGTCTAAGAGATGAACTCCAAGGTTAGCCAAATAGTGAATGTCCTTCACTAATTCTCATTTATCCTTATCCACATGAGCTAGACTTTCCATGGATGCTAAGAGAATTAGCAACTATACTAGCTTTACCTGGATGGTAGTGAAGACTCATATCATAGTCCTTCAGTAACTCAAGCCACTTCCTTTGCCTGAGATTAAGCTCTTTTGATTGAACACATAATACAGGATCTTATGATCAGAAAAGATATCAACATGCACCCCATATAAATAATGACACTGAATTTTCAATGCGAACACCGCGGCTAACAACTCCAAGTCATGAGTTAGATAATTCTTCTCATGAACCTTCAATTGCCTAGAGGAATAAGCAACCACCTGGACATGCTACATCAACACACACCTCAAACCAACCCGAGACGTATCACAATAGATGACAAAACCCTCGATGCCTTCAGGTAGAGTCAAGACCAGAGATAAAGTCAACTTATCTTTCAGCTTCTCAAAACTACCCTCGTAAGCATCAGACCATATGAACTTCACCTTTTTCTAAGTCAACTTAGTCAATAAAGCAGTAATAGAAGAAAAACTTTCCACGAACCTCCTATAATAACTAGCTAAACCCAAGAAGCCCTGAATATCGGTTGGAGTCGTGAGTCTAAGACACTTCTTAACCACAATAAATTTTTGAGGATCCACTATAATTCCCTCACTAGACATAACATGACCTAGAATGGGAACAATATTTAATCATAATTCATGTTGAGAGAGCTTAACATGCAACTGTTGATCTTTCAAGGTCTACAATACAGTGAGGAGGTGATCAACATGATCCTCCTCACTTTTGGGGTACACCAAAATATCATTAATAAAGACAATCATGAACAAATTCAGGAACTGACAAAATGCCCTATTCAGCAAATCCATAAATACCGGTGGAGCATTAGTCAAACCAAAAGAATGACCAAGAACTCAAAATGCCTATATCGGGTATGAAAAGTTGTCTTAGGGATATCCACCTCCCTGATCTTTTAATGATGATACCCAAAATAAAGATTGATCTTAGAAATAAATTTGGCACCTTAAAGATTATCAAAGAGATCATCAATTCTCGGAAGAGGGTACTTATTCTTTACCGTCACCTTATTCAGCTGTCGGTAATCAATACACATCTGAATGGAACCATTCTTCTTACACATGAATAATACCGGTGCACCCCATGAAGACACACTAGGACGGATGGAAACCTTTGTCTAAAAGATCCTTTAGTTGCTCCTTAAGCTTCTTCAACTAAGCTGAAGCCATTCTATACGGGGGAATAAAAATAGGAAGAGTGTCCAGAATAAGATCAACACCAAAATCAATATCTCGATCGGGAGAAATACCAAGAAGTTCATCAGGGAAGACCTCAAGAAATTCATTCACCATAGATAGAATGTAAAAAGGACCCTCCGAGTTAGAATCTTTAACCCAGACCAGATAATAAAGACACCCCTTGGAGATTAATCTCCGAGCTCTAAGATATGTTATAAACCTCCCCTTATCATCTAGGGAACCATCCTCTCACTCAATAACTGGCTTATTAGGGAATTTAAAGATGACTTTACGGTTCCAATAGCCTAAAAAAGCATAGCACGAGTGCAGTCAATCCATCCCCAATATGACATCAAAATCAACCATGTCTAATTCAAACAGATCCACCAAAGTCTCCTAACTATCAACAGATACCACACAATCAATTAGACTCTTCTAGCAACCATAGAGTCACCCGCTGGGATAGATACAAAAAAAAAGGTCTGAAATAAACTCGGGACCAAAACCAAAATTCACAGCCACAAATGGGGTCACATAAGAAAGAGTAAACCCCAGATCAAGTAAACAATACATATCATGGGAAAGTGAGGGTGATACTCAACCCATTATTATCTCAGTATTTTTTAGTGATCCTAATACCTACTCATATCTTACGTTTCAGTTCCATGATCATAGTTCATGTTCATGTATATGATAGAGAATCACGTGTTTTTACAGTTCTAAAATAAGGAGTTCCAGTTCATTCAGTAGTCGGAATCACATTCCATATGTTATGAACTTCAAATTGAGGTCATACAGCTCATGATTCATGTACTCACGTTTTATAGTGTGCTCAGTTCCCATAATTCATGACATACTCTTTATGATTGATGAGATTCAACTTATAGTCATGTATTCCCTAATTCAGATCACTTTGATGAATCCCTAATGTTGATTTGCTATTCCTTCGGCCTCAATTAAGTGTCAAGTCTCGTATAATATCCTTCCATGCTTCAAGGTCTTATGTTCTAACTTTTTAGTGAATCATTCTTATGTGATAATAGTGGTGATGAGTAAATATTTCTTATTAATAAAAGATCATAGTATTCTTGTTTTAGATAAGAATATAAGTGTGAAGTAAGATCTGGGACCAAGTCTTTGATATATATGATAGTAGTGAAAAATTGTGTGTATGTTCTTGGGGTAGCGCGTGGGAGTTATATTGATAGTGGATTAGAGAATATATGAAGTATGTACTTATGGGTGTTTTCCTTGGAGTTCATATGTGGTTATAAAGATAGGCTTGAATGACATGTTGAGATTTAAGTGAAGGAACGCAATATGTGCTAGTGAATCCATAGTAAGAGATCAAAGTTAGTCATTGAAGTGGTAAGGCACGATATGCTTAGGGTGTGATCTCTAAAATATATATATATATATATATATATATAGAAGATTGAATCATATGGTTTAGACTAGTATCATGGTGTGGCATGCTGTATTTTATGATTTGAAGTTAGGATTGATCATGGTGAGAGGACTTATGTTACTTTAGGCATTAGTAGAAAGATTTATCAATGCCCATATAAGAATTCTAAGTTGAATCAAATGAGTATGGTATTTAAAGGGAATAATATAGTTAAGGGAGTATTTGAGAAGTGCGCTAAGCTTGAAAGTGAGAAGTTGCATTGCCTAAGGACTGGTAATTCTATCCTAGTTTATGAGTTATACGTCTATATTTCATGCTATAGAGTAGTGTCACTATTGTGATTCCTTAGTTGGGTGTCTTGTGTAACTCATGCCCAAGATTCTTTGCTCCCGAATACTACTAGAACTTCTTTAGAAAGAGTGTTGAAGAGATACTCCAGTTAAGTATAAGCACCTAGTATAATTCATTCTGTATAGCCTGTAATTCAGTCTAATAGTTAGGCAGACAAGTTATGGTGGTTTTCCATATTTTCACCCAGTCCTACTATCTGAAGTCTCAAGCGTATGACCATCCCAAGAGATAATCTATTTTATCCATGTAAATTGCAAATTCAGTTTAATCCAAGCATCATGTTTCAGATTCAGCTATTTAGTCATAACTCAGTTCATAAGAGTTCAGAGCATAATCTTAAATACTTCCAAGTATTTTAGCTCAGGCAGTATAATACCCTGGTATGATCTAAGTCTTGTTGCCTCATGATTGTACTTGCATAAGTGATCACTTCTCAATTCAATGTGTGTGATTGGATCGTGAACACTCCAAGGATATCCTAAACTCTCAGCATGAATAAGCTTCTTGAAGCAAGTAAAGTCAAGTCAGCTCAGAATTCAGTTTCATGATAGAAGTTTAAATATTTCAGATCAGATATATCCTTTCTTAGAGGACATATTATGTCTGCGTTATTCCATACCCTTAAGACTTCCACATGCCTACCCATTATTCGGGGATGAATGATCTCAAGGGGGAGATAATATAAAACCCTACATTTTTTAACTAGAAATCAAATCATCGTTGTAACATCCCGCAAGAATACTCTACATGTTGTCTCCTAGTAGTATGCTCATAGAATTGAAAAGAGTAGAAATTTTTTTCCAAGTGTAAAAAGGGACTTAGAATCATTTTGAGTTTTCAAACTTCAGGGATTTTATTTTCGACCTTACCAACCTCCATTTCTTGATTTTTTTTTATATACGATGGGGCAAGTCAATAGTATGTCTTGGGCGCATTCCCGGCATATCTTGGGCGCATTTCAGTGGCATAACTCACTGGTTTGAAATGCTCCCGCATTTCGAGCGCATTTCAGGCCCTAATTTCAGGGTTAACTTCCAACGATCATAACTTCCTGTATATAATGAACTGGAAGAGATGTTATATATCAAATGAAATCACTTTGAGTTTTCTTTCCAATGAAATTAGTTTCATCCAAATCCAACATCTTAGTAAGAAGTTATACCCAATTTACTTCAGCCTATCAGTCTGTCAATTGAGGGACAACAACGACCTTGTTTGTTTCCTTAGGGGTATTTAAGTCCTTTCACCCACCCCTTTAACATCTTAAACATGGTATTTTAATCTGAATTGATCAAAATATGGTCATTATCATCAAAATTCTCAAGAACAACACCCTTTAGTCCCAAAATAAAAATCAAGATTCCTCAAAATTCAACCGTAGAAATTCAAAAACAATTCAAGATTCGGGATACCCATTGCGAGGGCTACAACATGCACCCATCAATCGTACGTATAGCATCCCAAAAGCTAGAGTTCATTCAAAATCTTCTAATTTAAGGTACGTGAGGTTTTTTCCTAAAATATCATGGGCATAGAAATCATGTTTTTAAGAAAAAGGCTTCGGATTTATGAATAAATTCATCTTTTAGAAGCATTGATGATATTGTTTTGGCCTTTAGGCCTTCCCCCCAAAGTGATTTGAAGTTATATATATATGTAAGCATGTGTTTTAAGGTTGATGATTGAATTGAGAGCATGACTCATGAAAAATCCCTCTCTTGTTATGATTTTTCTTTACTTATCATATGCTATGGGTTGTTTTGAATGCATCTTGAAAAGCATTATATGAAATGCCTTAAGTATTGTTATATTTGGATTATGATTTTGATTTCAAAAGAGAGGGTAGTTTATGTTGATAAATGTTGAAAATATTCATATAATAAAAAGAGTTGCATGGTTTGTAAAGATTACATGACCACCACTTGTTCATGGAAAGAATGAGAATTTTTGCATAGTTTTGACTTATGTTTTCGGAACATGACATCTCTTATACTAATTGCATGTTTGGGTGGTATGAACTGAGTTTTAGTGAAAGAATCATGCATGATGCATTATGGCTTAGAAATAGGACTTGCAAGTCTTGGTGTGATGACACCAATTCAGATAATGTCATAGTAATTCAGAACAGAATAAAATGCATGTTTGAAATTAGATTTTTTAGATGTTGAAACTAGAATAATGCATGGTTCAGAACAGGATAAAATTGGGCATAAAGAGAGATTAGATGGTTCCCCGAAGAGGGCATGAGTTCAGAAAACTCATTGCCTAAAATCGTGATTTGTCGATCCGGGTATATTATTATACGCTGGCCTAGTGCCCTGTGGCGTATCAGACTCAGATACTCTAATCTTTGTGGCACACTCGAGTTGGGGGCTTCCCCGCCGAGTCAATGGCAGATTCCATATAGCCCGTGGAATATCAGACTTGTAGAGGAGTGCCACCTGACTCAGAAGTAATACAAAGGTAAAAAAAACTACATTGACAGAAAGGTTTTATGATTATCAGAAATGTCTGTGTGTTTTGAATTTGTATCTTTCATGAGGTTTATGACTAGATCTCCACTATTTTATTTATATAAAAGCTTTATTTTAGATTGCTCTGTGTACCAGTACATCTGTATTGACCCCCTTCCTCCAGGTTCTGAGGCACAGTCTAGGGATCCTGATAAGTAATAGATTTCATCAGACAGGAGTGAAGAGTACCAGTTGGTGATCATTCTATATTTTAGAAGGCCTAGTTTATTTTAAACAGTTATTATTTTTTATAGTTTTGGTCTACTGGGGGCCTTGTCCCAGTTTTTAGACAGTTGTTATTTGATCATGTAGTAGAGATTTCGCAGACGGTTTTCAAATGATGTTTAGTTGATATTGGATTTTATTCCTCATTTTTAAACTAAATTTAGATTATGACCATGTTTTCATAGATGATTTCATTTTCGCATTTCCTATTTATATATGAATGGTGTATATGATTACAAGTTAGAAGGGCTCTCGGGCCTTCAAGGTTCGGGATGTCCGTCATGGCTAGGGCCCTGGTTTGGGTCATGAGAAACTCCTCAATGCATATCATTATAACTTGTTGGAGTAGACCCGATATGTTTATTGAAATCTCCTGTAAGAATAAATTCTCAATGTGCAGTATTCCTCCCACTATAACTCATTCAAATAATCTTAAAAGACATCTAATCCTCTCTATTTAAGTCCTCTTGTGATGCATAGATAGTAATAATGTCAACGTGAACCCTCCAACGGTTAACTTAATTATCATACTCATGTCGTTGACTCTAACCTTCCCACCACTTGGTCATTTAACTTATTATCAACTAAGATTCCTATTTCATTTTTATTTATTGTTCCTCTTGGATAGCGAATACCACAACTTATACCTCTCTCAAAACAATAGAAATTACATCAAATTCTAGAATCAGAATAAGAAAATATAGTAGAAATTATAAATTTTGACCTCTAATTATGAGTTTTTGCTAATTTTTGTTGCATAATTCTCGTCAAATCTCATCGACATAGTTTAATTAAAAAACTTTAGAAAGCCTAAAATTGTTAATTATTTACAAACTCAAAAGATCAAATTTGTTCAACGCATAATTAGTTTGCCATTTTAAACCTACATAAGGGATTATTTTTGTCATTTTGTTCGAAAGGAACGATCTAATTTTTTTGCTTTATAACCCAAGCACTCGTGTTGTTTTTCTGAGGTATAAACTCAAATCAAGAGGTAACAAAATATGAATACAAGACTTCAGGATCCAATCATCCAATTAGAATAATCGATTCTTCTCTGCTTAGTATTTATGATTTTGTTTGAATTGCTTTTTGAGTAAAATCATATATAATTTATATATATCGATTTGGTTTGGATTTACGGTTTCTAAAAGTTGAATGATTTTTTTTCATTTCTTTACTACATCTAAAAAAAAAAAAAATCACCCCATTCCAATTTATAATATGTTATTCACCTTTAATTGTGGTGGCTATAATTTTTTTTTTGAATTGTAGAAAAAGTATCTTAAGATCAATAAAGTCTAGTCAACTGAATAAGAACATAAAATATATAGATAGTTATTTTTTAAAAAATAAATGAGTTAAGATTCATGATTTTCTTTTTAAAAATGAGCATAACAATGTAAAGTTCATTAGCCTATATAAATAATTTATTTATCAAAAAGAATATAAAATATTTATAATTCTTTATAAAAATAACTTATTTCATTTTAAATTGATTGATATATTTTGAATTAGTATGGAGTTTAAAAAATAAAGAATGTCTTTAAACCTTTTAGTCTTAAATTAAAGATATGTTAAATGTAATATAACGTATTTTCAACTTATGGTCTAAAATGTCGTTTGAAAAGTTGAAACTAAAGAGTTGTTACAAAAAAAAGAATTATTTTTTTACCCCTCACTTGGTAACTCAAACTCAATTCAATGTTGGAAAAGGGGGATGTTTACCGTCCGAGTAACTCCCTCTTATTAACTGAGTCGTGACTTGTTTTGCAGTTTCCTGAACATCATGTTATAGTGGACGATTCAATGTTGTTGGGTCATCATGAACCACCTCGAGCAAGGCTCCTTGATCATGAACTTTTTCCCTCTCCATCCTTCAATTTTGTCTTAGGGTTCTCTCAAGTTTAGGATTGTAATACCTCTTATTTCCCTAGCCTAGATTAACCCTCAGTACATGGGTTATCCCAAATAAAAATTTTGGAATACTAAGTAATTTTAAGATTAGAGCCTGGAATTGCGTAGAAAATTCAATTAGCTTTACAACGATATAAAATTTGCCTAAATCCGACAACCGGGTAAGAAGTTATGGAGATTTTAAGTTTCGGTCATTAAACATCGTCATTCAGGCCAGTAGTGTGTCGCGGAGTGTGCCAAAATAGTAATTTTCAATTTCCAGTATTGCTCCACGATATTGGCACGTCGCGTCATGGACCTTGTTCACAATTGTCAATTTCTAGTGTACCAACGCGATTCCACCGCATCGCTGTGCACTTCCAGTTCACAAACAAAGTGGCAATGTGATACCACCGTGTAATTTCCTAGTTGTCATTTTCCAGTGACACGGCACGATAGCGCTGCATCGCGCCAGGAGTCCAGATCGGGAAAATTTCATGAAAAATTAAAGTTGCGCCCAGGGTTAAAACAGTCTTTTCCCATGATTTTATTCCGTCTGGATGTGAGATTTAAGCCCTAAAAATGTGTAAAACCCTTCATTATTGACTTCCCCCCAAAATCAAAAGGTATTTCTCTCTCAAGAAAACTAATCCTAGCTCTCAAGAATCAAGGTAAATCCCAAGAATCTCTCCAAGAACTCCAAGAATCTCATGAATTAAGGTATGTAAGATGTTCATCCATGGATCATTAACTTCTATGGAGCCCAAGAATCCTTTTTCAAAATACAAGATTTATGATTTATGATTTCCATGTTTGAATTAGTTTGAATTCATGTTCATGATGTTGTTTGAGTTTTAATCCATGATTTAGATTACAAGTTCCAAGAACTGATACTAGTATGTGTTGAATTACATGATATTCATGATAAACCCTCTAATTTGCAAGTTGATGGTTGTAACCATGTTAACTCTAAGTGTTTATGATTTAATGAACCAAGTATGCTTCTTATGTGTTTGATAAATTGTCTATGAGAATGAAATAATGCCATTATAGCATGCTAACATGTATTCCTCATCCATGTATAAGTTAATGCATTACAAGTGTTTGATGAAATATCTCTGTGAATGAATTATGCCCAAGTGAACATTGTTATGTTATTCAAGATTATACTTTGCTTTACTTTCATGCTATCGAGTCCTGGAGGTATTTAATATCCGATAATCTAGCAGTTACTTAGAGCCAGTGTCAGTTACAGAATAGTATTAGTCATGCTACGATCAGTAGTACTCTCAGTCTGTTATAGAACTCAATAGAATTTAGTCAGTTACAGAACTTAGGAAAACTCAGTAATCTCAGTATCAGTCCAGTCCAGTTCAGTATACTCAGTTCAGTGTCTTTGAGTTGGGAGTAGGAACTAGCACCAAGCGAGTGTGGAGGTGACGACTTCTCCCGTCAGACTGGCAGAGTCATTAGTAGCAGTCTCACACTACAGAACTACGTAGCGAGCATAGGATATGAGAGTCATCCATCGGATTAAGGCTTGACTACCTTCCAGGGGTCACCCGTTAGATTAGGCTTGAATTCATGTTCAGGGTTACCCATCAGATAGGCTTGACTACAACAGTTGTCTTTACCCATGGCACGATACTGACACCTTTCCAATTAGGGTTACAGGTTGGACCCCACTCAGCTTACTCAGGGGCATGTCGATTAAGTGAGAACTTTCACAGTTTCAGTTTCAGTCTCAGTCGTCAGAATAGAACCCAGTTCAGTTCTACAGAATTAGGGCTATCAGATACAGTCACTCAGTTATCAGTAATTCAGATTATCAGTGATCTCAGATTATCAGTATATTGAGTTATCAGTTATCAAATTCAGTTCCAGTATACTCAGTTACAGTATGCACAGTATGTTCAGTAGTTACAGATCCTCCATGTATGCTAATCCAGCTATTGCATATCATTTAGTTAGTTATTATTCATACACATAAACCCATGTATTCAGTCTTACCTCATTTAGCATACCAGTACATTCCCACGTACTGATCAGATACTTGTTTCTTGTGCTATGATATTTCATATCATAGGTTCGGACGCTCAGGTTCCTGACCATGCTTTGCCAGATTTAGCCAGCAGTAGCAGAGTTAGCAGTGAGTCCTCATCTATCGAGGATATAATTTTATTTCAATACTTCAGCTTAGCAGTATTTTAGTAGATGGAGTTAGTTGGGGGATTATCCCATCAACTCCACTTTCAGATAGATTCAGTTAGAGACTTTCCAGACTAGATTTTTAGACAGTATTTCAGATTCAGATGTTATTAGTTATTATCAATATTTTAGAAGTTTTGAACCTTATGGCATTTCAGTCTATCTTCTGTATTATTACAGTATTTTATTTAGTGCTCATAGCAGGTACTAGTTATGGGTTAGCTTGTGGTCCTTCGGGGTCATAAGCACCGTGTGATGATTAGGGCTAGTCTCAGGTTGTTACAAACTTGGTATCAAAGCCAGGTTCAACAGTGTCCTAAGGATTCTAAAAATTCGCATCGTGTAGAGTCTTGTGCATGGCTGTATAGCGCACCACACTTATGGACAGGAGTCTATGAGATGATTTAGGAAAAGTTTTGCTTCTTTCAGTATTCATGTCGTACGAGTGAGTATGAGCCCAAGTTATAATCTCAGTCTAATCCGCTTGTTCCTTTTATTTAAAGAACATGCCTCCCAAAAGGACTAATGAAAGAAGAACCAAAAACCAGTCAATCCCTCAGCCCATTCAAGCAGATCCCCTGGACGAACATGTTGCTCATGCAGAATTTTGAGCTGCATTCACTACTTTAGCCAATTAAGTCATAGCTCAGAATGAACGGCCAGCTATTTTTCCGGCCAACCCAGTGGTCAATACGGTTGCAACCAGAATTCGGGACTTCACCCAAATGAATCCTCCTTACTTTACGGGATCTAAGTATAAAGAGGATCCACAGGAGTTCCTCGATCAGGTTCAGAAAGTCACAAATATCATGGGAGTGACTTCTAGTGAGAGTGCTAAGTTAGCCGTCTATAAGCTACAATATGTAGACTATACGTGGTTTAATCAGTGAAAGGCAGACAGACGTATAGATGTAGAGCCCATAGAGTAGGAAGAGTTTGCTACTGCCTTCCTAGATAGATTCTTTCCCTTAGAACTAAGAAAATCCAAAGTGTTAAAGTTCATCAATCTCAGACAAGGTAGTATGAGCATAAAAGAGTATTCCCTCAAGTTTACTCAGTTAGCCAGGTATGCTCTCATATAGTAGCAGACAATAGTTCCTGAATGAGCAAGTTTGTATCTGAGGCGTCAGATAATGTGATTGAAGAGCATAAACTTAAGGAAAAGGAGAGGGAAAATAAGAGGGCGAGAATTGGTAGCTTTAATTTCAATCAGCCTAAGTCAGATGGGGGTAACCGTTCCCAGTTTTGTCCAAAGTCTTTAGTTCCAGCTCCGTCCTTAGCCAGTGTACCGATCAACCAGGATAGTGTAAGCAATGATCGTACTAATCCATTTTGCGGAGAGTGCGGTAAAAACCATTAGGGAGAGTGTAGGGCTGGCAATAATGTTTGTTATGGCTATGGAAAACTGGTCCATAGGCTCAAAGAGTATAGAGTAGCTTCTCAGAGGGGTAGGGATATGCGTCATTAGGGTCAGTCTCATCAGTCACCAGTTCATTCCAGTCGCTCGAATCAGCAGGGCTCCTCTTCCAGTGCCACCCACAGTCAGTGTCTAAACAGATTTAATGTATTTCAGTCCCGACAGGATCAGGAAAGTCCTCCTAATATGGTCACTGGTAAGTTGCAAATCTCCCACTTATATGTTTATTCCTTATTAGATCCATGAGCTTCTCTATCTTCTGTAATTTCTTACATAGAAGTCTATACCAAGGATAAACCCTAAAACAGTAGTAGGGTTATTGATTTAGTGACCCACAAACATAGAATGATGACTTTAACCCAAGGGGAAGATGGTAGTATAGTACATGGTAGAAGACCATGCATGCTTACAGTTCCTAGTATAGGGAGTTCCAGTTCACTCTATAGTATGAATCAGGTTTCATAAGTTCAGAAGTTCCAAACTCCGGTCATGCAGTTCATGACACACGTATTTATGTTTCCCAGTATGCTCAGTTCTCATGATTCATGTTACATTCTAAATGGTCCGTGAAGTTCAGTTCATGCCATGTGTTCCTCAGGCCTCAGCAGTGTGTCAAAGTCATTTAGTCGTCTTTCAGTTAGATGGTGTCTCGTACATCATCACATTCTTCCTTAAACCTACTCAGTCCCACATTCAGTACCATTATAAACTTGGTATCAGTTACCATCTTATATCATCCTCATGTCAGTTATGTATTTCATAAATCAATTTTAGCCATGTAATCATGCATCAGATATGCATGTTCAGTATATAAGTTCAGTTTATCAGACCAATCACATAATCATGCTTCAGATGTGCATGTCTAATTCAGTACATAAACTCAGTCTGTCAGTACTCTCTCAGCTTAACTAGCCACATTAGAGAGCGAATGTTCCCAAGAGGGAGATATTGTAATACCCTGTATTTCCCTAGCCTAGATTAACCCTCAGTACATGGGTTATCCTAAATAAAATTTTTGGAATACTCAGTAATTTTCATATTAGAGTCTTCCATTGTGTAGAAAATTCAATTATCTTTCCAACGATATAAAATTCGCCTAAATTTGACAACCGGGTAAGAAGTTATGGCAATTTTGAGATTCAGTCATTAAACATCATCATTCAGGCCAGTAGCGCGTCGCGGAGTGTGCCAAAATAGAAATTTTCAATTTCCAGTATTTCTCTATGATATTGGCATGTCGTGCCATAGACCCAGTTCATAATTGCCAATTTCAGTGTACCAACGCAATTTCACCGTGTCGCGGTGCACTTTCAGTTCACAAACAAAGTGGCAATGCAATACCACCCCATCGTGCCACCGTGTAATTTTCCAATTTTCATTTTCCAGTGACACAATGCGATAGCGCCACATCGCGCCAGGGGTCCAGATCAAAAAAAATTCATGAAAAATTAAAGTTGCACCCAGGGTTAAAATAGTCTTTTCCCATGATTTTATTCCACCCAGATGTGGGATTTAAGCCCTAAAAGGAGTAAAACCCTTCATTATTGACTTTTCCCCAAAATTAAAAGGTATTTCTCTCTTAAAAAAATAAACCCTAGCTCTTAAGAATAAAGGTCAATCCCAAGAATCTCTCCAGGAACTCCAAGAATCTCACGAATTAAGGTATGTTAGATGTTCATCCATCGATCCTTTCCTTCCATGAAGCCCAAGAATCCTTTTTCAAAATACAAGATTTATGATTTCCATGTTTGAATTAGATTGAATTCATTTTTATGATATTGTTTGAGTTTTAATCCATGATTTAGATTACAAGTTACAAGAATTGATTCTAGTATGTGTTGAATTATATGATATTCATGATAAACCCTCTAATTTGCAAGTTGATGGTTGTAACCATGTTAACTCTAAGTGTTTATGATTTAATGAACCAAGTATGCTTCTTATGTGTTTGATAAATTGTCTATGAGAATGAAATAATGTCATTATAGCATGTTAACATGTATTCCCCATCCATGTATAAGTTAATACATTACAAGTGTTTGATGAAATGTCTCTGTGAATGAATTATGCCTAAGTGAACATTGTTATGTTATTCAACATTATGTTTTGCTTTACTTTTCATGCTATCTAGTCCTGGAGGTATTTAATACTCGAAAATCTAGCTGTTATTTAGAGCCAGTGTCAGTTACAGAATAGTATCAGTCATGCCACGATCAGTAGTACTCTCAATCCGTTACATAACTTGGTAGAATTTAGTCATTTACAAAACTTAGGAAAACTCAGTAATCTCAGTATCAGTCTAGTCTAGTTCAGTATACTCAGTTCAATGTCTTTCAGTTGGGAGTAGGAACTAGCACCGAGCGAGTGTGGAGGTGACAACTTCTCTCGTCAGACAGGAAGAGTCGTTAGTAGCAGTCTCACACTACAGAACTATGTAGACAGTGTAAGATGTGAGGATTCACCCATCAGATTGAGTCTTGTCTACCTCCCAGGGGTCACCCATCAGATTAGGCTTGATTTTCTATTCAGGATTACCCGTCAGATAGGATTGACCACAGTAGTTGTCTTTACTCGTGGCACAGTACTGACACCTTTCCAATTAGGGTTATAGGTTGGACCCACTCAGCTTACTCAGGGGCATGTCGATTAATTAAGAACTCCCATAATTTTAGTTTCAGTCTCAGTCTTCGGAATAGAATCCAGTTTAGTTCTACAGAATCAGGACTGTCAAATACAGTAACTTAGTTATCAATAATTTAGATTATTAGTGATCTCAAATTATCAGTATATTCAGTTATTAGTTATCAGATTCAGTTCCTGTATACTCAGTTACAGTATGCACAGTATGTTCAGTAGTTACAGATCTTCCCTGTATGTTAATCCACCTCTTACATATTATTCAGTTAGTTATTGTTCTTGTATATAAACCCATGTATTCAGTCTTACTTTATTTAGCATACCATTATATTCACACATACTGATTGCATACCCATTTCTAACGCTATGATGTTTTATATCATAGGTTCGGACGCTCAGGTTCCTGACTGCGCTATGCCAGATTCAGCCAGCAGTAGCAGAGTTAGCAGTGAGTCCTCATCTATCGAGGATATGCTTTTATTTCAATACTTCAGCTTAGCAGTATTTTAGTAGATGGAGTTAGTTGGGGGATTGTCCCATCAACTCTACTTTCAGATAGATTCAGTTAGAGACTTTCCAGACTAGATTTTTAGACAGTATTTCAGATTCAGATGTTATTATTTATTATCAGTATTTTATATTTTTTGAACCTTATGGGATTTTAGTCCATTTTCCGCATTATTACAGTATTTTATTCAGTGCTCACAGTAGGTACCAGTCATGGGTTAGCTTGTGGTCCTTCGGGGTCACAAGCGTTATGTGACGACTAGGGGGTAGTCTCGGGTTGTTACAAAGATCGAACAGAATTAGGGATTTACTAAACCCTGAGTATAGGGCATACACCAGTGCATGCCCTATAAATAGTAGAAAAGTAAAATCAGCAAACAAAATCAATAGTCTGACAAACACAATCAATCAGCTATGTATATGTACCATTGCCTAGCCCTATTGTTTTTTGTGATAATATTTTTTTTTTTGGTTTGGTTTTCTCAACAAGGTAGAGTTTCAGCTTAATGAGGACAGGATCTTAAATAGGAGGTTGTGTAGAACATGAATTAGAGTAGTAAATTAAGAGGTAATAAAGTGTTATGTTAACCACTCAACCTTCATACTCCTCGTTGATGAACTTTCTATAGGTAATGTTCTCTTAAATTCTAGGGTTCTAATTCTTTCATCTTTTCTTTCATGACTGAAATAAAAGTTTCCATATAAATTATGAAGTACATTAAGATTACGAGTGTTTGACATTTATTAAGACGTCTTGCTTTAGGATTCTAATCCTTGTAAAATACTAGACTTACAAAAGAATATGCCTCAACACTAAACTAAATTGAATCAATATAGGAATCATTGATAGTATTCCACAAATAAATAAGCAGTTAAAAACCCATAAATAGAGTAAGAAGGTTTGTCTCATCAATTTATAGTAGCTGTACTCACTTGACATATATACGTATGTTTCTAACATTAATAGTTGGTCAATACATAGAATCTAGGCATATATGGAAGTGATATAAATGTAGATCTAAAGAAACAGACTTGTTGTTAAACACAGTTCCAGTGAACCTTCAATATTAATCTGTCTACTAGGTCATTTTTATAGGAAATGCCTCAATGAGTTCAAGTAAGGACCGGCTATACATCGTGAACATAGAAACGGATCTAAATAGAGCCAACACATATAACTGAGCCCAACTATTACAGAATTAGGCATAGCTGATCGAATTAAATGTATCATGAACATAGTTACGGAGATTCCAACTCCCTAGTAAAATGAATAACAACAGCTTAGCCACTAGCCTAGAGTTCCTTAAATTTACCAGCCCTTTGGGAATTATATCAACACCTAAAACCCAGATCTTTGGGAATTATATCATCACCTAAAAACCAGCTTCTTGGGAATTATATTGACACCTAAAAACCAGTCCTTTAGGAATTATATCAACATCTAAAATCCATCCCTTCGAGAATTATATCTATACCTAAAAGATAGCTCTTTGGGAATTATATCAACACCTAAAGTCAAGTCAATAAACTTTTGTTCTGATCAGCAAATAACAACAATACCCTACTTCAACAAAACAATACAATAATCAGGGTACAAGAACCAACATATAGTAATAGAAATTGAAGGACAAGAAACAAAAGGAGCAATACTAGGACTACTAATATGAATGGATAGCAAAACAACACACGGCTACCTATGAACCTTCTATCCTAGTACGTTTTGATCAGCAATTCAAGTATATATATTTAACTCAAATAAACTAAACAAACACATCATATTCAAGAAGGTCAAAGTTCTATATATACATACCTAATTCGACTCCCTGTCCTGTTGTCCACGAGACCCTGATCCTTCTCCCTAGCTAGAGGATAAAGCTAATTTAAACATCCCAAATGGCCACGGCAGCAACACAGTAGCAAACCTCCTTCCAGAACCCGAACTACCACCACTCGCGTTCCCATCATTCTCCCTCTTCCTATCCTCGTACTCAGGATCATCGATTGGTAACTCAAACCGACAAACTGAAGACGAGTTATGCAATGAAAATGTTACTCAACATGAAGGCAACCGATTCGGGCAAACAGGTCAGATTGGGGATCGGGTCGGGGTCAATGAAAATCAATGAATTATACCCCAAACCAATGAAAATCATCCAAATATTAGACGAAATCGTACAAATCAACCCAAAAAATCAGAATGCAAATATTGGAAGGGACAACGCATCAATTTTTGAAAGTTTCTAGGCTTTTTTTGCATGGATTCGTGTGGTAGAGGTGGGTGATGTATGCGAGCAACAGATTGAGGTCGGGTCGACGCGGGTCAATGGATTTTTGTTGGATTTGGTCATGTTTTTTCATCTGTGTTCTATTATTGTGCGTATTGTTTGCTGAAAGCTTGGATCGGGTTTTGTTATTTTTGTTTGTGCATATGTTGTTGTTGTACGCTAAAGGGGAAAAGGGTAGATGAAACGGGCTAGGTTGGTTAATTTGTTTGGGCTGCTGGTGGTCCTAATTGGAGTGGGCTGCTGATATGGGTTAAATAAATGAGGAAAGGACAAAAATATCCACTCGCTAAAACTAATTCCAACTAAATAGCCACTACAATTTAATTCCCTCTAATCAGCCACTAAACTAATTTCATTTTATAGCCATTGATTATTTTGCATGGCAGTTACTTCACGTTTTTTCCCTTTTTTTTAAAACACTAGTTCATTTTATTTTTTTAATCTTGCTGTTTTTTTTTATGTTCTATTTTTTAAAATTTGATGTTTCATTCTATTATAAAAAAACCGCTGCTCTTTTGTGTTTTTTCACTGTTTTTATACCTTTTTTTTGCAACCTTCTTATTTTTTTAAAAAAATCTATTTCTTTTTTTTTTAAATTAACATAACTACAATTGTTGTACCTTGGAACATGCATTATGTATATTTATGGAATGACGACATTGACTATCAAAAAAACTATGTGAAATTACTATAAGAAACTTTATTTGATCAAAACAAATACATAGGATTTTGAGGAGCAGATAATGCAACTCAAACATAAAATGAAAAACCTAACTCCAACTTTTCTTAATAGTTCAACTGTAATTCCCCAAATCCAAAACTCCACCCCCGACATTATTGCAAGTCCAAAAGAGGAAATATAAATAAAACAAGTCAAACATCAAAAAGAAAATAGATATACACATTTTATACAATTTTTAACTACAATTATTATCTAGATACATATTTTATACTACTCTATAAAGTTTCTACATGCATTCTAAAAATGTAATCAATCTAGTATAAGAGAGTATCAATTGAGTATATGGACACTGCAAGTGTATCAATGTAGTATAAAAGTATATTAATGTGGTATACAAGAGTATCAATTGGGTATAAGGACTGCATGTACTTGTATAGAATTTCCTTTCTCTTTTATAAAAAGTGTATCAATATAATATAAAAATGTATCAATATGGTATAAAAGTGTATCAATAGAGTATAGAGACTGCATGTGCCCAATTGGGCCAAATGGCTAAAAAAGGGAATTAAATTTAGCCGACAGGTTACATTTGTCCACCTTTTCAAATTGTGTCCATTTTTTTTAAATGGCCACCCCATGTCCTTTTCCCTAAATAAAAAGGCAAATTAGTTTAGGCTATTTATTAAATAGCCTAGTTTTGGGGCTTTGGTCTAAAGAAATTAAATATTAACCCAGTAGAAAATCGATTGACCAATTGCATTGCAATTGTGGCCAAAACAATTTCAATTAAGGTCAAATATAATAAATTGACCAAATTTAATTAAAATTTGAAACAAATTAATCACTACTTTAATCCCGAGTTTCTTGATTTAATAAAAAGAAACAAATATTTTCCAAATAAATTACTTTCATGGATAAATTATATTTAAATCAAGATTTTAATCATTTAAATTTATTTTAAGACAAACCTTGATTAAAATCTGATATTTTAGAAAAAATAGTTATTTAAGTAACAAAATTATATAATTTTGTATAATTAAATACGATAATATATAATCTCTACTTAAAATGGCAAGCTTACCCAGATAAATACTTCTGAAAAGTTTCTTTATTCGATAAAATAAATATTGTAATTTTATTAAAAATCGAAGAAACCTGAGATTAATCTTAGTTGTGGAGGGCAAAAATTAGATGTCAACACTTAGTATATTTTTAAAATCATGAATATGACACGTCAATATCTGTTTGATACAAGAATAATGTGTAAAAAATATTAATATTTGAAATTAATAATTTTTACAAAACAGCAACCTAAAAGAAATATCGGGCGATTAAAATTGGGTGTCAACATATACTCCAAATAATTTTTGGTTAATTAATTTTTAAATATATATATATCATAATACAACGTATTAATCTGATGAACTATCGGTTAATTAGCTTCATTATTATACCTTGCATAGTGTATTATTACCTTGATCATGTGATGTTAACGTATTATTCAAAATATTTGAATATATAGATTCAGTTAGCTAGCTTTTGACTACTCTGTACATCATTACATGAGAGATATGTATATATACATATATACATTTGATTAACAATCAACTTTGAAATATGTACTATATACATCAAATACACGAGTATATTACCTCGTAATACGATGTATTTGATTTAAAAATTAATCAAATTAAATTCAAAAATCAGGTAAAATTGACATCAATTAGATATAAGGTTGGCTAGACTTTAAATAAAATTGAGAAGATAATTGAATCGACTTAGGATGCTATTTAAATATAATAATAATAAATAAATATTGGTCAACGGTTTAGATCTAAATATTAAGAATATGGTTTAAAACAATTGAATGGAATTTGAAATTGAGTTCAATTGGACACAATTTGGGCTAGGATTGTAATAAATTGGATAAAATTAGGCTAAAATTATTATAAATTGGCAAAATCAGGCTAGAAAATAAACAAATTAGACAAAATTAAATCAATCAAGGTTGCGGATTAATACAATAAAAATAATAGTAAAATAAATAATATAATTATTCTGAATAAATTGTGTAAATAAAAATACGACACATAATATATTACTTTAAAATCAACGATAACATTAATTATGAATACAAAATTATAAATCAAAGAAACTAACCTCTGATTTCAAATATCTCTCAAACAATTGAAACTTTGATTTTAGGTCTTCTCCTTGTCTTCTTAGAGAGAATTTAATTTTGGTTTTGATTTTTTGATTTTTCGGATCAATTTTGATTTTTAATTTTAGAAATTCGATTAAAAAGGTTCAGTTTTTTATTTTTTTAAAAAAAATTGGTCAAACCGAAAAACCAAAATTATATAAATAATATATATGTTTTACTATATATATAAATTTTATGTTTCTATATATATATATATGTATATTATATTCAGTATAAATAATGTTTTCTGTTATTTCATTTCATTCATGTTGAGTTATTTATATTTGAAAATAATAAATAGGTTTGAAAAAAATTATTTTTAAAAAAAAGTCATCAATTTTAAATGAAGACAAAGAAAGGCTCACTACTTTAATCTTCAAAATAAAAATAAAATTTGAAATAACTGAACCAGATTTATAGAAATCGAATCAAATCGAATTTTTTTTGGTTTGATTACGATTGTCATTCTTGTCAATCCAAAAATTGAACTGATATTAAATAAATAAATCAAACAAACATAATGTCCACCCCTAATCTCATCATATATATTATTCTGAAATTACCTAATACTTTCAACTCAATATAAGATAAAATATATTTTTTTATTTTGTTATTATTATACCTTATACCTCACACCAAATGACTCCTAAATGTACATTATATTGATATATTATATTTTCGTATGTAGTATTATGCCTTACAATTCTATTTAAATTAACCAATAGAAAAATACGCTCTATTTGAGCCCTGAGTCGTTCTTCACCCTATCTTAGTATAATAAAATTTCAACTCTTTAATTTTTTGGTGATAACATACCGAGTCAAGCTAAGGTTTATTCAGCTCGAATACCTCTGTGATACCATCTATGTCAACAGATTAATTTTAATATCTTGAGTATCTTCTGCTTGATTATACGTGTCCACCGATTTAATGTCTAATTTCTTTTTATTTTATTGTTTTATTATTCAAGTTTATTCTTTTCCAATTTAAATTTTTCAAGTCATAAAAATCCTACCTAAATCTCCAAGAAATAATTTCAGCTAAATTTGTAGCAACACAATCCCCCAATAATTTCCCATGTAATAATTTCGTAAGTAAATCCCCAAGAAATAATTTCAACTAAATTTGTAGCAACACAATCCCCCAATAATGTCCCAAGTAATAATTTCATTGGTAAATCCCCGAGAATAAATCCCTAGCAAAATTCGCAGCCCAAAATTACCAAATAATTTTCTAGGTAATAAAATTCATTACATAAATTTTCACCAAAATACCTGGGAATTTTCCTAGGAATTTAAAAAATATATATATTTGGTCATATACCTGCGGATTTACCTAGAGATAAAATACAAGACGATACATTTCCCCAGGTAATTTCGCAGGTAAATTCCCAAGAATAAATTCCCAGCAAAATTCGCAGAACAAAATCCCCAAATAATTTTCTAGGTAATAAAATCCATTACATAAATTTCTATCAAAATATCTCTACGTAAATCCGTAGGATAAATTACCTGAGAATTTTCTGATGAATTTAAAATATGTATCTAAATATATATTTGTCCATATACCTGCAGATTTACCTAGAGATAAAATACTCACCGATATATTTCCCCAGATAATATCGCAAGTAATAATTTCGTAGGTAAATCCCCAGCAAAATTCACAACACACAATCCCCATATAATTTCTCAGGTAATAAAATCCATTATATAAATTTCCACCAAAATATCTCTAAGTAAATCCGTAGGATAAATTACATGGAGATTTTTCTATAGATTTAAAAAATATATATATTTGTCCATATACCTGAGGATTTTTCTATTGATAAAATACCCACCGATATATTTTCCCAGGTAATGTCGCAAGTAATAATCTCGCAGGTAAATCCCCAGCAAAATTCGCAGCACAAAATCCCCAAATAATTTCCTAGGTAATAAAATTCATTACATAAATTTTCACCAAAATATCTCTAAGTAAATCCGTAGGATAAATTACCTGGGGATTTTTCTACGAATTTAAAAAATATATATATTTGTCCATATACCTGCAAATTTACCTAGAGATAAAATACCCGCCGATATATTTCCCCAGATAATATCACAAGTACAAAATTTGCGCAATATGACACCAAATTTACCTGCGGAATTTTTTGCAAATATATAGTTCCCAGGTAATATATTTTAATGTTAAGGAATTTAATATTTGTGTAGGTAAATCCGCATGTATTTCCTGCGATATTATTCCCTAGGTAAAATTCTCATGTAATTTACAGTTTTCTAGTAGTGTCTTCTTTTTCACTTGCTTTTTCGGTGTGTTTGTGTTTGTTTTTCTAGATTTTTTATTGAAAATTGTTGTTAGCATCAATGATATTTTCTTTTTCCACATTATTACTTTACTCTTTAAATAGGTTCAATTCTTTATGAATTTTAACTCAAAAATGTTACTCAAACTATCGTGTTATTAGTCTCATAGTGTCAATAAAAATATAGTGTTAATTGCTATTTCAAAATAATTTTATTTTTATGTATAGAATTTTATTGATAGACATGAGGCACACGTGCAAAGCATGTATACAATATAGTAGTTACTAAAAGAACAACCGATGCATTAAAGATCCCCAAAACACGAGGTCCATAGAAAAGTGAGACCACAATGGTCTATTGTAAGCAACCTTATCCTGCAAAGCTTCTTTATCTAATGTTTAAAGCATTCTTTGAAAATATAAAAGCATATGTCTACGCAAGGGCATATTTGTGACCCATTTTTAGCACATAATCTTGTAGTCTTTACAAAAACCTTTATCATCCTTCCTAATGAGCAAATAATTTATTCGAGTTTTAGAGTTTGTTTGGATTGACTATTTTTAAGTTCTTTTAAGTCAAAATAGTTTTAAAGCATTTTTTGTAGTATTTAGATAAAAAAAATAATATTTTTGAGCACTTATTTTTAAGCCAAAACTTATAAGTTAGAACTCCTAACTTATGGCTTTTGACTTGTAAGCTCATCCAAACAACCTCTTAGCTCCCATACTATGAAAGGCTACCAAATGCTCCTCTTTCTTTAAGAATCGTTAAATAGCTACCAACAAACCAAAAGCTCTAGAGAAATTCAAAAATGAGAATCCTCTTTATCCTCCAAGCATATCATTATAACTTGTTAGAGTAGACCCGATATGTCTATTGAAATCTCCTCTAAGAATAACTTCTCAATGTGCAGTATTCCTCCCACTATACCTCGTTCAAATCATCCTAAACCACATCTAATACTCTCCGTCCAAGTCTGCTTGTGATGCATAGACAGTAATAATGTCAACGTGAACCCTCCAACGGTTAACTTAATTTTCATACTCATGTCGTTGAATCTAACCTCCCTACCACTTGGTCATTTAACTTTTTATCTACTAAGATTCCTACTTTATTTTTATTTCTCTCGCCTCCTAAATAGTGAATACCACAACTTATACCCCTTCAAAAACAATAGAAATTACATCAAATTCTAGAATCAGAATAAGAAAATATAGTAGAAATTACAAAATTTTGACCACTAAATATGAGTTTTCGCTAATTTTCTTTATATAATTCTCATTATATCTTGCCTACAGAGTTCAATTAAAAAACTTTAGAAAGACTAAAATTGTTGATTATTGACAAACTCAAAAGATCAAATTTGTTCAATGCATAATTAGTGTGCTATTATAAACCAACATAAAGGATTATTTTTTTCATTTCTTTAAAAGGAACGGTCTAATTTTTTTCTCTTATAACCCAAGCACTCGTGTTGTTTTTTTGAGACATAAACTCAAACCAAGGGGTAACAAAATATGAATACAAGACTTCGGGGTCCAATTACCCAATTAGAATAACCGATTCTTCTTTGCTTAGTATTTATGGTTTTGTTTGAATTGATTTTTGAGTAAAATCAAATATAATATATATATTTCAATTTGGTTTGGGTTAACGGTTTCTAAAAGTCGAATGGTTTTTTATCATTTCTTTACTACATTTAAAAAAAGAATTTTGCACCCCATTCCAATTTATAATATGTTAACCTTTAATTGTGGTGGCTATATTTTTTTTTGAATTGTAGAAAAAGTATGTTAAGATCAATAAAGTTTACTCAAGTGAATAAGAACATGATTATATAGCTAAATTTCTTAGTTATTTTCTTAAAATAAATGAGTTTGGATTCATGATTTTCTTTTTTAAAATGAGCGTAAAATATAAAGTTCATTAGCCTATATAAATAATTTATTTATCAAAAGAATATAAAATATTTAGAATTTTGTATAAAAATAACTTATTTCATTTTAAATTGATTGACATATTTTGACTTGGTACGAAGTTTAAAAATTAAAGAATGTCTTTGAACCTTTGAATCTTATATTAAAGATATGTCAAATGTACTATAATATCTTTTAAACTTATGGTCTAAAATGTCGTTTGAAAAGTTGAAACAAAAGAGTTGTTACAAAAGAAGAATTTTTTTTACCTCTCCCTTGGTAACTCAAACTCAATTCAAGGATGGAAATAAGGGATGTTTATTGTCCGTGCAACTCCCTCTTATTAATCGAGTAGTGACTTCTTCCGCAGTTTCCTGAACATCATGTTGTAGTGTCCAATTCAAAGTTGTTGGGTCATCATGAACCACCTCAACCAGGGCTCCTTGATCATGAACTCTTTCTCTCTTCATCCTTTGATTTTGTCTCAGGGTTCTCTCAAGTTTAGGATCGAATAGAATCAGACATTTACTTTATCCTTAGTATAGGGCATATACCGGTATGTGCCCTATAAACAGTAGAAAAGTAAAATCAGCAAACAAAATCAATAGTCCAACAAATACAATCAATCAACTATGTACATGTACAATTGCCTGGCCGTCTTATTTTTTGTGATAATTATTTTTTTGGTTTAGTTTTCTCATGAAGGTAGAGTTTCAACTTAACGAGGATAGGATTTTAAATAGGAGGTTGTGGAGAACCTAAATTAGAGTAGTAAATTTGTAGATAATAAAGTGTTCCGTTAGCCACTCAACCCTCATACTCCTCACGGATGAACTTTCTTTAGGAAATGTTCTCTTAAATTATAGGGTTCTAATTCTTTCATCCTTTCTTTCATGACTTCAATAAAAGTTTTCATAGAAATTACGAAGTACATTAAGATTATGAGTGTTTGACATTTTTTAAGACGTCTTGCTTTAGACTTCTAATCCTTGTAAAATACTAGACTTACAGAAAAATATGCCTCAACACTAAACTAAATTGAATCAATATAGGAATCCTCGATCCATTTGTTTTATTATAATTTTATGTTTATCTTCTTCTTCATTTTCTTTTTGGGTGTGTGTGTGCTTGTTTTTCTAAAAATTTTATTGGAAATTGTTGTAATCATCAATAATATTTTCTGTTTGTACATTATTACTTTACTCTTTAAATATTTTCAATTTTTTATGAATTTTAACTCAAATATGTTACTCAAACTATTTTGTTATTAGTCTCATGGAGTCAATAAGAATATAGCCTTAATTGCTATTTTAAAATAATTTAATTTTTATGTATTGAATTTTATTGACTGACATGAGGCACACGTGCAAAACATGTATACTAAACTAGTAGTTACTAAAAGAACAACTGATGCATTAAAGCTCCCACTAAACGTAAGGTCCATGGAAAAGTGGGACCACAATGGTCTATTGTATGCAACATTATCCTGCAAGGCTTATTTATCTAATGTTTAAAACATTCTTTGAAAATATAAAAGCATATGTCTATGCAAAGGCAGATTCGCAGCCCATTTTATGCGTATAATCTTGTAGTTTTTACAAAGACCTTTATCATCCTTCCTAATGAGCAAATAATTTATTTGAGTTTTAGAGTTTGTATGGATTGACTGATTTTAAGTGCTTTCAAGTCAAAGTAGTTTTAATGCTTTTTTATAGAGTTTAAATAAAATAAAAAATATATATTTAAGCATTGATTTTAAAACCAAAACTTATAAGTTAGAACTCCTAATTTATGGCTTTTGACTTATAAGCTCATCCAAACAACCTCTTAGCCACCATACTATGAAAGGTTACCAAATGCTCCTTTTTCTTTATGAATCTTAAAATAACTACCAACAAACCAAAAGCTCTAGAGAAATTCAAAAATGAGAATTCTCCTTATCATCCATGCATATCATTATAACTTGTTGGAGTAGACCCGATATGTCTATTGAAATCTCCTCTAAGAATAACTTCTCAATGTGCAGTATTCCTCCCACTATACCTCGTTCCAATCATCCTAAAACACATTTAATCCTCTCTATTCAAGTCTTCTTGGGATGCATGGACAATAATAATGTCAAACGTGAACCCTCCAACGGTTAACTTAATTGTCATACTTATGTCATTGACTCTAACCTCCCCACCACTTGGTCATTTAACTTATCATCTACTAAGATTCCTACTCATTTCTATTTTTCGCGCCTCCTGAATCGTGAGTAACACAACTTATACCCCTCCCAAAACAATAGAAATTACATCAAATTCTAGAATCAGAATAAGAAATTATACTAGAAATTACAAAATTTTGACCTATAAATATGAGTTTTGTGTTAATTTTCTTTACATAATTCTCATCAAATCTCGCCGACATAGTTCAATTAAAAAACTTTAGAAAGACCAAAATTATTAATTATTGACAAACTCAAAAGATCAAATTTGTTCAATGCATAATTAGTGTGCTATTTTAAACCTGTATAAGGGATTATTTGTGTCTTTTTCTTTGAAAGGAACGATCTAATTTTTTTCCTCTTATAACTCAATCACTCGTATTGTTTTTTTTTAGACATAAACTAAAATCAAGGGCTAACAAAACATGAATATGTCACGACCTAATCAAGGCCTGGCCGTGATAGGCATATCAAGTCCCGCATGGACCGGAGATCACCCTCTTCATCTAGCCTAACC
This sequence comes from Capsicum pubescens, assembly GCA_030864215.1. NCBI lineage: Eukaryota > Viridiplantae > Streptophyta > Magnoliopsida > Solanales > Solanaceae > Capsicum > Capsicum pubescens. Next base: position 145,825,124 of record CM061546.1, on the reverse strand, counting down.
AACACAATAACCACAAGTGTTGAATGAACTTCGAACATATAACAAGATATCCTAGAATAAAACTAATAACAATTCATGATAAGTTTTTACCAACCATTGGCAATTGGATAAACGTCCATCATTAAATAACCATCCAAACCACCCAAGTCCATAGTAATCCAACAAAGCCTCTACAAAACCAAAATCAATAAAATATCGGGACATGCTCCTGACAGTAGCCAAAATAATGTCTAAGCAAGGTCTAAGACATATGGAATAAGGACCATGAAATGTAGCCTTACAAAGTACGGAAGATCATCACTTCTATGTTAACTCACGAACTAACTCGAGCATAATCAAGGTGACTTAACCACCAATGTATACAATATGGGGGACTCAAACCTCCTATTCATATATTCAATTTTGGGGACTCGAATATCCCGATCACATAGACACCTGCACCGGCTAGTGCAGTTTCCAGTGTTAGTCCTTCGGACTCTACTTTCACGATCCGGCTACATATCCCGCTTTAAATCCCAATTTAAAATATTCATTACATATACACAACCATTTATCCAATTATTTACCAAAGGCATCCCATTGGTATCGTCAGACCAACCCTACTTGCAAGCGCACAACATGCTATAACCATTATTAATCACTTGGGACTCGAACCCATCGTGTAAACAAGACATCAATTCAATTCAACATTTTAGGGACTCGAACCCATTTGGTATTTCAAATCAATAACAAGTCTTTCATAAAACCATTTACCAATCATCCACATTCTTAGGCCAATATCTTAGCTCAAAACACAATTCAATCGTGTGGCAAGATAATTCTCATTGACAATTTCACAAATAGGTTGAGGGCATACCATTATCAAAGCCAAAACCCAACAAATTTAGTATTAAACATGACCCATTTATTAAATCATAATTCCCATGTACCCACATGTGCAAAACCATTATCAAAATATGTGAAATCATAATTTAACCAAGAGGAAACAATACTCAACATTATACATTCAAACCCTCAACCACTATTTTCAAAACCTCCATTAACGACTCATGAACAATGCTCAAAACATATGATTTTAGTGAACTAACAATGAGGGAAAATTCGCATGCCTTGGTTACGAAGATTCACTGAGAGAATTTGATCTTTAACCCCTTAGATGACCACTTTAAGGAAACCCTAGCCCAATTTTTCTTGAAAGAGAGTTTAGAGAGGGTTTGATCTTGTAAAGTGTGTAATGGATGACCAAAAGGTGTTATAAGTTATGGGGTCTTAAGGGCTTGAGGTGGGAAATATCTAGAATACCTTCAGCATAAAAGCTATAAAAAGTCCGCAGGTGGTCACGAGTCAAGCTGTTGAATCGTCAACACAACATACGACTCGTACCATTGAATCATCACCAAGACAGAAAATTGGACACCACATACATTCCAACTTACGACTTCCTAGTCCTACTCGTCACTAGATCGGGGACTGAGTTTCCCCTTCTTCCCAAACCGCATTATTACCTTCATAGGAGACACCTTTAAGAACACCCAATATCCAACCTCAAATTCCAAGTCCCTTCGTCTCACGTCTGGATAGGACTTTTGGCGACTTTGGGCGATCTTTAACCTATACCGAATCACCTTTACCTCCACTATAGCTTGGTGAACAAAATTCAGGCCAAACATCTCCGCTTCACCAACCTCGAACCATCCAATGGGAGATCGATACCTCCTACCATATAATGCCTCAAACGGGGACATACCAATGCTATAATGGTAACTTTGGTTATTGGTAAATTCAATGAGAGGCAAGTGGACGAACGAACTACCACCAAAGTTAATTACACAAGATTGCAGCATATCTTCCAGAGTCTGAATAGTTCTCTCTTCTTGCCCATCCGACTGAGGGTAAAAAGCAGTACTAAGTCTCACTTTAATCCCTAGACCATACTGAAAAGAGAACCAGATTTGTGATGAAATCTAATTACCACAATCCGAGATAATCGAGACAGGTGCGCCATGCAATTGTACAACTTTCTAAAGGAACAATTTCGCATAATCCTCAGCAGAAAAATTAGTCCTCACCGGCAAGAAGTGAGCGGACTTAGTCATCCTATCCACGATGACCCAAATGGAGTCATACTAATTCCGCGACCAAGGAAAACCGATAACAAAATCTATATTAACAGCCTCTCATTTCCCCACCGGCAGTTTAATCTCTTGGATTAGTCCACCGAGACTCATCTGCTTCACATTCACTTGCTGACACCATACACTTAGACAAAAAATTAGCTATGTCCCGCTTCATATTATTCCACCAATACATATCCTTGAAATAATGATACATCTTTGTTGAATCGGGATGAACCATATACCGCGATTCATGGGCCTCGACCGAAATCCTGCCTCATAACCCATCAACATCAGGAATACACAACTTCCCTTGGTACCTCAAGATACCATCACCACCGATCTCAAAGGCCATCACCTTCTGCTTACCCATATCATCCTTGATTTCATCAAGAGAGGGTCTAATACCTGTTTCTTATTTATTTTTGAACCAAGAGATGATTGAGCCACCTATTGCATAAACAGATTGCCATCCTCAGAGTCCAAGAGATAAACTCTAAGGTTAGCCAAATGGTGAATATCCTTCACCAATTCCCGCTTATCCTTATTCATATGAGCTAGACTCCCCATAGATGCTAAGAGCATTAGCAACTACATTAGCTTTACCTGGATGGTAGTGAAGACTCATATCATTGTCCTTCAGTTACTCAAGCCACCTTCTTTGCCTGAGATTAAGCTCTTTTTGATTGAACACATAATGTAGGATATTATGATCAGAAAAGATATCAATATTCACCCCATACAGATAATGACACTGAATTTTCAACGCGAACACCACAGCTAACAACTCCAAGTCGTGAGTTAGATAATTCTTCTCATGAACCTTCAATTGCCTAGAGGCATAAGCAACCACCTAGCCATGCTACATCAACACACACCTCAAACTAACCCGAGATGCATCACAATAGACGATAAAACCCTCGGTGCCTTCAGGCAGAGTCAAAACCAGAGATGAAGTCAACTTATCTTTCAGCTTCTCAAAACTACCCTCGCAAGCATCAGACCATAAGAACTTCACCTTCTTCTGAGTCAACTTAGTCAATGAAGCAGCAATAGAAGAAAAACTTTCCACGGACCTCCTATAATAACTAGCTAAACCCAAGAAGCCCTGAATATCGATTGGAGTCGTGAGTATAGGACACTTCTTAACTACAATAACTTTTTGAGGATCCACTATGATTCCCTCACTAGGCATAACATGACCTAGAATGGGAACAACGTTTAACCATAATTCACGTTAAGAGAGCTTAGCATGCAACTGCTGATCTTTCAAGGTCTACAATACAGTGCGGAGGTGATCAACATGATCCTCCTCACTTTTGGGGTACACCAAAATATCATCAATAAAGATAATCATGAACAAATTCAGGAACTGACGAAAGACCCTATTCATCAAATCCATAAATACCATTGGAGCATTAGTCAAACCAAAAGAATGACCAAGAACTCAAAATGCCCATATCGGGTATGAAAAACTTTCTTAGGGATATCCGTCTTGATCTTTAAATGATGATACCCGAAATGAAGATCGATCTTAGAAATAAATTTGGCACGTTGAAGCTGATAAAAAAGATCATTAATTCTTGAAAGAGGGTACTTATTCTTTACCGTCACCTTATTCAGCTGTTGATAATCAATATACATCTGAATGGAACCATTCTTATTACACATGAATAATATCGGTGCACCCCACAGAGATACACTAGGACAGATGGAAACCTTTGTCTAAAAGATCCTTCAGTTGCTCCTTAAGCTTCTTCAACTCAGCTGAAGCCATTCTATATGGGGGAATAAAAATAGGACGAGTGTCCGGAACAAGATCAATACCAAAATCAATATCTCGATCGGGAGGAATACCGAGAAGTTCGTCAGGAAAGACCTCGAGAAATTCATTCACCACAGATAGAATGTAAAGAAGGACTCTCCGAGTTAGAATCTTTAACCCGGACCAAATGATAGAGACACCCCTTAGAGATTAATCTCCGAGCTCTAAGATATGATATAAACATCCCTTTAGCTTCTAGGAAACCATCCTCTCACTTAATAACTGGCTTATTAGGGAATTTAAAGATAACTTTACTGGTCCGACAGCCTAAAGAAGCATAGCACGAGTGCAGTCAATCCATCCCTAATATGATATCAAAATCAACCATGTCTAATTCAAACAGATCCACCAAAGTCTCCTAACTACCAATAGATACCACATAATCAATTAGACTCTTCTAGAAATCATAGAGTCACCCACTGGGATAGACACAAAAAAAGGGTCCGAAAAAACTCGGGACCAAAACCAAAATTCACAGCCACAAATGGGGTCACATAAGAAAGAGTAGACCCTAGATCAAGTAAATAATATATATCACAGGAAAAGAGTATCAACATACCAATAACGCCATCGGGAGATGCCTTGGAGTCCTAACAAGAAGCAAGGGCATATAAGCGATTCCGACCAGTGCCAGTATAAGAAGCAGAAGCAGCCCCCTTTGGTACATGAGCTAATAAAGAGGAAACAAGAACCTTATTGGCCCCAGAAGCAACCCTAGAAGGACAATCACGCTATATATGACCAATCTGACCACAATTAAAACATCCGTTTCTCTTCTTCTCACATTGACCATGGTGCGTCTGACCGTAAAATCTGCAAGTAGGATATGATAGAGTGGACTAAGCCCCACTAACCTAATATTGGGCATTCTGTGCCCTATACACTCCATCATGCTGAGAGAAATAATCACCTGATGGCTTAGGGTAAGGAATACTAGCCGTAGAGAAAGAACCAGAACTCCCTCACTTCTTCTTAGGCAATTTTCCTCCATATCTATTACTCTACTTCTGGCCACCACCTTCATAAGAAAATTTGAAATTCTTACTATGCCTCTCACCAATATCAGCCTGCTTCTTCTTTTCTTCCTCAACCTGTTGCATATACACTATAAGTCGAGAAATATCTATATCTTTGTTTAACAAGGCAGTTTTACTCTCCAACATCAACTCACGGGACAATCCAGAAACAAACTTATGCATTTTAGCTCTTATACTAGACACCAACTCAGGAGCATACCTGGACAACTGATGGAATTTTAAGACATACTTCTTGACTGACATCCTACCTTGCTTCAGATTCATAAATTCCTTCGCTTTCGCCTGCCTCGACTTCTGAGGAAATAAGCGGTCCAAAAAAGCACTAGAAAAGTCATCCCATGGTGCAGAGTTAACATCACCTCCCCTAGACTGCTCCAACTCTTCGTACCACTGGTACGCCACTTCCTTTAATTGGTACGCAGCAAACTCCACACCTTCTACATCTGAAGTATGCATAATTTAGAGGATCTTTTCCATCTCATTAATAAAAGCTTGAGGATCTTCCTCAACCTTAAAACCAATAAAAGTTGGAGGATTCAACCCCATGAATTGGCCAACCCTTGTGGCCTCAGAAGATGGAGTACTATGCTCGGACTGAGAAGCTACCAGTTGATCCAACATATGAATAGACTGACGAAACTCAATATTTGTCACATCAGACTGAGGAGTTTGAGGAGGTCTAGAAGGAACTGATGGCACTCCAGGAGGGCAATCGGGAACTGGACCCCTAGAATGGGTCAATACCCTATAAGCAGGGCATATCTTATCAACATTATCCTTGAGTAGGACAGAGGAGTTTCCACGAGCTTCAAATAGTTGGGGAGGCATGATCTGAGAAGTGAACTAACAGGTATTAGAGGAATCCAAGACCTTAGACACTACTGCTCGAAACAGAACAACAAGAAAGGGAAACATTCCTAAATGTCTCGTAGCCTCTCGCTTATAAGTGTGGCCCACTACATACCCATAAAAGAGACTCTACTTGACACAGCTTTGTGGATACCTAATTGACCATGAACCTAGGCTCGGATACCAACTTTTTCATGACCCAAACCATGACTAGCCGTTGCGGGTATCTTAAGTCCCATGTGGATCAGAGATCACCCCATTCATCTAGCCTAACCAGCACAACAACCACAAGTGTCGGATGAATTCTGAACATATAACAAGATAGTATAGAATAAAACTAATAAAAATTCATGATAAGTCTTTACCAACCACCGGCAACCGGACAACCGTCCGTCACCAAACAACCAACTAAACTACCCAAGTCCACAGTAATTCATCAAAGCCTCTACAAAATTAAAATCAATAAAATGTTGGGACATGCCCCCGACAGTAGACAAAATAAAGTCTAAGTAAGGTTTAAGACATATGGAATAAGGCCCATGAAATGAAGCCTTCCGAAGTATGAAAGCTTCAATGTCAACTCACGAACTAACTCGAGCACCTGATCACTGCATAGGAAAAGTAGAAAAGCTTTCGGTACTTGCATCATGATGATAGGCGAATTTACACGCCTATAGCACTATATTTTGCCCATATTTTAGCCTAGTTTTGAGAACAAATTATATATTTCATGCACTTTTAGTCCTTTTTCCTATAAGTGAGCTAACGAACATGATTAGCAAAGTTTCAGGTATAAATGATGCAGAATTCAGCATTTTATGGATAACTTAACGCCAAAGAAAGCTTCACGAAAGGAGAAAAGCCAATCTTGGACGCCAAGGACTAAAGATGGCGCATGGAAAATCTGTCCCGGGCTAAAATAATATTTCTGAAGACTTTGGGGACTAGCAGTAATTTATTAGGATTAGGATAATGATACATTAACCTAGTACAATTGGGTTAAGTATTTCATTAGCTTATTAGGATTAGGATAATGATACATTAACCTAGTACAATTGGGTTAAGTATTTCATTAGCTTAGTAGGATTTGGTTAAGCATTTCATTAGCTTAGTAGGAATAGGATATGGGTATTATAAATACCCTATCTTGCTAGAGATTTTGAGACATCTTCTTACATTCAATTCTATTCTATTCTACTTCTAAGACATTCTAGTTCTAAACAATCATTCTTCCATTAATTCTATTTTTCTTCTTCTATTCATCTATTCTTAAATTCCACAACAAGAGAAACGTTACTTTGCTAAGGGATTCACGCCTAACGCCTACCACACCATTACAAACGTGAAATATTTATTGTGGTATAACAACAATGTCAATTGTGATTTCCTTCACACTCATGGGTAACTAAACTTCTCTGTTGGGGTTATGGAAGCCGAATGAGATACTATTTATTGCTGTGAGTTTGTGAGTTCGTGACACATATGTTGCTTATATCATTATTCTCTTCATCTTAATCTAAATTCTTTGTGGTTGCAAACGCAAGAATACGTCAGTATAACATTTAACTTGTTCGAAAAAAAGGTTATCTGTCTGGAAAAGAGATAATGTCAAGGTAGTAGAGTCCCATCCCCTATTAAAAAGTTAGTGCCGTAACTGGATTAACCTCTTGGAGAATTCATACCGTTAGACACGCTTTAAGCTCAAAAGAGTTAAAGTGAAATAATCCTCGAATAGGTCAAAAGACGCCTGGATTTACCATCGAATACAATTCTCTATAAGCACATGCATGTCTGAATTCAACACACCCATAGTCAATAGAGACGTATAACTCAGAAGGTGGACATAACCCCAACTCCTCAATTCTCATTGTTTCACAACCTACTAAACATTCTTTCTTTTTACTTTGCTATTTTCTGCTTTACTCTCTTATTTTGGTTACATTACTTTCACAATACAATTCCCCCCTTCTTACGAGACTTGCACTAAAAGTCTAGTAATCGTTGCTTACTTGTTGACCAAGCTATTCCCCGTGGGATCGATACCCAACCCAGGTTGGGTTCTATATTTGCTAACGACCGCTTTACACTCCTACGAGAGCTGTAGATTGAGCGTTATCAAAAATTGGCGTCGCTGCCGGGGAATACAAGTGTCAATTAAGTTCGTAATAATTACTAGACCCTTTGGTCTAAGATTCTCGTACTTTTACTTTTACTTTTTGTTTTTGTTTACTGCAGGTTTTTATCCAGTGCATTCCCCATACCCGAAGTTCTGGTCAACCGTTATTACCTATCAATCCTGAACCACAACGTATTCGCAGAATGGAGGCACAACACGCAATTGAAAGGATGGTTGCTCAATAGGAACAGGCGAGACTAGCTGCGCTAGCCGCCGCTCAAGTGCATCAATAGAATATTGATAACCCTGGGCGAGCAACAAACCCTGACGATAAGGATTTAGGTGATAACGAGTTACTAAACCCAAGGCATGATGCTGAAATCACAACACCTGCCAACAGAAGAGGTCGACAAGCTCGGTTTAGGTATGATCGCCAACCCATGCAACCAGTTTTCGACGATGATGATGATGATCTTGATGGAGCCAGAGCCACAGGAGCTATTATTCCCCCACCATTAGCGCCCGGAGCCAAGTTCAACATCACAAGCACCATGATTTAATTATTGCAACTCAAGGGATTATTTGGTGGACTAGCAGGCGATGATCCGAATATACATCTCATCAACTTTATTTCTACATGCAAGTCATTTGACAATCCTGGAGTTGGTCAGAATGCAATTCGGTTACGCTTATTTCCATTGTCTCTGTCTGGGGAGGCAACTCTATGGTTGAATGGGCTGACTCCTGATTCTATTACAAATTGGAGGCAATTGAGAGACGCTTTCCTAGAAAGATTCTTTCCATCATCCAAAAGAGCACAAATGAGAGATGAAATCAGCAACTTTCGTCAGCTTCCAACTGAAGCCCTTCATGAAACATGGGAGAGGTTCAAGACGAAGCTAATGAGGTGCCCAAACCATCACATGACTAATGTTCACCTAATGGAGATACTTTACAGAGCCTTGAATTCAATAACTAAACCAGTTGTGGATAATGCGGCTGGAGGATCATTTATGGATCTCACCTTTGGTCAGGCAAGCAATATGCTAGATCATATGACGAAGCAAAGTAGAGCTTGGCATACCAGGGATTCTGAGGTAGCAAGCCCCACTTTATCTATAGGCATAACTGCAGACCAAAGGAGAAGAGAAGAAGAACGTGATCAAGATATGGCGCACATGAAGACACAAGTGGATCTTCTTACAAAGAATCTATTATCAGGGAAGACCGAAAAAGTCAAAGCCATTGCGTCAAAAATGAAGAGAAGAATCTGATTCGGAAGAAGAAGCCAACTACTTAAACAATCAGGGGGTTTCCGAGGTAATACCCAAGGAAACCAAGGTTGGAACTATTATGATAAATATGGAAACAAGGACCAAGGTAGTTGGAAGAACAAGAATGACAAAAGTGGTTTGTATGTTCCCCCTGGAAGACGTGACGCCACCACATCTAGTTCTGGAAGTATGGAAGACATGATGGCTAAACTATTGAAAGGAGTGGAAGCAACTAGCGCGGGAGTAACGGAGGTAATAAATGATTTGTCCTCTATGAAACAATTAGTTGATTCACATTCCACTTCAATCAAGCAAATAGAGCAGCAATTGAGCCAACTTTCAGCAGCACTCAATCAAAGAAAGGCTAGCACTTTACCTAGCGACACTGTGCAAAATCCAAGGAATGAGGGATCATGCATGGCTATTACTACTCGAAGTGGTAAGGCGCTGGAAACTTCATCTAAGGGCAAATAAGTGGTTGACGATGTAGCAGACATTGATGACAAGGCAAAAGGAGAAGCTGCCGTAGAATTCACCCACGACGTCCATGACGGTACACCGAGTATGTTGCAGCCTGAAAAGGCTGAAAAACGAAGGCAAGAGAAGAAGAAAGCCATGGAGAGAACAATTCCATACCCACCACCACCTTTTCCTCAAAGATTGAAGAAGGTGGCGGACGATACAAAGTTCAGCAAATTCATGACTATGTTAAAGCAGCTGACCATTAATGTTCCATTGGTGGAGGCACTTGAACAAATGCCTGGGTATGCGAAATTTATGAAAGATCTTTTGACGAAAAAGCGGGCAGCAAGCTATGAGTTGAAAGATAATGTTCATCACTGCAGCGCCATCGCTACCCGATCACTAGTTCAGAAGAAGGATGACCCTGGAACTTTCACTATTCCTTACACTGTTGGATCTTTGAATTTTGCCAAGGCATTATGTGATTTAGGAGCCAGCATCAATTTTATGCCATTATCTATCTATAAAAAGTTGGGGTTAAGTGATCCTACTCCAACCAATATGAGGCTCGTAATGGCGGATAGGTCGGTAAAACGACCTGTTGGGATTCTATGTGATGTATTGGTAAAGGTTTCTTCATTCATCTTTCCGGCAGACTTTGTTATTTTGGATTGTGAAGCAAACTCAGAAGTTCCCATAATCTTGGGGCGCCTTTTCCTTGCTACAGGAAGCGTGCTTATTGATTTGAGAGCTAATGAGCTTTCATTTCGAATAAATGATGAAGTAGTTCGCTTTGATGTGTGCAAATCAATGAAGCAACCCAAAGAGCTGAACGTATTCTCGGTGGCTGATGTTTACTTTGATGATGAGAAAGAACTACTTGAAGAAGAGCAAATTATTGATGACCCAGTGGCGGTTGTGCTCATGAATGAAGAGAGTAAGGATGCTGAAAATTGCGAAGAAGCTATTTGTGCTCTATCAGGATTAGGGACATATCGCCATACTCCCAAGAAGCTGGACCTCGATCTCAAAAATCAACCCACACCACCAGCCAAGCCATCTATTGAAGAGCCACCAATGCTAGAATCGAAAGAGCTCCCCGATTATCTAAGGTATGTGTTCTTGGAAAGTATAAATATACTTCCGATGAGTGTGGATGATTTAAGTAAACAGCACGTAGAGGCTCTCATCTCTGCTCTGAAGAGATACATGAGAGTTATGGGTTGGACTATTGATGATATAATTGGTATCCCTCCTGGGATAGGCATGCACAAGGGTCATCTTGAAGAAGATTGCATGCCTACAAGTAAGCCTCATTATCGTCTGAATCCATTCAGAAAATGATCCACCATCTATCTCGACGAAGTCTAAGTACTCGAGGTAACTATGTCGTGCCGCGACAATAAATCAAGCGCTAGATGGGAGGCAACCCATCGTTTATCGTTTTTCATTTTTCTTTCGTTCTATTATGTGTTTGCTTTTGATAAATAAAAATCCAAAAATAAGAGTCGTGCCACGACTAAAACTAAGGCGCTTGATGGGAGGCAACCCATCGTTCTAATCGTTTTTATTGTTTTTGAGCAAATGTAGGTGCAAGAGGTGTAAAACGAGGAGATTGGTTTCAAATTTTGATTTGGACGTATTGCATGGTAAAGGTGGTAAGTTAGGAATTAAGAAGCATAAGACTATGGATTGAGCATTTCTCATGACAAAATAGGCATCGAGCAAGGATAGTCCTAGGTAAAACTAGGCCACGAACAAGGACAAGCCTATACTATAGCCCAAGGTCTCGGAATCTAGTGTGTTATAGCATAGGCGCCGCCCATGCTCAAGTATGCCATAGCATAGGCGCCGCCTATGCCAAAGCATTTTGTCTCTGAATCTCATAGGCCATGCTAAAGGCGCCGCCTATGGTCACTAAAGGCATTGCACTAGGCGCCGCCTATGCTCACCATAGGCTTTGCATTAGGTGCCGCCTATGCCAAGCATAGGCAAAGCTAAAGGCGCCGCCTATGGTCATTTTTTGTCTCCAAAACCGATTTTAAATGGGTCAAAACCCGACCCATTCTTTTCCTATATAAAGGAGACTTAGTCTTGAGGTACAAACACATTGAAAACCTAACATAGGCGCCGCACATAGCATCCAAATCTTCTCAAAACTTTTGCTCTTCCACTTCACAAGAACATCTCCAAAGGCTTCAATCACGTAAGTACTCTTGTGTTCTTCATCTATTTTTCGTAAGTACTACGTTACTATGTCTATTATGAATTGCTAAATCTTGAAGAAGTATTGGAGATGTGAATGTGTTTGAATTGTTGATACACAACCAAGTGAGTGAACATATACGTTAGCATGATCTTAACTTGTTTTCGACTTCAATTCGATTTTGATGCAATGTCATACTACTTGCGGAATTGATATAGTCATGAACATTGCATACTCTTGTCACTTGAATACTTACATGTTGGGATGTCTCGCTCATCGGAATAAGACTTATAGTTGCCTACCGACATAGGAGATTGTGATTATTGATAGAAACTATACCATGATGTAATCCCTATGTAGAAGTCTTGATATACCTAACATGAAAGTATTGCAAAGATTGCAAGAAGTGTTACATATCTGAATTTCTTGTTGGAATATAGCCCCTAAAACGAATGTCGATGAAGTCTGAGTAATCGACCACTTTCACTTCACTAGTCTGTACCAACAAACTAAGTGTGGGGTGGTGCCACTACTGCTTGTTTATAGATTGTATCCATCGAGATGATGCTAACATGAACATTGTTTTAAGTCTCAGGTACAATGGCACCCAAAGCAAGACAAGGCAAAGATAAGGCTACCACTTCACAAAAAGGCAAGAAAAGAGGCCGAAAAGAGCAAGGAGAACCCTCCTCGCTGCAAATACCTCGACTCACTCTTGGAATTAAGTGGGATACTTATGAGGAACTTCTGAGGATGACGACTCTGATGATGATTCCAATGCAAGGGGTATGACCCCAGACATAGAGGATGAGTCCGACTAACCAGGTTCTTCTTATTTATTTTCCACTAAGGACAGTGTGTCCCGTCTAAGTGTGGGGTGCTGGTATTTGTATGCTATACTTCTCCATCCATATTTGCATTTATTTATGTTTGTTTGTAGTTAATTGTTTTTTTAGCTTAGCTTCGCATGAAATTATTCTAATAGGCAGCATGAGATTATGACAAGAGTTTGTGCTAAAATCATGACTATTGAGACATTTAGGCTCTAATTGTGACTCACTATGTGATATTTTTTGGTTTAATTCCTTCATCTGTTGGGTCAAGAGTCTATACTACTCCCAATAAAGTCGACCATGTGCCTTGTGTGTGTGAGATAATAGTATATTCTGTGCTTGTGGCTGATGCTAGAACTTGCCTGGTATGTATGTAAAGCGAAAATAAAGAGTGCAAGTCTAGGAGATGATTTAGGCATTTCTTTGGCAACCTATGATTATTTACCTTCTTTTTACCTACCCATGGACATCATCCTAGTTAAACCCTTTTGAGCCTTTAGCCTATTTTCTTTGACAAACCTCGTATGTAAGCCTAATCCATTTTTTTCAAGACCATAATTTGATCCAAATTCCTAAGTGCTTTAAAGTGAAAAAGTCATGTGACAAAATAAGAGGAAATTGGGTGAGTATGATGCTTTAGAATGCATTGGTGCTTGAATGAGTTATGAAAAAGAAAGTGCTATCATAAGAGGTATGTTATCAAAAGAAAAAGGAAAGAAAAACTGAAAAGTTAGTTATGTTTAAAATTGAAAAACAAAAGAGGAGAAAAAGAGTGGTAGAATAAAAGAAAGTAGAAAGGTTGTTTGAAAGAAAAGTGTTAATGATACAATGTGATGTATTAAAGCTCTTAGGAACATAGTCACTATTTCTGGCCAAAATAGTCCTACCTGTCCCTTAGCCTACATTACAACCATCAAAAGACCTAGTTGATCCTAAGCTTGGCATTCTGACATTTAGTGGAGCATTACACTAAGGGCAAGCCTATGGTCATCAGTTGCTTCATATGAATTCTTTGTGAGAGCGAGAGCAAGGATATTTTGATACCCATGTTTGAAAAATATGCTATACTTGTGAGTGATTATGGGTAATATATTGTGAGACACACATGGTTGATGAGTTTTGGGTAGTCGTGTATGATTCTTTGTACCTTAACCTTTGAATATGAGTTGACCACCATCACGAGTCTATGCTAGAGGTTAAACTGTTTCTACTAATGATCGAAAAACTACTCTTTGTTGATAATTGTTGTGCTTGTCTTGACGAATATTTTGTGTTGTTGCTGTGAAACCCTAAGTTGATATTTAGAGGGACATGATATTTTGTTCGAGGACGAACAAAGCTTCAAGTGTGGGGTGTTGATGATAGGCGAATTTACACGCCTATAGCACTATATTTTGCCCATATTTTAGCCTAGTTTTGAGAGCAAATTATATATTTCATGCACTTTTAGTCCTTTTTCCTGTAAGTGAGCTAACGAACATGATTAGCAAAGTTTCAGGTATAAATGATGCAGAATTCAGCATTTTATGGATAACTTGACACCAAAGAAAGCTTCACGAAAGGAGAAAAGCCAATCTTGGACGCCAAGGACTAAAGATGGCGCATGGAAAATCTGTCCCGAGCTAAAACAACATTTCTGAAGACTTTGGGGACTAGCAGTAATTTATTAGGATTAGGATAATGATACATTAACCTAGTACAATTGGGTTAAGTATTTCTTTAGCTTATTAGGATTAGGATAATGATACATTAACCTAGTACAATTGGGTTAAGTATTTCATTAGCTTAGTAGGATTTGGTTAAGCATTTCATTAGCTTAGTAGGAATAGGATATGGGTATTATAAATACCCTATCTTGCTAGAGATTTTGAGACATCTTCTTACATTCAATTCTATTCTATTCTAGTTCTAAACAATCACTCTTCCATTAATTCTATTTTTCTTCTTCTATTCATCTATTCTTAAATTCCACAAGAAGAGAAACGTTACTTTGCTAAGGGATTCACGCCTAACGCCTACCACACCATTACAAACGTGAAATCTTTATTGTGGTATAACAACAATGTCAAGTGTGATTTCCTTCGCACTCATGGGTAACTAAACTTCTCTGTTGGGGTTATGGAAGCCGAATGAGATACTATTTATTGGTGTGAGTTTGTGAGTTCATGACACGTATGTTGCTTATATCATTATTCTCTTCATCTTAATCTAAATTCTTTGTGGTTGCAAATGCAAGAATACGCCAGTATAACATTTAACTTGTTCGAAAAAAAGGTTATCTGTCTGGAAAAGAGATAATGTTAAGGTAGTAGGGTCCCATCCCCTATTAAAAAGTTAGTGCCGTAACTGGATTAACCTCTTGGAGAATTCGTACCGTTAGACACGCTTTAAGCTCGAAAGAGTTAAAGTGAAATAATCCTCGAATAGGTCGAAAGATGCCTGGATTTACCATCGAATACAATTCTCTATAAGCATATGCATGTCTGAATTCAACACACTCATAGTCAATAGAGACGTATAACTCAGAAGGTGGACATAACCCCAACTCCTCAATTCTCATTGTTTCACAACCTACTAAATATTCTTTCTTTTTACTTTGCTATTTTCTGCTTTACTCTCTTATTTTGGTTACATTACTTTCACAATATAATTCCCCCCTTCTTACGAGACTTGCACTAAAAGTCTAGTAATCGTTGCTTACTTGTTGACCAAGCTATTCCCTGTGGGATCGATACCCAACCCAGGTTGGGTTCTATATTTGCTAACGACCGTTTTACACTCCTACGAGAGCTGTAGATTGAGCGTTATCACATCACATGGGGATACAGCGTCCAGAGATGGTTAGCAGTTGGAGCACTAGCATGTAGCTCAAGGATAGAGAAACAAAATAATGTGATGATAATAGTTCCAAACCAATACAACATTCAATGCATAATATCATGTGAAATACATATACATATATAATACCACATACTGGGGTAGGGAGCAACCTTGACCTGGGCTATATAGCATAGTCATCATATAACAAGGCACTTACAGGCTATATCGGCCCAACTCTCCCCTAGAAGGGCCCCAGTGTGTGTAGCCGCATAAACCATAGAATATTCATATCCGTCTATGACTTTATGGGGGAATCATACCTCTAAGCATAATCAAAGTGACTTCAGCACCAATGTATACAATATGGGGTACTCGAACCTCCCATTTATATATTCAATTCAGGGGACTCAAACCTCCCGGTCACATAGACACCCACACAGGTTAGCGCAATTTTCAGTGTTAGTCCTTCAGACTCCACTTTCATGGCCCAGCTACACATCCCACTTTAAATTCAATTTAAAATATTCATTACACATACACAACCATTTATCCAATTACTTACCAAAGGCATCCTATTGGTATCGTCATACCAACCCCACTTGCAAGCGTACAATATGCCATAACCATTATTAATAATCTTAGAACTCAAACTCATTGTCTAAACAAGACATCGATTAAATTCAACATTTTAGGGACTCGAACCCATTTGGTATTTCAAATCAATTTATAGCCAATAAGGCCTTCATAAAACCATTTACCAATCATACACATTCTTAGGCCAATGCCTTAGTTAAAAACACAATTCAATCATATGACAGGATCATTCTCATTGATAATTTCACAAACAGGTTGAGGGCATACCATTATCAAAGCAAAAAACCAACAAAGTTAGGGTTAAATATGACCCATTTGTTAAATCACGATTCCCATGTATCCACATTTTCAAAATCATTATCAAAATATATGAAATCATAATTTAAACTAAGAGGAAACAATACTCAACATTATACATTCAAACCCTCAACCATGGTTTTCAAAACCACCATTAATGACTCATGAACAGTACTTTAAACATATGATTTTAGTGAACTAACAATGAGGGAAGAGTCACATGCCTGAGTTACGAAGATTCACGGAGAGAATTTGATATTTAAGCCCTTAGATGACCACTTTGAAGAAACTCTAGCCCAATCTTTCTTAAAAAGTTTTAGAGAGAGTTTAGAGAGTGTTTGATCTTGTAAATTGTGTAATGGATGACCAAAAGGTGTTATAAGACGTGAAGTCTTAAGGGATTGGGATGGAAAATGCCAGAATACCCTCAGTTTAAAAGCTGTAAAAGTCTGTAGGTGGTCACGAGTAAAGCCAATGAGTCGTCAACATAATATATGACTCGTACTATTGAGTCGTCACCAAGACAAAAAATTAGACACCACACACTGTCCAACTTACAACTTCTAGTCCTGCTCGTTACTAGACCATACGACTCATATGGTCTAGTCGTGACCAACACAGAACACCAAGGGCTTGGACACTGGACAACATACGAATGGACCCTAACCACTCGTTACATGATCATACAACTCGTGAGAAGTCTCTAGTAATATGGACAGAACTTCGCCAATAACACACTGGTTAACTTACGACTAGGGTCACCTGACCCGTAACCACACCATACGATTCGTATGGTGAGTCGTAAGAAGGGTAGAGAGCCTAAGGCTCAGGAAATTTGCAAAGGCCAAAGTTTGGGGCATTCAGAATACAAGACTTCGGGGTCCAATTACCCAATTAGAATAATCGATTCTTCTCTGTTTAATATTTATGGTTTTGTTTGAATTGATTTTTGTGTAAAATCAAATATAATTTATATCTTTCGATTTGGTTTGGGTTTACAGTTTCTAAATGTTGAATGTTTTTTTTCATTTCTTTACTACATTTAAAAAAAGAATTTCCACCCCATTCCAATTTATAATATGTTATTCACCTTTAATTGTCGTGGCTATAATTTTTTTTTAATTATAGAAAAGATATCCTAAGATCAATAAGTTTACTTAAGTGAATAAGAACATAAAGATATATAGCTAACTTTCTTAGTTATTTTTTTAAAAATAAATGAGTTTGAGTTCATGATTTTCTTTTAAAAAATTAGCGTAAAATGTAAAGTTCATTAGCCTATATAAATAATTTATTTTAAAAAAAGAATATAAAATATTTATAATTCTTTATAAAAATAACTTATTTCATTTTAAATTGATTGACATATTTTGACTTAGTACGGAGTTTAAAAAATGAAGAATGTCTTTGAACCTTTTAGTCTTAAATTAAAGATATGTAAAATATACTACAATGTCTTTTAAACTTATGGTCTAAAATGTCGTTTGAAAAGTTGAAACTAAAGAGTTGTTACAACAAAAGAGAATTATTTTTTACCCCTCCCTGGTAACTCAAACTCAATTCAATATTTACCGTCCGAGCAACTCCCTCTTATTAGGTAGCCGTTTGACCATGAAAACTAAGTAGTCATTTGTCCATAAAAATTATTTACATTTTTTTGAAAAATTATTTCAATTTAGTGAAAAAAGTGAAAGTAAGATGTGTTTGATCATGAAAATTCCAAATACAATTTCGAAATAGTATTTGAAAAAGTAAAAATAAGTTTTACTTGTTTTTACCTTTTTTAACTCATACTTCTCTCATAAAATTTTAAAAACAACTCTAATTTATATTCATGGCCAAACACAACTCCAATTCCAACTCAAATTTCGGAAAATTATGATATTTTTTTTTTGAAATTTTATTTAGACTTTTGGAAAAACTTTTTAAATATAATTTTATACACTCAATTTTTAATAACTATCAAAAACACCCAACTTAATTAATTTACCTAAGATATACAACCAAATGTGAGAGGACACAATAACGTGAGAAAATTGAAGGAAAGGTGTCTTTTAAGTCTTGAATGAAGGATTGGTGACATTGACCAACAAATAGGGTCAAACATCATTAGAATACTTGATTAAGTTAATTGTGGACTTGATTAATATTTTCAAAACTTTCTAATCTTTTCAAAAATACAAATCAACCCAACTCATACCCCTCTTCAATCCAAATCAACCACCCTCTCCAGTTTCTCCCAACTCTCTCCCAACCAATAGTTCTGCAAAATTTCTCCCTTCAACCTCCGGCGGCAAATAGTCGGGCGAGTTTCTTTTCGACTTTCAACCGTCAATCGACGTGAATACTTCTCCGGCGACAATAACTTTGAGTTTTTCATCCTCCCATTTTCTTTTTCACAGGTAAAAAATTATAAAAAAACAGAGGAACTTGAGCCAACTACTCTTCTGGTATTGAAATGTGGACTGAATAAAACCCTAATTTTTGGTATTTATGTATTTTTTCTTCTTGTTGTCGTACTATTAATTTTAATTTGTTGGTGATTTTTGGATACAGTTGATGTTTTGTGTGTGTGTTGTGCTGGTGTTGCTGGGTTGATTTGTTGTTTGTCTTAGTAGAAATGGTATTGCAACAGTTGAAACATCTGATGTAATAGATGAAACATATGATGCAACAGATGAAAATCTGATTCAACAGATGAAAAATCTGATGCAACTATGAAAATCTGATGCAACAGGTGAACAATCTAACAGATCATTCATCTATTGCGGCATACGACTCTTCTGTTTGGAAGAAATCTAAACAATATTGATCCAACAGATAACTGATTAGTGATCTGTTTTTATTCTTCCCAACGGTTTACTCTTCATTTTGCAATAGATTAGGACTGTTTTTATTTTTTCCAACGGTTTACTCATCCGTTGCAACAAGTCAGTTATCTGTTGCAACAAATAACATACCGGTGCAACAGATTAGTGATCTATTTTTATTCTTTCCAATGGTTTACTCATATGTTGTAATAGGTCAGTTATATGTTGCAACAGATTAGTGATCTATTTTTATGGTTTCCAACTAATTACTCATCTGTTGCAATGGGTTAGTTATGTGTTGCATCAGATAAAATACCAGGTGCAATAGATAGTGTTTTTCTATGGTTCCCACAGATTACCCATCCTTTGCAACAGGTCGGTTATATGTTATAATAGATATCATACCTGGTGCAACAGATTAGTTGTCTTTTTGAACTATTATATTACTGTTATGTATTAATCAATTATAATCTATGTTATGTTCCTGTTAATTTAAGATAACATGGCTCCCAAAAGAAAAGAAATCGAATCAAGTCTAAGTAAAGGAACAAGTGCAGCAGCTCAGCTACATCCACCACTCTATGATCTTGCTTTACAAGCGGTATCTCAATCAAGAGCAGAAGATAATGAACACGGGGGGAGGGGGGAGGAATCTTTTAAAATAGATAATCCAAATGTTAATAGCCCTTCCGCCGAAGAGTTGGTCAAAACCTTTAGCATTGATCGTTATCCTGTGAGAATGCAGTGCGATGGTGCCACATATTTAAGGGGTGATCTCGTGATTAAGTCAGTCATGGGAAAATTTTTCGAATCCTTCAGAAAAATACTTCGAGAACAAAAATTGGATTCTTATTTCAGGGAAAGTTGCTTTGAGAAATATCTTGATTTTTTGGAGGACAACAATGCTCGTTTCCAGATGAAAATGGTATATGATCTTCTCAAGTGCAAGTTTATGTATGAAAACAAAGATAAGATAGATGAGGTGTGGATAAATTACTGTGGCATGCCTGTTTGTTTTGGTTGGGAGGAGTTTGCCATAATTACCAGACTAAAATGTTATCCTCCTTCTTCTTATCAAGTTATACCTACTCTGACCCAAAAAAGCACCCCGCACACCCAAAAAGGGAAAAAGCAAGTCGAGTGATCGTGATGACCTGGTGTCCATTGTTGGTCCAAGCTTCAAAAACAAAAATCTGATTGAAGCGTTGAAAGGTAAAGGACTTTCAAAGAAGCACAAACAATCATTGTGCTTAGTTTGGTTTGTACATAATGTTCTTTGGACGAGAGACGTTAACAACAACATAAGCCTCGGTTTAATAAATCTCTTCGAGGATCTTGAGGCATTTAACAACTATCCTTGGGGTTATGAAAGCTTCAAAATGACTATCAAATATTTGTTGACTCCGTTAACGCCAAAAATAATCAACTTATATGGTTTTCCATGGGCCTTCATGGTAAATATTTCCTTTATCATGATATGATTCATCATTTTTTTATTCAATAATGCTTTTGATTTATTGGCTTTATGTTATAGGCTTGGGCATTTGAAGCCATTCCTTATTTGAGACAACAAGTGAACTACCAGGAAGAAGTTTCCTGTCCAAGAATTCTGAGATGGTTATCGGCCAAAACCGATAAAAATGCAAAATTTCTTGATCTTTTCAATCCCCTCAAGGAAGCAGCAAGTTCAATTCTAATCAAGTTTTTGTTTTAATTAATGATTAAATGATTTCATCAACATTCTTAATATATGTACCGATTTATTTTAGATTGTCCATCTGTGGCTTGTTCTGACCAACCGAGAGTTAAAGATGCTATTTTTTCTTACTTTACGGTCTGTGCAAACTTTATCGGACCCTAAGGTCATTGATGGAATAAAAATGGAATTGTTTGGAGTAACAGCCATCACAAGAAAAACAATTTTGGAGGGTGGGGATAATGATGCTCCTCTTACAATTTTTGAAACAACAAGCCATTATGATTATGATCATAATAGTTGTACAGATTTTTCTACAGATTTTGCCGCATCTAGTGAATGTTCTTCATGCAAATGTCAAGACTGCAAGGCAAAACACGATGGAGTGATTAATGTTATTAATGCACTAACTGCTTCTATAAAGAAAATGGCATCTAAGAGGGGTGTCATTCCATCAAAGAGGATTTCATATTCAGACACTCCACTAGAGATCAAGGTGACTAAGAGGAGAAGGAAAGACACTTCCAAGGCATCATCAATCATAAAAAAAGAAAGATTGCAATGCCTCTGTCTTTGTCTTGGATCGATGTTCAGTGTGCAAGGGCCACAGAAGAGCAGCATGAGCTGAAGAAGGTGAATGTACATCATCTGTTCCAAAAAAACAAATAGGCACATATCTGTTTCAACAAATGATACATCTGCTAAAAATTATCAAACATATATATACATCTGTTGCAACTGTTGTCTAACCTGTTGCATCAGATTCGTTATCTATTTCAACAGATGAGTCTTATGTTGTAACAGATGGGTCATCTGTTCAAAATTATCGTACTGCTCTGATTTACCTGTTCGAATTTATCCCAACAGATAATCCATCTGATGCAACATAAGACTCATTTGTTACAACAGATGGAAAATCTGTTGTATATCTCTACTTAGCATTGACAATTCTGGCTTTCCAGGTAAATATCACAGCTACTGTCGAAGAGCATAATATGATAGTTGATAATCCATCAACTACTTCCAAAGATGAAGAAAAAGTGGAGCTTGTCATTTTGGGAGAACGGAAGAATTACCTGTTTGAAGGGTTCAGCATCTCGGATGAGGCTCTAAAAAAACTAACACAATTATTCAATAACTATTCAGAATGGATTGCCGATGGGCTGTTAAAGCATCATGCCGGCAGGCACATAAATCAATTTTATGGATATTGGTTTATACAATTCTAGTTGTAATAACCTGAAAAAACAAAATAACGAGCGCTACAAAGTGAACGAATCGAGTCTTGGTTTTGATATGTTCGACTTTGTTGTTGCACATCCCGGAATGAAGAATTGGTTCTATTTGATGTCACAGCCCCAAACTTGTTGGAATGATGAGGTTTAAATGTCATACATATTACTATTAATTAATACTTTATTTAATTACATTTGCATATTGATTTTTTCATCACGTAATCCAAAATATTTGATAATAGGTGCAGCACATCGATGTCATTTTTTGCTACCTCTGAAAGAAGGCCAAGTTGTAAACACAAGAACAATACAGATACACAACAGGGAATTATTTGTACAAAGTTTACATCAGTAATGCCTATGATAGGTATTGTCAACAGAAGCCGGAAGTTTCCCGAAATAAGTAATACTTAATCAACATCATCAAAGGTTTTAGCATTTCGGATGGCTTACCTTGGCATTTGGTCGACGAAGTGTACATTCCAGTCAATTATGGTGATGAATTCCGTTGGGTGTCGGCTGTCGTCGTTCTAAAAGAGAGGCGCATCCGAGTTTATGACTCGATGTCACAAAGGAGATGTTCTGGACCGTCGTCTGAGATACAAAAGTTGTCCAAAATATTGCCTACTTACCTTAATATGAGTGGCTTTTTAGATCAAAAGGTTCGCACTGATTGGTGGACGATTGAAGCATACCGGGATAAAATGGCTAATACATTTGATGTACAATATGTTGATGGAATTTCTCAATAAATCATTGGTAGCCTGTAAGTTTAAGTGTCATAATTTATTTTTATTTCACAAATTTCACAATGCTTGCATGAACTGCAAGATATGGATTATCTGTTTTTTTATAACGCAGGGATTGCGGTCCTTTTGTTGCCACCTATACCGAGTATTTGAGCGATGGATTACAAGTACCAAATGATGGAATTGATGCCGGATTACTCCACAAAAGATATGCTACTCTTTTATGGAAATATGGAGAAGCGAAAGCTCAGAAGCCATACGCAATCGACGTTAAAGATCCATGACGACCAAAGCCGAATTCCATAGCACTGGATGAAGAACAACTTGTCCATATTGATTAGATATTTATAGCTTAAGTCCGTCAATGTAATAACCTATCCTCCTTGGTTTAACTTGTTAATTTATTTGTAGAGTAGATCGTTTGTACCCATAATGATTTTTTTTACATTTCATTTATTTGTTGAGTTATTTCATGTAATTTCTGAAGGCTTCGATTTATTTTATTCTGTCTATGAATATAATTAATTCTGAGTTTTGAACATGTTAATTGAAATGGAGTACTAGATTCAAATATCGCAACAGATAATACATCTGCTGCAACAGACGACATATCTTATCAGACAGATTTAGACATATGTTGCAACATGAGATGCAACACGTAGGTCATCTGCTAGAAATTATATAATAGGTCTTCCTACTTTTTTATTTGCTCCAATATATTACCGATCAGTTGCAACAGATAAGTTATATGTTGCAACATATCATAAATCTGTTACGACAGACAGACGGGGAACATCTACATAACGCAACAGATGACCAACCTATTCCAACAGATAATCAATCTATCACAATAAGTATTATATCTGTTACGAGAGATATAAAATCTGTTGCATTATAAAACTTCAACTTTGCCAGACATAAAAATTATTGCCCCTACATGTATAGTGAATTGGCTTGAAATGAAAATTTGTTATCGTGTTCGTCTCTGTCTTTGTACATGTTCTTTTTTATACACGGGCTCCAACCATTTAGTTAGTACTCCATATGACCAGACCCATTGCATCTTTCCCACAACAGTGTCGCACACACCGATCATTAATGTGCCGGTCAGCAAACACTCGATGTATGCAAGTGAGTACGGCCCGCACACTGCACCGATTGTATTTTTTAGAAGCTGGATGTTCTTATTTCAAACTTTAAAAACCCATGATTCCTTCTACAAGACGTCAACCGACAAATGATCCATCATCTTACTCTGCGTCAACAACTTGGGCAACAACTTCAAGAGTGGCTGCATATGGGTTAAAAACGTCTTATCGCCAAACACAGGTAAGTTGCAGTCATAAACCTTAATCTTTCCCTCGTATAGTAGTATCTCAACAGTGAGAAAATGGGTGACATCCACGTTCATGACTGCAAGGAGTCTCTTTTCCTTGGTCCAGCTCTTGTCGTGTGGATATGGCCTCTTCCCTCTGACATATTTAATCGCTTCTTCATCCCATTGGAACGTAGAAACTAACTGATCAAATCACGGGCCATCGAAATCAACTATCTTACATATTTTTGCGTACCTATCCTTGAAATTGTTGTAGAAGTTAAGGTCCATTATCTTATCGGCAGTATCATAAGTATTCGGGTACGCTAATTGTCTGCCCCTCATGAGGCAGAGAATTTCATCAATATACTGTGGTATAAGAAGATAATTTTTAAATAGGTTAGTAATTGTAAAGAATAAAAACACAGTCAAAAGAATCCGATGCAGAGGGTTCTCTGAATCAGTTTACAGATTACCCAGCCAACGTAACTTATGCAACAGATGTGTATTATAATGCAACAGAATACCAAGTTTTTGCAACAGATTATACATCTGCTGCGTAGATTATTCTTCATGGAGTAGATTGGAAGGGCAGGTTAGCAAAAGTAAACTTACCTTGTCCTCGTACCACACACACATATTTGACATATTCGAGAAGTCTTTGGCGGCAAATGAATACATGGTGTATTCTTTTTGAACCTTCATCTTGATGAATTCTTCCAGTTCCTTCTTCTTCTCCTTGCCAAGCGCCGCAAATATGTCCACCTTCTTCGGTGACCCCTGAACTTCAACAGAGCAGGAGGAGTTACAATTTTTGCTGATTTCAGAATGGAGAGAATTTGTCTAATTTTTCTTCTCTTCCTCCTAACCTCTACTGTAGGAGTGCATGGCTCCCTCACCTTGTTAGATGGTATGACACCCCTCCTGGATTTTAACTCTTCGGTAGCTTCAGCAATAGCCTCTAGCTTGTCGAGGAGTTTATCCTCTCTGTCCTTACATACTTTGCATTTGCAATGAGAATATGAGGGTGGGAAGGGGTGAGAGGGACCACTGTAAGGGTGGAAGAGACCGGTGTAGAGGTGACAGGGAGGACCTGTACAAGGGGTGTTTTCAAACATATTTATTTTTTGCTGAGCACCAACATGCTCATAATCACGACTAGCAGCAGAAGCAGCAGCAGGATGGCTGCCACCATCATAAATAACTCCACCAGCAACACCCCTAGAAGAAGCACCCGGATCTGTTGCAGTTTGAGTTTGGTCGTGAAGAGCTTCAACATTAGACTGACCTTGCCTAACTGCTCTTCTTATGGATGTTGCTCCATCCAATTCCTTCTTTATTAACTCCACCGTTGGATCTTTTTTTGTATCAACGAGACCCAAAGTAAGAAAAGAAGTCATCCCCAGCTCATCAATGGTAGGCACGATCCAAGGATGCACAACCTATAAAAAAATGACAGGAGGAATTTAAATCATATAATAATAATTTGCAGTCAGTTGGGTTATATGAGGCTCGGGTTATGTTAACACAGCCAACTTATTCAATAGACGATCTAGCTACCGCAATAGCTGATCTGTATGTTAAAACAGATTGATAATATGTTACATCAAAATACCCATCTGTTGCATAATTTACGGTAGATGGGTAATCTGTTGAGTGGGGTTTAGAGAATAGAGCAACATATGGTTAATCTGTTGTAAAATATGGATCGTCTGTTGCAACAGATTACCCATCTGTTGTACCAGTTGCAGTTGATGGGTAATTTGTTGCAACAGATTACCCATCTGTTGTACCAGTTGCAGTTGATGGGTAATTTGTTGCAACAGATGGAACATCTGTTTCAATATCTTTCTTTGAGGCAAATAATTTTAGTTGAAAGAAGACGTACTACATCATCTGGAGGGTTAAAGAGATCATCCTCGTTAATATTTTTTTTGGATGCTCTCTACTGCAGCCAACCACCTAAGGATCCTTGGATGAGAAACCTTATCCGGGTAATCCGTGAAATACTTTCGGAGGGGAGGAATGGCTTCACATGCCCAAGCCTAAAAATTGTAAACAGGAAGCAAGCAAAAAAATTCACAAGTATATTCAATATAAATTAATGAATGAGTAAAAATAGTGATCAATTTTACCATGAAAGTCCAAGAAAAGCCGTATAATGTGATCGTCTTTGGCTTTAGCTCTTTTAGTAAATATTTAATAGTCAAGTAGTAGCTATCGTAGCCCCAGGGATAATCGTTGAATTTCCCAAAATAATCAGCAAGCGCCAAAAAATCATGTTCTATGACTTTCTTGACGTCTCTTGCCAATAAAACGGAATGGACGAATCAATCTAAGCACAATTTCTCCCTGTAGTGCTTTGGTATGTTTTTATTCTTGAGATCCGCTATCAAATCCTTCACTTTGTAGCTAGGTCCAACAATTCCCAACAACCCATCTTTTTTTACCTTGCATTTGTTAGAACCTTTGTGGGGTGTTTTCTTGATAGTAAGTTCTTTTGGGTGATCGTATCTCAAGCCCGTCACAATGGCAAACTATTTCAATCCAAAAAAAACCGACATGCCACAGTAGTTGATCCAGACTTCATCCATCTTATTTCCGCCCTACTTCGGACCTCCATCATCCCCCACATACATGATCCTGCGCTTGAGAAGGCCATATACCATGATCATTGGGAAATAGAGAGAGCGGGCCCCAGACAGCTCAAGAAAGTGTACAAAGCAGCTCTTCTTAAAAAGTCCATCTATGTTTTCCTTCTTCATAATACTCCTAAGTTCGTCAAAAGGTTTCCCCAACTGACATTTAAGTACAAGATTACCAAATACAGCATTAGGGTTATTCATCGGCATCGCAACTCGAAACTAGTCAATACTAATGGTTTTGACAGAATCATGCTGGAATTTCGATATTATTTCATGCCCCATTGGTGAGGAGGAGTTATCACTTTCCTCGGCTTCATTTTTCCCTGACTGAGATTGTTCTGGAAGTTTCAACGAATCTATCTGTACTCTAGCCTTTTTTGTTTGGTGATCGAAAGTTGATCCACTTTCTCCATTTTCAATTTCTTTTCTTTTGGGAGACATCTTTTAACTACAAATAAAAGAAAAACAAAAAATACATTGCATTTAATGTCTGCATAATTTTTTTAAAAAAGGTGAGACAAATTTCAATAAATTATTCTTACTACATAACCAAAAAAAATACTCCAATGGACAACCCATCAGTTGGAACAGATGGGGAACCTAAATCTGTTTGAAGACCTATTTAATATCTCACCACAGATATTCCACCTGTTGCAATAGGTGGAGAAATTTCAATAAATTATTCTATGCCACATTATAAGAAAATACTCCAACGGATAACCCATCAGTTGGAACAGATGGGGAGTCTGTTTGAAGACCTATTTAATATCTCCCAATAGATCTTCCACCCATTGCAATAGATAGACCACCACCACTACAACCAATGCCACCAAGACCACCACCAATGCCACCAAGACCAACACCAAGGCCACCGACACCACCGCCAAAAAACACAAATACCAATACCACCAACAACAGCCACCAACAATACCACAAACACCATCCAACAATACCACTATAGTCAACGAAACACTGAGAGAAAAACTAGGGTTTTCTCAGGTGCTTGCTTCCTTTTTAGCATCAAAACTCAAAATTGTTAACCTATTATCGAAGATAATATAACTAAAAGTCTTTTTTTTTATCATTAACTAAAAAACCCTATTTTTTAGAATAAAGAACAAATATAGAACTCTTCTCGAACTCTGTTACATACGAAGATAGATAAAACAAAGGATACAAGCAGGAATGAAGTCAAAAAAACAACTATATGTAGTCGTAAATGGGAAGAAAATCGACCTGTTTTGAAGGGTTGAGCAATATGTTGAGTAGTTGTTGTTTCTATTATTGAGAGGGAGAGGACACCCCGAGAGAGAGAGAAGAGAGAGAACTTAAGATTTGAAATGAAAAGTTTTTTGAGCAAATGGATGGTTTGTATGGGTTGATTTGTAATTTTGGAAAAGAATGACAAGTTTTGAAATTGCTAATTTAGTCCGAATTGATCTTAATTAATTTTAAAAAATTTAAAAGATATAGTTTTTAAAACATTGAGTTGATGAGAACTCATTTCAACTCAGAGTGATCGATCGATGACTCAGGTCGGGATGAACGCAATACCAACGCCATGCAATTGCAAAAACTCAATTGGTTTTGTAGTTGACCCTGCGAGCTCATTCATTTATCCCTAGTTCCTCCTAAATCAACTTAGGTACTATCATTATCCTAACATTGAGTTGATAAGAACTCATTTCAACTCAGAGTGATCAATCGACGACTCAGGTCGGGATGAACGCAATACCAACGCCATGCAATTGCAAAGACTTGATTGGATTTGTAGTTGACCCTGCGAGCTCTTTCATTCATCCCTAGTTCCACCTAAATTAACTTAGGTACTATCACTATCCTAACATTAAGTTGATAAGAACTCATTTCAACTCAGAGTGATCGATCGATCGACTCAGGTCGGAATGAATGCAATACCAACGCTATGCAATTGCAAAGACTCGATTGGATTTGTAGTTGACCCCGCGAGCTCATTCATTCATCCCTAGTTCCACCTAAATCAACTTAGGTACTATCACTATCCTAACATTGAGTTGATGAGAACTTATTTTAACTTAAAGTGATCGATCGACGACTCGGGTCGGTATGAACGCAATACCAATGTCATGCAATTGCAAAGACTTAATTGGATTTATAGTTGACCCTACGAGCTCATTCATTCATCCCTAGTTCCACCTAAATCAACTTAGGTACTATCACTATCCTAATATTGAGTTAATGAGAACTCATTTCAACTCAGAGTGATCGATCGACGACTCAGGTCGAGATGAATGCAATACCAACGCCATGCAATTGCAAAGACTCGATTGAATTTGTAATTGACCCTGAGAGCTCATTCATTCATCCCTAGTTCCACCTAAATCAATTGCAATAAAATTTGTTGCAACAAACGACTAAGATGTTAAAAATTTTCAAACAGGTACATATATGTTGCAACAGTGACATATCTGATTTAATTATCAAATAGATATTTGCATCTGTTGTGACAGATGACTGAGCTGTTGGAAATTTTTAAACAAATATTTATATCTGTTGTAACAGATGACATATCTGATTTTATTAATTATCAAATGAACATTTTCATCTGTTGTCACAGATGACTGACCTGTTGGGATTTTAAACAGATATTTATATCTGTTGTAACAGATGACTGAGCTGTTCGAATTTCTAAACAGATATTTATATATGTTGCAATAGATGACATATCTGTTTGAAAATCTTTTTTTCTCTTTTAATTTTAAAGCAAGAAGCTTCTGGTCCGAGTAGATAATATCAAGTAGTAGTACTTACTACTAAAGGCAGTAAAAAATATTTCTTAGATATCTCAAAAGTGAGTTCATTGAGCAGTCTTGTCTTGTCTTTTCAATGTCAGTAGTCTTAGTTTTCCTCGTGCCCCTCAAATTATTAATAAAATTAATGAATATTAATTAATGAATATTGAAAACCACCACGTCTACGTACACAATACATCTATAAAAATTATCTTATTTCTTTCTTCAGCTACAGTTTATTTTATTCAGCTCTCATCTTTTTCTCTCTCCTCTTTAGGATCACAGCCTTTTTTCTCTTTTTTTTTTCTCCTCATAAAGATCTTTTCAGATCTAAACCCATCCATATCTTTCCTCAACTTAAATTTTTGTTTTGATCCCCTTTTTGATATTAAGGTATGGTTTATTATTGCTCTTTCATTCTCGTCTTCTTCTTTGCAAGTTATTTACATCTGTTTTTTATTTAATCACTATTTACCCATATCATATTTAATAAAAAAAATTTAAGGAACTTGTAAGTGTTGAATAAACAATTCGAAAATTTTTATTACAATATGAGAAAAAAGTCATCTGTTGGGAGAAGTTTAAAAGCCTTATTGGCAGTATCATTTTTTTGTATGTATTTTATTTGTTTCATTATTATTGATGCAGTTATTGATGTTGGTGGTGGGATTAGCGTTATTGGAACTTATGGTGTGGTGTTATTGATGGTTCTAGAACAAAGGATATTACTTCTTTGTTGTTGATGATGTTGTTGGAACAAATATTGTTGTTTCTTTTTTATTGATGTTTATGCTGTTGTTGATGTTGCAACAGATGGAGAAACTGTTGGAACAAATAAAACCACCAGAAAGGCTGGTTTAATGTATTCCATCAGACGTCACATCTGTTGCAATAGACTCCATATCTGTTGCAATAGACTCTACATATGTTGCAACAGACTCCACATTTGGTGCAACAGCTGGATAATGTTTTTTTTGTGACATTAATTTTTTTCCTCTTCTTTGTAGATATAAGGAACTGACAGTTTATCAATTTTTGATGGACTATCACAAGAGGCTGCAGTAAAGATGAGATCGAAGGAATAACTGCTTACAGATGGAACCACTTCATATATGGGAGGTATGTATTACTGATAATATTATCATAGAAACACATACAAAGTGCACTGATTTTGTGAATGATGTTTTTACTGATTAGTCATAGATCATTCAAATAAGATGTCTGCAATTTTACAGTGAAGTTTGGTAGGTTCGAACTGATAAGACTGAGGGACCATGAATATGGTTCTGATAGCCTGTTAAGATTTAATGTCGGTTGTTACTCATGTTTATTTGTCAAGCATTGTGAAGGGATCTAGTTTTTGTGTCATTATAAAGAGATTCAATAGCGATTGGACTAACTTTTAGAGTGCATTGGACCCTTAGAGGACCTTCGAATCTTAGCACTGCATCTAACAAGAATGGAAAACCAGTATAGTTATTGCCCTGGCCAAAATTTATATGGCTGGGTTGCTCGCTCGAGGTTATAATTATATGCCAGAATGTGTGGTAAGAGAATGCTTTTGAAGGAAAATGGGTGGTTGATGGAAGACTATATCATCTGAGAGCTAATTGAAGAAGAGACGTAGGGTAGATACAACTTCTAACGAATTTGGCCGATGGAATTATCTTAACAGATGCGAGATTTGAATCAAGTGCAAATATGAAAGTGTATCCGGTAATGTAATTTCATCTGTTGTGTTTCTTAAAGAAAAATAATGCATCTGAACACTTTGCCAGGGAGCTACGTGGTCGGGATTATCACCTAAATAGAAAATAGAAGAAGACCAACAAAGAAGCCTTACGGGCATCGAGGGTTGAAATGATGTACAACAAGTCTAGAAAACTTATGCCAACAACAACTACAGTTAAAATAAGAAATCTAAGCGAAGGCAGCAAATTTTTGAATTTAAATTTCATCCCATGCTTTCTTGTTTGTGTTTTCGATCAGGTCCACTGTCGTTGACCTGATCGGAACCATAAATGAGATTAAAAGGCAAATAGAGTATCATTGTTTCCTTAGCAATATGGTTATAATTGATTGTGTTTTCTTTCCTTGACATGCTTTCAACATTCCTTGGAGAAGATTAGGTGCTTGCTATAGTATGTGAATATCGATAATTTTCAAGCTTGCCTCTAGCTTGTTGATTTTGTATTCAAGTTGGTCGTTGCCGTCTTCGAAGTTGGTAAGGAGTTCCTCGTCTCTTGTGAGCTTGATCAGGAACACTACCTTCAAAGTTGTGGTATTCTAGAAGCCCTTCAGAACACTTTCTTCAGAAGCCTTAAAGGATACATGAAGGGTCTTTGTGTTTATTTTAGGTCAAAATATGTTGATGCACGTTGAAGATGTGGTCCCAACAATTGAACAACACATTTTTATCGAGCGTTGCTTCATGCATCTTTCTTAACCAACTTGATAAATTAGTAAGCATGGAGTTACGTAGCGTGTGATCTAAACTAGCTCTACCAAGCCTATCAAACGTTACGTAACTCTAAGCTCATTACTCTATCAAAAAAATATGACTGAGTGAGTGCACAAATCAAACGAGCTCAATCTCTCAGCCTTTCTGCTAATCGCTCTTCTCCAATATAGATGACAAGATATCTGCTATGCAAAAGTCTACACTGTCGCCAGACATGTTTGCCTAGGAGCAATTCTTCTGAAGATATCTGTTGATGTTTTCTGAAGAATTACTCCCAGGCAAGCATGTCTGGCGATGGTGTAGACTTTTGCATAGCAGATGTCTTGTCATCTATATTGGAGAAGAGCGATCAGCAGAAAGGCTGACAGATTGGGATTTTTTTATTTATGCACTAACTCGGGCATATTGTTTTGATAGGGTAATGATCTCGGAGTTACGTAACGTTTGATAGGCTTGGTAGAGCCGTTTTAAATCACATGCTACGTAACTCCATGCTTACTAATTTATCAAATTGGTTCAGCAAGATGCATGGAACAACGCTTGATAAAAGTGTCTTGTTCAATTATTGGGACCACATCTTCAACGTGCATTAACATATTTTGACCTAAAACAAACACAACGACCCTTCATGTATCCTTTAAGGATTCTGAAGAAATTATTTTGAAGGGTTTCTAGAATAACACAACTTTGAAGGTAGTGTTCCTGATTGAGCTCACAAGAGAAGAGGAACTCCTTACCAACTTCGAAGACGGCAACAACCAGTTTGAATACAGAATCAACAAGCTGGAGGCAAGCTTGAAAATTATCGAGATTCACATACTACAAAAAGCATCTGATCTTCTCCAAGGAATGTTGAAAGCATGCTAAGGCAAGAAAAGACAATCAATTAATCCATATTGCTAAGGAAGTAATTATACTCTATTTGCCTTTCAATCTCATTTGTGGTTCTGATCAGGTCAACGGCAGTGGGCCTGATTGAAAACACAAACAAGAAGGCATGGGATAAAATTTAAAATTCAAAAATTGTCGCCTTCGCTTAGTTTCCTTATTTTAACTGCAGTTGTTGTTGGGGTAAGTTTTCTATACTTGTTGAACATCATTTCTACCCTCGATGCCCATGAGGCTGCTTTGTTGGTCTTCTCCTATTTTCTACCTAAGTGATAATCTCGACCATGCAGCTCCCTAGCAAAGTGTTCAGATGCATTATTTTTCTTTAAGAGACACAACAGATGAAATTACATTACCGGATACACTTTTATATTTGCACTTGATTCAGATTTTGCATCTGCTAAGATAATTCCATCGGCCAGATTCGTTAGAAGTTACTTTCGACCCTATGTCTCTTCTTCAATTAGCTCTCAGATGATATAGTCTTCTATCAACCACCCATTTTCCCTCGAAAGCATTCTCCTACTGCACCTTCTGGCATATAATCATCACCCCGAGCGAGCAACCCAACCATATAAATTTTGGCCAGGGCAATAACTATATTGGTTTTCCATTCTTGTTTGATGCAGTGCGAGGCTTCGAGGGCCCTCTAAGGGTCCAATGCACACTTAAAGTTAAGTCCAATCGCTATTAGTTCCCTGCAGTGACGACAAATATTGATCCCTTCTCAAAACTTGACACGCATAAACACGAGCACCAACCATCAGTAATTCGTAACAGGGTATCTGCACCATCTTCATGAGGTCCTCAGCCTTATCAATTTCTAACCCATCAAACTTGGTATAATGTAGGATCTTGTTTGAATGATCAATGCCTAATCGGTTAAAAACTGCATTCACAAAAATATTGTACTTTGTGTGTGTTGTCCCGGTAACCTTATCAGTAATACATACTTAACTCCCACACATATGATAGTGGATCCATCTGCACGCACCTTATTCTTCCTAGACAATCTATGGCTTAAATTGAATAAACAGATGACTAGCTTGTTGCAACAGATGACACATCTGTTTATATTGTCAAACATTTGGAGACATCTGTTACGACAGTTGATCAACCTGTTGCAGAAATCAAACAGATATATACATCTGTTGCAAAAAATTGCCAATATGTTGTAAGTTATCTAATAGAAATAATATATTTTACAACAGATTACCCATCTATTAGATTTATTTTAAAGCAATTTTCTTTTCTTTCCGAGATACAATAATTTATAAATAGGTCCCTCCTTACAAATATGGATGATCCAGATTCGTACAAGAATATTCATATCGAGTCCTTGCGTGAACTTCAAATGCAGTTTGATGAACTCCAGAGAGATTTGGCTGACTTCAGAGCAAGGCTGCCGGATAAAAAATGTCTGATTGACAATAATAATAATAGTAGTAATAATAATTAGGTAATGTTTTTTATTTTAGCGATTATTTTCCTCCTTTTGTATATCAAATCTACCCAAGAGATTAAAAAATCTATGAACATTCATTTCATTTTGTTGTCGACTTTGAATTTTTAAATCTTATTTAGTATTTAATAATAATCATTCTGTTTATTCCTTGTTCTCAACATGTCGACGGTTGGTGGTAGGAATTGAGCAACAATTTGTGTCAACAGTTAGAGGTTAATCTGCTATGATAGATCGATCATATGTTGCACCTGGCGGTTATTAATAAAAAAAGGTTATTGTTATTGAGAGGGTGAAAAGAAAAAGACATGACTTTCCGTTCCGATTATTCAATATGAAAAATATTTCGTAAATAAATAATAATGAAATAAATGATAAACACAATTTTAATAATTGATCGTGACTTTTCACCATTTTTGTTTTTGAATTTTTTTTTTAAATTATTTATTATATAATAAAATGGTTATTATTTTATTAAGGAATTTGAAAAGGTATTTTTTTTATTTATAAAATAAAAAAGTAAGCAAATTTGGATTAATGATATGATGATATTTTTTTTTAAAAAAAGTAGATTATATGTTACAATAATTAAATTATCTGATGCAATAGGTTCACTATTGTTGCAACAGAGTATATATCTGTTGTCACAGATGATTTATCTGATGCAACCTATATCGAGTCACAACTCAATAAAAGCGGTTCTTGGAAAGAACTAATTAATAATAATAAACTGAAAAGTCATGACTTATCACAATATTTCTTAATTTAATTAATTCATTACTTTTCACATTAATAAAAAATGTAATTAATAAATGGAGGTGAATAGTTAGATTATATGTTGCAACAGATATGTTATCTGATGCAACATATTTTATATTTGTTGCAACAGATAATATATCTGTTATCGCAGATGTGTTACCTGATGCAACAGATATAGAATCTGTTGCCACAACTCAATAAAAACGGTTCTTCAAAAGAACTAATTAATAATAATAATCTGAAAAGTCATGACTTATATCACAATATTTATTTTCTTAATTTAATCAAAAATATAATTAATGTATTGAGGTGAATAATCGCGCCTTTTTGGCTCTCATTCAAATTCAATCCTCTATAAATAGGTCCCTCCTTACTCAATCATTCATTCAAATACACTCTATTTATTTATTGTATCTCGTCTTTCATATTACACTCTAGAAGATAAGATTATGGCTGACCCAGTGAGGGACGTTGCTTTTCTGCAAGACGCCGTGAATGAACTTCAAAATCAAGTTTGTGATCTGCAATGGGAACTGGGAGGAGTTAGATCAAGAATGCTCCGCGAGATACGCAAGCTGAGGAGGGTCTTGCTACTTCCGGTTAAAGATTGGCCAGCTTGCAATGATGATGCTGATAATAATAATAATAATAATAATAATTAGACTATTATTTTTCTTTTAGTCAATTATATGTATTTTTATTTGTTTTTGTTTAATAAATAAATTATGTTTGATCTTTGATGTTTTAATCCATATTTAATTTTCATTCTGTCTATTATCTTCTCAACAAACATGTCAACGACTCAACGTAAAAAGGAATAATTTAGAATCCAGTAGCAATAGCAAGATTTATCTGTTAAGTTTGTGGCAGGGGTTGATGTGTTGTTCAAAACAGACTACTCATGTTGCAATAGATAAATAGTTTGTTCCAATAGATGACTAGTTTGTTGCTTTTCTTGGCTCTGACGTTTTAATTCGCACTCCCTCCGTCTCAAATTACCCATCCCAAATTGAGATGTCATATTGATTAAGAAAAATAATTAATAACATGTCTAGTTTACCATAACCCACTGATCAGTTGGTGGGACATTAGACGTGTTTGAAATAACCATTGTTTGTTTTTCAATCGAAATTTCATAAGAGAAGAAAGCTTTTAATGTTGGTCGGCGTATAGTCCCCCTATTAAATGATGTTTCCATTTTAATTTGAAGAAAAGGTTATTAATGTAAAGGGTAAAACATGGATTTTTTTTTAATCTTTTCTTGATTAATGAAAAAGACAAGTAGAATGAGAAATCGAATTAGGAAATTTGGGATGGGTAATTGAACGTAAGGAATAATTTTAAATCCAGTAGAAATAGCAAGTGTTGAAAACATATTGGTTATCTGTTGGGTTTATGGCAGGGGTTGATTTGTGTTGTTTCAAACAGATTAATCATTCGTTGCAACAGATAATTAGTCGGGTGCAACAGATAAACATTCTGATGCAACAAATAATTAGTCTAGTGCAACAGATAAACATCCTGATACAACAGATAATACGTCTGATGCAACAGATAATATAATGATGCAATAGATAAACAGTCTGATGCAACAGATAAATCTTCTGATATAACAGATTACTCATCTGATGCACTAGATGATTGATCTGTTTAAATTATGGGCGCTTATGCTGGATTCATAATCGGGGTTATATCCATTGTTAGAAAAATAGAAGTGTACCCAGATGACAAATACAAATAAAAATCATAATTTTACTTACCAAAATCACCTATGAAGTAATGCCAAAGTGGAAAGTGATGTAGTAAATAAAATTTGACCTAAGAAATTGGTCAGATCGCAGCAGTAGCGCTGTACCAACAACAACAACAACAAAAAATGGTCGACAAGAAAAAGATGAAGATGATAATGAAGTAGAAGATGATGATAATGAAGCAGAAGATGATGAATAAAGCAGCAGAAACAGAAACAATTAACAACAAAAATCTCTAAGAGAGAGAAAACAACAGTGGATGAGAAGAGAGAGAAAGAAGCATTTTTTCCCTTCGTTTCCCGTTATTTTAGGTATACATTGGGATCAAAGTGTAAATTTAAAAACTTGTGGATTATTTTCAAACTTCCCCAACTTTCTTAATCCATAATAAAGTAATTGTCACCTCCAACTAATAATTAAGACTTATGTCACCTACGCCTCATTTTAAAACTCTTTTGTCACCTGTGGCCCAAACCCTCCAATAACGTAGCCTTTATTGTGGTGTTGCATAAAGAGTCGCAAGAATGGATGAATGAACAGATTAAGGTTCCGTTGTATATTAAGGAAGAAAAAAACTGAAGTTGCCTTTAGTTTTAAGGTCTTTTATCGATGGAAGTAGGAAGAAGTGGGCAATATGATAGTTAAGCATTTAACTTAAGTTGCCGGATGAATTTAATATGGTGTTTTTGTAAGAATTTAAAAAGTAGGGTCAGTTGTAATAATAAATAAAGTTGAAATTAAAGTTGGAAAAAAAGTGAAAACCAAGCAATTTGAAGTTGGATTTGAAATTTTCACAGCCAAACACCTCAATTTTCACTAAAATAAAATAATTTTTTGAAAAAAAATGAAAAATTCTTATGACCAAATGGGTCCTAAAAAAGAGTCAATTTTTTAAAAGGACTAAAAAGAAATATATGCCAAATAAATTAATTTCCAACAGAGACAAACACTAGGTTATTTTTTCATCTGTTCCATTCTTGATGGACAGATTTACCTGATACTTGTTGCTGGTGGGAGGTGTATCCCATAGAAATAGTTGAGTTGTGCGCAAGATGACATGGAGCGAGTATCAAAATAATAATAATAAAAAATTATGTGTATTAGTTTGATTGAATTTTTTTCTTTGATTTAATTTTAATAAAATCAATTCAAATTAAATACGGAAAATGTTCAAAAATACCCCTAAACTATCTGAAATAGCTCAAAAATATCCCTCATTAGATTTTTGGCTCAAAAGTGTCCCTCCATTAAATATTTGGTTCAAAAATACCCCTTTTTCTAACGGAATTCCACTAAGGATGCCACCTGGATAAAAATAGCCACTTAAACATTCCACGTCACTATCCACATGTATAATCCCCTTTTAAAATCATCAACCCATAAGTTTTTCTGCAACAATGCAAATGTCAAGATATTTCCTGCATGGAAAGGAGGATTATAAGTTTTGTACAAGTGATTTGATCACGAAGAGTTCCATGAGTCATGTAATTATAAACCAAAATCATCTCATTGTTATCATCACAATAACCAATTAAGGATACCAAATGTAGACGTCTTAGCTTTGATAACATGTGAATCTCTGTTTCAAACTCGCAAACTCCTTGCTTTAACGAAACTATGGTTGCGCTATTATCTATGTACCTTTTGTACACATTACTGAAACCTCCATGTCCAATCATAAAATTGTCTTCAAAATTTTCTGTTGCAGCGCTAATCCTCTTCCAGTAAGAAGTGTCGATACAGATTGGACGATAATGATGATGAGCCTGAGCCGTTGGTCCTTTGGGTTGAATCCGATGTAACTGACAAAGGGATCCACGATGATTTTGTAATGCTTATATGCAGGTCTTTTTCCTTTTTTCCTTCGCTGAAAAATCAAGAAACATAGAATTGATAACACAACATATTCACTAATCACACCTATTGTGATAGCAAGAAGGATATGCTATTTCTTTGGGGTTAAATTCGCTGGAATTTTAAATCGCAATTCAAAATTTGATCGATAATACCCTTTTTTTTATCTATCTATTAAGCTTATGGGCTGAAGGATTTTAAAAAGAGATTATACATGTGGATGGTGACATGGAATGTCCAGGTGGCTATTTTTATTCTGGTGGCTTCCTCAGTGGAATTCCGTTTGAAGAAGGGGTAGTTTTGAGCTAAATATTTAACGTTGGGGTATTTTTGTAACGCCTCAATTTTCTGAACCGGAACGCTACACGATGCCCATGATCCCGAAGAACCACAAGCTAACCCATGACTGATATCTGTACCTGAGCACTGAATAACCATACTGTAAAATATGCGGAAACATAATACTGTAAGGCCATAAGATTCAAATTTGAATAAACATCTGATAAAATAATGTCTAAAAATAGTATAACAATACCAACACAAATCTGAAATAACTATCTGACATGCTGTAGTCTGAAAGCCTCTAACTGTACTGAATAAGGAGTTGAAGGAACATGTCTCCAACTAACTCCATCAACTGAAAACTACACTGAAATAATAAATAAAGTAATAATCATATCATCCTCGAATGAAGAGGACTCATTGTTGACTCTAACTGCTGAAATCTGCAATGCTACTGCTGCTCTGAAACTTGTGCCTCTGAACCTATGGTGTAACATTAAAAGAAAACACCATAGCGCAAATGCGTCAGTACGACTGAATGTACTGAGTATACGAGTGAGGTAGGCTATATGCAAAAGGTTTATATACATGAACAATGCTGACTAATATGAACGTGAGAATACATACATGCACAGATAACTGTAACTTAACTCGTAGTGATACTGACTACTGAGTCTGAATGCTGACACATGATTTTACTGATACTGAGATACTGAATGATTGAGTTTATTGATATTGATATCTGGGTCACTAATAAGTGAGGAACTGATACTGTATTATGGAATACTAAGAGACTGATATTATATTACTGATAAGTGAATGATTGTTTCTGACAGTTCTGATTATAAAGAACTGGTCTGATTGACTGTATCTGACAGTCCTGAAACTTAATACTAATAACATGGTTTACCGATATCTAACATGATTGATAAGTGAGTTCTGATAACTAATATAACAGATAACATGAATGACTGTATTTGACAGTCCTGAATCTGATGGAACTATTTGAGTTCCGTACAGTATCTGATAGTCCTGATTTTGTAAATGAAACTGTGGGAGAATTCATCTAACCGACATGCCCCGAATGTGCTTCAATAGCTAAATCGGGGTCCAATCTGTACCCTGATTGGAAGGGGGCCAATACCGTGCCACGGGTAAAGACAAGTTGTGAGTGACCCTCAAATCTGGCAGTGTCCCCATAAGAGAACGGTGGGTATCTGCCTCATCAACTCTAAAGTTAGTAGTGTTGATGTCTCAACCTATGTTGGCTACATAGTTCCAGAAAGCAAAGATTGCTTCTAGGAATCTCACCCTCAATGTGGCAGTGTGGATTCCCATCCTTGGTTTCGCTCGGTGCTGAATCCTACTCCCACCTGAATAGACACTGAACATGAATATTGAGCTGAGTTGCTGAGTTCCATTGACTGACGGAATACTACTTACGACTGACTGAGTTCATGAGATTTCTGATAATACTGAGTTACTGCATCTTTCCTGAGTCACATGACTGATTGAGTTCTATGGAACATGGCTTGACTGTGGATATCGTGAAAACATGACATGGCTCTAGGCACATAACTATATTTTTCGGGTACAAGTACCCCCAAGACTCGATAGAAGGAAACTGACACTTCTTGACAATCTTAAATACATGATCAATATCAACCATTCATAATAAAATAAGTTGGGGAAAATTTCATGAAGTGCATGGATATCATAAACTTGCACATGGTAGGAATGCATATAATCAAGATCATGATTTCATACTCTAACATCATGGCATTCCAACAACATATTCATTGTACAACTATAGCATGGAAACTATTCAAGCATAAGGTTAATGACATGAATTCATCTTTTAGACCATAATAATATATAATACATGTTTCTTGTTTCTCTTAAACATTTAATCAAACACCTTACATGCACAATTTAGGCATAGGTGAAATCATAAAATTTTACATCATGAACAACCAAGTTTACATGTTTCCAACTCATATAATATCATAGATTCATAGAAACACATAAAGATTCCAACTTGGGAATCATTCATCATCAACATCCAACAATATAGATATCATAAACAACTAAGTTCATAGATTTCAACTTACATACTAACATAGCTTTATGAAAATACATAAAGATCCCAACTTGAAACCATACAACAACCATCAACATGAACATAATCATACCACAACAAAGTATTCACAATACATGATTTAAAACTTGATTCTTGAGCTCCATGGATGAAAGGGATCCATGGATGAATACTACGCATACCTTAATTAAGACTCCGTGAAAATTTGCGGTGAAATTGGCTTGAATCTTGAAACCCCCAATTGAACCCTTACTTGTTCTTGATAATCTTGGAGAGAAATTGAGCAAAAGGAGTATATTTTGGTCTCAAATGTCATTAATCCCGTGTTATGGAGTATATATAGGGATGGAAGATGACCAAAATGCCCCAAAAGAAAGAGAGAAAGACGCAACTGTCCCTCTGTTGACTGTCTGATAGGCTAAAGTAAATTGATCATAATTTTTTACTCCGATGTTTAAATTGGATGAAACTAATTTCATTGGAAAGAAGACTCAAAGATCTTTCCATTGATATATAGCAGCTCTAACAGTTAATTATATACAGGAAGTTATAATCGTTTGAATTTGACTGAAATTTTGACTTGAAATGCGCCCGAAATGCGGGAGCATTTCAAACCAGTGAGTTAGCCACTGAAATGCGTCCAAAATGCTCCCGGAATGTGTCCAATGCGTACTAGCGGCTTTCCCCATCGCAACGCAACTTGAAAATCCAAAAACGGAGGTCGAGAAGGTCGTTAAATAAATTCCCGAAGTTAAGAGGTCTAAAATGAGATTAAGTGTGAACTTGAGCACTTCGCAAAATTTTTATAAGTGTTGGAATCTCTCATGGAGCTTTACAAGCTGAATTTGACATGCGATTTTTACGGGGTCTTATAATTTCTGAGCCAAAAATCTAACAAGGGGTATTTTTGAGCTATTTCAGATAGTTCAAGATATTTTTAAACCTTTTCCGAATTAAATATGAACAATTTTTTAGAAATTTAAAATCAAATCAAATAAAAATATTCTATTTAATCAATTGGTCCCCAAAGCGATTGGATTCTGTGTGTTTGACCCTTGTATAATCGGAGCAAGCAGGAGAAATCTTCCGATGGATATACTGAAACAAGAACTGGAAAAACGCCGGAAAAATCTAGCGGAAGACATCGGTGGCCGGAAAATTTTCAAGCGATTGGAGATCGAACAGAAGCGGCTCCAGAGAATTCGCGAAGAGGAAAAAGCTGAAGCCGAAGCGAAAGCCGCCCGTCAAAAACACTCACAACATCAACAGAAGTCATCTACCGATGATGAATCCTTATCATCAAAATTAAATTCTAAAACCGATGTACAATTGCTTAAACAGGATTCATCATCGGTTTCAAAAGCACTTACTGACGAACAAGAAATCGACGGATTAAATTTACCGAGACAAGAAGTTATTCGTCGTCTTAGGTTTTTGAAAAAACCGGTGACCTTATTTGGCGAAGATGATGATGCGAGGCTTGATCGTTTGAAGTTTGTGTTGAAAGCTGGTTTGTTTGAAGTTGATGATAGTGATATGACTGAAGGACAAACGAATGATTTTTTGAGAGATATAGTTGAATTGAAGAAACGGCAGAAGTCGGGGATGATGAGTGAGAGGAAGCGGAAAGTGACGGAGGATTCGGGTGAGGATAAAGATGGAGGAGGTGGTGATGAAGATTTGAGTGGAGATGGAAACTCCTCGGGAGTTGATCATGATAAGGATTTGAAGAGAATGAAAACGAATTTCGGGGAGTTGTGTGATGAGGATAAGATATTGGTGTTTTTTAAGAAGTTGTTGAATGAGTGGAATCAGGAGCTTGACGAGATGACGGAGTCCGAAAAGCGGACGGCTAAGGGGAAATCGATGGTTGCTACTTTTAAGCAGTGTGCTAGGTACTTGCATCCGTTGTTCAAGTTCTGCAGGAAAAAGGTAATTGTTTCCTTCTCTTTCAATCGCTTTTGTTATTAATGTATGCTATTTCTGTTGTTGTTCGGGCTGCTTTGGACTTTCTTTTTGGAGCCGAGGGTCTATAGGTGATACGATTCAATCTACGAGTGAAAGCTAAACTAAGAAACGAAGAAAAACAAGCATAAAGATAG
Source organism: Capsicum pubescens (assembly GCA_030864215.1). Lineage (NCBI taxonomy): Eukaryota > Viridiplantae > Streptophyta > Magnoliopsida > Solanales > Solanaceae > Capsicum > Capsicum pubescens. The sequence goes on along the minus strand of CM061546.1, from coordinate 145,781,819 downwards.
ATGGAGTAGCAATAAGATAGACACAATGAAAGGAATTGAAAACAAGTAAAAGGTATATCAAACCCTAAACCCTCAATCAATTAAACCAAACAAAGCACCTAAATCTTACGTAGAATTGGATTCCCGAGCAACCCACGTTTCTAAACAAAAGATCAACACAAAGCGATTCCACGCTTGCCTCACACTCTCAATAGAGTTTGTATTCATAATTCATCAAAAGCTATCAAATGAAATGTCTAAGGCATCTATTTATAGTGTTTGCCTTTGCATACTTAGCCTATTACAAAAATAGCCCAAAAGGGACTATTTTGGAAATAACCCATAAGGGCTCTCTTTATTCCTTACGCCATGGCTTTCCTTAGATCCAAGCTATCAACCATACTCTAAATTGCTTTAATGCATGCTCAATAGTGTTGATGGCCATTTGACTCGTATCATCGTCCCCTTCTTGAAAAGGATTCGACCTTGAATCCGAACCTTGCAAAACCGCAAGAGAAACAAGAACACAATATCCTCATGGCATGAGGGTTAGAGTTAGTACAATCAATTATAGCATCATGCCAAGGTTGCACCCATTTCACATATAACCAAACATCCTTCAAAACATTGGAAGAAAAGTGAACATTTAAAGGGCAAAGGAGTTGGCTACGATAAACATCAAGAAATTCCCCAAAGTTAGTTCCATTAACTACATTACCAAACAAATCATCACATGTTGGAACAACTAATGGTAGAATCAAGGAGTCTTTAGATTGGCCATCCGGGTTGGGGTAACCATATATTTCATGCGCATTCAAATTATTCCAAAATATGGTTTGCAAGACATCAACACCATCTAGGTAAGATTTTAAGTCAAATACCTTTAAAATATTATCTACCTTAGGATAAATGTCATCATGAATACAAGGAAGGCTAGGAATAAGAGGGATAGGTACATACCTTTGGGGCAAAGCCTTGAACTTGATCTCTTGCCCTTTGAACTTGCACCACGTGGACCTTGCCTCTCATGCACTAACTTGGAAGTTGGCAAGATACTAGTGCCGAATGTAGCAAACAACAAGGGCTTAGGTTTGTAACTAATCTCTCCTTCATCCCAAAGCTCATTTTCACTACTCATCTCTTGCCTCATCATAAGGTTAAAATTCACAACCTCTCCTTCTTGAGGCCAAACATCTTCATGGGAAGCTTTCATCACCAAACCATTATGTATATCTCCTTCAACTCCCATAATTTCTTCTTCACTCCCATGGTCATGGTCATCATCCTCTTGGGTATCTTCCTCACCACCATCCTCTTTATTGACCTTCTCTCCAACAAAGTAAGCATCACCTTCTACCAATACTATGTTTCTTCGATTAGGGCATTCACTTGCCTTATGACCCCAACCTTGACACTTAAAACAAACAATGCCTCTAGGATTGGTGTTAGAAGATTGGTTACCTTCATTCCTTGGTGGATACCTTTGGATGGTCTTGCCAATGGGCTTCCTCTTTAAGGACTTGTTGAAATCCTTGTTCTTGTTCCATCCGGATGAAGTAGAAGAATGTAACCTTTATTGAATGACTTCTTTTCATAGTTATTTCGTTCAACCTCAATGGCCGCTTCAACAAGGTCTTCTATTTGTTCAAACTTGTGGACAACTAGTTGAGAAGCAATGTCATAGTCCAACCCACCTTTGAATCGAGCCATACAATGATTTGGCGGTTCAACAATTTTGGAACTCCTCATAATAGTCTTCCACTTCTCTACCTCCTTGTCTCAAGTTATAGAACTTGGTTAATTGCTCTTGCTTGAACCTTTCCGTTACATACCTCTCTTTCGTAAGTGCCCTCAATTCATCCCAATCCGGAAGGTCGGGATTACCATTTCTTTCTCTTTGCACTCTCTCAGTCTCCTACCAAGTAGAAACATATCCTTCAAATTGAGCAATTGCATGAGCGGCTTTCTTGTGTCCGGTTAACTCATTGAGTTAGAAGATCCTATTGCATTGTACTTCATAATCAAGGTAGACCGATGGATCATTAGTTTCTTTAAAGGTAGGAAGAGTGATCTTGATGGAGTTGAGACCCGCATCTCTACCTATATTTCCTCCTTGATCCCATTGATGATCTTCTTGAACTTGGGACGGTGTCCCAAGTTTCCTATTCCATGTGGAACCGGACCAAATCTTCCTCTTCGTCCTCTATGCCCTCCTTCTCGAGCTCCTCTTCTATTTCATACAAATCCCACAAAGAGAGCCACTTCATCTCCTCCATAAGGTTCCTCACCTTCCACATCAATTTGGATTGGTTAGTTATGATTAGCCGGAATTTGAGGTGGTTGGTTTTGGTTTAGTGAGGCTCTCGATAGTCCTTGGGGTATTTGGATGTGGGGTTCTTGGTTTTGTGGAGCTTCTTGGTGGACTTGGTTGAATTGGGGTTGTAGTGGGCGAACGGGATTCCGGTTGTTTGGATAAGTAGGGGCTTGGATGTTGGGTTCATGTACTTGTATCGATGGATTGAGCATTTGGTGAAGTGTTTCCGGAGTTATAGTAATGGAGGTGTTGAGAGCATGTCCAGCAGAGGAGGCATGGTAGTTTTGAGGAAATGAGTGGGTGGAGTCTAGACAAACTTCCAAAGTGTCCATCCTCCTTGAGAGTGATCCTTCCATCCCTTCCATTCTTCCTTCAAAGGATCCTAATCGGCTATCCATAGCATTAAGCTTCTCCATGATGAAAGCTAACATAGCATTTGTGGTGCTATTATCCATGGTGTGTGATATTTCACCTTCTTGAGCCATTGTACCTATTAAGAAACACTAAACAAAACAAAAACAACAAACAAGTTAAAGATTAGGAAATCAACCTCACAAGCTCTCAAAGTTCACACCTTTGTTTGTCACTCAATTGGTGTCTCAAGTGTTGATAGCTCGTTTGTACTCCAATGAGATTGCTTGGTACCAATTGTGGCTTGAGGTCGGAATAGATCCATGTTTGAAACGACTCAAAGAAAAAATATGTACGGACTTGAGTTAAGAACTGGCAACGAATTCAAAATAGAAAAGCTAGAAAGAAATAGGACGATGGAATAAAAGGACTCAAAAACTAATTAATCAACTAGTAGATCAATTATTAGTGGTTAATTAGTGTTTAAGAATCAAAGAAAACAAGTTTAAGAATCAAGAAAAGAAACTAGAAATTCAAAAGTGAGCTTACGAAAATTGGTCCAAGTTGACGACTAGGGGAAGTCGTCACTTGGTTGACAACTTGTCAACCTTGTCGTCAACCTTAGACAGAGTAGTGTCTTCAGGTGACGACGACTTGTCACTGAGTTGACGACTTGAAGTGACGACTAGGGCTCGTCGTCACCCTTAACCAGTGTAGTTGACGACTTGAAGTTGGTGGCTTATCAGTGGGTTGACGACTAGGCTGACGACTAGTTGATAGTCGTTACCCCAAGGCAGTGTTGTTGACGATTTGTGCTGATGGCTTGATACCTTATTGACAACTAGTGTTGACAAGTCGTCACTTGGTTGATGGCTTGTCAAGCTCGTCGTCAACCTTGATCAGTGAGGTATTTCTTGCTCTTTTCGTGTGATGGAAGAGGCGTGGAGGGTTCTCAACGTTTTCTCCTTCTTGGTATGATCTTAAAAGCTTCTTGGAGATTATTCAAGACTTTGAATGCTTCAACAATTGATCAAACAATTCTTGAAAGCCTTGAATTCTTTGTGGTCCCCTTCTTTGTACTCTCCTTTGTCTCTTCCTTTAGAATATTTCTTTTTGATGCCTTTTGATTCTCTCTCTTTGGAAGATTTGGAATATTCTTGGTAATAAACAAGTAACACACTCTCCTCTCACTCCCTTTTTGATTAAACACAACCTTTTTGAATGTTCTTCTTCAACAATATATGAAGATCATGAAGAACACCAAGAACATTCAAAATTGACCCTTAAGTAAATGACCTCGAAAGTTGATGAAATTTGAGACCCAAGTTCACTTCGAACTCTTGAACACAATCCACACGTTTTTAGCTCAAAATTCCAACTAACAACCCTCCAAATTTGAGAACCCACCTCCAAGTTTCTTCAACTTAAGCTCAAATAATGGTGGATGACTCAAATCAACCCGGAATAAGCTCAAATTTGATATTTAGACTCTAATATTGTTAGGAAATACAAATCTAACACTAGAAACACAAAAAGACACAAAAACCAAAAACTCAATTTTGACCTAGGGGCAAAACGGGAATAATATTTTTCTTTTTGTGATTTTTCGATTTTTCAACACAACAAGACCCAAGATTGACTTCGTGAGAACGAAATCAAGCTCGACTCTGATACCAAATGATACGATTCAATTTACAAGTGAAAGCTAAACTAAGAAACGAAGAAAAACAAGCGATAAAAGATAGATACAGCAACAACAACAACAAACCCAGTGTATTCCCACATAGTGAGGTCTGGGGAGGGTAAGATGTACGCAGTCCATACCTCTACCTCTAAAGAAGTAGAAAGGCTGTTTCCGATAGACCCCCGGCTCGAGACACGAAATACTACACAAATACATAGTAAAGCATGAAACAAGATGACATAACACAAATACGACACCCACAAGTAATAGAAAACAGAGAAAAGCAAACAGATTCATAATAAAACATGAAACAAGGTATCATAACAAGAATAATACCCCTACCAAGTAATTCCCTACACTAGCGACCCAAACTGACCCTAGCCTTCTGCCCTAATTCGCGTCCTCCAGATCTTCCTATCTAGGGTCATGTCCTCAGTGAGCTGTAACTGCTCCATGTCCCGCCTAATCACCTCTCCCCAGTACTTCTTCGGCCTACCCCTACCCCGCCTAAAACCATCCAAAGCTAGCCTCTCACACCTACGAACCGGGGCATCCATGCCCCTCCTCATCACGTGTCCAAACCATCTCAATTGGACTTCCCGCATCTTATACTCCACTGGAGTCACACCAACCTTCTCCCTGATGATCTAATTTCGAACTCTATCCCCCCTAGTCAGCCCACACATCCAACGCAACATCTGCATTTCCGCCACCTTCATTTTTTGAATGTGGGAGTTCTTAACTGGCCAACACTCCGCTCCATACAACATGGCCGGACGGACTACCACCCTGTAGAATTTGCCTTTAAGCTTGGGCGACACCTTCTTATCACACAACACCCTCGATGCGAGCTTCCACTTCATCCATCCTGCCCCAATACGGTGCGAGACATCCTCGTCAATCTCACCGTTACCCTGAATCATGGACCCCAGATACTTGAAACTATCCCTCTTACATACCACCTGTGATTCCAACTTCACTACCACCTCGTTCTCCAGCCTCACGTCATTAAACTTGCATTCCAAGTACTCTGTCTTGCTCCTACTCAACTTGAACCCTTTAGACTCAAGAGTTTGTCTCCACACCTCTAATTTATCATTCACACCCCCTCGCGTCTCATCAATCAAAACTACATCATCTGCAAAAAGCATACACCAAGGCACCTCCCCTTGAATACGCCGCGTCAACACATCCATCACCAAAGCAAATAAAAAGGTACTAAGAGTAGATCCCTGATGCAATCCTGTCAAGACAGTGAAATGCTCTGAGTCTCCTCCCGCCGTCCTCACCTGAGTTTTAGCTCCATCATACATGTCCTTAATTGCTCTGATATATGCCACCGGGACTCCACTTACCTCCAATCATCTCCAAAGCACCTCCCTGGGGACTTTGTCGTATGCCTTCTCCAAGTCGATAAACACCATGTGCAGGTCCTTCTTCCTTTCCCTATACTGTTCTGCCAGCCTCCGTACCAGGTGAATTGCCTCCGTTGTCGATCGGCCAGGCATAAATCCAAATTGGTTCTCCGAAAAAGACACTATCCGTCTCAGCCTCACCTCGACCACTCTCTCCCAAATCTTCATAGAGTGACTCAATAACTTAATCCCCTATAGTTATTGCAACTCTGAATGTCACCCTTGTTCTTATAAAAAGGGATCATAGTACTCCACCTCTAAGCCTCGGGCATTTTCACCGTCTTGAAAATTTCGTTAAACAATCCTGTCAACCACCTTAAACCAGCCTCGCCAGAAAACTTCCAAAAATCCACCGGTATCTCATCCGGCCCCGTTGCCCTACGCCTCTCTAACCTCTTCCACCTTAAAACGTCTACAATAACTAAAATCCTGACACTCCTCAGAGTGCTCCAGCTCCCCTAACACAATAGCTCTATCCCCTTTGTCATTCAAGAGCCTATGAAAATACGAATGCCATCTGTTCTTAATGTGGCCGTCCTCCGCCAACACTGTACCGTCCTCCCCCTTAATGCACTTCACCTGGTCGAGGTCACGACCCTTCCTCTCCCTAGCCTTAGCGAGTCTAAACAACTTTTTTTCCCCTCCTTTCTCCTGTAACCCTGCATACAAGCTCTCAAAAGCTGCCGATAAAAGATAGATAGAGAAGCAATAAGATAGACTCAATGAAAGAAATTGAAAGCAAGTAAAAGGTATATCATACCCTAAATCCTCAATCAATTAAACCAAACAAAGCTCCTAAATCTTACGTAGACCTCAAGGTAATTGGATTGGATCTCTCAAAAGCTGCCGATAAAAGATAGATAGAGAAGCAATAAGATAGACTCAATGAAAGAAATTGAAAGCAAGTAAAAGGTATATCATACCCTAAATCCTCAATCAATTAAACCAAACAAAGCTCCTAAATCTTACGTAGACCTCAAGGTAATTGGATTCCCGAGCAATCCAAGTTTCTAAACAAAAGATCAACACAAGTGATTCCATGCTTGCCTCATACTCTCACTAGAGTTTGCATTCATAATTCATCAAAAGCTATCAAATGAAATGTCTAAGGCATCTATTTATAGTATTTGCCTTTGCATACTTAGGCTGCATTTGTTTTTTTTTTAAGATTCAGATGTTTGAATCTGAATGCACATCTGAATGATTAAGATGTTGTCTTTAGATCTGAAAACTGAATGATTAAGACTGTTTGTTTTTTCAACATCTGAATGTGTAAAAAATTTTTATTTGTATATATAATAAAATAAAAAATACAATTCAAATAAAAAACTAATTATATATCAGAAAAGTATATAATTTAATACAACAAAATTATTATTTGATTGAAAAAAATATTTATGTTTATTAGAGATAGTGGAGATGGTTTATAATAGTGGTTGCGGCGACAACTATTGATGTTAGGGATTAGTAATTTTGGTGGTGATAGTTGTGATGGTTGGTATTGTAGTGACTGTTATGATGGTGTCGGTTGATAGTGGTGGTGGTGGCTGTGATGTGACGTTGTTTGATGTTAGTAGTTGAAGGTGTTGACTGTGATGGCTGAAAAATGAATGCATGATGATTGACGATGTATTGGTGCTAGTTGGAGATGTTAATTGTGATGGTGGAGATGGTTGTTAGTAGAGATAAATTGTAGCGATGGTAGTGGTTGAAGTGATGGTAGAGGTGGCGTTACTAGTGATAATGATGGTGGCGGCCGAAGAATGTATGGAGGTTGTGATGTATTAGTGGTAGTTAGCGGTGGTGCTAGTTGTGATAGATGAGTTGGTCGATAGTAGGGATTGACCGGTAGTGGTTGATGATGGTGGTGCTGTTGACGGTGGCGGTGGTGGTGAATATAATTAGAATAATAGAGGTAGTAGGTGTGGTAGCGATTGACAATAGTGGTTGGTAACGATATTTGTTGTTGATGGTGGTTGTGATGGTGGAGGTGGTGGTTGATAATGGTGGCGGTGACAGAGGTGGTTAGTGATGGTGATTGATGATTATGAACATAGTGGCGGTGAATATTATCTAACACCAGAATACCTCTTCAGACTTATTAAGACTTGATTCTAGATGTGAATGTTTAAGACCTATTAAGAGCTAAAATCTTGATAAAAAATAAATGCACTTAATGGTTTGAAGTCTGAACCATTCAGATTCAGACCTCCATTGAGTGCAAACAAATGAGCCCTTAGCCTATTACAAAAATAGCCCAAAAGTGACTATTTTGGAAATAACCCACAAGGGCTCTCTTTATTCCTTACGCCATGAATTTCCTTGGCTCCAAGCTATCAACCATACTCGAAATTGCTCTAATGCACGCTCAATAGTGTTGATGGCCATTTGACTCGTATCAATAGGGGAGGGAAACAGCCTCTCCAAATTTGAGTTAGAGGTAAGGTCTGTGTACGACTACGCTGCATATGTTGTTGTTCTTGTTGCTTTAATAGATGCTATGTTCTGTTTCTGCAATTCCTGATTCTGCAAGCTTTATATTAGTTTTCTTTCTTAGTAAATGCAATTGCTTGAAATTAAAACTTAGTTGGAAATTTACTTAATCAGACTGAATTCCAGCATATGAATTCAGACTTAGGTGGATCCAATTTATGAAAGAATGAATTAGGCAATGTGATACGGAATATGGTTGTCCTTGTGGGAGTTCTAACTGTGATATAAAAGATTATAGTCTCTTGTACAAGCCTGTGTTCGAATCTAGTGATGATGTATTTTTTTGATCAAATAACTACACCTTTATCATAACTGGAGTCAATTGCTTATGTTTTGTTTTGAAATTTGATTGAAATTGATCGTGAAGATTTATGATCTCTTGTTCGTCCAATGCTTTACTTGTCGGTATTGAAATAGTAAGTATTATAGAATATTGGTGAAGGATGGGTTCACATTCTTACTATAGATCCTGTGTTAAATCTTGCCTGCACATCATCTCATCTGTATAACCGGAACTGGAATAACTGGGTAAGAGAACTTTTGATCTATACTCTAATCGTTTCATTACCATCCATGGTTAAGTAGATGATGGGATAAAATAATGAATCCTTTGACCCTTCCTCTTCTTGTGAATAAGGATTTTATGTTCTGTGGCAACTGTGGTATAATGATCTGATCTGGAAGGGCAATGGTTCATAGAATTTGAAGACAAAGAAACAGTTCCTATATGCACATGCATAAGAAGATTTATACATCTTTCTTATGTAAAAGTACGGAATGATGCATGTATTCCATAAGTTAATTTTCAGTTAATTATCTTGCTGAAAAAATAAAATTAACTTAATTAATTGATGCATATGTACTCCACATGAGACGATATCGGTTATCCTTCATGTGATTAATGATAACCCTATAGATGATGATAAGTCAAGTGTATCAGAGGATCTTATTCAATGTCTTATTATATACTCCCTCTATTTCAGTTTGTTTGTCTTACTTTCTTTTTAGTGGGCATTTGGCTATAAAAACGAAATTTTTTGAAGTTGGAGTTGGAGTTTGAATTGAAGTTGGAGTTGTGTTTGTCCATGAATATAATTGGAGTTGTTTTTGAATTTTTGTAAGAGAAGGAAGATGGAAAAAAGTGAACAATTTTTTCTTGTTTTTCACTTTTCCAAATACAACTCCAAGTTGTATTTGGAATTCTCATGGCCAAACATCAGCTTGGAGTTGTATTTGGCATAAAGTGAAAAAAAATTCCGAAAGTGAAAACATTTTCATGGCCGGACGGGCCCTTAGTTCGTTCCAATGAATTCCTCTTTAATTTTCTTGGTAATTATTTAGTGCCTGTTTGGGATTGCTTTTTTTGAGAAAAACTGTTTTTGAAAAAGATGGTGTTTGGTAAACTTGCAAATGTGCAAAAATTCTGCTTCTAAAAAAAAGTAGAAGCAGAAATTATTTTCTTCATGACAAAAATATCCCTATCATTTACACACACACACATCCCTATCTCTTAGATTTGACACTTAAATTCATCTTGTTACAAATACTATGACTATACATTATTTCATACGACAACGCTTTATCATTGATAAAGACACTAACTATATGCCAACGAAGACATTATCACAGAGATTGAAGAAGGAGATGGACCTTCTGGTATACCTTCAGAAATACAAGACAAATCTTCTACTAGTATGGAGACATTGCGTGATAAAATTAGAGATGAAATCATTGAGAATTTTTGTGAGGACTACTTATTTTTGTGGTGAATTTTTTCATATGTAGTTATTTAATTTATGGAATAATTTTTAAATTCATTTTGTTTGATGTTTTTAAGTAATATTTAAATTATTATAGTAATATTATATCATTATTTAACATTTTTTATTATATCTGTGTATAAATATTGATTGAAAATTCTATACCACGTACTTTTTAATTAAATAAAAATAAAAAATTTAACTAAAAATATTATAATAGATATTTGAAATAAATTTTCTCTATAAAATAATTTTAGTAGTAAAAGTTTATTAATACATGTCCTTTTTTGTTATTTGTTTCTCAAAAGCACTTCTTGAAAAAGATTATCCAAACACAATCTGTTTATCAAACACACTTTTCAAAGGAATTTACCAAACACAAGTTACTTTTTTTCAAAAACAATTTTCTGAAAAGCCTTAAAAAATGTTTCTCAAATAAGCAGTTTTCTATCAAGCCCGTTTGAGATTTTTTTTTTCCTAAAAAAAATAATTTTTTTATTAAAGTATCTCTTATTAATTAATCAACATATCATATAAGTTGAGTTTAAAATTTTATACTTCTTATTTACATCATAATTCTTTATTTTATTCTATGATTTATATATTATTTTAGTAATATTATATCATTATTTTAATATATTTTAATGTATCTGTGTATATAATGAAAATTTTATAGTACGTACTTTTAATTAAATAAAAATAAAAAATTTAATGAAAAATTTTATGATAGATATTTAAAATAAATTTTCTCTATATTTTAGTAGTAAAATTTTATTGATACATGTCCTTTTCATCATTTGTCTCTCAAAAACACTTCTTGAAAACGATCAAACACAATTTGTTTATAAAAAACACTTTTCAAATGAATTTACCTAACACAAAATCTTTTTTTTAAAGCATTTTTCTGAAAAGCTATTTTATAAAAGTGTTTCTCAAATAAGTAGTTTTCTAGCAGCAATCTTGAACGGGCTCTTAGTTTCAACTTTTTACCTGCCATGTTTAAGACCACTGTTAGAATATGAGTAGGAATAGAAGTAGCTATAGAATTCTACTTGGAAAAGAACTGGAATGTAATGTCCTCTTTGGAAATGTATTGGAATGTAGTATCTATAAATCGGGTCTCAGTGTAATCATGTAGATACAATAATTCAATAATATTCCTCCTGTATATTTCTCAGATGGTATCAGAGCTTCTACGAACTTGGTGGAAAATTCAAGAGCTTTCGCTGGTAGCGGGCGGCTATGACCCATATATGTCGCTCGTTTGGCCAATGATTATGTTAGCAAAATTTGGGCCACATGCTTCTTTCTAGTGGCTTCTCATATTTGATTTGTGTAGCACAATGTTTTTTTTGGTTACTGTTTTCTCATATCTGATTTGCATAGCACCGTGTATCATTTTGGTGATTACTTTTTCGTATTTGATTTGCATAGCACCGTGCATCTTTCTGAACTACTTCTCATATTCAATTTGCATAGTACCGTGCATTTTTTCGTACTATTTTCTCATAGCTGAGTTGCATAGCACCGTGCATCCTTTCGGTGACTCCTCAGATCTGATTTACGTAGTTTCGTTCATCTTTTCGGTGACTCCAGATCTGATTTGCACAGGATTGTGCCATCATTTTGATCATACTCATATAATTTTCATTTTTCAGTAGGGTCGTGTTGTCATTTCGACCGTACTCATATGATCTCTTTTTCTGTAGGATCGTGCCATCATTTCGATCCTACCCATATAATTTTTTCTTAGATTGTGACCACACTTTTTAGCTGTCAAATCTAATAAGCCAGCGCATGAGCATGTTCCGTCCAGTTTTTTGGTAACTTTTTTGTTCAAGATCTACTTATCTCTTGATTTCGAGATGACCTATATATTTTATATCAGCTTTTGGCAATTTTCCCGCTGCAAATCAACTTTTCGGCGATGTTTACAACTTCAGTTTGTTCCTTTTCAACTGAGGGCTCCCAACGCCCAGAGCAGTCCTTACCAATTTTCTTGCAGATATCTTTACCAAGCCCCTCAATGATCCTCGTTTAAGTTATATCCATAACAAACTTGGTACATATGCCTTGTATGCACTAGCTTGAGAGGGATTGTTTGAATATGAGTAGGAATAGGAGCAACTATACCTACTTGGAAAAGGTCTGTAATGTAGTGTCATATTTAGAAACAAATTGGAATGTAGTGTTTATAAATAGGGTCTCAGTGTAATCATGTAGATGCAACAATTCTATAATATTCTTCGCTTCTATCTCTTCACAACCACCGAATTAAAGGACATTTTGGTGCATTCCACTTAACTTTAGTTTAAGACGATAAGATTTAAAAGTCTTCTTTACTTTCTTAAACTGTATGTCTAGTCAAAACCAGACAAACAAGTTGAAACGGGAGGAGTAATAGATAAGAAAAATGGAAAGATTCAATCTCTTTTAACAAGCTCCTCCTCCTTTGTTGACGCTACTAAGTACCTATAAGTTTGCCTACTTTACTTATTGAGATGTTGAGAATGGGTTCCTCGAACAAAAAGGTTGAGCCAGAGTTTCTAAGCTTTTGCATTTTGTTTATTGAACTTTTCACTGAAAGCAATCACATCTCCCTGCCTTCTAAAAAGGTAATAGACCATTTGCTAGCTTCACAAAGTGAAAATAAAAGGCCCACACACAATTAACTTGTCTAAGACTAAGAACCCCTTTGGAAAAGGGAAGGAAGACCGAATGATTGGCAAAAGGTAAAAGTAGAGCGAGCAGCCACTTGCCTGGTTGAAAGATTTGAGCACTTGGATTAGGAAGAGCTATCATGCATTGATAATTGAGAAAGTAAATTAACACTATGTTCTTGATGACACAATGGAAAATATATGGAGAGAACGGCGGGAGTCTTACACAAACATTATTTATTCTTCTCGGTGCTTATTGCTTGCGTAGGGTTTTAGAGTTAAACCAAATTTGTTTCTATTTTGGTCAAATTTTAGAGGATTTAGTTTCAGGATGGACTTAACAGAGTTACCTGGATTTAGTTGGTACTATAATGGATGCTAAACCACCTTTACTATATCTTTACTCAATAAATCAACAAGTCATTCACAAGTTTTGTAAATCCTGGTATATTGTAATGTGATTATCTGTCTATCTGCCAAATTTTATGTGCAGAAACATGATAATTACCCGAACTTATTTCTATTGGTAGGTTCTTGAGCCAAATCTCATCATAGGGGGGGTATATAAGGTATATATGTGGAAAGCTAATTTATATATCTAGCAGTGATGTGGAAAGCTAATTTATATAAGGTATCTATGTGGAAAGCTAATTTATATATCTAGCAGTGATGTTGGTTTATTTACTAAGGACTCGTTTGGTAGAGTATATAAAAATGGTACTGAAAAGGGTGTATTAGTAATACAAGGATTAGTAGTGCTGATGTTAGTAATGCTAGGCTTATTTCTTATGCATTGTTTGGTTTGATGTATTAAAAATATGTATGGCTATATTTCTTTAAAAATATCATTTGTTTACAAAAATACCCTCAATATTCTACAACTTTTATTAACTTTTTTTTTTTTTCATGAATTCATTATTGTTAATTGATTTTCAGCACTTTGTTATATTTGTTTTTGCTTTTCATTGACCTATTTCAATGCTTTTTCTTTGTTGAAGATGATGTTGTTTTAATAAAAATTGAGTTTATATTTAATAGAAATGTAAACCTTGTAGAAAAAGATCTCAATGATATTTAGATTTATTGGTTAGTTTTATGAATGATTTTGTTGATTCGTTTGCGGATGAAAGAGGAGTTAATGGATAACATAAAGGAATTATGAATAGAAAGTTAAAAAAATTAGTTTTTCCAACCGATCAAATTGAATTAATCAATCCTAATTATTGTCTTGTTCTACATACTTGAATACATTCTGTTGTTGCATGTAATTTAAGATGAATTAAAATCAAAGTTTATCATGAAAGTTGTTGTCACATTATAAGTTATTTTAAGTGAAAATTGATTGGTATTGATATAATTTTTTTTTTGAGTGAGACTATTATTTACCATCAAAAAGATTTATTGATCGGGAACATCAACTTAAGCTTCAGGAGGTTGCTTTCTATTGATTAGTCTTGGATTGATTTAGCAACAAATAACTTTGTCTAAATAATAAAATTTGTAAGATAATTTACTTAAATAAATTTATTGGTGCAAATATAAAACATAAATCCAAGAAAATAAACAAAATGATAAGGATTTGAGGGGTATTTTTGTCTTTTCATATATAATCCTGTGGTGTTAAATTCAATTTATTACTAATATCACCAAATGGAAGGTATTAATTATACATTGACCCAAAATCTCTACCAAACATAGTACTAAATAATACCATTCATAATACATGGATTATTTCCCCTATTACATCCTGCCAAATGATCCCTAAAAAATGTTGCCCAATTCATAGAAGGTTGGAACGTAAGCTGAGTTCTGCTGGTAAAGTGTTTTTTGTTGCATAATAATTCTGATGACGAGGTCTTCTCTTGCTGATGTAGTCCCTTTAAAAAATAAACATTAGGTTGAACTAATATGTTTCTTTTGTCCTCCCTTTTAAGATTCTTATTCAAATCGTTACTTCTGCATGAGAAGCTTATTTTGTCATGGTGTACTTGTGTATCTAGGTACTTCCTGATGACATTAGGCAAGCACTACTAGTGGTTGTTGAATGCTGTATGAAGAGGGACTATCTAGCTGCGATGGATCAGTACATTAAGATGGCAATTGGTAATGCACCTTGGCCTATTGGTGTTACTATGGTTGGTATTCACGAACGGTCAGCTCGTGAGAAGATCTACACAAACAGTGTTGCTCATATCATGAATGATGAGACAACTAGGAAGTATCTGCAGTCAGTTAAAAGATTGATGACATTCTGCCAGCGACGTTATCCAGCAATGCCATCCAAAGCCGTGGAGTTCAATAGCCTTGCAAATGGCAGTGACTTGCAGTCGCTGCTTGCAGAGGAGGGGACTTCCGAGGGATCTCAAACCTCGGAGGAAAGGCTTCGAATAATGCCTGCATAAGGGATAATCTTGCAGGCATCTATATATTGATTTCCCTTTAGTACTGTTTTTTTCCCGCGTATGTTGATTCCCCATGATGTAACTGAATTGTTTTCCCTGAGTCGAGGCCTGCCCTGCAGAGCCTTAGAGCCTTGCACAAGGGGGGGAAAATTGGATGCCCTGGTTTGTAACTTCTGGAATTGGATCTTATGTAGAGAAAACTCACCTTTAGTTCTGTGATGAGTTATCCTGACCTTATTCTAATGCTAAGCTAATTCATGTTACGGTGACCAGCTATCGGTAGTGTCATAGTGCTTCAGTCTTCATGAATCGGAGAGCAAATAGTAATCCGCAATAACAGAGAACTCTAGTTGAAAGATAAACAGTTTAAAAAGGATGACTTCTTGTTTATGGGGTACTTCCTTCGTATCTCTTTATTCTCCACTATATTAAAAGTAGTTGTTAAATAATACTTGTTCAGTTTGATAAATGAGAAAATACATATAAATATGATCCTAAATTTGACATCAAATGATAACTTTGACCTTAAACTTTGATAGTGCATAAATATGATCTTTAACTATTCAAAACTTGAACAAATATGACCTCCAATTTTGCAATCCCCATGTGTGAGTTTCACTCGCGCCTATGTGGAAAGGTAATTCAATCACACGGTGCCACTTCGTTAAAAGGGCTGACTTGGAGGGAGGTCATATTTGTGCAGTTTTGAATAGTTAAAGGTCATATTTGTACACTGTCAAAGTTTTATTTTTTGTGTTAAACGACGTCGTTTTTTTTTTTTATTATTATTATTATTATTTTTTATTTATTTATTTATTTATTTATTTAGGGATCGAACCCGCGCAATAGGTTGAAGGAAGCGCCCAAGAAGAGAAAATAACACCATTGGGCTATCTAAGTGTCTTGTTTCATGTGGTTCAACATTAATATTCGTATATAAATATGGATTTTCTACCTTATATATACAACGTAATTTTTTTTACCGAGGGGGTTCGGGTGAACCCCATGGCAACCACGTAGGTCCGCCCCTACTTTAATTTAATAGCGTTTTAATAACGTTAATTTGATAACGTTAATTTAATATACTACTACTACTATCCTTAATAACGTTTTATTAAAACTATAAGTTTTTTATTGTTAGTATAGTTTCATCTTTAATTTAATATTTAGATATATTATATAACTTAAATTCACCCTCTGCTTTATAATATATATAAATACCCGCACAATTTTTTCGTATGAGTCTGACCCACCTAATTAATAAATCTTCAATATTGCTTTTTTTCCGCAATGACAAGAAATTAGATGTCATTTTAATCTTTGAGCCAAAAATAATGAAAAAATAATAATAAAAAGTCATTTAAAGATCATATTTGTACAGTTTTGAATAGTTAAAAGTCATATTTGTGCACTGTTAAAGTTTAAGGTCAAATTTATGTATTATGCCCTTAGATTTTAAGATGGACGCACCCAGTTTTGCGTGTTGAACACGCGTTTTGCCATGTAAGATCGGAGGTCATATTTGTGCAGTTTCGAATAGTTAAAGGTCATATTTGTACACTATCAAAGTTTAAGGTCAAAGTTATAATTTGATGTCAAGTTTAGGATCATATTGATGGATGATTTACCCATTTTATCTTTGACATTAAATATGATTTATTATTCAATGCATTTTGCAAAGCAATAAATTTATTATATTCAAATGATAATATTGTAACTCCTCTCATTTACTATTTCTTAACATGTGTGTCAAGACAATAATGAATACCTATTGATAAATGGAGGAAGTAACAAATCATTATAGACATCAAGAAGATGCAAGTCAAAAGTGAATACAAAATAAAAGAATGTGACTGCTCATGTACAACAAGAACCTACGAAACTAAATCCAACGACTTAAAACCATTCAAATAAATTACAAAAACAATATGATATGACTGAATTTTCTAGGGTTTTAACCCTAAGATATTCATGGGAATAAAAGGAAGTTAGGTTTTGCAATCACAGATAATTGTAGAACGTTATGGGGAGTGTTATTTGATTAGGTGGGGGGTTATTAAATGGGATAGCCTCTTCCTTTCTTTTGTAACTTTAATTAACATTAATCACATAAGTCTAATTGAACGGTGAGTGAAAATACTTTATAAGATCTAACAGAAGGGACAACTTTAAAATCATTTATTTTTTTTTTTATTTTTTTTTGGGGGGGGGGGGGGGGGCGGGCAGTTATAACTTATTCATGTATAGGAATAAATTTTTTTTAGTATTAGCCTAGCTCGGAGACAAAAGTAATAATTTGCGTCAAATTTAAAATTGTTTTAACCACGTCTCTCTACATAATTAGCTAACTAAAGTTTTATTTGTGCATGATTTTGACTATATAAAAGATTTAACTATTTTAGAAAAACTAGGAAAACATCGGAGAAAAATATATGATCTCCATTAATATAGGACTGACCGTAAGCTGTGTTTTTATAGACGGAGGCAAGGCATTTTACAAATCACGGGGCGAGCCGTAAGCCTCGGGGCGTGAAGTATAAGCCTCATGAATCTTTAATTTTTAATTTGTAATATAGTAAAAATAGTATAATAAACACAAAAATTTAAAAAAAAGAAGTACATTAATAATTTTTAAAAATTTAAAACATGATTAAAAAACTCAAAGAAATAAAAAATCCTAACATCATTTTACAAGTAGAAGCAATGCAATGAAATAAAAGTTATTATAGGATGCAAATTAACTCTAAAATCTTAACTTTTAAATAATAAAAGAATCACAATTTTTTCTTAAAATATGAATGAATCGAGGGTGACAAAAAGAGTCGGAATATAAAAAAAGAGTGACTCAAGTCTTAAAAAGTAAGTGTAGGTGACAAGTTTATAATTAGGCTTTAATAATAATTGATCCTTTTTTGAATAAGTTCCTATGTTGTTTTTTTACACTTTAATCCAAAATTTAATTAAATCCCTAGTTTCTAGAAAGGAAAAATTAGACTTTTGTTCTCCTCTTCTCCGATCGATTCTTCGTGTTTTTTTCTTCTTCTTCTTCTCCTCTTCTTCTTCTTCTTTTTCTTTTCCTCCTCCTCTTCCTCCTTCTTCTCCTATGTTTTGTTGTTCTCTTGTTGGTGTTGTTGCTGCTGCTACTGTTGTGAGTTTCTTCTTTGAAGAATTTGAGAGATAAATAATTTTCTTCAATTTTTGGACTAAATTTTGTTCATGTAACACTTGGAATTACTTAAGAGGTGATTTTCAATTATTTTGATACGTGATTTATACAATTTTGTGTGTATTATTCATCTGGAATTGAATTTTATATTGTTGTTTCTCTCATTGCTGCATATTTTTAGCAATTGTTGCAGTTGTTTCAACAACTGTTGCAGCATGTGTTGAAACAAATGCGACAACTGCTAAAAAATATACAACAGTAGCTGACTAATTATTGCGTCCTAGCGCACACGCAAGTGTACGTGGTCACCCAAGTAGTAAAGTGGCTTTTAAAATCCAAGTATCGATCCCATAGGGACTTGCGCTCAGCAACAATCTAATTCTAGTATTACTACGGAGATTAAAAAAGTGCGAAAGTAACCAATGTCATTTGAGATTTAAAAACGTAAAGTAATTGTAAGCAATGTTATAATATAAAGTGCTTGAACAATAATAGGAAAGAATCCAGGGATAAGACACCACGAACAATCCTACTTAGCTATATAATTTTATTGATTTAGTTAATTATCTTGGTTGTTGATTCACGAGGTTGATAACATAATTAAGGAATGATCATCCTCTAACCGTCTATTTAATTTAGACCCACAACTACATCATTAAGCGGGGATGTGAGGGTTAAGTTAAACGCATTTATATTTCATCCCGTATATGAACCAAGTGGGGCGAATTATGTATATTCCTATCCTAACCACAAATCTTAACTTCAATTCCCCTCTATATAAGATCCCGCTCCACATTCTAATCTATTGTTCCTTCTTCCAGGCTCACAATAGAAACATAGATTTATCCTAAGAGTCATGAATCCATAGAATAGTAAATACAACGATATATAAACGACCAATAATGATAATAAACATAAATCAACTCAAATATAAGCTAAAGTATTAATGTTCTTGTCCTCAACCCTAGAGGTGGGTGTTTAACTACTCATGGAATCACAGTGAATCATAGTTAATGAATTCATATATAAAATCCAAACGTAAACTACAGGAAAGGATTAAAACCCTAAGAGAATCCTCCTCAAGTGTATTCCAAGCCCCAAAGGTTATTCAAGATATGTAAAACAAGATAGGAGTGTCCTATTTATAGTGGGAACCAATTATCCATTTTAAAACATGGGCGTGCCACGCTCTTGCATTTGCGCTATAAGGGTGTGGCACGTCTTTATCGCGGATGCTTACTGGAATGTGAAAATTGTAGTTTGTGTTTAAGGGTGTGAAACTCCCTTAATGCAGAGATCCAAGGGCGTGGCATGCCCTTATGCTTAGATTTTCCAGATTTCGTCCAAGTAAGCTCCACCCATTTGGCGTTGAGTTTCTCACTTCATGAGTGTTTTTTCATCATCGTTAGACCTTGTTTTGCTCCCAGATATCAACTTTAACATATCAAAAAGCATAATATATCATCAAACACCACATATTAATGCTTAAACACAATAGAATCCAACGAGATCAACTAGAACAACACATAGCTCAAGCTAGTAACACTAGTTTTCTCGTATAAACTCTAATTGATGATTTCATTCCAAACTTATTTTGAACACATCATAAACATTATAAATAAATATTTTAAAACTTATATGCTCAATTATATAATTATAGACTCATTATGGACACAAAAGTCCTCAACACTAGGCTAAATTCGTAGAGATTAAGACACTAAGGTGCATAAATCCATCTAAGATGATCACCCCACACTTAAAGCCTTGTTTGTCCTTGAACAACTCTTTAAATTAAGCATCACCTAAGGAAGACTCCCACATTAACACAACAAACACTCAAGCTAGCACTACACTGACTACAAAATTAGCAAGTTCCCCACTAAGCATGTCATATATATTTGAAAACTTATGAACTCTACTTCAATACACCTAACCTCATGATTTGAATCAACCAAGTTGGAAAACTCATGCATATTAATCAATAAAGAAGATCATAAAAGTCACCTAACTATCATCAAGCATGCGCCCTCAACACAAGAGAGATTTACCCATATTCACTCACTAAGCTGCAACTTATCACAAGAATGAGTATAAGAATCAAATTTCGCTCACTCTCACAAGGAATTCTCATGCCACACAAGATGAACCATAGGCTTTCCCTTAGTGTAGTGCTCCACTAATATCAGATTGTTAAGGCTCACTATCAAATAAGAGCTTTAAGGATTGTAATGTAGGATAAGGGATGGGTAGGAACTATTCTCGCTAGTAATAGTGACTATCTTCCCTAAGCACTTTAATACATCACCGTATACATTAGACTCTTCTCCAAACAACCAAAGTTTCACCACTTCTAACTTCCCATACTCTTTTGTTTTGCCCTTCTCTTTAAGATAGTTCACATATAGAATGTATGGAACATTCTTAATCAACACATGATTCAATTTTGATCGTTTCATTATATTACTCCCACCCACAACACATAAACTTTTTCAACACCACTAGCTACTACTTTGGGGATTCACTTTCACTTCTTTCCTTCTTAAATTTCAAACTCCTTAACCTTACTAGTTTTTCAAATAAAATGCTCAGGAGATTTGAATCAAATTACGGTCAATCAAAGAAAGGGAACAAGCTATATATGAGGCAACCAAAGAAATAGGCTAAGGATCAATGGGGTTAACTAAGATTATAAACAATGGTGGATAAAAAGGGGTATAAACATTGCTATCAAAGAAATGCCTATATTATCTCCTAAACCCAACATTCTTTATTTTGCTTTGTACACACACCGATAAGTTCTAGACATCAATATGCAACAAGGAATAAATAAACAACCTCACTCACATATGGCACATGCTCAATTCCAGTAGGATCATTATAGACTCTAAACCAAGCAATAACGCAAATTCAGAATTAATCTAACATCGCACAAGAGTCATAAACATGAGCTTAGGAGGCTCAAATGTAGTCATTCAAAGCATGCTTTCATATTTAAAACCACTTGCAACATCTAATCACACATAGAACTAACAAGAATATCTCATTTATTCCTAATATAAAATTTAAAAATTTACTTCTAAAAATAAAAAGAGATACTAGGTTCAAAGGGTGCCCAAAAACAAAAAAAAAATCTTTTTGTAATTTATTTTAAAATTTAGCCAAAACCCAGGAAAGAAAATAAAACAAATCCTATAGTAGCACTTCACCCTAAACCATGGAAATATTCCCCACCCCATACTTAAAAGACACACTTTGTCCCCAAAGTATAATTCAAAATCAAGGATAGAAATGCTCTCTGAGGCCTATAGGTTTGTCTAGCGGGATCTTTATCATCAATGAGGTTTGGTAGAACCCATACTCAGTCTTTGTCATTCTTCTTAGCTTAGGTTTCCGATACTCAGACTTTTCATCAACCCGTGACTCAACAAAAACAAAAACAAGCATGAAAAAAACTAAAATATGAAAATAAAAAACCTACCTTAACTTGGGTTTCCTCCTAAGTAGTGCCTGATTTAGTGTCATGGCACGACCCATATCACTACTTTAATTATATTTCTTTATCTTCTTCCTCCTACTAAGAGGCCATCTTCTCACTCTTTTTTGACCTCTTGAGTGTGTACTCTCAAGGTCTGCATCTTTTTCAATAATAGCCTTGTCAGACTCCTTCTCAAGTTTTTCAATTTCGGGCTTAAGTGGTGGCTTGGGCAACTCTATGAGATTGTTTGAAGAAGTCTTTTGTGGTGCACACTCCACCACCCCACACTCATCCACTTCCATGGCCATAATCATACATATATCCTTATAATGCTAAGGTGGATTGAGTGGTTTGTATACTTTAAAGACCACTTATTTATCATATAGTCTTATTTTAAGAGTGCCCTCTCTAGCATCAATTAGTGATCCTCCTATCTTCAAGAATAGATGTACCAGTATAATTGGTACCATGTTATCTGCATCATAATCAAGAATAATAAAATTAGCAGAATAATGAACTTACCAACCTTAATAAGGACATCTTCAATGATTCCTTTGGGATGCACTCTCATTCTATCCGCCATTTGGAGCACCACAGAACATGGCCTCAGATTACCCAATCCAAGAGTGTTAAAAATAAATAGGGGCATCAAGTTTATACTTGTACCCAAGTCACTCAAGGCATGAACCACATAATTATCTCCAATTTGTATGGGGAGGGTGAAAATCCCTGGGTCCTTCAACTTCTTCGGCATTTTCCTCATAACAACCGAACTGTCTCCTTAGTAAGTGTCACTGTCTCAATATCACTCAACTTCATCTTATTGGTCACCATATCCTTCAAGTACTTGGCATACTTAGGTAGACCCTACAAAACATCAAACAATGAGAGGTTAATACGAAGTTCTCTGAACATGTCAAAAAAATTCTTAAAACATGCATCCTCTTTAGACTTTTTAAGCCTTTGAGAGAATGGTATTGTGGTCTTTCTTGAACCTGCTCAGGTTCTTTAGTTTTCGGGTACTCAGACTTCTCCAAAATTTTCTTTAATTTTTGGGTACTCAGACTTCTCCAAAATTTCACCTTTTTTAGATGCAACCTTCTTTTTCTCTGTCTGTTTTGGGATTAACTCTGCCTGTACCTCCTTATTTTTCTTAGGAGGTCTGTCAATGAGATCTCTACCACTCCTCAAGATGATTTTCATAACCTATTTTGGGTTTTCTGTATCACTAGGCAACCTACCTTTAGGTCTAGTACTCTGCGCCTGAGATAACTAGCCGAACTATGTCTCTAAATTTTTTTGAGCAAGTTGCTAGATTTTTATATTACCATTCATTTGTTCTTGATTGGCCAAGATCTTCTTTAAGGTCTCATCAATATTACTAGCCTGTATGTTTTGTTGTTGCAGAAACTACTAAGTCTGCACTTAATTATTTCACATGAATGGTTGGGCTGACTCTACCACTTATGATTGCAGGCATTACCATAATTTTCCTTCTGTACATTGCCCATAAAATTCACCGAATGTGGATTCACTCCATATAAATTTGTAAAGTGGTCACTAATACCAAAATTCTCACACCATGATGGGGTTTGTTGGATTGCATTACCTGAGTCTGAGGTTGGTTTACACTCAACTTATTAAGCTATGCTATTGTTGATTATGTTAGGCTAACAGTTAAGAGGAAAAGGTTGTGATGCTATCAACCTCAATCATACCTGCAGGCTTTTTCACTGCACTTCTGAAGGTATCCCCATGCCAATTAGGATTGTCGTGTACAATTCGATTCAAGAGGATATAAATCTCATCATATATTTCTCCAATGCTTGACCACTTGCAGCCGAATCTAGCAAAATTTTTGTGTTATGGTCAAGAGCCTCAACAAAAGCATAAGCTAATACCTCATTCATTTGTTGGTGATATGGATTGTCTTTAAGAAGAGATTTGAACCTTTCCTATGCATGATACCAGTTCTCATCCAACTTTTGTTTAAAGCTTAAAATTTCACTATGTAACCTCTCAGTCTTGTTAGATGGGAAGAATCAAACGAGGATTTTCTTTGCCAGATCATTCCATGTAGTGATGGAGTTTAAAGGTTCTACCTTCAACCATTTATTTGCTTCCCCAAAAGTGAGAAGGGGAAGATAATGAGCCTTACGTAATCTGTGGAGACTTCAATGGGAATAAATATGTCACTAATCTCAAAGAAATTCTACAAATGGACTTGTGGATCCTTATGTGACAAGCCAGTGAACTGCCCACTATTTTGTAGCAGTTGCACCATATTCTATTTAAGCTCGAATCTACCTTCAGGTTTCAGTATGCGGATGGCAGAGGTAATATTGGTTGCGAGTAGGATTGCCACTTTGCGTAATGTCCTGCGGGCTAGTGGATCTTTAACCATTGATGTAGGAATAACTTAATCTCGTTGAATTTTAGGTATCTAATAGTGAATACTACTTCTTTCCTTAGCTGATATAAGCGTTGCTTAAGTTTAGGATATGAGTCAACCAAGTCCTTTTCCCTTGACATCTTACTTAAGTTTTAGACCTATACCTGCAAATTCAGAAAATAAGATTAAGTTGTTAGCACTTAAGAAACCAAATAGAAAAATTAAAACTAAGATAATTGCCAATTTTAAAATCCCCAACAACGGCGCCAAATATTTTTTGCGTCCTAGTGCACACGCAAGTGTAAGTGGTCACCCAAGTAATAAAGTGGCCTTTAAAAGCCAAGTATCAACCCCACCGGGACTTGTTCTCAACAACAATCTAATTCTAGTATTACTATAAATATTAAATAAGTGCAAAATAGCCAATTTCATTTGAGATTTGAAAAATGTAAAATAACCATAAACAATGCGATAGTATAAAGTGCTTGAACAATAATGGGAAAAAATCCAGGGTTAAGGCACTACGAACAATCCTTCGTAGCTATATAATTTAATCAGTTCAGCTAATTATCTTGATTTTTAATTCACGAGGTTGATAACATAATTAGGGAATGGTCATCTCTAACTGTCTATTTAACTTAGACCACAACTACATCATTGAGCGGGGATGTGAGAGCTAAGTTAAATGCATTTATATTTCATCCCTTATATGAACCAATTGGGGGGAATTAGGTATATTCCTATCCTAACCACAAATTTAACTTCAATCCCTCTCTATATAAGATCTCACTCCATATATCCCACATTCTAATCTATTTTCCTCCTTTCGGGATCACAATAGAAATATAGATTTATCCTAAGGGTCGCGAATCCATAGAACAGTAAATAAAAGGATATATAAACGAACAATAATGATAATAAACATAAACAAACTCAAATATAATCTAAATTATTCATGTTCTTGGCCTCAACCCTAGAAGAGGGTGTTTAGACACTCATGGAATTACAAAGAATCATAGTTAATCATGTATAAAATCCAAAAGTAAACTAAAGGAAAGGATTAAAACCATAAGAGAAGTCTCCTCAAGTGTATTCCAAGCCCCAAATATTGTCCAAGGTGTGTATATCAAGATAAGAGTGTCCTATTTATAGTGAGAACCAATTTCCCATTTTGAAACCATGGCGTGCCTGATGTACCATGGTTTCATGACACTTTAAATGCTTAAAACTATAAAATATGCAATTACTTAGGTTGTTTTTATTAGATATGATGTATTTTTGTGTTCATGTTGCAGGAAAACTAGGTTGGAAATGAGTAGAATAAAATAAGAGGAAAAAGCTCCAAAGTGTGAAGTATCTGCCTGGACAATGAGTCATTGGGTGATGCTACGACTTGTCATCTAAGCCATGCGATAAACAATGAATAAATCTGAGAAGGAAGATAAAGTGGTAGTTGGCTACGACTTATAGGGATTCACTATGAGACGTAGGGAAGAATAATTTTGAACAAACATGGTGGAAGGTCTTGAGAGTTTACAAGTTGGAGTCCAGCGGAAACAAGACTGGCAACGAGTCATAATGTCATGCTACGACTTATAATACTGACTATTCTGAGCATTATGACAAAAGATCTGGAAGATAAAATTTTACTAGAGAGATAATGAATCCACCCAACAACTTGTAGAGAGAAGTGACAAGTCATTACCACTAAGCACAAAAGATAATAAATAAAGCTGACAAAGAGTCGTCGTTAGTCTAGATGACTCATTGCCTGAGGCGTATCCACTACTGACCTTATTTTCCTATAATGTTTTGGTTAGGATTTTTAGGTTATTTTGTGAAACTATAAATACTCCTTTGGTATTTTTGTATTAGTTTATACACTCTTTACATTCACAATAATGTATTGATTCCGAGATTCAACTTTTGATCTTGGAATTCCTTGTTCTTGATTTTTTGGTTGATTGTTAATTTGAGATTTTGGGTTTTGTTCATAAATCATTGTAAGATTATTCGTATGTTTTTTTAATTGAATTCAATAAATGTTCTTGCAACTATGAGTGGCTAAACCACCTAACTAGGGTTGTGGGAACCCTGATGAAATAACAAAGTTGAGGAAGTTCAAAGTCATTCTTGATCAATATTCTTGCATGTATTGTGATCATTTTCAATTGGATTGCCTTCTTAATGACTATAGAAGTTAAGAACCTGTTTATATTCGATACTTACTTCAAAAGAGAAGTAGAGATTAAGAAAATAAGATCATAACAGTAATTTGAGGCTACCAACCCTCATCTAATTAGCTTGACACTCAAAAGGTAATAGTTAAACTGAAATCTAGGATAAGGTTTAGTAAGGAAACTCTCTGAGACTCAAAAGGTAACGAGTGAAATTCACTAAAGAAATTCACAAGATAGTTGGTGATACATATATTATCAAATTTTGCATGCAAGGTATTGGGATAGATCAGTGGAGCATAATAAGTCTACAGAGTTAGGAAGTCAAGGAGAATACATTCATAGTATTCATATCATATTGATTTCAACCAAAGTGACCAAGATTTGTTACTATTGATATTATTCTCACAAAATCCCCCATTTACATTTCTGTATTTTTTCAAATACTTTCATAAAATCTTGAGAGATATTAGGCCTATTATCTGTGGGTTTGACCCCAACCTTTTTGTTTTTTTTTTGGTTTAATTTGTACTTTTATTAATAATCCAAATCAAAATCCACAATGAATGGATCAACCCATCCAACTAACACACAAAAATAACTAAAATTGAACCGGCCCAATGGATGACCTGGTCCAAAGCTCAAATACATATATATAGTATATAGGGTTTCTAAAATGAGATAAGATTAGCTTCTTTCCCATTAGATTTCCACCCCCTTCACCATGGTTGACTTCAAGAACCTTCAATTTGTGCTGCTTCATCTTTGGGTGATAAACATTGTGCCTTGGTCTTGCTGAGTTGAATCCATTTCTAGCTTGCAAGAGTAAGCTCATTTTCTCCTTTTTTGATTTAACACTTGTTATTTGGCTCTTGATTGATACTTTATTCTCTCCCTTCCAGCTGAGATCTCCAGTGTAAGGGTGTATACAATGACTTTTGGTGCTAAAATAAAGGGTCTAGTCTGCTGAGATTTGGTATTTAATCCCGATAAGATGCTTCTACTATTGTGCTTGACTCTAATATTTGACCTGAACCTTAACAATGTTTGTCTTATACAGTTGTGTAAGGGATAGATATTGTTAGATTATCGGACCCGCTTGTGACTGGATTATAGCAAATTACTCATCCACATGCAACAAAGATCTGACCTTATGACCCTCCGATCTACTGAGAGTCCTTTTTTGTTGGCTGGTGTAGTTAAGATAAGTAGAAATTTCCCTCTGTTGTTTACCTTCTCAGGTTGTTAATATGATACGTGTGGATAAACTTGCTTTAGCCTCGCCAGTCTGTCTACTACTTCGATAAGGCTAGCCTTAAGTAGGAACATTGATATTTATCACTGTTCAAAATCTTTCTGCCTGTACTTGGTAGTTGTTGAAATGTTGTAATGTGAAAGTCTTTTGTTCCAATGTTATGTTGGCCAAGTAATCTGCTAATTTATTGCCTTCTCTGTATATATGAATTATCTGCACTTGCTTGGTTGAAAGTAGTTTCCAGATTTGCCTGATTATGTCTTTTACTCTCCATGGTATCTCCCATTACCTTATTAACAACTTCTGCATCAGTAAAGAATCAGTCTGAATGATTACTTTATCCTGCTTTGATGAGCTACAATGTCTAGATGCATTTAAGATAGCCATAGTCTCTGCTTCCATACTATTTGTATCTTTAACTGTTGCTCCTTCTGCATGTAGTAAGTCTCTATTTGTATCCCTTACAAAAAAAGCCCAATAGCTACTCCCTGGATTTCCTTTTGAGATACCATCAGTGTTGTACTTAACCAAACCTTTCTGTGGTAGCTCCCATATGACTGGTGTTACCTTATTTCTAGACCTTAACTGATTAAGCTTTTATATGATGACTAGCCATTCAAATAAAAATTCTAGTGTTGGTTTTCTAACCTGAAGTAGCATCCTCAGTTGTCTGGTTACATTGATGATCAACCTCTGCATAGATACACCTTTCCCTTCATGTTTCAAGGCATTTCTTCTCCTCCAAAGCTCCCACATTATTATCCCTAGTTTTTCTTTGAAATACACTTTCTCTCTAGGCTTCACATGTGCATTCCACCATGCATAAATTGTATTCCTCAAGCTCAAACCTTGGATGTTTATTCCTGCAAAAGAAGAGAAATAGGACCAAGTCCAGTTAGTGATGTGTGAGCAGATGCTAACATATATGAGGCTTTTAACTGAGAATAATTGCAAAGTCTTAAGCAACTTTTGTCGTTTTTTATTGTTTTCTGTTTGATATTGCAGTAAAAGTCAAGATGCAAGAGAACCAGCAATAATGGAAGTAAAAGAGTTGATTTCTAAGCAAGTAGACAGGGAAGTATAGCTGACGACTTGTCTGATAAGACGTCAGCCTTGTGATAAGCTATCAGAGTTACCGTCATCCTTAAAGAGAGAATAGGCTTCAGTTGGAATTCGAGACGACATCTGTGATAGGCCATCAGAAGTGTGATAAGCCATCAGGCTCTTTGTTAGGCTTAGGCAGGGAATGGGATTTAAAGTGAAGAAGAGATGACAATTCTGATAAGTCATCACATGTCTGATAAGCTATCACATCTCATCATCAACCTAAGGCAAAGATTGTCAAAAGTGAAGAGGAGCTGACGACATTCCTGATAAGTCGTCAGACTCCTGATAAGCCGTCACACACGTCGTCGCGTGTCTGAGAAAATAATGTGATCTATGATTTTGTTTCCATAATTAGGCTGAAGTATTTAAAGCATATGTTAGGGTTTTCTAAAAAGGGGGGGGGACTGACGTTTTGAGAATCTCTTCTCTCTAGTTTTTTAACTTGAACTTTACAATTATTTTTAGAGAGATTATTACAATTGTTTTAGGATTTTCTACTGTGAATCAAATCTGAGAAACACTTGTTTCTATTTATTTTGATGTAAGTTCATATATCAAACTATGAATTCAACTTGTTGTCTTGATTATTTTATTATGAGTAGCTAAATTCCCTTAACTCGAGTTATGGGATCTATGGGTTTGGGTTTGTAATGTAACTAAGTGTTCAAGATTCTAACGGTGGTAGAAACTTCTTGTTAATTCCATTATTTTATACTCTGACTATTGGTTGAAAACAATAGGCCTTGCTTATTGGTGATTTTCTTGAGATAAGAAATCAACCCTAGTAAGAAGTGAATTATCAACAGGGACTTGGAAGCATCAAACTTCCATTTAATAATTAATGTTGTAACAAGATTAATTAACTTGAGATAACATCCTATTATGAAATATAAATTCCCTAAGTTCGAGAGAATTAGGTGGTTAAATGTCTAAATAGGTTGAGAAATATTTAGACATAACTTCGACAAGGATAGTCTGTTGTTCCTACCTACCACAAGAATCTTGAACCGTTACTAGCGTCTGTCAAATCCCAACACCCATAGTGAACATAACTCTGGTTTTCCTTATCATATTGATTTCAAACACTGAATTGAGAAGTAATTATTTGTTACCTTTCCAAAAACCCTCATTCATAGGAAACTAATAACTATCAGTTGATTAACCCACAGATAACTCAAATTCACACCATATTTCCTGTGGTATTCGACCCTAACCTAGTTGGGTTATATATTGACAACGATCGCTTACATTCTCATAAGAGAGGTGTAGTTTGAGCATTATAAAAAATGGCGCTGTTGCCGAGGAATATAGTTGTAAATTGAAGTTGTGTGCGCTAATTGACTATTAGTCAAGTTTTCTAGTTTTATGTTTATTTGTTATTTTTGTTTGCTGCAGGACTTTTATGGTGGATGACAAGAATCAAAATTTCCATAGAACCATTATTACCATTTAATCTAGAATCGCAACTAATCAACAGAATGGCAGACCAGTAAGAGGATGACAGGTTAGCAGCCTTAGCTAGAGCTTAGGTGAATGTGCAGAATGACGGTCAATAAGTACGACATCCAAATCCTGAGGATGATGAATTGGGAGACGAGGAGTTGCTAAACCTTGGTAACCCAAGGCGTGCAGAGCAAATAGCTGCACCAGTACAACGTAATGCTAACAGAAACCGTCCGTTTCGAGGAAGGCAAGATCACCAACTGGTCCAGTATGACCTCAATGATGATGATGATAGAATGGATAGAGTAGGTGCAACGGGTGTAATTATTCCTCCACCGTTAGCACCTGGGGCAACATTCAACATTACGAGTACTATGATTCAACTCCTTAATCTGAAGGGGTTATTTGGTGGCCTTCCTGGGGATGATCCGAACTTGTATCTGGTGAATTTTGTCACCATTTGAAAATCTTTTGATAACCCAGGAGTGGGTCAGAATGCTATCCATTTGAGATTGTTTTCGTTGTCTCTGTTTGGGGAGGTAATAGTGTGGGCATATTGGACCGCTTTCAAGACACCCATTGGCATGTCACCATTCTAGTTACTCTATGGCAAAGCATGCCACTTACCAATAAAGCTGGAGAACAAGGATTTATGGGCACTCGAAAGGTTAAATTTGAATTGAAAAGAGGCAACAGAGCTAAGACTGGGACAACTGAATGAGATGGATGAATTCCATCTTAGGGCTTATGAAAGAGCAGACCTATACAAATAAAAGATGAAGAAGTATCATGATTGGAGGATCGAGAAACGAGATTTCCAAAAAGGTGACTTGGTGTTTCTGTTCAATTCCAGACTCAAACTGTTCCCAGGTAAGCTTAAATCCAAGTGGTCAGGCTCATTTAGAGTTAGCCAAGTCTACTCATCTGGAGTAGTAGAACTTGAAAATGAAGACAACAACATCTTCAAGGTTAATGGGCAACGAGTCAAACTTTATATCAGTCCAAAAGACTCAATGAAAAGTATTGCTACTATCTGTCTCGATGAAGTATGAAGTAATCGAGATACCTGAGTTGTGCTACAACGTTAAATCAGGCGCTACATGGGAGGCAACCCATGATCCCTGTGCTTGATCTACTCCAGGTATACCCTAATCCTTAGTTTAGTTTTTCTTTGATTTTAAGTTGAGGGTGTAGGGTGAGTTATTATTGTAATATTTTGTAGTTGACTAGGAGAAATACAAGTACCTGAGGTAGATAACGTGGTTTTGTTATTTTGTGAACACCTCTCAAATGGTTTAATTGTTTAACTGTGTGATTTGCATCTAATTGTGACCAATGTGCATCTTGTTATGGTATCAGTTCTAGTGACTTGATAATCATTGCTAAAAAATTGCATGAACTGGATAAGTAGTAACTTGTGATATACTTGTGTGCCATGTGCGTGTGAGATTTTACTTAGTTCCCTTTGTATGTTGAATCCAGAACTTGCCTGGTTAGTCTTACCTAGATTTAAGGATAGGGGTTAGGAAAGGATTATAGGCTATTTTGATATTAGCCCACTTTTAGCCTAAATGACCTTCCCTGTATGCATAATATCCCTTGATCCCTATTTTGAGCCTGAATAGCCTATTTTTTTATGATACCTATCATCGTCTCATTTATATCATAATGAACCTGTTTTGGCCCTGGTCCTCCTTGAACTCTGTGCACCTTGACTTAGGCAAATAACCTAAGTTGAGGGTGGCTATCATAAGGGTGTGTGATGTAAAATTATTATGAAGAAAGGTAGAATAAAGAAAAAGAATTAAAAACTGGGTGCGGTAGAAAAGAACAAGAAAAGAAAAGTTGTGAAATCAAAGAAGTGATTGTAGAAAAGACCGCACCCATCCTGAATATGTGTGATCAAGAAAAGAGAAGAATAGAAAAAGGTTAATAAGTGAGACCCCAGAAGCTAGTGTACTGTCAAGGAAGCTTAGTTACTTTAAATATCATCGAGTATCATACTATCCCCTAGCCTACATTACAAGCCAAAGAGAAGACCTATAGTGATCCTAGCTGACCTGTCTGAAAATCTTGGTAATGAAAATAAAGGCAAGCCTATGGTATTTGGCATACATTGATTGGAACTTCATTATGAGAGTGAGTGTCTTTTGATTATCCCTATGGTTACATATGTGATGTCTGATATAAGTGGAGTGGGACTTCTTTGTAGTGAGGGCTCACTGGTTACGTTGCTAGTTGCTAACTTTTTTGGATAGTGTAATCTTGGTACATGCATGGTTGTTGTTGCTGAATTGATGTCATATCTTGATTCCTGTGTGTCGCATTGTTGTTCTTCAATAATATGCAGTTGTTGTTTTTAAATTAATTGACCTTGGAGATGGTGAAGATGTTTTGAGATAATATGGATGGTTGACAGCCGAATGTACTCTATATCCTCTTGGTTGTGTTTTAGTTGCTTGAGGACAAACAATTGTTTTAAGTTGAGGGTGTTGATGTGTGAGCAGATGCTAACACATTTGAGGCTTTTAACTAAGAATAATTGCAAAGTCTTAAGCAACTTTTGTCATTTTTGATTGTTTTCTATTTGATATTGCAGTAAAAGTCAAGATGCAAGAGAACCAACAATAATGGAAGTAAAAGAGTTAATTTTTTAGAAAGTAGAGAGGAAAGTATAGCTGACGACTTGTCTTATAAGTCATCATCCTTGTAATAATCTATCAGAGTTGTCGTCAGCCTTAGACAGAGAATGAACTTCAGCTGGAATTCATGACGACATCTGTGATAGGTCGTCAGAAGTGTGATAAGCCGCCAGGATCATTATTAGGCTTAGCTAGGGAATGGGATTTGAAGTGAAAAAGCGACGACAATTCTGATAAGTCATCGTATGTCTGATAAGCCGTCACGTCTCATCGTCAATCTAAGGCAGAGATTTTCAAAAGTGAAAAGGAGATGGCGACATTCCTGATAAGTCGTCAAACTCCTGATAAGCCGTCACACACGTCGTCGCCTGTCTGAGAAAATACTATGATCTATGATTTTGTTTCCATAATTAGGCTGAAGTATTTAAAGCATATGTTAGGGTTTTCTAAAAAGGGGGGGCTGACATTTTGAGAATCTCTTCTCTCTAGCTTTCTAACTTGAACTTTAAAATTATTTTTGGAGAGATTATTACAATTGTTTGGGATTTTCTACTGTGAATTAAATCTAAGAAACACTTGTTCCTATTCATCTTGCTGTAAGTTCATATATCAAACTATGAATTCAACTTGTTGTCTTGATTATTTTATTATGAGTAGCTAAATTCCCTTAACCCGAGTTTTGGGATCTATGGGTTTGGGTTTGTAACGTAACTAAGTGTTCAAGATTCTAACGGTGGTAGAAACTTCTTATTAATTCCATTGTTTTATAATCTGACTATTGGTTGCAAACAATAGGCCTTGCTTACTGGTGATTTGCTTGAGATAAGAAATCAACCCTAGTAAGAAGTGAATTATCAATAGGGACTTGGAAGTATCAAACTTCCATTTAATAATTAATGTTGTAACAAGATTAATTAACTTTAGATAACATCCTGTTATGAAATATAAATTCCCTAAGTTTGAGAGAATTAGGTGGTTAAATGTCTAAATAGGTTGAGAAATATTTAGACATAACTTCGCAAGGATAGTCTGTTGTTCCTACCTACCACAAGAATCTTGAACCGTTACTAGCGTCTGTCAAATTCCAACACCCATAGTGAACATAACTCTGGTTTTTCTTATCATATTAATTTCAAACACTGAATTGAGAAGTAATTATTTGTTACCTTTCCAAAAATAGCCATTCACAGAAAACTGATAACTATCAGTTGATTAACCCGCAGATAACTCAAATTCACACCACATTCCCTGTTGGATTCGAACCCAACCTAGTTAGGTTATATATTGACAACGATCACTTACATTCTTGTAAGAGGTGTAGTTTGAGCGTTATCAGTTAGAATTATCAGATCTCAGCAACATATGAGATGCAGTCTCTTATGCTGGGTTTTGGCAGCATCAATATTTGGGTGGTCCCTCTTCTCCCCACCTTCTGATAGTATCATCCACTGTTATATTCCCTCTTCATATTCTCCACATAAAGAAAACTATCTTGAATAGTAAACCCCTTATCCATAACTGTTTGTAGAAATCATTAGTGTCCTTTCTATGTCTCGCATAATGATATGCTGATTTGACACTAAAGTTCTCTCTTGCTTTCATTGACATACTTTTGTGTCTTTTTGTAATGTTTGCTGAGGTGGAGCTACCTTCTTCCTTATGTGGTCCACTATCTCCTCCATACACAATTCATTCAACAACTCAACATTCCACTGCCCATTTTGTAGCAAGTCTTTGACTCTTTATTGTCTATCATCCTATTCCCTACTGTCCTCCATAATAGATTAAAAATATTCTATTCCACTCTAATTATCATACCAAATAAATGCATCTCCACCCCTTATTATTCATGTTATAAGATGATCAGTGAGATCTCTTACTTGTAGCATCTTCTTCCATACTTGGGATCCTTCTCCTGATTTCCACATTACCTATTTAGGATGGAGCTTTCTACAGTATTTATTCAATATAAATTCACTTCATATAGAGTTTTTGGTTCTAAGATTCCACCATAATTTACTAAAAAGAGTTGTGGATACATCTTGAAGCAATCTAAAACCCAGTCTACCCTCATCTGCTGGAAAACACAACTTAGGCCAAGCTACCCAATGTCTAACCCTATCCCCTATAGTACTACTCCAAAAAAACTTAGCAAGATATTTCTGAATAAAAGTTAAGAAATTTTAGGAGGATTCATAACTGATAGGCAATATATGGGTATACTTTGTAGTACATGCTTGATTAAAACAACTTTACCCCCAAAGGATAAAAGCTTACCCTTCCATTCTTGTAGTTTGTTGCTGATTCTATTCATGAGTTATTGATAGTAACTCTTCTTCTTTCTCATATAGAATACTGGACATCCTAGATAATTGAATGGAAATTCCTGCCTCAAGATTCCAGTAGCAACTTCAGCCATAACAACTGCTCAATTAGATACACTACCATGAAAATACAATGCACTCTTCTCTTTATTTATTTAATACATATAATGATCATATCATCTGTAAAAGCAAGATGATTGAGTTTTGGACTCCTTCTAGGCATGCCAAACATCTTGAATTCTTTTCTTAGCATCAATTCCTTCAATCCTCTGAATAGTACCTCTATCTGCAATGGTGAACAATGTAGGTGATAGAGGGTCCTCTTGCTTAAGAACTCTAAATGATTTAAAGAAACCTTTAGGTTGGCCATTCAGCAATAAGGAGTACCAGTTATTGGAAAGTAATATGAACACCATGTGTATGATCTCTTCACAAAAACCAATTTTCCTTAGAACCTTAGTTAGAAAGAGCCACTCCACTCTATCATAGACCTTCATCATATCAACTTCATGACTATGTTTGGTGGTTTTCCCCCTTTTTTAATTTCAGACACTATCTTCTATACTACTAAGATGTTCTCAGCAATACTTCTCTCTTTCACAAATCCAGCTTGATCTTCAGACACAATGTCAGGCAACAAACACTTAATCCTTTCATGAATAAGTCTTGAAAAGATTTTATTCACAAAGTTGCTAAGTGAAATAGGTCTCAGGTCTGAAAAATTATTCACTACTAATTTTTTTGGTATCAACACCAAGTTGGTGTTTGTGATAAACCTTGGAAGCTCATATCCACAAAAAACTGCTATTACCATCCGATGTAGATCCTTAGATATTATGTCCCAAACATCCTGGAAGAAGGCACTTATCATACCATCTGGTCCTCCAACATTGTTTTTATTCAATCCTATGACTGCCACCTTTACTTCATCAATTGTTGGGATTCTCTTGAACTCTGCATTCGGAGCTTCTGTTACTACATTTGGTAGCACATCTAGCATTGTAAATTCCTCAACATCCTCTTGCTTTTGAAATTGATTCTGATAGAACATAGTAGCAGCTTCAGTAATTTCATCCTGATTCTCTAGCCAAATACCCTCATCACTTTGAATTTTTTTAATCTTTAGCCTTGACCTTATTCCCTTCACTATTGCATAAAAAAATCTTGTGTTTCTTTCTCCATCCTTGAACCACTCAAAACCTGCTTTTTGTTTCCAGAATTCCTCTTCTCCTTTCAGTTGCATTACCAACTCATCTTGTGCTTTGAACAAGTTAGACCTGTTTTCCCTTTTGGGGTCCTCCTCAAACTGTTTCTCCCTTAACTTAATCACTTCTTCAAGTGTAGCAATCTCTTGAAATATGTTTCCAAAAGTTTGCTTACTCCACCGAGTCAATGTAGCTTTATTCTTCTTTAATTTTTGGTGAAAAATAGTAAAAGGATTCCCCTCTATCTCCACTGTCCAATTTTGCTTAATTACTTCCAAAAAAGATTCTTCTTTAAGCCAAAAATTTAGGAACCTAAATGGCTTGATCAGATGATCCTGATGAGTATTACAATGCAATGACATTGGTGCATGGTCAAAACCACTTCTTATCAAGTTTTATACCTCAATAACAAGAAATATTTCTTGTAATTTATCATTAGAGAAGACCCTATCAAGTCTTTTGAATAGAAAATCTCCATCTACTCTGCCATTCCACCAAGTAAATTTTCTCCCTTTGAATGCAATCTCCTCTAAATTACAAGTATTGATACAATGATTAAAGTCTTTTGTGTCTTCAAAAGTTACTGGCAATCCACCAAGCTTCTCTTTTGCCTGTCTTATGACATTAAAATCTTCACCTACCAGCCAAGGTTCATTTATTATTCTATTCACTTCCCCAAGAGATTCCCGCAACTATAGTCTGTCAAGCTAGTTACATTTTGTATAAACTAATGTAACCACAATTACTATTCCTGCATGCTGATTTTCCAATCTGAGTGAAAGCTGTTGTTTCTCGTCACTAATGATTTTATACTCCAAAGATGACTCTATAAAGGCCCAAATCTTGCCTGACATATTGACTACTGCATGTTGCATTCCCAGCCTTCTCTTATACTCGTCAATGTTCTACCCTTCCTGAAATGGTTTTATAAGCCTATGAAAACAAATTGGTATCTTTTGTGCAATGTAATCAACCTTGTAAAAGCCTTCTATGTATTAACAAACCTGAAGTTCCAAATTAAAGCATTCATTTTGAGGCAGACTTGCTCTTGATTTTTATTTTTATTTTTTTCCATCACCACTATTTCCTTTGATTCATTCTGGGTCTTTTCACCCTTCTTTGATTTTTGTTGCTCTTGTACATGCTGTTTTTCTTTAATTTGTGTTGCTGCCTCTTCTGCATATTATTCCTACTCATTACTGGTATTGTCCACTTGTTGTTGATCTTTATTACTCTCTTTGATGGATTTTACCTCTTCTCCTGGTATTGTATCTGATTTTCCAAAACTCTTATTCACCCAGTCCTTAGTGTTTTTCTTTTCTTTCGTGTTGCTGGAATTTTGTTGCTTTTCTGTCTTTTCTTGATTTAAAAAATCAAAGCCATTTGATGTTTCTATTTCAGCAAACTTCTCCATCATTTCTCCCACTATATGACATATTGGTCTCTTCTATACATGTTTCTCCTTTGCTTCTATTGATTTTTGTTATTGTCAGCACCTGCATTCTTCTTTACTTTCTCCTGCTCCTTACCATCTTCTTCAATATTGTCTGTTACTTGTTTTTGCTTTTGTTCCTGATCAAATAACTTTGGATGAATATTCCAACAAGAATCCTCATCATTCCCTTGCAAGCAACACTCTTTGTAATACTTTGGTTTATGATCATACTAACTATGAATCCATTTGGACTTAATTTCTCCAGTGATATCATCTTTCTCATTGATTATAACTCTGTGTGGTAGTTTAGCTACTAAATATATCTCTATATTTACTCTTGGATAACTTGGCCTTGTATGATTCTTTGTTGCCATATCCATCATTAAGGGTTTGCCTATTGCAGATGCAATCAAGAATATGGCTTTCTTGGCAAAAAAATTTGGTGGTAAATCTGGTAATGAAATCCTTCCACACCCACCGTGGTTTCAACATCTGGTTCAAACCATAGATCCCACTTGAGCATACTCATTTTCCAATACATGTCTTTGTCCTTGACATATTATGTTGTGGTTAATAATTATTAAATATAGTTCTCCAGTTGATTCAAACGAATCAATATATGTCTTGTATCTAGCACCCCTATTATACATTCTCTCTTAATTCTGCTTTGCTTTGGGATTATTTTTCTAAGTTTTGTGACATCAGGTTTGCCATATGAAAACTTACCAACAATTACATACTGAAAATTCTCTTGAATTATCAAGCTTGATACTCTAGAATATTTCCACATAACTGAAGGTTCCCCATGCAGAATAATAACAGGTTTAGGAGTAACCCTATTATTCTCATTCATGTAAGTTTTAGCCTTCAACAAGTCAGCATATTTTGGGACATGTGCATTTATTTTACACTCCTCTTCAATACTCTACTTCTTGATTCCTGTGGTGGGCTAATCCCACTGGAAGTATTAGCCATAGTGATTGAAAAATTGGTTAACAATGAAGGTTTTACATGCGTCGTTTTTAGGGTTTTCAACCAAGAAAGATATCAGAACTTTACCAAAGATCTTTTACTTTATGTTCCAACCTTTGTTGGATTATATATTTGACAATAATCGTGTTATATTTCTTGGAGGTATATGTTGAGCCAGGGGTCTATCAGAAACAACCTCTCTACTTTTTCAGAGGTAGTGGTATAGACTGCATACATTTTACCCTCCCCAAACCTCACTTTGTGGGAATACACTGGGTTTGTTGTTGTTGTATATTTCTTGGATGTATAATTTGGGCGACTTTAAATTTTGGCATCGTTGATGGGGAATACGTTTACAGATTGATTGATTGAAGTTTTTGAGGTTATTGGATTTTTGTTTTTCTACTATTTTTGAGGTGTACACCAGTGTCTGACCAGTACTCAGAGTCAAGGAAAACCCTTGATCCCAATTGATATTAAGCTGGATCAAACCTTACAATATAATCATAAGATAGAAGAGCAGGAGCATGGAGGTCATAATGACCCTAATCAGATTTCTCCCCCTTCACAGAGTGTTCAAGAGACAGTCACACAAACTACTATACAATTACTAGCTGAATAGAATGCGAGGAGGGATATTACTATCGATCATGCAGCTCAAGAGAAAAGAGTGAAATAGAAAGAACAACATCGAGCAGAACTTGACAGATCTAGAAGAAAGAGAGATCAAGTACCCCCAACTTTTTTATTCTTGCCAGCATATGATGATCTAGCTAAAGATTTGGGGTACATTGAGCCTATTAAAATAGGAGTTATCATTCCTCTTGAGTTGCCTTAAAGGTTAAGTTTGATATTCTAAGTGTTATGATCCAGTTGCTGAATTTAAAGGGTGTTTTGTTGGTCTACTGACTGATGATGCTAACATGCACATCCTGAATTTCATTGGGATATGCACTTCACATAATTTACCTGAGGTGAGTCATGAAACTTTGAGACTCAGGTTGTTCCCATTCTCTCTGACAGGCAAAGCAACATTATGGTTAGGGGAACTACCTCGTGGGTCCGTCACTAATTGGAATGAGTTATGATAGTAGTTCTTAGACTGATTTTTTCTGCCTTTGAGAATATTATAGTTGAAGGATGAGATTTATAATTTTAGGTATTTGAATTCCAAACCATTATATGAGACATGGTTGAGGTTCAATAAAAAGTTGATGTTGGTGCCCAATCACAGAATCTTAGAAAGGAATTTGCTTGAGATATTCTATGGAGCCCTGAATGCCAATACCAAAGTTATTGCTGATACTATTATTGGTGGGGCTTTCATGAGCCTTTGTTGGGAGTTAGTCGCGAAAATCTTAGATTAGGTCTCTAATACCAATTGAGGATGGAATACTCATGAGGCAGAATAAGGAGCTGGTACCTATGTTATTAGTTCTTCCAGTGAGCAGAGAATTGTACATGACACAGTAGCTCAAGAGGTTGCACAGTTGAGGATGGAGATTGGGTTGCTGACCAAGCAATTTGCAACTATGAATTTGGAAATGGTGGATATTATGATCTCACAAGGTAAATCCCCTAGGTTATATGATTTTGATATTGAGGATGAAGTGAAATACCTAGATCAAGATATAATAGGTTTTCGAGCCAAGGGCCAAGGGTCCAATCAGGACTCTTGGAATTCAAGGCAAGAAAATCAAGGTCGAAACTATTATAGGGACAAATATAGGGATCATACCAGAGAAAAAGATAGTGACTGGAGCTGAAAAAATGACTATAAAGAGAAGGGTAGTGCATATGTTCCATTGGGGAACCATGATACTGATTCTAGAATGGAAGTATTTCTAACCAAGTTGATTAAGGGTTCTAAGACTCAAGGGAGTTGCCTTAAGAAAATTAAGGAAAATACTTTAAGACTGAGACAGAAAGTAAAATCGCATGTTGCCACAATTAAGCAACCTGAGTAGTAATTTAATCAAATGTTAGCTAATTTAAAGCAGCATCTACTAGACACTCTTTCGAGCAATACTGTGCAGAATTTGAAGATGACATTCACAACCTATCCATCACTACTCAGAGTGGTAAGGCTACTATTGATCCTCCCATGTCTGTAATTGATAAGGTTCGGGGTGATATTATGGTATATGTGATAGTAACTATTGAGAATGATGCAATGAGTATACCTATTGAGAAGAGACTTGGTTTTTAGGCACTAGTGATAGTGATCAAGAACCATGACAATGACAATATTGATGAATAAGATGAGATAGTGAGCGCACTCTATGGCAGAGATTCTTATTCTTATGCATAAAAAAATCTAGATATTGACTTGAAGAATAGGGTGACTCCGCCAGGTCAACCATCTATTGAGGAGCCACCAGTCTTGGAATTGAAGGCCCTTCCTTCTCACTTGTAATATGTATTTTTGAGAGTCGACAATACCTTTTCGATTATTATTTCAGCTGATTTGGTAGATACACAGGTCGAGGCATTGATCTTGGTATTGTAGAGGTTTAAAAGGGTTATCAAATGGACTATTATAGATATTATAAGGATTCTACTTAGGATTTGTACTCATAAAATTTAACTTGAACCAGATTTTGTGCCCAGCATCGAGCACCAGCATCATTTGCACACCTATGCAAGAGGTGGTAAGGAAAGAGATTATAAATTGGTTAGATACAGGTGTGGTTTATCCTATTGCAAACAGTAAATGGGTGAGTTTGATTCAATGTGTACCTAAGAAGGTTGGGATCACTGTGGTCCCAAATGAAAGAATACGTTAATACCCATGAGACCGGTTACCAAATGGAGAGTGTGCTTGGATTATCAAAAGTTGAACACTTGGACATAAAAGGACCATTTTTCTATGTCGTTTATGGATCGTAAGCTAGACAGACTTGCAGGTAGAGGTTGGTACTATTTTCTTGATGGTTATTCAGGGTATAATAAAATTTCTATTTCCCCCAAAGACCAAGAGAAGACTACTTTTACATGCCCTTACGATACTTTTGTATCAAGAGGATGTCGTTCAGACTTTGTAATGATCCTGCCACTTTTCAGCATTGTATGATGTTGATATTTTATGATGTGATAGAGGACACTATAGAGGTCTTCATGGATTATTTTTTAGTTTTTGGAGACTCATTTGATGACTTCCTGGAGCATTTGGCAATGTACTTCAAAGATATGAGGAGTGCAGCCTGGTTTTGAATTTGGAAAAGTGTTATTTTATGGTGAAAGACGGGATTGTACTTGGACACAAGATTTTGAATAGGGGTATTGAGGTTGACAGGGAAAAGATAAAGGTGATTGAAAAATTACCTCTACCAATTTCAATTAAAGGTATTAGAAGTTTTTTGGGTCATGCTGGGATTTATAGGAGGTTCATTAAGGACTTCTCTAAAATTTCTAACCTATTGTGGAAGCTTTTAGAGAAGAAGGTGAAGTTTGTATTTGATTATGTTTTTCTTAAGGCCTTTGAGTGTCTTAAGGAACGGTTGATCTCGGCTCCTATTATTGGGTCTCCACATTGGTCTCTGCCTTTTGAGGTGATATATGATGTTATTGGTGTGAATTTAGGAGTTTTCCTAGGCCAATGATGTGATAAGATCCTTCACCCAATCTACTATGCTAGCAAAGCATTAAACCCCATGCAAAAAAACTATATAGTTACTGAGCAGAAGTTACTCGCGGTTGGTTTTGCTTTTGAGAAATTCCGATCCTATTTGATAGGGACCAAAGACATTGTTCACACTGATCATATAGCATTAAGGTATCTTATGTCAAAGAAATATTCAAATCTGAGGTTGATTCAGTGGTTACTACTACTGTAGGAATTTGACTTTGAAGTGAAAGACCAAAAAGACAAAAATCAGGTTGTATACCTCCTATACTGCCTCAAAGAGGAGGCAATATTGAATTAGGGGGTGAGCTTGAAATTGATGATACTTTTCCAAATGAGAAGGTATTGGTAGCATCTTGAGACTTAATCTCCGGGTTTTCTAATTTTGCCAACTTTTTGGCAAGTGATCTTATCCCGAAAGACTTATCATTTTAGCAGTGCAAGCATTTCATGCATGAGGTGAGAAATTTTTTGGGATAAGACTTATCATTTTTGGCTGTGTGTGGATAGAGTCATTCGGAGGTGTATTCCTAATATGGAGATGATAAGCATTCTTAAAACTTTTCATTCATCACCAATTGAAGGTCATTATGGTGGTACCATACAACCCAAAAAATTCTATAGTGTGGGTACTATTAGCCGATGATTTACCAAGATGCTCATGATTATGCTCGATCCTGTGATCAGTGTCAGCGGCAAGGTAATATTTCACGAAAACACGAGCTCCCCATGACACCTATCTTAGAGTTAGAGTTGTTTGATTTGTGAAGAGTTGATTTCATGGGTTCATTTGTGAGCTCTTATGGGATGAAATTTAACTGGTGGCTGTTGACTATATTTATAAATAGGAGGGTCAAAGTGTCACCACGTTCTTTAAGAAGAATATTTTTTATCGATTTGTCACTATATGTGCTATCAGTAGTGATAGTAGGTCCAACTTTTGTAATCGTCTATTTAACGCCTTAGTAAAAAAATATAGTGTGAAATATAAGGTGGCAACACCTTACCATCCGCAGATGACTGGGTAGGTTGAGATCTCCAAGAAGTGCGTATTAGAAAAGACTGTGAAT
Source organism: Capsicum pubescens (assembly GCA_030864215.1). Classification (NCBI taxonomy): domain Eukaryota; kingdom Viridiplantae; phylum Streptophyta; class Magnoliopsida; order Solanales; family Solanaceae; genus Capsicum; species Capsicum pubescens. The sequence continues at coordinate 145,738,473 of CM061546.1, read as the reverse complement.
GCTAATAAGACTGATTGGTCAAGTAAGCTAGATGATTCACTTTAGGCTTATCGGACAACTTTTAAAGCATCTATAGATGCCTCTTCATATCAGTTTGTGTATGGCATGGCATGCTACTTGCTAGTCAAACTTTAGCATAAGGAACTATAGGCATTGAAAAAGTTAAACTTTGAGTGGAGCAATGCTGCAAATTTGAGGATGAGTAAGGTGAATGAGTTGGATGAATTCCACCTCTGAGCTTTGGTTTAGCTTTGTACAAAGAGAAGATAAAGTTGTATCATGAAAAAATATTGAGAAAAGAGTGTTCGATCCTGGTGATATGGTTCTATTATATTATTCAAGACTTCACTTGCTTCATGGCAAGTTGAAGTCTAGGTGGTATGGACCATTCACTGTGGTTAGAGTGTTCCCGCATGGTGCTATTGAATTGAAGCGAGATGGAGAAGCCCCATTCAAGGTGAATAATAGCGTGTTAAGTACTATATCAAGAATACTGATGAAGTGAAAGTTTGTGTTGATATGATCCTTAGTGAAGGCTGAGTAGCCAAGGAAATTATTTCATGCTGCAACGTTAAATCAGGCGTTGCATGAGGCAACACATGGGCTAGTTGGTGAATTCTGAGTATCCAACATATCATCATCATGCCATGACGTTAAATCAAGTGTTGCTTGGGAGGCAACCCATGTTTTGTACTTATTACTTTATAGGGTAACTTGTGTGTTCAGTGTGCAGGGATTAAAAATATATAAAAGGGACAAAACAATTTTGGGTGCCCAGGGCCCTATGAGTCATAGGGACACCCTATGATTCATCACCAGACCCGTCGAGAGGATCCCAGATGCGAACTCTTAGGTAAAGATGTCTCTGGAGTCATTACGAATCTCAGAACGAGTGACAATGACTCGTCGTCATGACTGAAGATATAGGTAAGGCTATAGCTCTAAATAGCCGGAGTTTATAACTCATATCTAGTTTCTATGAGTCATTGTCATGAGTCATCCATAGGCCCTACATCACGGACCCAACAGGCTGAACCAACCCTACCCACGCAAAATAAAAGGGATTTAAACTCCTGACTGGTTACTTTCTAGAGGATGGTAGGTTATTGTTGAATCCTTGGAGGTTGCACCACACGGTGAGGGAGCAGGTCCCTCAAAATCAGTCACAGGCAATAAAATAGTAAAGCAACAAAGAAGCTAAGGTTTTGCAGAAAATAAAGGAGCACATTGATCTATCGTGGAAATCCCCTTGCTCAAGGAAGGAAAAAACACGACTTTCCCTTACAAGCTTTTCAACAATCCACTATAATCAAACTATTGATTATAGACTCGATTTGAACCTAACTCTAGGTTCCTCCTACTTGTAGTAACTCTACTACAGCCTCACCTTGTAAACTCTACCGAGACTATCTCAACACTGATTCACTTACTCAGTCACAAGCTCAAGAAACTCTACCTAAGCACACTCAAAGCAAAAAGAAAACATTACTCTTATAGCATGAGTAATTCAGTCACATACCAATATTTGACTTAAGAACAATTTTCTTTTTAAGCACACAATGAACTGAGAACTTGAGCTGAAAATGAGTTTTTGCTTTTTCTTCTTCTTAACACTCTGATTTTCAATCTTGCAAAAACTATAAATTGAGAAACATCATTTTCCTTTTATGGTAGAGTAATAATTAAGGTTCAAATGCAATTGGACCAGGTATCTTAAATAGTACAAGCAACACTTGCGCAGTTTGTTACCCTAGATGACAAAACTTTGCAGGTGCATGCTAGCTGTACTTTAGACTTGAAGATACAGGGACCTGGTCCCTTGTTGTAATTTTCTCATCATCAAAATAAGATATAGCAATTTCACCCTTTTTGATGATGACAAACCAGTTGAGTATCTGCATTCATTCATCATATTTAATCAGAGTGATTACCACTACTGAAGATGAATGTTCCCCCTATCATTCAATCATCATGCTTCCATCATTATACAACATAGGGACCTGGTCCCTTGTTGTCAATTGAAATAAAAAAATACCAATCACTCTCCCCTGTCAATATGCCTCCATACCTTCTCTGTAGCTCATCACATATTTTCCCCTATCAATATGCCATTCATACCTGGTTGGTTCCTAAACTGGTCCCTTATTGTTAATTAATATCAAAAATTACCAATCACCCTTCCCCCTGTTAATATGACTCCATACCTTCTCTGTAGCTTATAACACACTTTCCCTTATCAACATTCCATTCATACTTAGTTGGTTCCTACACTACAACTTGAATTTAGTATCCCCTCTTTTGGCATCATTGAAAAGTAAGAACAATAAACCAATAGTAAAAGTAAGCACAAGTTAGTTAACTCGTGGCCACTGGGGCAACACTAAGATGAAAAATAACTTTTAAAAATAAAGTAGAAATAGATAAAGAGCACAAAAGTAAGAACTCAGTCATACTTAACAGTTTAGCTATCATTGCATTGCAAGATATATATTTCCTATTCCGTATAAAATGCCACAGAAGTTGGAGGAGTTAAAAAGGTGAAGGATTTGAGGAAAAGGTTTGGAGAAGTAACGCCATCTTAATACAATGTAACAACTCTTTGGTTAGAATTCTGATATCTGTATTCAAGATCAGAACCTCATTAGTTAGAGTTATAACCTTCTTCTTGAATTCATCATTCTTACTCCTAAGTTTTACAAAGACCCTTGGGCCCTCCTTTGAAAATTGCTGAATTTGTACCTGTAATCTCCCAATTTCTACATCTTTAGCAATTTTCTTTTGCTTTTATTCTTTTAGAAGCCCTACTAGGTTCATCATCAATCATTCTCTTCTACTTGGGACCAGGTCCCTCAGAATTCTGGTGTTTTTCAGTAGGATTTCCAAATTTCACTTCGGAGACTTTTGTTTTTAGGCTGTCATTTTATTTCTTAGGACCATACAAACTTTCTCTTTGGTTATGTGATAGCAGAATGAGATTTTAAGCAACCCAAGCACCACCAGTATTACACTGTCAGAGGAATCATGTGTTTCAGGGATAAATCTTTATCAGAAAGGTGAGTGAAGAAAGGGTTTGGCTTTGAATGGTTAGGATAGCTGAGTTAGGTAGGGTCCATAGAGCTAATACAAAGATGATTTTTTTTAGGGAAAGAGAAGTTTGATTTCAAATTGACTCATCTTTCTCCTTTTGGGTAAGGCAAATTTTCTGATAGGCATAGAGAAGATGTGGTTTTTCCTAACAGAAAAAATACATGCACATTCACGAGACTAACCTGAGAGATGGGACCAGGTCCCTCTCTTTCTTTGAGTGAGTTCTCAATCTTGTGAATACTTCATCTGTGTTTTTTTCAAAGTTGTTCCCATGTGTGTATACTTTCAAAGTTATGGTACTGAGTTAGACTACCAAATACACAGTTTACCAAGGATACCTGTCTCCTAATCATAACCAATTTTTTTGGAGAAACACCGATTCATATGGTAAGTCAGATCATTTTGATCATACCTAGATTCAACCTGTTCTTCACAAATTGTACCTTGTAAAGTGCCTTAATAAAGAAACCTGCTATTTGATCCTCAGTCTTGTAAAACTTCGTACAGATAGCCCCTTTCTCAACAATGTCTCTCAGGAAGTGATGCCTCACATCAATATGCTTAGTCCTCTCTAGGATCCAATAATCCCTCTATACATTGTCTCGTTTACTGAAGGACCTAGTTCATTACTATCCATTTTTGAGCTGGTTCCAATTGGAGTATCAATTGACTTGGCATCTCCCATGTTATATTTCTTCAGTAACTCCTTGATGTACTTCCTTGAAAAATCATTGTCCCTTGAGAAGTTTGTTTAATATGAAGCCCCAGGAAGAATCTCAACTCACCCATCATACTCATTTCAAATTCACTTCCCATTATCTTTGCAAACTCTTCACATAGGGATTCAGAATTAGCCCTAAAGATTATGTCATCAACATATATCTGAACAATCAGTAGGCTGCTGCCCCTGGTCTTTAGAAATAATGAATTATCAATTCTCCCTCTTTTAAAGCCATTTTATAGGAGAAACTTTGAGAGTATCTCATATCAGGCCCTTGGTGCTTGCTTCAAACCATAGAGGGCTTTGTCCAGTTTAAGCACATGATGAGGAAAGTCTATATCTTCAAATCCTGGTGGTTGTTTGACATATACTTCTTCCTTCAAGTTTCCATTCAAAAAGGCACTTTTAACATCCCTTTGGAATAGTTTGAACCCCATATATGCGACAAATGCAATAAGAATTCTGATTTCCTCTATTCTTTCCACACATGAAAAATTCTCATCATAGTGAATCCCTTGTTCCTGGTTATACCCTTGAAAAAACAATCTTTCTTTATTTCTGCTGATAGTTCCATTCTTATCTTTTTTGTTTCTTGTCACCACCCAAACCAGGGCCTGTTCGTGATGGGTATTTCAAGTCCCACGTGGATCGGAGATCACCCCCTGTACCTAACCAAACCACACACACCACACCATAAAGTAGACAAAATTTCAAGCATATAACAATATAAGAGAATATTAATTTAAAGACATTAATATAAGTCTACAACCAAAATCAACCAATACCGGTATCAATGCCAATACCAATACAAACGTCGATATTGATACTGCCCATGCCAACAGTATTCTGACAAAGCCTTTAATCAAAACCAAAGAGTATCCAGTCGGGACATGCCCCCGACCATAGCCAAAAACTAAATCCAATGGAATAGTCAAAATGTAAAGAAGATCATAAACATGAAATAGGGTCTTTCAAAGTATGGAAGCTCACCACTTCAATTTGACTTGCTAGCTAATTCCAAATTTAAGTCACTGAGCAGAAGGAGTTGAAGTATGACCAGTTCCTGCATTGCGTAGGGATACAATGTCTAAAGACAGTTAGCGGGGTGAACACTAGCATGTAACTCGATTATAGGGATAACATAATGATATAATCAGCAGTTAAAATCATTCAAAGCCAGTGCACATAATCAAATGCATAAACATATACACACACACACATATATATCACAAGTCGGGATAGGGAACAATGCTTAACATGCATTTACGAACCTCAGACAAGATTGTGTTGCTCAACCATCAACTAATAATACCCACGGGTGATATGGACCCCATCTCTAACCCCCTAGTTGGGCCTCAGTTCATGTAGCCGCACGAATAGAAGAATAATCTAATATATATGCACATAGGGGACTCAAACCCTCCAACATATACCAAGGTGACTTAAGCACCCGGTCATATAATGATTTACATGGGACTCGAACCTCCCTAATCGTGAAATAATAATAAGGGGGACTCAGACCTTCCTTGTCACTTTGACCCTCGTGTCGGCAAATGCGGTTTCCAGTATTGGTCGCCCGAACCTCTACTTTCATGACTCAGCTACACAACCCTTATTAAAGCCCAATTAAAACAATTCTCACTCATTCCTATTAATTTAAACATAGTCCACATTAAGGCATACAACATTGGTATCATTATACCAACTACACTTTCAAGGTAACACATCATGCCAAAAAAAATTTCATTAACTTAGGGAGAACAACTCCCTTTGTTCATTAATACACATTGGGGTACACCGACTCATTTTTTTTCATTAAATCATACCTTTGTATTTCAAATAATTCCTTATATCATGCATTAGTTCAAGACTAATTCAATTTTATAAATTCCCACAGTTCTCATAACTAAAACCAATTTCACATTATGGGGTTGGGGTTATAACCACTTCAAAGGCACTAGTTTGGGAAAATCACAATTCCCTAGTTCATTCACCATACCCATGCACCCACAAGTTCAAAACCATATTAAAAGCATGAAAATAATATGTGTAAGCCATGAGAAACATTATTCGATTCTTAACATTCAAAAACCCCAACCTTTATTTTCAAAACCAAACAATAATCTTATAAACAATACTTTAAATCTCCTGCGCTAGCAAAATTAACAATGAGGGAAGAGTAACATGCCTGAATCACAAAGATTTATGGAGAGAAATCAACCCTTGATCCCTTAGATAACCAAATTGGTGAAACCCTAGCTTGACTTGTTTGGGAGGATTTAGAGAGAGTGTTTAATCGGTTAAAGTATTGAATGAATGCCCCAATAGTGTTTTATGAACGTGGGGTTTAAAGGGTTTTAAGTGGGAAATGTCTAAAGTGCCCCCAACTTAAAAGCAGGAAAATCACTATCTTTGGTTATGAGTCAACCCCTTGACTCGTACCCACACCTTACGACTCGTGACCATGAGTCGTAAGAAGGATAGTCTCCAGGACCCCCAACACTGTTTTCCTTATAAATCAACCCACCAAATTGTAACATGACCCTACGACTTGTAGTCTCCTACTCTTGAGCAACACAGAACCCAAATGAATTGAACATTGGAAACCTACGATTTGAACCTATAATTCATAACATATGCTCATAGCTCATAGAGAGCCACTCGTACTTAGAGCAGAATCAAGCCTCAAACTTATGAAATGACCTAAAACTAAGCCATGTTGTATGGTAATCTCTAGCCCAACAAGGAATGGAGATCACCCCGTTAATCCAACCTAACCATCACATCAAACCACAAATGTTGGATGAACTCCAAACATATAACAAGATAGCGAAAACAATACTGATAATTATAACATAAGGAGTGTCTAATCAATCCATTAATATGAACATACTGAACCAACATACCCAAGTCCACGGTCATCCATAAAGTCTCTACAAATCCGATGTCATTAATATGTAGGGATATGCCTCCGACAATAGCCAAAAACCAAGTCTAAAATAAGTCGATGACATAAGATAGAAAGAGTATGAAATGCATGCCTTCCAAAGTATGGAAGATCACCATTTCAATGTCAACACAGGAACCGCTTGAACACCTGATCACTCTGTAGGAAGTGAAGAAGAAGCTCCGGCCCCTATGTCGCGTGGGGACACACTGTTCGGAGATGGTTAGCGGTTGGAGAGCTAGCATGTAACTCGAGGGTAAGGATAAAATATTTCCATTATTCAAATCCAAGTAAAACTATCATAAGAAAACACATTTATATACATAGGCACATATATAGATATATAGATACATTGAGTGTCCGGAAAGAAAAACAAGGCCTTAGCATGCCATTCAAATCATCCAATCATGATACATGGAGTGGAGGACTCTAACCTTCTTCCTTTATAAGTTAGAGGGATTGAACTTCCCGATCATGTTAGGCAAGGGACTCAAACCTCAAGCTATCTTATTAGGCAAGGGACTCTAACCTCAAGCCATTTTTTAGGAAAGCGACTCTAACCTCAAGATGTTTCACTAGGCAAAAGACTCTAACCTTAAGCCATTTTATTAGGCAAGGGACTCTAACCTTAAGTCGTTTCATTAGGCAATGGACTCTAACCTCAAGTCATCGTATTAGCAAGTGGACTCTAACCACGAGATGTTGCGACTATTACTAGTCGACATTGGGACTCTAACCCTTTGTCCATGCATTAACATCCATTTAATTCAACACTCAAGGACTCTAACCTACTTGGCCAATTCAAGCCATCAAGGTTATAATTCAAGAATGCATATGACGACAAGGTCTTGATGAACCACTTATCAGACAATTATTGTTATGAGACAATACCTTAGATTCAACCACCATCCAAGTCAATTTATTTTTATTAAGACCTATACAACACCATTCATTCTTCATTAGCTTTCATATACCAAACCTTAGTTCAAGACACAATTAAATTTCATGTTAGGGACTCTAACCCCTTTAACCAAGCAATCCACCAAAGTCACCAACTAACTCATTACAAGGACAACAAGGCCTTTACAAGTCATTTACCAACCATTGTTACTCATTAAGGCATTTCCTCAATTCAAAATACTATTAGCATGTAACTAGTTATTTTTCTTAGACATTTTCACAAACACCTTGAGGGCATACCTTTACCATGACCAAAACCCAAGTGAAAACCATTAAGATTAGGGTTACTCATAACCCATTTATTGAACCATAATCAACAAGCACCCACATGTGCAAATCATCACCAAAAATATGTATAAACACAAAGTTAAACAAGAGTAAACAACACTCATTATATGCATCAAAACCCTCAACATTTGATTTCAAAACCACCATTTACAAATCATAATCAAGGTTAAAAACACATGATATTTGAGAAACAACCATTAGGGAAGAGTTGCATGCCTTATACAAGATGATTCAAGGAGAGATTCTTGGTCCTCAAGTCTCTAGATGGCCTCTTTGATAAACCCTAGCTCCAATCTTGATAGAGAAGTTTAGAGAGGAATTTGGAGTGTTTAGATCTTGTCTAAGTCAAGAATGAAAGGCCAAATAATGTTATAAGGCGTGGTGCATAAGGGTTTAGGGGTGCGAAATATCTAAAATGTCCTCAGCTCAAAAGCTGAAAATTGCACCCATGAGGGTACGAATCACCTCCTTAACTCGTACCCTAGGGTACGAGTGGTATCCTAACTCGTACCGTAGACTTCCTCTTGGACCCCATACTGATTAATATATGACCCCTCATGTCCAAGTCGTACCCTAGGATACGAGTAGTACCCAACAATCTGTTCCCTAGGCAGAACTCTTTGGACAAGACTCATAGTATCATACGACTTGGTAACTTACCATTCGTACACTATCATACAAATGGTATGATGTTCAATTGTACCTAGGGCAGCAACCAAACCCAAGCAAACTGTCCAACATGCAAAAGAGGAACCCTAACCCGTATCACAACATACGACCAGTACCTTCTAGTCGAATGTTGTCCAGAATCTCCACCCTAGACAATTTTCTAAGGGATTCAAGGCCAAGGTGTTTCAATTCTCCCTTACTTGGATCATTTGTCCTCGAATGATGGGTAAGGCAAGCATAAGCATGAGTTAACACATCATAACACATCAAACTAACCTTTAATCAAGTTAGAAACAAAGGCATACAACAAGGATAAGACACAAGCCATGATCATTATCAATCAACCATTCATTCAATTAACTTTGAGACTCGAACCCATTGTCTATCAAAACACTTACTCAATTCAAAGTTTAGGGACTTGAACCCATTGCCTATCAAAACATAACTTATGTTAAGCAGATCAAAACATACCTTAAGCACGAGTTTCTATAATGGGAAACAAATGTGGATACTTAGACTTCATGTCCTCTTGCGCCTCCCAAGTAGCTTCCTCAGACTTTTGGTTCCTCCATAGAACCTTCACCGAAGCCACCTTTTTCATTCGCAACCGGAAAACTTTTCAATCCAAGATCCTCATCGGACCTCCTCATAGGACTAAGAGTCTAAAATACCAACATCCTCCAAGGGGACAACTAACGAAGGGTCACCTATACATTTCTGCAATGTGGACACATGAAATACTGGATGGCTGGAGCTCAAACTAGAGGGCAACTCCAACTCATAGGAAGCATTACCAACCCTCTTCATAATCAAATATGGACCAACATATCGGGGACTAAGCTTTCCCATCTTACCAAACCGCATCACTCCCTTCATGGGAGATACCTTTAAGAATACCCAATCGCCAACATTAAACTCTAAATCCCTACGCCTTACATCCGCATAGGACTTTTGGTGACTTTGAATGACTTTTAACCTATCACGAATCACCTTCACCTTCTCCATGGCTTAGTAAACCAAATCAGGGCCAAGAAATTTACCCTCACCAACTCCATACCACCAAATAGGAGAACAACATCTCTTACCATAAACGCCTCAAAAGGAGCCATACCAATGCTAGAGTAGTAACAATTATTATAGGAGAATTCAGTTAAAGAAAAATGGCCGTACCAACTACCACCATAATCAATCATACAAGAACAAACCTTATCTTCCAATGTTTGGATCGTCCTCTCCACTTGTCCATCCGTCTGTGGGTGGAAAGCGATACTAAAAAGAGGTACTAAGGTACACCTTAGTTCCCAAACCTTTCTGAAATGACTTCAAAAATGAGATGAGAATAGAGTAGAACGATCCCAGATGATAGAAACGGAGTATCATACAACTTCACAATCTTTGCAAGATACAACTTAGCATAATTCACCACCGAAGAACTAGTCCTTGCCGGTAAGAAGTGAGAAAACTTGGTCATTCTATCCACAATGACCCAAATAGAATCACATTGATTTTGAGACCAGGGAAGATCGATGCGAAATCCATATTGATTGCTTTCCACTTCAATTCGGGCAACTCAATCTCTTGGTACAAACCACCGGGTCTCAAGTGCTCAACTTTCACTTGTTGACACACCATACACTTAGCCACATAGCTAGCCACATCTCGCTTCATATTATTCCACTAATAAAACTCCCTAAGATCATGATTTATCTTTGTAGAACCAGGATGAATAGCATAACAAGATCTACGAGCCTCAGCCATAATCCTTTCCCTCAATCCATCGACATCAGGAAGACATAACCTACATTGGTACCTCAAGATACCATCACCACCAATAGTAAAATTAATAACCTTTTGTTGACACATATTACTCTTAATCTTCATCAAATTTGGATCCAACATTTGCTTTTCCTTTATCTCAACCACAAGAGGCGATTGAGAGACCTTATGCACGAATACACCACCATCCTCAGAGTTCGTGAGACGAACATGTGGATTATCCAAACGGTGAATGTACTTCACCAACTCCCGCTTATCCCCATCCACATGATCTAGACTACCTATAGATAACCTACTAAGAGCATCAACAGCTATGCTAGCTTTACCTGGATAGTAATGAAGACTCATATCGTAGCCCTTTGTCAACTCAAGCCATCTCCTTTGTCTGAGATTCAACTCCTTCTAATTAAACACATACTGAAGGCTCTTATGATTAGAAAAGATGCAACATGAACCCCATAGAGATAGTGACGCCAAATCTTCAATGCAAACACCACATCTAATAACTCCAAGTCATGAGCAGGGTAGTTTTTATCATGAACATTCAATTGCCTAGAAGCATAGGCTACCACCCTACTATACTACATCGATACACAACCAATCCTAACACAAGAAGCATCATAATACACTATAAAACCATCATTACCCTCAGACAAGGTTAAAATCAGAGCCGAAGTCAAATTATCTTTCATCTTCTCAAAACTACCTTCACACGCATCTGACCATAAGAACTTGACCTTATTCTAGGTCAACTTAGTCAATGGAGCAGCTATCATCGAAAAACTTTCCAAAAATCTCCTACAGTAACCGGATAGACCCAAGAAACTCTGAATATTAGTAGGAGTAGTAGGTCTAGGCCACTTCTTAACCGCCATAACCTTTTGTGGATCCACCATGATCCCTTCACTAGAGATAACATGACTAAGAAAAGTCACAACCTTCAACCAAAACTCACACTTAGAGAACTTGACATGCAAACGATGATCTTTTAAGGTTTGAAACACCGCATGAAGGTGATCAACATGATCTTCCTCACTCTTAGAATAGACCAAGATGTCGTTACTGAAGACAATGACAAATAAATCTAAAAATAAACAAAAGACCCTATTCATTAATTCCATGAATATCGTTAGGGAATTAGTCAACCCAAAAGACTTAACTAGGAACTCATAGTGACCCTATCGGGTCTTGAAGGTAGTCTTAGGGATATCCGCTTCCCTAATCTTAAGCTGATGGCAACCCGGCCTAAGATCAATCTTAGAGAAATACTTTGCACCTTAAAGTTGATCAAATAAATCATTGATCCTAGGAAAAGGATACTTATTTTTTATGGTCACCTTGTTCAACCAACAATAATCAATGCACATGAGATGGGAACCATCCTTCTTATGCACAAACAATACGAGATCACCCCAAGGAGACACACTAGTATGGATAAAACCTTTAACTAAGAGATTTTTCAATTTCTCTTTTAGCTCCTTCAACTTGTCGGAGCCATTCTATAAGGAGGGATACAAATTGGACGAGTGTCCAGAATAAGAACAATCCCAAAATTAATTTCCCTGTCGGGAGAAATGCTAGAAAGATCATCAGGGAAAAATTTGGGAAACTCATTAACTACGGGAATGGATTTTAGAGAAGGACCTTGCTAGTTAGAGTCTTTAACTCAGACCAAATGATACAAACACCCTTTAGAAATTAATTTTTGGGCTCTAAGATATGAGATGAATCTCCCCTTAGGCACTAAAGAACCCCCTTCCCATACAATGACCGGCTCATTAGTGAATTTAAACATGATCGTATAAGTCCAAAAATCTAAGAAAACATAGCACGAATGCAACCAATCCCTTCCCAAAATAACATTAAAATCAACCATGTCCATCTCGATCAAGTCTAAAAGAGTTTCTTTACAACCAACAACTATCACACCCCCCAATAGACTCTTTTAACAACCACAGAGTCTCCTACCAGGGTAGAAACAGAAAAAAGAACTGATAGACACTCAGGACCAAAACCATAATGAACAGCCACAAAAGGGGTCACATAAGACAGAGTAGACCCAGGGTTAAGTAAACAATATACATCACGGGATAAAAGTTTCAACATACCCGTAATCACATCAGGAAATACCTCAGAATCCTGGCAAAATGCAAGAGCATATAAGCAATTTCGGCCAGTACCGGTACCAAAATAAAAAGCAGAAGTAGAAGCAGCACCTTTTGGTGTAGCAGCGGATGAAGTAGCAATAGGGGACCTGTTGGCCCAAGATTCTACTAGAGAGGGGAACTCTAGTTGTATGTGCCTAATCAGACCATATTTAAAACATTTGTTCCTCCTCTTCTCTCACTGACCATGACGATGTTGACCATAGAATCTACAAAAAGGGTAGGATGGAGCTGACTGAGCCCCACTAGCTTGAGATTGGGCACCCTGTGCCTGAAACCCACCATCAAACTAAGATCGATGATCACCCGATGTCCTCAATTAAGGATCACTAATTGAGGAGAAAGAATCGAAACTCTCTCACTTCTTTCTTGGCCACTTACCACCATCTCTACTACTTCACTTAAAAGGCTTAATTTTTTTCCTTGCCTTTCACTAAAATCAAACTATTTATTTATCTCTTCCTCCACTTGTTGCATATACCCAATTAATCTAGAGATGTCCATGTCTTTGATCAACAAAGTTGCCTTGCTCTCAAGGACCAACTCATGAGATAATCCTGAGGCAAACTTTCTCATTCGAGCCCTCATATCCGACACCATCTCCAAAGTATACCTAAGCAACTGATGGAATTTTAAGGCATACTCCTTGACTGACATCCTTCCTTGCTTTAGATTAACAAACTCCTCTGCCTTTACTTTCCTTAACTCTTGAGAAAAGAAGTGGTCCAGAAATGCATCAGTGAAATCCTTCTACAAGGATGACTGATCAACATCACCCTTGTTCGATCCCATTCTTTGTACCATTAGTATGCGACGTTCTTCAACTGATAGGATGCAAACTCCACCCCTTCCACATTAGTGGCATGCATACTCTGAAAATCTTTTCCATCTCATCTAAAAAACCTTAAGGATCCTCCTCCACCTTAACACCGGTGAAGATCGAAAGACTCAAACTCATGAAATGGCACACCCTTGTGGCCTCAGAAGATGGAGTGACAGAAGCACCACACTCAACCTGATAAGCCACTAACTGAGCAATCATATGAATCGACTGATAAAACTTAACATTCATCACGTCTACTTGATGAACTGGAGGAGGGGGGCTAGAGGGAATCGGTGGAACTCTAAGATCATCAGGTACCGAACCCGTAAACCGAGTATAGACTCCATAAGTAGAGTGACTCCCCTAAACATCATCCCTAGTTCGGATAGAAGAGATTTCTGAGCTTCAGATCATCGAGGAGGCATGATCTAAAAAAGAGTAAATAAAAATTAGAAGAATCCAATACCTTAGACTCTATATCTCAAAATAAGACCAGAAGAAAGTGAAATATTCTTAAATTCCTCATAGCCTCTCTCTTATAAGTGTGGTAAGCTACATACCCATAAAAGAGACTCTACTTGACACGACTTTGTGGACACCCAACTGACCCCGTTAAGCTAACAGAACCATCACATCAATCCACAAGTGCCGAATAAACTCTGAACATATAATAAGATAGAAAAACAAGAATGATAATCATAACTTAAGAAGTGCCTAATCAATCCATTAATATCAACATACCAAACCAACATACCCAAGTCCACAGTCATCAACAAAGCCTCTACAAATCCAATGTCTTTAATATGTCGGGACATGCCCCTGACAATAACCAAAAACTAAGTCTAAAAATAGTCTATGACATAAGATAGAAAGACTATGAAATATATGCCTTTCGAAGTATGGAAGCTTACCACTTCAATGTAAACACACGAATTATTCGAACACCTGATCACTGCGCAGGAAAAGAAGAAGATATGGCACCTGTGTCGTGTGGGGACACAACATCCGGAGACGGTTAGCGGTTGGAGCGCTAGCATATAACTCGAGGGTAAGGATAAAATATTGCCATTATTCAAATCCAAGTCAAACCATCATAAGCAACCACATTTATATACATAGACACATCTATAGATAAATAGATACATCGAGTGTCGGGAAAGAAAAACAAGGCCTTAGCATGCCATTCAAATCATCAAATCATGATACATGGAGTAGAGGACTCTAACCTTCCACCTTTATAAGTAAGAGGGATTGAACTTTCCGATCATGTTAGGCAAGGGACTCTAACCTCAAGCCATCTTATTAGGCAAGGGACTCTAACCTCAAGTCATTTTATTAGGCAAGGAAGTCTAACCTCAAGCCATTTGATTAGGCAAGGGACTCTAACCTCAAGCATCATATTAGCAAGTGGACTCTAACCACGAGATGTTGCGGCCATTCAACACTCAATTACCCTAACCCACTTGGAAAATTCAAGCCATCAAGGCTACAATTCAACACCGCTCATGACCACAAGGTCTTCATGATCCACTTATCAAATAATCATTTTTATAAGCCAATACCTTAGTTTTAACCACCATCCAAGTGAATTTATTGTTATTAAGATCTATACAACACCATTCATTCTTCATTAGCATTCATATACCAAATCTTAGTTCAAGACACAATTCAACTTTATGTTAGGGACTCTAACCCCTTTAACCAAGAAATTCACCAAAGTCACCAACTAACTCATTACATGAACAACAAGGCCTTTACAAGTCACTTAAAAACCATTCTTACTTATTAAGCAATTTTCTTAGTTCAAAACACTATTAGCATGTAACTAGTTATTTCTATTAGACATTTTCACAAACACCTTGAGGGCATACCTTTACCATGACCAAAACCCAAGTGAAAACCATAAAGGTTAGGGTTACTCATGACCCATTTATTGAACCACAATCAACAAACACCCATATGTGCAAATCATCACCAAAAATATATATAAACAAAAGGTTAAATAAGAGTAAACAATACTCATCACTATGCATCAAAACCCTCAACATTTGATTTCAAAACCACCATTTACAAATCATAATCAAGGTTAAAAACATATGATAATTGAGGAATAGCAATAAGAGAAGAGTTACACAAGATGATTCACGGAGAGATTCCTGGTCCTTAAGTCTCTAGATGGCGTCTTTGATAAACCCTAGCCCGAATCTTGATAGAGAAGTTTAGAGAGGATTTTGGAGTGTTTAGATCTTGTCTAAGTCAAGAATGAAAGGACAAATAACTTTATAAGTCATGGGTCATAAGGGTTTAGGGGTAGGAAATGTCTGAAATATCCTTAGCTTAAAAGCTAAAAATTGCACCTGGGAGGGTATGACTCACCCCCTTGACCCGTACCCTAGGGTACGAGTGGTACCCTAACTCATACCTTATACTTCCACTTAGACCCCATACTGATCAACATATGACCTCTCATGTCCAATTCATACCCTAGGGTCCTAGTAGTACCCAACAATCTGTACCCTAGGCAGAATACTTTGGACAAGACACATAGCATCATACGACTTGTTAATTTACCACTCGTACACTATCATACAAGTGGTGATGTTCAATCATACCTAGGGAAGCAATCAAACCCAAGCACACTGTCCAACATCCAAAAGGAGAACCCCAACTCGTATCAGAACATACGACTAGTACCTTCTAGTCGTATGTTTTCTAGAATCTCTACCCTAGGAAATTTTCTAAGAGATTCAAGGACAAAGTGTTTCAACTTATTGGTTTGGGTACGACTCCTACCAATGAGTCGTCAAGACACCCTATGACTTTGGGAGTCCAGTCATAACCAAGGTAGTGAGCCCAAAGCTCAAGAAATTTTCAAGGGCCAAAGTCTGAGGTGTTTCAATTCTTCCCCACTTGGATCATTCGTCCTTGAATGATGGGACAAGGAAATTTCTAGCACGATTTGACTCTATATTTCCCTACTCATACCTTTAACAAACTAAGAAAATAAAGATGCCAAGAAAACCAATCTTTCCTTTAACAAAATCTGAAAACAAAGATGTTAAGACTAATACATATCTTACGCATGACTATCCAGGGCAGAAAACAAGAATGGTGTAACGCCCAAAAAAAATGAGTCCCGGAGCATCACATGGTGCTTGAGGCTATGAGTAGCCCCAAGCTAACCCTTTGAGCCATTTTCATTCAGTTCAACACAAATCAACGGGGTTATAATAAATAACCCTCAAATATCAACAGAGTAATCATCATCCAAGAATAAAAAAAATTCAGAAAGATAACAAAATGCGACTTATTAGTCAACTCCCAACATCTATACTAGTCTGAAAAGCCTCTAAGAAAATCAATAAAACCAGCGAGCCATTGAGACATGCCCCAACTGACTCATACTCAGTTATCAAATGTAAACAATTCCGTGAAACCAACATCAGACATCACGTCCTCAGAACATGAGGACTCACCACAACAGAGGATGTAGAACAGCGTGCCCGAAGAATCACTGTCGAACCTGGAACTGAGCACCTGAACCTACATTCCGAGAAAATGTAGCCCACATCCGAAGATGTGGGTCAGTACCATGGAAAGGAACCGAGTATATGGGGGTGTATGCAGTTGTATAAACATCATCATCATTAATATTTATAAGAAATATGCAGGATGTATGAAAGACTCACATAGCCCGAAGAAAATCATCATAATCATGAGAGGATGAAATAAGTATAATAACACATGTGAGTCATCATATAATTTGTCAATCACTTTCAGTTCATCAAGAATATCAATTCTCATAATGTAAATATCATCTAAATCTTTCAAAAGAATAACTTTCACAATTCCACTTTCAAATCACTTCACCATAGACAAGAGGAAACACACACACACTGGGAGATCCTATAACCTACATAAACCATGTGAAGCTACATGGAGTCCAACGTACAACCCACGTTGAGAAGAGTCGTCCTATCTTTGCCATCAGAGTAGGACTATCGATATCAAATCCACACAAACTAGTGATCACTATATAAATCAGCCTCAGGCTCACTCCTATGGGGGCACGTAGTTCTAGGCAAGTAAGGTCGCTTTATACCTCCCACTTGGTGCTAAAGATTTCTCTCGGACTTAGCTCAGATCAATTCAAAGACAATCCACAACAAAACAATTTCAGTAATATATAAATATACATCGGGAGCCATCATGCTTCCCATCTATCAAAATCAACCACGTTGTGAATTTCTTTCACACTCGAGTTCAAAACAACTCCATTAAGACCAAAAGGTCAAATCATTTAAAATATCTCAAATATTCAATATCAACGTGCTTATAATACACACTTTCTAAAAAAAATACAATTTCCAATGGGTATTCACGACCCAAATATCAAAATCATGATAAATATCGTTCAAGATTTATGCTTTATATCACCATACATGTAAATTCATCTTTCAAAATCATAAACATCAAGATTTCATAATAATCATCATAAGATATGGGTTCATGCTTCAAATTCATAAAAATCATGCCTTTGTAAAGAAAATTACTTTTAGGCACAAGAACGAAAGAGAGTTCTTGTTGAAAAACCCCACATACCTTGAATGATGAACTTTAGATCGATACTCATTTTTGAGATGTTAATCGTGCCTTTGAATGATGGTTCTTAGAGTTCTTGAACTAGGAACTTGGAATCTTGAATAAATTTGCAGAATTAATGGTGAACTTTGTAGGTTCTTGAAGTTGGATGTAGGAGCTTAGGGTTTTCTTTTTGAGGGAATTTAATGAAATATAACATATAATGCTTCTAATAGGCTTTAACATAGGGTTTGGACGGATTTTGGGTGAGGGTGAATGACCAAAACGCCCCTAAAAATCAAATAATTCTCGAATCTGTCCTTTGGTGGACTGTTTTGATAGTTTGAAGTAGATCAACCATAACGTTTTACTCCGATATCCAAATTGGATGAAACCAATTTCATTAGAAAGAGGACTCTCATATCTTTCCGTTGATATATAGTATCTCACCCAGATCATTGTGTATGAGGAGTTATGATCATTTGAAGTTGACCCAAAAATTCACTTTTGATAGGATGAAGTAGATCGACCATAACTTTTTGCTCCGATAGACAAATTGGATGAAACCAATTTCATCGGAAAAAGGACTCGCAGAGATTTCCGTTGATATATAGTAGATCACCCAGATCATTATGTACAAGGAGTTATGATCATTTAAAGTTGGAGCAAAAATACGCCAGGCCTCAGTACTTTTTCCTGCACGTTTTACTGTTCACTACTATTCACGATTCGATCGGAATGTTCATAACTCGTCGTTCGTGTGTCCGTTTTGGATGATCCACATATCGTTGGAAATCTTATTCAATACTCTACGCAATGGTGGGTCATAATCTAAGACATTCCGCATGAAAAATTTATAATTCATTCTAGAAGATAGAACCCAACACGTTTACGCACAAAATTTCAACCAAAAATTTCCCGGGGTATTACATCATCCCCCCCTTGGAAACATTCTTCCTCGAATGATGCTAGATATGACAAGATTAGATAGGGAATAGAGAATACATCTGAAACCATTCGTTAGACTCATCACCACATCGTTTCTCACTCCGAATGCAACATAGAATGCATAAATTCAAGAAACTACAGCTGAACACATAATAAATGACAGCTGAACTACTGCAACTTTTATCAAAAGTGCATGATTTAGGAAAGAACGGTACCTTCGGCTTGATCGGAGTTCGCGGAAAATAGGTGCGGGTACTTGGATCGCATATCCGCCTCAGCTTCCCAAGTTGCACCCTTACAGATTGGTTTCGCCACAACACCTTGACCAAGGGAAATTCTTTGTTCCTTAGTCTTCGGACACTGAAATCAAAAATCTCAACAGGAATCTCATCAAAAGAAAGATTTTCTTGAATGTCAGCACTTACAAAGGAATCCACTACCACAACATCGCTAATATGTTTTCTAAGCATGGAGACATGGAATATTGGATGAACAGAGGACAACGCGGAAGGCAACTCGACCTCATAAGCTACCTTACCAACACGGCTAAGAATTTTGTAAGGACCAACATAATAAGGACTAAGCTTCCCCTTCTTTTTGAATCTCTTCACCTCCCTCATGGGTGAAATTTTCAGATACACTAGGTCACCAACTTCAAACTCAAGGTTTCTCCTTCTAACATCCGCATATGACTTCTGACGACTCTGCGCAGTTTTCAACCTTTCCCTAATCAACTTAACTTTTTCCATTGCCTCAAATACCAAATCAGGAACACTCACAGCAGCTTCACCCACCTCGAACCAACCTATGGGTGATCTACACTTCCTCCCATATAAGGCTTCAAACAGAGCCGTGCCAATACTAGAGTGGAAACTGTTATTGTAAGCAAACTCTATCAACGGTAAGTGATCATCCCAACTTCCCTTAAAGTCAAGTGCACAAGCTCTCAACATATCCTCTAAGGTCTGGATGGTCCGCTCAGCCTGACCATCGGTCTGCGGATGAAAAGCAGAACTCAAAAGCACTTGGGTACCAAGACCCTTCTGAAAAGCTTTCCAAAATTGCGAAGTGAACTGAGTACCCCTATCCGAAATGATAGACAAGGGAATTCCATGCAGTCTGACTAGCTCTCGAATATACAATCTAGCGTAATCCTCTGCAGTATATGAAGTATGAATAGGCAAGAAATGAGCAAACTTAGTCAATCTATCAACCACAACCCAAATGGAATCATGATGACGTCGGGAAGGAGGTAAACCAATCACGAAGTCCATATTTATCTTTTCCCACTTCCAGGTGGGAATACTAAACTCTTGCATCATACCACCAGGTCTTTGGTGTTCAACCTTAACCTGTTGGCATGTTGCATACTTAGCTACAAACTCTGCTATATCTTTCTTCATGCCACTTCACCAATAGATTTCCCGCAAGTCTCGGTACATCTTGGTGGCACCAGGATGAATAGAATATCGCACCCCATGCATTTCAGCCATAATTCTCTGTCTCAGATCATCAACATTCGGGACACACAATCTACCCTGCAATCTCAACACACCATCTTCCCCATGGGAGAAAACCTCTACTTTTTGGTCCTTGACTGACTCCTTCAGTCTGACCAAACTAGCATCTAAGTATTGCTTTTCCTTCACTTCCGAAACCAAGGAGGATTCGGAACTACTCTGAACCCCTATACTACCTTCAGCAGAGTCAAACAACCTAACCCCCAATCTAGACAAACGATGTACATCACGAGCTAACTCTTTCTTACCTTCTACCACATGCGAAACACTACCCATGGACACTCTACTTAGTGCATCCACCACAACATTGGCCTTGCCCGAATGGTACAGCACACTCATTTCATAGTCCTTTAACAATTCTAACCATCGTCTCTGCCTAAGATTCAATTCTCTCTGGGTAAACACATACTGCAGACTCTTATGATCAGTGAAAACATCAACATGGACACCATACAAATAGTGTCTCCATATTTTCAAAGCAAACACAACAACAGCCAACTCAAGGTCATGGGTAGGGTAATTTTTCTCATGGGGTTTCAACTGTCTAGAAGCATAAGCTATCACCTTACCCTTGTGCATCAATACACAACCCAAACCAACTCTTGAAGCATCACAGTACACCACAAAACCATTAACACCATCAGGCAAAGTCAAAACAGGGGCTGAAGTGAGTCGAGTCTTCAACTCCTGAAAACTCTTCTCATAAGATTCGGACCACAAGAACTTCACTTTCTTTTGGGTCAATCGAGTCATAGAAGACGCTATAGAGGAGAAACCCTCAACAAAACGGCGGTAATAGCCAGCTAAACCCAAGAAACTTCAGATATCAGTCAGAGAAATAGGTCTAGGCCAATTTCTAACAGCTTCGGTCTTTTGGGGATCAACTCTAATACCCTCAAAAGAAATGATATGACCCAGAAAAGCAACTGACCTTAGCCAAAACTCACACTTACTGAACTTGGCAAACAACTTGTGATCTCTAAGGGTTTGCAAGACAGTTCGGAGATGATCAGAATGTTCATCCTCACTACGGGAGTACACCAGTATATCATTGATGAAAACTATGACAAACATATCCATATATGGTCTGAACACTCAATTCATGAGGTCCATGAAAGCTGTTGGGGCATTAGTTAACCCGAAAGACATAACAAGAAACTCAAAATGGCCATAACGAGTTCGGAAAGCAGTTTTCAGGATGTCACACTCCCTAACTTTGAGTTGATGATAGCCGGAACGAAGGTCTATCTTTGAGAAATAACTTGCACCTTGCAATTGGTTAAACAAATCATCTATTCTCGGAAGGGGGTACTTATTTTTTACGGTGACTTTATTCAGTTGGCGGTAATCAATGCACATACGCAAAGAGCCATCTTTCATTCTCACAAACAACACAAGAGCACCCCAAGGAGAAACACTAGGCCTTATGAAACCCTTATCTAGTAGATCTTTGAGTTGCTCTTTCAACTCCTTAAGTTCTGCAGGGGCCATACGGTAAGGAGGAATAGAAATGGGCTGAGTATCGGGAAGAAGATCAATCTCGAACTCTATCTCTCTATCAGGAGGTATCCCTAGGAGATCATCCGGAAAGACATCAGAAAACTCATTAACAATGTTAACAAACTGGAGAGTTGGAGTCTCAGACTTGGTGTCTTTGACTCTAACCAAATGGTAAATACACCCCTTGGAAATAAGCTTTCTAGCTTTGAGGTAAGAGATAAAATGACTCTTGGGTGACACAGAATTCCCAGACCACTCAAACACGGATGCACCCGGAAACTGAAACTTGACCATTTGGGTCCGACAATCAATAGAGGCATAAGAAGAATACAGCCAGTCCATACCCAGAATCATATTAAAATCTACCATGTCTAACTCAATCAGATCAGCCAACAAGACTCTATGAAGAACGGTAACAGGACACTTTTTATACACTTTCTGGGCAACAATCGAATCACCCACTGGGGTAGAAACTAGGATAGGCTCAGGAATAATCTCAGGACTCATTTCAAAATTCACAACAATCAAAGGTGTAACATATGAGAAACTGGATCCAGGATCCAACAAAGCATACACATCAAACTAAAATATACGAAGCATACCAGTAACAACATCGGGAGAGTCCTCCTGTTCCTGGCGAGACGGTAAAGCATAGAATCTATTCTGGCGCTGCCCGCCAGCATTGCTAGAAGAGGCGCCCTGAGCTGGGACTGGACGAGTCACTGAAACTGGAGCACTAACAGTCTGAGTCTGGGTCTGAGGGCAATAGTCACGACGCCCTTGTCCATCCTGTGGATAATCTCTAACTCTGTGACCCATGTCACCACACCGGAAACAACCCCCCTTCTCACCCCAACACTCACCCGAATGAGCCCTACCACACTTAGGACACAGAGGACGATTTAGCTTACTGCCAGCACTGTACTGGGACCTGGATGCATATGAACTTCTACCTTGCTCCTGCCTACCTCTAGGCACGAGAGCACTAGCAGATGATGGTGCTGGCATAGAAGAACGATCCTTATACTGAGGGCGACTCCCTCCCTGCGATCTAGTCTGACCCTGTCCGTGCTGCTCGGACCTAGTTTTCTTATTCCCTCTCATTCTATCTCTCTCCTTAATCTTGTCTGCCTCAATTTGTAGGGCATGAGTCATTAGCCTAGAAAGATTCATCTCACTATTCAGCATAGCAGACCTAAACTCCGTAACCACATAACTAGACACTCCAGTCACAAACATACTCATACTAGCCCGATTATCAGCCACTAAGTCAGGAGCATACTTGGCCAACTGATTGAACTTTAGACAGTACTCCCTAACAGTCATAGAGCCTTGTCGTAGGTTCATAAACTCTTCCACATTCGCCTCCCTCATCTCCAAAGGGAAAAACTTATCCAGGAATGCATCCTGGAACTCTTGCCAAGTCGTAAGGACAGCTCCCTCTCCTCTACCTTTCCTCCAAGCAACAACCCAGTCATAAGCAAGGTCTTTCAATCTATACGCAGCCAACTCCACACTATGTTCCTCAGATACATGCATCACCTGAGTAATCTTCCGCACCTCCTCTAAAAACAACCGTGGATCCTCATCAGACTTGGACCCATAGAATTCCGACGGATTCATCCGCATGAAGTCACAGATCCTGGCAGCAGCTGAATCACCTCCCTACTGCTGTGGAGCCGGGGCCGGGTTGGCCTGAACATTTGCAATAACAGCTTGGGCCAGCGCCTGAAAGGCTGCCCGAAATTCAGCATGAGACACGTTTTCATTCAATGGGTCAGCGGGTTGAGGTTGCTGACCATCATTATTTCTTCTCGCTCGACGTGGAGGCATATTTCTGAAAGATGAGAGCATGAATCAATAGTAGAGAGAGACACTTTAAGCACGATAGACTTCTGAAAGAAAGAATCATACTTTCTCCTAAAACGTCTTGTAGCCTCTTGCTCATAGATGTGGCGTGCTACACACCGATGATCAAGACTCTACTTAACGAGGTTTGTCAAACTCCCTAGGACACCTTAAAATCTTAGGCTCTGATACCAAGTTTGTAACGCCCCAAAAAAAATGGGTCCCGGAGCGTCACACGGTGGTTGAGGCTACGAGTAGCCCCAAGCTAACCCTTTGAGCCATTTTCATTCAGTTCAACACAAATCAACGGGGTTTCCATAAATAAACCTCAAATATCAACAGAGTAATCATCATCCAAGAATAAAAGAATTTCAGAAAGATAACAAAATACGACTTATTAGTCAACTCCCAACATCTATACTAGTCTGACAAGCCTCTAAGAAAATCAATAAAACCAGCGAGCCATTGAGACATGCCCCAACTGACTCATACTCAGTTATCAAATGTAAACAATTCTGTGAAACCAACATCAGACATCACGTCCTCAGAACATGAGGACTCACCACAATAGAAGATGTAGAACAGCGTGCCCGAAGAAGCACTGTCGAACCTGGAACTGAGCACCTGAACCTACATTCCGAGAAAATGCAGCCCACATCCGAAGATGTGGGTTAGTACCATGGAAAGGAACCGAGTATATGGGGGTGTATGCAGTTGTATAAACATCATCATCATTAATATTTATAAGAAATATGCAGGATGTATGAAAGACTCACATAGCCCAAAGAAAATCATCATAATCATGAGACGATGAAATAAGAATAATAACACATGTGAGTCATCATATAATTTGTCAATCACTTTCAGTTCATCAAGAATATCAATTCTCATAATGTAAATATCATTTAAATCCTTCGAAAGAATAACTTTCACAATTCCACTTTCAAATCACTTCACCATTCTCCATAGACACAAGGAAACACACACACACTGGGAGATCCTATAACCGACATAAACCATGTGAGCTACATGGAGTCCAACGTACAACCCACATTGGGAAGAGCCGTCCTATCCTTGCCATCGGAGTAGGACTATCGATATCAAATCCATACGAGCATGTAGTTCTAGGGAAGTAAGGTCGCTTTATACCTCCCACTTGGTGCTAAAGATTTCTCCCAAACTTAGCTCAGATCATTTCAAAGACAATCCACAACAAAACAATTTCAGTAATATATAAATATACATCGGGAGCCATCATGCTTCACATCTATCAAAATCAACCACGTTGTGGATTTCTTTCACACTCGAGTTCAAAACAACTCCATTAAGACCAAAAGGTCAAATCATTCAAAATATCTCAAATATTCAACATCAACGTGCTTATAATACACACTTTCTAAAAAAAATACAATTTCCAATGGGTATTCACGACCCAAATATCAAAATCATGATAAATATCGTTCAAGATTTATGCTTTATATCACCATACATGTAAATTCATCTTTCAAAATCATAAACATCAAGATTTCATAATAATCATCATAAGATATGGGTTCATGCTTCAAATTCATAAAAATCATGCCTTTGTAAAGAAAATTACTTTTGGGCACAAGAACGAAAGAGAGTTCTTGTTGAAAAACCCCACATACCTTGAATGATGAACTTTAGATCGATACACGTTTTTGAGATGTTAATCGTGCCTTTGGAGTTCTTGAACTAGGAACTTGGAATCTTGAATAAATTTGCAGAATTACTGGTGAACTTTGGAGGTTCTTGAAGTTGGATGTAGGAGCTTAGGGTTTTCTTTTTGAGGGAATTTGATGAAATATAACTTATAATGCTTCTATAGGCTTTAACATAGGGTTTGGACGGATTTTGGGTGAGGGTGAATGACCAAAACGCCCCTAAAAATCAAATAATTCTCGAATCTGTCCTTTGGTGGACTGTTTTGATAGTCTGAAGTAGATCAACCATAACGTTTTACTCCGATATTCAAATTGGATGAAACCAATTTCATTAGAAAGAGGACACTCATATCTTTTCGTTGATATATAGTATCTCACCCAGATCATTGTGTACGAGGAGTTATGATCGTTTGAAGTTGACTCAAAAATTCACTTTTGATAGGCTGAAGTAGATCGACCATAACTTTTTGCTCCGATAGACAAATTGGATGAAACCAATTTCATCGGAAAGAGGACTCACAGAGATTTCCGTTGATATATAGTAGATCACCCATATCATTATGTACAAGGAGTTATGATCGTTTAAAGTTGGAGCAAAAATACGCCAGGCCTCAGTACTTTTTCCTGCACGTTTTACTGTTCACTACTATTCACGGTTCGATCGGAATGTTCATAACTCATCGCTCGGGTGTCCGTTTTGGATGATCCACATATCGTTGGAAAGATTATTCGATACTCTACGCAATGGTGGGTCATAATCTAAGACATTTGGCACAAAAAATTTATAATTCATTCTAGAAGATAGAACCCAACACGTTTACGCACAAAATTTCAACGAAAAATTTTCTGGGGTATTACAAATGGATACTTGGACTTCATGTCATCTTCGGCTTCCCATGTAGCCTCTTTAACCTTGTAGTTCCTCCATAGAATCTTTACTGAAGCTACATGCTTCATCTGCAACCGACGAACTTACCAATCCAAAATTTCAATCGAGACTTTCTCATATGATAAGGAATCCGAAATACCAATATTATTGATGCGCACAATCAACAATGGATCCCCCACATACTTCCATACCATTAATACATGGAACACTGGATGAATGGAGCTCAAACTAGGAGGCAACTCCAACTCATATGCAAAATTACCAATCCTCTTCAAAACCAAGTATGGGCCAACATGCTAGGGATTAAGCTTCCTCTTTTTCCCAAACCGCATCACTCCCTACCTCCAAGAACACCCAATCGCCAACCTCAAACTCTAACTCCCTACTCCTCTCATCCACTTAGTGTTTTTGATGACTTTGGGATACTTTAAGTCTATCCCAAATTACCTTCACCTTCTCCATCACTTAGTGAACCAAATATGAGCAAAACATCTCCGTCTCACCAACCTCGAACCACCCAATAGGAGACCTACACCTCATACTATACAAAACCTTAAATGGAGCTATCCCAATACTAGAGTGGAAGATATTATTATATGCAAACTCTACAAGAGGTAAATGGTCAACCCAACTACCACCATAGTCAATCACGCAAGCTCGAAGCATATCTTCCCATAAATTAATAGTCCTTTCCACTTGCCCATCTGATTGTGGGTGGAAAGTAGTATTAAGGATCATCTTAGTTCCCAATCCTCTCTTAAATGAATGCTAAAAATGCAATGAGAACTGAGTACCACGATCTGACAAAATAGAATCAAGTTCCCCATGCAACTTCATAATCTCTTGGAGGAACAACTTCGCATAATCTTCTATCAAATAATTAGTCCTTACCGGCCAGAAGTGAGCAAACTTAGTCATCCTATCATGATGACCCAAATTGAATCAAACTGATTCCAAGATCAAGGAATACTAGTAACGAAATCCATATTAATCACTTCCCATTTTTATATAGGCAACTCAATCTCTTGAGTCAACCCACTGGGCCTCAAGTGCTCAACCTTTAGTTGTTGACACACCATGCATTTAGCCACAAAACTATTCACATCTTGTTTTTTGTTGTTCCACCAATAAATCTCTTTAAGATCATTATATATCTTTGTCAAACCGGGAAGAATGACATAACACAATTCATGAGCCTCAGCCAAAATCCTCTCTCTCAGCCCATCTACATGGGTAATACATAGTTTGCCTTGGTACCTCAAGATCCCATCGCCACCAATCTCAAAAGCTACAACCTTTTGCTGACCCACATCTCCCTTAATCATCATTAAGACCGGATCCAGTGCCTACTTCTTTATTTCAGCAACAAGATATGACTTCGCCACCTCTTGCATAAACATACCACCATTATTAGAGTCCAAGAGATGAACTCCAAGGTCAGCCAAATGGTGAATATTGGAATATCTTTCACTAACTCCTACTTATCCTCATCCACATGAGATAGACTCTTCATGGATAACCTGTTAAGAGCATCGGCAACCACATAATCTTTACCTGGGTGATAGTGGAGACTTATGTTGTAGTCTTTCACCAACCCAAGCCACCTCCTCTGCCTGAGATTCAACTCCTTCTTCACCAACTCAAGCCACCTCCTCTGCCTGAGATTCAACTTTTTCTAGGTAAATACATAATGCAAACTCTTATGATTAGAAAAGATATCTACATAGAACCTATATAAATAGTGATGCCAAATCTTCAATGAAAACACCACAGCCAACAACTGCAAGTCAAGAGTCAGGTAATTCTTCTCATAAACTTTCAATTGCCTAGAAATATAGGCCACCACCCTACCATGCTACATCAACACACAACCAAGTCCTACAGGGATGCATCACAATAAACAACAAAACCATCAGTGCCTTCAGGCAGAGTCAAAATTGGAGCTAAAGTCAACTTATCTTTCAGCTTCTCAAAACTACCTCACAAGTGTCAAACCACAAAAACTTCACCTTTTTTTGAGTCAACTTAGTCAACTGGGCAGCTATAGTCGAGAAACTCTCCATAAATCTCCCATAGTAATCGGCTAAACCCAAGAAGCTTCAAATATCAATTTGAGTCATGGGACTAGGCCACTTCTTAACCACTGCAACTTTCTACGGATCCACCATGATCCCTTCACTAGATATGACATGACCCAGAAAAGTAACAACTTTTAACCAGATTTCACACTTTAAAAACTTAGCATACAAATGTTGATCTTTTAAGGTTTGCAACACGATATGGAGGTGATCGGCATGATCTGCCTTACTCTTGGAATACACCAAAATATATCTATAAACATGATGATGAACAAATCCAGAAATCGATAAAAGACCCTATTCATCTAGTCCATTAATGTCTCTGGGGCATTAGTCAAACCAAAAGACATTATTAAGAACTCATAATGACTATATCGTGTTCGGAAGGTAGTCTTAGAGATATCCACTTCCATAATCTTTAGCTGATGATAACCCAACCTAAGATCAATCTTAGAGAAATATCTAGCACCCTAAAGCTGCTCAAACAAATTATCAATCCATGGAAGAGGATACTTATTCTTCACCGTAACCTTATTCAACTGACGATAATCATACACATTCAAAGGGAACCATATTTCTTACACATAAAAAAAATAGGAACACTCCACGGAGACACACTAGGATGGATAAATCTCTTGTCAAAGAGGTCTTTCAATTGCTCTTTAAGATCCTTCAACTCAGTCAGAGCAATTCTATAAGAAGGAATAGAGATAGGATGAGTGTTTGGAATAAGGTCAATCCCAAAATCAATCTCCTTATCAGGAGGAACACTAGGAAGATCATCAAGAAAAAACTAGGGAAATTCACTAACAACGGAAATAGATTGCAATGAATGACCCTTCGAGTTAGAATCTTTAACCTGGACCAAATGATAGAGACATTCCTTGGAAATCAACTTTTGGGCTCTAAGATATGATATAAACCTTTACTTAGGCACTAGAGAACCCCCCTTCCTACTCAATGACCGGCTCATTAGGGAATTTAAGCATGACCTTACGGGTCCGACAATCTAAGTAGGCATAGCACGAGTGCAACCAATCCATCCCCAATATGACATCAAAATAAACCATGCCTAACTCTATCATATCTATTAGAGTTTCTTTACAACCAATAGATACCACACAACCCCTATAGACTCTTCTAGAAACCACTCAGTCACCCACTAGGGTAGAGACAGAAAAGGGATTAGGGATGCACTCGAGATCGAAACCAAAATGCACAACCATAAATAAGGTCACATAAGAAAGAGTAGACCCTAGATCAAGCAATAAATACACATCACGACAAAAAAGTCGTAACATACTAGTAACAATATCGAGAGATGCCTCAAAGTCCTGGAGGGTAGCAAGAGCATACAAGCGATTTTACTAAGAAATACCCTCAAAGTCTTGGAGGGTTGCAAGAGCATAACCTAATCCATAAAATTAGGTTATGTAATACTACCTTCGTCTCAAATTACCTGTCCCAAATTAAGATGACATATTGATTAAGAAAAATAATTAATATATGCTTAGTTTACCATAGTACCCCTATTAAATGATGTTTACATTTAAATTGAAGAAAAAATAATTAATGCAAAGGGTGAAACATGGGAAAAAAATTTATCTCTTCTTGATTAATGAAAAAGACAAGTAAAATGAGAAATCAAATTAGGAAATTTGGGACGGAGGGAGTATGTAAAAGAAATCAAATTTCTCTTTTCATATATGGTGTTCTTCTTTTTTGTTATTGCGTCTAATTCTATGGGTTAATATTATTTCTAATCATACATTGGTTATTATGTATGTTTTATTTTTTTTTAAATGTGATACACACGTGCAGAATAAACTTAACTTGTCATAGTATAAGACTGTTTAAAACACTTCCTACTCTTTTTTTTTTTGGAAACTCCAGGAAAATTTGCAGCCGCTACACCCTCTGCCACAGCCTCTGCTCTTCGGGTGAGCACTCTGTGGTGAACACTTCCTACTCTGTTGTAACAGAATTGTGATAATAGTTCTCGAAAGTACATGGGACTTTGAATTAAAAGGGACAAACAAGTTTCTCAATTAAGTGAGGTCCTTTAAGTTTTAAAAATTAGTGAAAGGGACAAATTTTTTTATTTTTTTTTTTAAATATTTTCATTCCAACAACTTTGTAAAGTTGTAGAATAATTTGATAGTTGTTCGATAACTTTGCGAAGTTGTTCAACAACTATCAAAGTTGTTCGATAACTTTACAAAGTTGTTCGACAACTGTGCGAAGTTATTCGACAATTGTGCAAAGTTGTTCGATAACTGTGCGAAGTTATTGAGACAACTAATGCAGTTGTCGAACAACTATCCTAGTTGTTCAAAAATTTTATTTTTTTAACTTAGGAACATTGTGGAATCCACTTATCAAAGACTTAGAGGGTCTATGGACTCATTTTTCTCAAAGTATTTCTATTATATAGAAGAGGTGGTTTCGACTACCTCTCATGCAATTACTAAAAAACCCCTCCACTCCCACTTAATTACATATCATGCTCCAATATATAATAATTTCATTATTTCATCATAATGGTTTAAATATTTAATATATTCTATTAATTTATATTAATTAACTATAACTACATATTGGAAGTAAAAAAATTTTATTTATATAATTGGCTATCATATTCAAAACTAATTTGTTACCACGAATCACAATAATTAATAACTTAAAATATTTAAAAGACATATAAAAAATTTATTGACTCTCATTATTTTAGCAATATCACATAAATTGAGATAAAAGAAAAAGTACTGCAAATCATAATAATTAACAATTTAAAATATTTAAAAGATACATAAAAAATTTAGTTGATTCTCAAAATTGTATCGAAGTTACATAAATTGGGAGACAAGGAGTAAATATATTATTTGATAATTACGTAAAAATTATTATAAATCACAATAATTAACAAGTTAAAATATTTTAAAAAAAAATAGATAAAAGTTCTATTCAACTCTCAAAATTTTATCGGTGTACCATAAATAATGACAAAATAAAAAATTATCTTAATTAATTACAACTAAATATTTAAAGTAAATCAATTTTATTATTTTAATTGACTTTTATGTAGAAAATTAATCTTTTTATTTATTTATTTATTTTAGTAAATTTTAATTTTAATTTTTTTTTATATAGAAATACTAATATTTAAACTTAACTTAAAAAATTTAAAGTACAAAATTAATAAATTCAATTTAATAAAATAAATTTCTAATGATTATTTTCTTAGAATTTGTGTTGGATCAATATGTATCAAGTTAAAAAGAAATAAAGAAAAATATATAGTAAAATTTTATTATTGTGAAAGATAAATATAATGCACTATCCAATAATGTTTAATAATATCATATTTTGCATATGCAAACAAAGCATCCTGTATTTAATTAATATACTATTTCGTTAAATTATCGATGATTACTATTGGATATGATAAAATTATATTAATTTTTATAGTAATAACATAATGAAACGCTCTTAATTAATTATTATGAGTCATCTAGGTATCAAGAAAATAAATAATATTTAATGAAAAATAAAATAGACATAAAATGTGA
Organism: Capsicum pubescens; assembly: GCA_030864215.1. Taxonomy (NCBI): domain Eukaryota; kingdom Viridiplantae; phylum Streptophyta; class Magnoliopsida; order Solanales; family Solanaceae; genus Capsicum; species Capsicum pubescens. The sequence goes on along the minus strand of CM061546.1, from coordinate 145,706,419 downwards.
AATTAACTCTCAATGTTTTAAATCAAATTTTCGTCTTTCGAACGATGATTTTAGTATATCACTTTTTATTATAAGTCATTTATGTATTAGAAAAATAAGAATAACAAAATGATATATCAACATAAAATATTTGATTGACTATCAAAATTATATTAATGCCACATAAATTGGGACGGAACAGAAGAAGATATAAAACAACATATATTATTTGAAAACGAAATAAAAAGTACTGTAAATAACAATAATTAACAAAAAAAAAAAATTGACTAGTTTCTTCAATCGTGATTTTAATGTATCACCCGCAATTAATTATTATAAGTCACTTATGTATTGAAAAATTAATAATATTGATTCCACGATTTTATTATATATATATATATATGAATAAAAAATTTCATAATATTTTTTTAAAAAATAAAAATTACTACATATACTCAAAGGGAAAAAGAGTAAAAACATACAAGAGATAAATGTAGAGAAATCAAGAAGCACCAAATGGATTATTAATATTTGTAACATTCAACACATTTCTAAATGTTTTCAAATTCTTCTTGAATTAACACATACACATAATAAAAATTATAAATAATAATAATTACATTTTACTATATCACCCCTAATTAATTATTATGATCATTTAAGCATTGTGCCGCATAAGTTGAAATAGAAAAAATATTATAAATCATAATGATAAAAAATTTAAATTATTTTAAAAAATATATTTGACTATCGTCGACACAAAACTCTGGACAAGGAGAGTAGCATATATTATTCAAAAATTACATAAAAAGTATTATAAATTACAATAGTTAACAACTTAAAATATCTAAAAATAATTTAATATGTTATATATTTCAAAAATATTACATAAAAAATACTAGAAATTACAATAATTAACAATTTAAAAATTTTTAAAAATATAAAATATTTTGTCTACTCTTAAAATTTTATTAGTGTCACTAAAATTGAATTAAAATTTTATTAGTGTCACTAAAATTGAAATAAAAGAAAAGTATTATAAATCACAATAATTAAAAATTTAAATTATTTTTAAAATATAATTGACTATTAATGCCATAAAAATTTGGACAAGAAAAATAACGTATATTAATTTAAAAATTACATAAAAAATATTATAAATTACAATAATTAATAACTTAAATTATCTAAATATATATTAAAATAATATATATTGAACTCATGCTTAGATTTTGAATAAATTTTAGAAAATATATGTAATTTTTTTTAAATAAAAAAAATTATTTAAATATATTGAGATTGAAAAGATAAATAAATATTATTGGCCCGTGCTGGCATGTAGTACTGTAAGACGAGTTCAGGGCGAAGGGTGGCGTAACGTAGTGGTGCCGCAGCGGCCGGAGTCTCAAATCCTGATGGCGAACAACAACCAACCGCCGCCTCAGCCGCCACCATACCTTCCCTACCGCCAGAAAGAAGTTCTCACTGGCCACACACGCGCCGTCTCTTGCGTTAAATTCTCCAATAACGGCCACCTCTTCGCCTCCGCTTCCTTGGACGGAACCCTAATCGTCTGGTCCACACAGACCCTAACTCAGCTCTCACGTCTCGTCGGCCATTCCGAAGGCGTTTCCGACTTAGCATGGTCGTCTGATTCCAGTTACATATGCTCCGCCTCCGATGACCGCACACTCCGTATATGGGACGCACGCGCCGCCGAGACGGTTAAGACTCTACGGGGACACACCGATGTTGTTTTCTGTGTGAATTTCAATCCGCAGTCGAATCTTATAGTTTCGGGTTCGTTTGATGAGACTATTCGGGTCTGGGATGTGAAAACTGGTAAGACGAATCACGTGATTCTTGCGCATTCGATGCCGGTAACTTCGGTTCATTTCAATAAAGATGGGTCGTTGATTGTTTCGGGTAGTCATGATGGTTCTTGTAAGATATGGGATACGGCTTCTGGGGTTTGCCTTAAGACCCTTATTGATGATAAGGTTCCTGCGGTTTCTTTCGCCAAGTTTTCACCTAATGGCAAGTTCATTCTTGTTGCCACCCTTGATAATGCTCTTGTAAGTATTTCAAAATATTTGCAAGTTCTTTTTTACGCAATACCTGCCACCAGGTATGAGGTAACTTTCTTCCCCCAAGCTTAGGACAAATTGGAAGAAATTACCTAATGATTTTGTTATCGCTGTTATTGAATTTAAAACTTGGAATATACTATTTTGAGGATATTTACCATCTATTAATTTGGCCTGATTTGTTGGGCTCAAAGAAACTGTTTTTTATGATTTATTATAAAAATCGAACAGCTGCTCAATTTGGACTGGGAACTTAGTTAAGAACAGAACATAAGCAGAAGCAACGAATTCTACCAACTCCTATGTTGCGCAGACTCTTCAGAAATTATGTTGCACTCTTGTCGGATTCTTCAAAAGTAAACTACTTTTGGAAAATCTGACACGCACCCATTGATATTTTTGAAGAGTCGAGCACATAACTAGCAACTAGTGTCAGTTAAGCGTAGTTGTTTGTATAAGTGGCTTAGTTGCTTTTGTTGCACTTACATCAGGTTTTGGATAAGTGTTTAATACATATACAGGCCCTCAACTATTTGACTTTTTTTGTATAGGCACCTCAATTAGGCCACGTACCTATTGAACTCTTTACTCCTTCACAAATGATTTCAATTAAGCCCAATTTGCTGACATGGCGCTGATTTAGCATAGTGCGTGCACTGCACGCTATTTGAGAGCGTGAAACATTAAATTTTAGCTTTTTTAAAAAAAATCTCTTTATCTTTTTTATTTTTCTTTATTTTCTCCTTTCTCGTGATTTTTTATTTTTAAAAAATAATTTCTCTCCTTCTTCTTCATTAAATTCTGCTGCCCTTCTTCTTCTCCATTTTCCTTTTTCATCTTTCTCTCCTTTTTCATCTTTCTCTCTATTATAAATTACAAATTTGTATTTTAGACATTAAATTAATGATGAAATAGGTGTGAAAAGTTAGAAAACATATGCTATCAATTAGATTTTGTTCATCGATTGGTGCTTTTTTTCATCATGGCTATCAATGCGTCTTCTTTATCTTTAAAATTCGATGGAATAAATGCATCGTGAAGAAGATAGTCACACCAGTTGACTTTTTTTTTTTCATCTTCAATTACACACGTCCTCTGAATCGACGAATTAGAGTCAATTCCAGCGAAAAGTTTCGCCGGAGAAACTTGAGAACTAACCGGAAAACTCTTAAATCAACTAGAAACTCACTGAATCTTCTCACCCTTTTCTTCTTTCCATTCTGATCGATTTTTTATTTTTCTTGTGTTTTGGATTTCAGTCAATGTGTGTGTGTGCGATTTGTGCGTGAATGGAGAAATTGATTCGATGTGTGTGCTGCGCATTAAGAAGAAGAAAAGAAAAAAAGAAAAATGCAGTTTTCAACAATGGCCTCTCCTCTCTCTCTCTGAAATCGCGTTTGTGTGTGTCCGAAGAAGAAGAAGCAATTTTCTTTTTTGGGAATTTTTTCTTCCTTCTCAATTGAGTCGTTGTGTTGTGTGTGTTTATCAGTGAGTGTAGTGTGTGTTTTGGTACCCCTGTTTTGTGAGAGTCATGTGTGTGTGTGTGTGAGATTGTGAAGAAGAAAAGGGAAATGGGGTCTGTGTGTTTGGAAGGAAAGAGGGGGAGTGGGAGGTGTGGGGAAGATGGGCTGCAGTGGGGGGAGGGGGTGTATTAATGATATTTTTTTAAAAAAAAATTAGATTTAATTCTATTAGAAAATTATTTTTATGATTATTTTAAGTTAAATGTCACATGTCGTTATTTAATTCGCCACTTTGCCACATCATCAGCGTGTGTATTACACACAGTTCACATTTTTTGTCACGTCAGCAAATTTGGCTCAATTAAAACCATTTGTGAAGGAGTAAAGGGTTCAATAGGTACCTAACTTAATTGAGGTGCCTATACGGGAATAGTGAAATAGTTCAGGAGCCTGTATATGTATTCCGTTTTTAGACAACTTGTAGGATTAGATGACCTCTTATGCCTTACTGACAAACCACAAATTGTTTACAAGTCCAAAATGGATATGAATAAAATGAAATAGATATAGAGGATTCGTATAGCAAGTCCAAACTAGTTCGGGATTGATGCATTGTTGTTGGTTTTAGTAGTATTGAATAACTCAAAAAATTCAATGCCTTTTGAAGCACTATTTCGTGATATATTTCCTTGTAAGCATAGGAAACTCGCCTTGATTCAATTATATCACTTCAGCTGGATGACTGATTTGTAACGTGGGCTTTTTGTAATTTTCCCCAAGTACAGAAGCTATGGAACTATTCTACTGGAAAATTCATAAAGAGTTATGCAGGCCATGTGAACAGAGTGTACTGCATAACTTCCACATTTTCAGTCACGAATGGGAAGTATATTGTGAGTGGCTCAGAGGATCGATGTGCCTACATATGGGATTTGCAAGGGAAAAATTTGCTGCAGAAACTTGAAGGACATGCTGATACTGTCATTTCGGTGACTTGCCACCCTTCAGAAAACATGATTGCCTCGGCTGGACTAGATAATGACAGGACAGTGAGGGTTTGGGTCCAAGACTAATGTCCTCAACTGTGTATTATAGGTAGGTTCATCCTATCCTACAAATACACTAATCTTTGCACTTAAGATTGATATTAACTTTGGAGTTTTGTGACATCAGAATCTTATTAACATTCGATTTTTTAGTAACAGGAAGCAACTTTTTTGGATTCTTCTGGTGCTTAAACCACCTCTCATTTGTTTACTTTTTCACTTATTAGCTTGGCTTTTCCCAACATCTAGGCAGCCTTTGAATTCGTAGTGGTCCTTCTTTATATGGTAGATTGAGTCAAAATGCAATGGAAAGAGTCATCTATCCAGTTGCGCTCTTATTCTTCCTTCTATGCAAGTATAATAATTTTATAGTAGACAAAAGATGGAGTATCTATACGTTATATTCCATAGTTCAGGATTCAAGATTCAAGATTCTTCCAGCTATCTCATGTGGTTTACTTAATTTATAGGTTTTTGCCCAAGGACGTTCGCTTGCATTAACTACTTTGCGTAACTTGGCTGTCGCGAAGAGGTGCAACAGATGGCAGTGAGCCCTGTGTGTTTGAGTAGTGCAGTTATCTCCATAGTACTGTCGCGAAGAGGTGCAACAGATGGCAGTGAGCCCTGTGTGTTTGAGCAGTGCAGTTATCTCCATAGTACAGTACGGAAGTTGATGCAAGAAGACTGTTGGTTATCAAGTTAACAAAAAACTTGCTACTGTATTTTCTTTTTCGTATGTGAGAAAAAACTAGATATGTACTGTTTCTCCAGAATATTGAGGAGAAACATTTAATGTAAAGACGTTAAAATATATGAATAGAATAAGTTGTTTCATTCATATGAAGTCTTCCCCCCTAACATTTGCAGAAAGGGCAATAATTTAGGCTAGTTATAAATGAACATTGATCTACCTATTGTGTCTTGAGACCCATGGTTAGAAATGCAAACAGTGAAAATGAATCAACGTCCCCACGTTTTGCAAATTGCTCCTTAGCGATGTTCCTTCCATTACTGGCTTTTCCTCGCTCCATATGTATCTTCTTGGCCGTTTGTTACCCTCTTTCTTCTTTCATCAATCATATCTGAATATGCCTGCGGTGTATTAACAATCAATTCAGTGTTGTTGCTTCCAACTTTGTCTGATAGGTGTGTTGCCATTTAACAAAAAAAAAATCCATGGATAGAAAAGAATCCTAAAGGCTAAAGTGCACAGGTCAATTAATGAGCTACCACCCTTCGAAGCGGAAAGCAACTTAGGGAGTCTACCACCAAAGGATGGCTTAACAGACATCTTGGTTAGGGTCTATAACAAAAGTGCTCGACTACGATTAAAGACCAAATGCAATGACACCTCTGCTTTCTCCACTAGAGATGGGGGCCATAGAGCAACACTGGTCCGCTGCAGTTTGTTCGATGAAAACCTAATTCGTCATCAACACGACTGAACTATAAACATATAGATCAAAGTAACGATCAACATAAGATAAACAACCATCCTCACCCTGCTCCACCTAACATAATATTGTTGCCCAAGAGGCGTCCCTTGCATTACTAGTTTTTCCTCTCTCCATACATATCTTCTAGACTGTTTATCACACTCTTTTCTTCTCTCTGCAATCATATCTGAATATGCCTGTAGAATATTAACAATACATTCAATGATACTGCTTTTCAACTTTGTCTGATAAAGGAGTGTTGCCAATGAAGTCCCTTAAAGGGAAAAAGATCGGAGGGGCTAAAATTTATTGGTCATTAAAGTAGCAACATCTCCTTAAAAACTCAAAGAAACTTAGTATGTCTGTACTGCCGCATGGTGGCTTCACAGACATCTTGGTTAGGGCCATAGCAAAGATGTCGACTGCAATTAAAAACCAAATGACACCTCTGCTTTCTCACCTTAAGCAGAGAAGTTATGTTACAGTACCGAAATTCAAAAGTAATCACTTAGAAGTATCACGGATAGTGTAAGATGGATCATTGATCCACTGTAATTTGTTCAAAGAAACTTAATTTGTCATCACATGCTACACAACAACATACCTAGTGTAATCCCACAAGTGTAGTTTGAGGGTAGAATATACGCAGACCTTACCTAACCCCCCCCCCCCCCCCTTTGTGTAGGGTAGAGAGTTGTTTCTAATAGACCCTCAATTCCAAAAAAAAAAAGAGTGAAGAAAGCAGGATAGAGAGTGAAAAAAAGAAGAAAAAGAAACAGCAGAATGGCAAGATAAACAAAGCAAACTAGGTAACAAATAGTAGTAAAATGGAAAGATAAGATACTTGTGAATATGAGGTCAGACAAATGACTAAATTCTAAATATATAGATCAAAACAACAACGGATATGAGATATGCATGCAGTGCTGCATACAACTATCCACACCCTGCTCTTACAGAAAATTGTTGCCCAAAGCACATCTCCAAACTTACTGACCCTCGCTTCTAGGAAAGAGATATTTGAGGAAGACATCAGAGGATGCTGAAGTATGTTATGGAACAAAGCTGAAAGATCCATTTACTTCCCATCTCATAGTGAGTACACTTTGAAATTCAGATCTCTTTTCCTTTTGGGTAGAAAATTGATATTATCCATTGCACAACCTTTGCAGCATACAAGCACCAATTATATCACGAACAAATGTAAAATCCTTCGAATATGAGTAAAGAAGTGTGAAAGGACTATATATTGTATCGTATTTTATTCCACAAGAAGAGAATAGTAATATCTTTTTTTCTTCATAGCAATGGTTTCAGGTCAGCTTCAGTGCACTGGGCTGCCCTCTTTAAAAAAAAAACAATGGTTTCAAGTCAGCTTGCAAACATCTTGGCTTATCAATCAGATAGCTGCTATCTTACCAGATACCTGTCCACTGAGACTTAGGAAGACTGAAAGAAATCACCTAGTGTTTCTATCTCTGCTAGGATTTTAGTCCTGGTTTCCCATGGCCTTTCCCATTTCATTTACTCATGACCAGTAGGTCACACCCTTGGGTGCAAATTGAGAGTAGCAATATTAGGAAGTTGGGCTCACTGTATCATTCAGTTACTACTGCAATTGGGCGACATAGACTATAGAGATGACACCCTACACTAAACCTTGTTCAGAAGCTTCCAAGAATAGGGCACTTACTAGAGAAAAAGCATCAATGAGTTTAGCAAATTTAGCTTAGTACCATGTAGTCATAGCAACATTGAGTTGGTCAAATCTGGTAGTATTAGATACTGCAAACTAAAAATGGCTTACCTTGGGGTAAGAATAAAGAAAGATGTACCACCATGCCCCGATTATAGTCATCACTACTGCAGTGGCTAGAGCTGAGTGTAGAACCAGCCAGCTCAAGCTAATTATCACTGTCCCAGTGAGAGTTATTGTCCAAGGTTGACACCTACCATGAAAAGAGAAATTAAACATGTGAAAGTACAGATATAGGGGAGAAAAGGAATGGCTGAATATAAATTCTAAACCAAGTATGGAACAAATAACAAAAAGTTCCATGTTCAACTGCATTGTTGTCAAAAGCTCGATTAAACCCTGAAACCAGATGTCAAAAGGTTGAGTGCTTTGTCTTACTTAGGCAGCGTTTCAATTCAGGCGCTAAGGCCCTAAGACGTGCATCACATCACCTGTGGGCTATCTTTTGAAATATAGAGAACTAAACAATAAATTTCACCTAATTCCGGCGACCAATTTCTACATCAAATTGCCGGAATCCGACGAACGGATTCAAGAACACGTACTCACTTCATCTTTCATCTTCTCCTCGGATCAAGTGCACTCATTTCATCTCTTCTAGTTTATTTGGTCTAGATTTCTTGACTGTTGAAGGCGGATACGTCTTGTATCGTTTGATATATATATTTTTCATCTCTTTTGGTTTTTGTTTGCCTATTTAGCTATTTTTAGCCATATCCTTTTGCTCGCCGTATTTTTTATCTCCTTTTTTCTTCGGTTTCTTCTATTGTATCCTTTTGAGTGGTGGCTGGGGTGATAGATAGTAGACTAGGGTCATGTCATAGGTTGGGGTCGGGGCTGGGATCGGGTCTAGGTTCGAGTCTGTAGGGTTAGGTGGGATAAGAGTGCCTCTAGGTTGAGAGTTGGGTCCTGGAACATAGGGTCGCTTCAGTGTCTATAGAGCTGGTGAAAATTCTTAGAAAAAGGAGGGTTAGTATAGCGTGTGTCCAAGAAGCTAAATGGGTAGGCACTAAGGCGAGAGATGTGGATGGATATAAGTTGTGGTACTCAGGTAGCATGAGACATAGCAATGGGGTAGGTATCTTAGTAGATGAAGAACTTAGGGAGCAGGTGGTAGAGATTAAGAGAGTTAATGATAGGTTGATGTCTATTAAGTTGGTCATTGGATGGTCTACGTGAACGTTATTAGTGCCTACGCTCCGCAAGTAGGTTTGGACGAGAAGGAGAAGAAGGGCGTTTGGGAGATTTTGGATGAGGTGGTGAGGAGCGTCCCGAGCACTGAGAAGCTTTTCGTGGGAGGAGATTTCAATGAGCATATTGGGTCTTTGTCGAGAGGTTATGATGATGTGCATGGCAGTTTCGGTTTTGGGGAGAGGAATGAAGGAGGAGCTTCTTTTTTGGATTTTTCTAAGGCTTTTGGATTGTGGATAGCGAATTCGAGCTTTCCGAAGAAGGAGGAACACCTTATTACGTTTCGTAGTTTAGTGGCCAAGACTCAGATTGACTTTTTGCTTCTTAGGAAGGGTGATAGCGCGCTATGTAAAGACTGTAAAGTCATACCTAGCGAGATTCTTTCAACTAAACATAGGTTGTTGGTGATAGACTTGGTAATCAATAAAGGCAGAAAAAGAGGAGTGTGGAGGCTCGGCCCAGGATTAAGTGGGGTAGCTTGACTTTGGCTAGTGCTTTGGAGATGGGGAAGAAGTTGAAGAGTAGGGGGGTTTGGAAGAGTACAGGGGATGTGGATAGTATGTGGGAGATGACTGTCAGTTGCATTAGGGAGACCGCTAGAGAGGTGTTGGGTGTCTCGAGAGGTCGATCTGACAAGCATCGAGGGGATTGGTGGTGGAACGAAGAGGTTAAGAGAAAGGTGGAGTCTAAGAAGGTGGCTTATGCTAAGTTGGTTGAGAGGAAGGATGATAAGAAGAGGCAGATAAATAAGGATGAGTATAAGGTAGCTAAAAGAGAGGCTAAGTTAGCAGTTACGGCGGCTAAGACAACAGCTTTTGAGAGCTTGTATGCAGTTTTAGAAGAGAAAGGCGGGGATAAGAAGTTGTATAGACTAGCCAAGGCCAGGGAGCGGAGGACTCGTGACCTTGACCAAGTAAAGTGCATCAAGGGAGAGGATGGTACAGTGTTGGTTGAGGATGCCCTCATTAGAAAGAGGTGGCAATCCTATTTTCATAAACTTTTGAACAACGAGGGGGACAAAGGTTTCGTGTAGGGGGACTTGGAGAAATCTGAGGAGTGTCGCGATTATGGTTATTGTAGGCGTATCAAGGCTAAGGAAGTCAAAGGGGTTATTCACAGGATGCGGCGGGGTAGGGCGACGAGGCCAGACGAGATTCCAGTGAATTTTTGGAAGAGCACTGGCGGGGTAGGTTTGAAGTGGTTAACAAGGTTGTTTAACATCATTTTTAGGGCGGCAAAGATGCGTGAAGCGTGGAGGTGGAGTACGATGATTTCATTATATAAGAACAAGGGAGACATCCAGAGTTGCAACAACTATAAAGGTATTAAGTTGTTGAGTCATATTATGAAGGTTTGGGAAAGGGTGGTAGAGTTGAGGCTGAGAAGGATCGTGACTATCTCTGAGAATTAGTTCGGTTTTATGCCCGGTCGCTCGATCACTGAGGCCATTCACCTTGTGAGGAGATTAGTGGAGCAGTTTTGGGAGAGGAAGGACTTGCACATGGTGTTTATTGATCTTGAGAAGGCATATGATAGAGTTTCCAGGGAGATTTTGTGGAGTCGCTTGGAGGCTAGAAGGGTGCCCATGGTGTACACTAGGTCGATTCAGGACATGTATGCTGGTGCGAAGACTCGTGTGAGGACGGTAGGTGGAGATTCAGATCACTTTCCAATTTTGATAGGGTTGCACTAGGGATCGACTCTTAGCCCGTTTTTATTTGCCTTGGTGATGGATGTTTTGACACGACATAATCAAGGGGAGGTGCCTTGGTGTATGTTATTTGCGGATGATATCGTACTGATTGACGAAACTCGAGGATGAGTTAATGATAAGTTGGAGATTTGGAAACAGACGCTTGAGTCTAAAGGATTTCGGTTGAGTAGAACCAAGACGGAGTACTTGGAGTGTAAGTTTAGTGATGTGTCGAAGGAGACTGGCGTGGTTGTGAACCTGGACTCTTAGGCCATTCAAAAGAGGGAAAGTTTCAAGTATCTGGGGTCTACGATTCAGGGCAATGACGAGATTGACGAGGATGTCACGCATCGTATTGGGGCAGGGTGGTTGAAATGGAGGCTCGCTTCTAGAGTTTTATGTGATAAGAAGGTGCCCCTGAAGCTTAAAGATAAGTTCTACAGAGTGGCAGTTCGACCGGCTATGTTGTATGGAGCGGAGTGTTCGCCAGTTAAAAACTCCCACATCCAAAAGTTGAAGGTAGCGGAGATGAGGATGTTGCGATGGATGTGTGGCCATACTAGGAAAGATAGGGTGAGGAATGAGATTATTTGGAAGAAGGTGGGAGTTGCTTTGGTAGAGGACAAGATGCGAGAAGTGAGGTTACATTGGTTCGGGCACGTGATGAGAAGGGGCTCTGATGCTCTAGTGCGGAGGTGTGAGACCTTGGCTATGGATGGTTTTAGGCGGGGTAGAGGTAGGCCGAAAAAATATTAGAGGGAGGTGATTAGGCATGACATGGAGCAGTTACAGTTTACGGAGGACATGATTCTTGATAGGAAAGTGTGGAGGACGTGGATTAGGGTAGAGGGTTAGGGGGTAGGAGTGCGTCGGTATCAGTAGGGGAGCGTTCTTTTGTATCTGAAGTTTCTTGTTCGTGGTGTTGTGTGATGTCTATGGTTTCGGTTAGATAGTTTTTAGTATTATCTTGTGGTTGTAGTATTATCTTGTGGCTAGCGGTGTTAGTTTTACATACTGTACTAGTTTATATGCATTTATGTTTTGTGTTGATGATACTGTTATTGGTCCTAAGCCCGAGGTCTATCGGAAACAGCCTCTCTACTTCACCTGAGGGTGGTATGGTCTGCGTACACTCTACCCTCCCCAGAGCCCACTATGTGGGAATACACTAGGTATGTTGTTGTTGTTGTACATATAATACACACATAATGTATATATCTTCAGTATAAGTATTTATTATGTATACATTTTATTTTCTCTTTATTTATGCCTTCCGTTATCAAAGTGTGTGCTTCACTAGCCTTTTTTTATTCGAGTCCCAACCTATCTCAGTGCTTTTTAGTCGCTTTTCGCCATTGACAACCCTATTGTGTAACCTGATGTAAACGATGGCAATGAATGTTGGTTTAATCTTCCATTTGACCCGCGTATACAGAGTGTATAGTTTTGAACTATAGTCACAACGAAGTAGGTGATGCAGTGGATGTGCACTCTCACTGATTAAAAATCATAATCTGCCTCCTTCCATGGCAGAATTTGTAGAATGTTCTTATCACTTCTCACCCACGTTCTGCCTGGAAGCAATTTTAAGAAAAAAAAGGGCAGCCCGGTGCACTAAGCTCACGGTATGCGCAGGGTCCGGGGAAGGGCCCGACCACAAGGATCTATTGTATGCAGCCTCATCTTACATTTCTGCAAGGGGTTGGAAGCAATTTGGCTAGCAAAAACAGTTTGTTCTTTCGACTAAATTTATATAAAATGGGGTTCCCACTTAGTTTGGATGGTTGTTATCAGTTTTAATTTACTATTTTGTTAGTTTAAATACAATATGTGTTTGATTATTACTTAACTTTTATTGTATCGTATCAAATTTTATTGTATCCTATTGTTGAATCCATTGTTACATAATAACGAAAAATCCCATTTTCTGTAATAACCGATTTGGTGTGGTGGCACCGTTATCATATTTTAAAAGTTGTCTTTACTTATTATTTAATAAACTTGTTCTATACTTTATCTTTTTCATAGCAGCTCTTTCTCATACCCTACTTCGCTAGTAGATTTATTTTTCAAATTGTTGATATATGACATTACGTAACAACGAAATACAATCAATCCAAATGTTATATTCATTATAACAATACAGTACAATACCATAATAACATAATTATAATACAATGTGATACATAGCGAAACAATACGTAACAACCAACCTAGAGCATACTTTGCAAAAAATGAAACAAAGATTTCGATAAAAACAAAGGCAAATGCAAATGTAAAGGAATTACCAGGAGGGCTTGGTGTCCCAGACAGAATCATATTCAAGGGAAAGATGATTGAGATAACTATCCATATCCTCAACGACGCCGTTTTCATTGAAGAAGGCCGACTCATTTGGGTCATTGGAATTGATTCCACCAAGTGTAGTACTAGTCCTTGAACGTTTAGGAAAATTATGAGTTGAAAGGAAACTAATTGATGGAAGTTTCGAGAAGAACTCAAACCCGGAAAGTCGGGAACGAGCGCAACAGCGGTGGATCGGCGGTGTAGGCCAAAGTAGGGGTAGTACAACGGAGGAGCCTCTCATCCTTTTGTTTTCCTCAGCTCTATGCTATCCAGTTCCCAAAAAAATAGTACTGTACTTTTTCTATTTGGCTCGCCCCAAATTTTACCCGTTATGGCGCTCCCAAAATGACAAAAAAGTTTCAAAATAAAAAAAGAGTAACACAAGTATTGAATATTGAGTTGGGGTGATAATTTTAAGATTAGTGTTAATGATATTAATTTTAAAATCTTTAAGTTTTATTATTTACACAAAGATCTCTACACCATCACCATCACTCCTCCTCCACACCTTTTTTGTTGCCGCCCGCCACCGCCACCTCCTTTTCATCTACTATCACTATCATTGTCATCTCTTCCAGATTCACCATTATTTCCTCCCTCTACATAACTATCGCCTATTTTTCTTCTTTCTCCTCTATCACCGTCGCTATCAACACCACAACAAATGTCATCTTCTCATTTGGCGTCACTACTAGCACCACCACCTCCATATTTACCATAAATATCACTTTTTCGTGGGCTCCTCCTCCAATCAGATCTTTTTTCAGAAATTAAGTATTGAAGTTGCTGCAGCAACTTCGATAATTGTTGCAGCAACTTCGATAGTTGTTGTTACAACTTCGATAATTGCTACAACAACTTTGATGATTGTTGTAGCAATTACCGTAGTTGCTGAAGCAACTCTCGTAGTTACTGAATTTGCTAAATTATTTCTTCATTTATTTTTAAAAGAAATTAAAAAATTTCTTTTCAAACTTTTCAGTTTTTTTTTTTAAAATAGTCCAAGAAAATAAAAAATAAAAAGAACGAAATAAAAAGAGAGAAAAAAAAAGAAGAGAAGATGGAAGAAGAGGAAAATCTAAAGAGAGAGAAAAAAAATAAGAAGAAGAAGATGGGGAGAAAGAAAAAGAAGATGAAAGATTAAAAGATAAGAAAAGAGGGGAAACTCTAAAATTTGAAATTTGGAGTTGGGGGACTTTTTAAAAAATTAAAAAAATATATAAAAAATTACACTTTAGTACCCCAATTAACTTAATCACAATTTAAATGAATCTTTGACCTTAGCTGGTCAAAGTTGTCACCATTTTTAATTTAAAGACTTTTTTGTCACCTCCCACTTAATTTTCTCTAGTTTGTTGGGAGTACTTTTTGTGTTGAAATAGTTTGAAATACCTTAATTTATTCACACCATTTAAGAATATATTGTGCTTTCTTTTCGCTTTTACTTGTTGATCTATGATATACTAGTTTAGGTGTATGTGTCTCGCGTTTGTATTTTAATTTAATGAGTTTAAACATTACATTAAAATAAGATATTTATTTAAATAATAAAGATGAATACAATGATTAAATTCAACATCTTTTAATCAAGATGAAAAATTTATTTAGTTAGTTATATAGCAGTTGTAAATATCTAAGATACAAATGAGATAGGTGAAAATATATTGACAACCCCTTAAATTATGGTTGGTGTCTTCAGTAAGTCGATTATTGGTGTTTGATAATTCACAAAGTTGGACAATTTGACTTGGTTCCATCATAGAAGAGCAAAATTTGACATTCAGATTTCATGTTACTTCAATCCCTCTTCTTAATCAAATAGTCAGTATCACTTTTCTGCCGCTCCAAATATAGTCATGCTCTTTCTCTACAGTTCATCCATGATTTTAAAATTTAGCTTGTAACATAGATTCAGAGAATCAATAAAAATAGTGTCTTAAGAAAAAAATAATCGTAATATTGAAAATGATTTGATCAAGTAACCTGGGGCTTTAAGTTGTAGGTGACAAAAGAGTTTTAAAATGAGGTATAGGTGACACAAGTCTTAATAATTGAGTGGAGGTGACAATTACTTTATTATAGATTAAGAAAGTTTGATAAGTTTGAGAATATCCCACAAGTTTTTAAATTTATACTTTGATCCAAATGTTTACCTAATAAAATGGAAAACGGAGGGAAAAAGCGTCTTTCTCTCTCTTCTCATCTATTGTTGTTTTCTCTCTCTTAGCGATTTTTGTTGTTCATTGTTGATTCTCTTTTATTCATCATCTTCTACTTCATTATCATCAGTTTCTACTTCATTATCATCTTCATCTTCTTCTTGTTGACCATTGTCGTTGTTGTTGTTACCGCTACTGTTGCTATTTGACCAATTTCTTAGGTCAAATTTTATTTCGTACATCACTTTCCACTTTGGCATTACTTCATAGGAGACTTTGGTAAGTTAAATTATGATTTTTAGTTGAATTTTTCATCTGGGTAACTGCTATTGTGCTATTTTTCCAACAATAGATAGAACCCAATCATGAATCCAACATAAGATCCATCTGTTTAAACAGATAAATCATCCGTTGCGCCAGATGAGACATCTGTTTCAATGGAAGACTGATATGTTGGATTCATGTTTATAGTTCTATATATCGTAACATGAATCAAACAGATGGGTCATCTATTGCAACAGATGTTTTATATGTTTAAACAGATTAGTTATCTGGTGCAACGTGATAAATATCTGTTGCAATAAAACCTAAACTTGATTCCAACAGACATGTTGTCTGTTGTAACATGGTAATATCTATTGCAACAGATTATTAACCTGTTGCAACAGAATGCGAACTCAATTCCAACAGAAGGTAAATATCTATTGCAACATATTAGTAACCTGTTGCGATAGAACCTGACCTTTATTCCAATAGATCGTAGTCTGTTGCAACAGGTAAGTCATCTATCGCAATAAGTTAATTATGTATTGGAACATGTCACTCATCTATTGGAATCAACTTTAAAGGTGCCTCAATACTGTAACATCAATCCTAATAGATATATAGTCTGTTGCAACATATGATTCACTTGTTACAACAGATGACTCATCTGTTGAAATCAACTTCAGGAGTGTAACATGAATCCCAACAGGTAAGTAATCTGTTGCGACTGATTACACATCTGTTGGGATTCATTTACGGTACTATGAACTCACTATTAACTTTTTTTAACAAATGACTTTATTTAGGTACCACTAATGGAGGGATCAATAACAATAGGGGTGGATTGTCATGGTCAATGGATCGAGAAGAGCAATCGATATGTATGGCGTTGGAACGAGGGTGAAATGCTAGAGACGATAGCTATGACAGTCCAAAGTGATATTTCGTATGATGATTTTGTAAAATTAATCATCAGTTATTGTGGACTGAATTGTCAATCAAAAGAACTCGTCATCAGCTACATGCACAAATCCTTTGAAAATCAGAGGGTACTGCCTTTCAAGATAACCGATCAGGTTCGGTTGCGTGCTTATCTTAGAAATTCATCCAGGCCGGTGTTAAGGGTATACGTAGTTGAAAAGACGAGAGAGAATGAGAACCAGAACGTAGAATAAAAACAACAACAAGAGATCTTTGATGATAGGTTGGATGATCTAGACATGAATAGTCCAGATGATGATCAAACACCTACGCCCGTTGATTCGACCAATACGATGTGCAGTTCTTCTCAATCGATACAGTCTGGAAATCTTTAAGACGACGTGACCGATTTTTTTATTGGAATGTCAATCAAGGACAAGAATGAACTATCTACCACTTTGTTTATTTCTTGCTTGAAAAAAGATTTCAGAATAAAGAAGGTGATTAATTCGAGCAGTGTATTTTGCTTCAAATGTGCTAATTCAAACTGGAAATGGGGGTTAAGAGCGGTGAAGTATGCAAGTTCTGACAGATTCATCATTCATAAACATGAAAAGTATCACACATGTGGTTCAGAGCACATCTCAGGCCAAAATCCTCATGCCACGGCAAAGGTCCTCGGTGAATGTTTCAGGAGTAGTTTCCCCGATGGAAAAAGCCCTTCAACAAGGGTTATGGTCAATCAACTCCTTACGAAATTGGGTATCGTAGTCAGTTATTGGAAGATATATACGGCCATGGGGATTTCCAAGGACTTGGTTAAGGGGACACTCGAGCATGGGTATGTAGTCCTGGATGCCTACCATTACATGATTGAGTCGACAAATCCCGCAAGTAAGACGCCAGTGCATCTTGATGAAAACGGAAGGTTCAAGTACTTTTTTGTATCCTATGTTGCTTGGATTCAAGGTTTTTGACATTTGAGAAAAGGCATAGCCGTCGACGGTACTTTCTTGAGGAGTAGGTATAATGGAGCTCTGCTAGAGGCGGTGGTATAGGATGCAAAAAATCATATCTTTCCTGTCACTTTTTGTGTAGCGGACAAGGAATGTGATGCCTTTTATGGATTTTTTTTGAACAACTGCGAAGCTGCATCGAAGATACCGAAGAGTTGTGTTTTGTATCGGATAGGCATCCAAGTATTCCAAAGATGGGTTCACGTTTCTTTACTTCAACTTACTTTGGTTGTTGCAAGAGGCATCTTGGAGAGAACATTCGGACCAACTATCACAACGAAAGGGTCGTGACCCTTTTTTATAGAGCAGCTAAAACATATAGTAGAGAAGATTTTTTAGACCATTTCAATCAAATAACGGATGTGAATCCCAAGGTAGCATAATTTCTCATATGTGTCAATTTTGAGAGATGGACCCAGGCATTCTGTCCGACAAATAGGTACATTTTATCGATTTCATTGTCTTGTTTGAGTTATAAGTCTAGTATGATGTCGTACTAAGTGATTCTTTTGTATAGGTACAATATTATGACATCAAACATAGCTGAATCGATGAATTAATTATTTAGCGATGAAAGAGAATTTCCCATCAAGGCTATGTTTAAAAAAATAAGCCAGAAGTATGGTGAATTTTTTAACGAAAGGCATGTGCAGTTCAAGTGCCGAAAAAAAAACCGATTTGTTCTCGGAATCGAAAAAATAATATCAATGAACGTCAGTTTGGGGAATAAGTTATTACCTCATAAAATAGCAGATTACAAATTCAGTACCACCGGTCATGGTGATGTTTCCACGGTCGATCTTCAAATAAGATCTTGTACGTGCAGAGTTTTTGACTTGGATAAAATGCCCTGTCCACATGCTATGGAAGCGCTTCGAGCTCAATATAGTCATAAATATGGAGCTGAAGTTTACGAGTACAACACTCTTCTCAATATTATTCGGTAGAAAAATATAAAATGGCATATAGTGGGCATATTACTCCGGTGCCTCCCGAAGAATCTTGGGTTAATCCTGTAGAGCTTATGGGGAGATAATACCTCCTTCATATATTGACCCAAGCACTATCAAACCGGGAAAAAAGCCATATAAGAGGAGGCGTGGAGTCGGAGAATCGTTTTCATCAAGAAGAAATAAGTGCTTCATATGTAAGCGCGCTGGCCACAAAAGAACTACATGACCGGATCATAATCCACCATGATCATTGTAATTGCAGAAACTTGTATAGTTGTTTGTTGTGCAATTTTATATATTTAACTCATTGTTGTAAATGTAATGTTATCATTTATTATATATAAAATATATTTTTAATAACTTGTGCATCAATAAAAAGAGGCAAAACATGAACTGTTAAACAATACAGCAGACCACAAATATTTTCAACAGATTACCCATCTGTGGAAACAGATGGACATTAGCTGGAAGAACACAATACAGTTCCATAAAACTAGAATGTTTTCCTCCAACAGATGATAAATCTGTCGCAACTGATGGATAATCTGTTGACAGAAATCCAACCGATGACCAATCTGTTCCAACACATGGTCCATCTGTTGAAAGAACTCAAAAGACAAAATTGTTATTGCTATTGGATTCAAAATTGCTCCTTACCTCCAACCGTCGACATGTTAACATGTAAAATGTTTAGAAGAAGAAATAGACAAATTGAAAATTCAATAAGAATTAAAAAACCAAAGTCAACTAAAAATAAATTTCTCATTAAACGAAAAATAAAATACATTAGGTATAGATCCGATATAGAAAAATTAAAATATATACACTAAAAGAAAAAATACATTCTAATTATTATTATTATCATCATCATTATTATCATTAATGACAGCCGACCAATCAACTCGCAGCAGTAGGGTCCTCATCAACCTCTGCATCTCTCTGAACATCGTCGCTCTCATGGTGACCAACTCCCTTTACAGATCATTAACCTGCTTCTGAAGTTCCCGCATTATGTCATGCAGAATAGCAATGTCCCAAACAGGATCAACTATATCTAGAACACGCATGAATTGACAAATGTAAAGAAAAGAGTCCAAATGTAATACAACATATACTACAAACTGGTAGATTTATATAAAAAAAAAACTTACCTCAACGATAAAGGAATATGGTCTTTGAAGAGAAGTTGTTGAAGATGTCACAAGAAAAGAAAAAATGCAAGAAATAAATAAAGTTTAGCTGATTCATCAGTTGCAACAGATGGAGAATTCGATTCATCAGTTGTTTTAAATGTGTTAGATAAAAAGTCATGGCTCCATCTTTTTTTAATAGTCATCACATGCATGCAGATGAATAAACAATGTCTGGTCTGTCGCAACAAATTTACAATCTGTTGCAACAGATGGACCATATATTGGAGGAGATGTTTTAATTTCTTCCAACAGCTGATTCATCAGTTACAACAGATGGAGATTTCGATTCATCAACTATTTTGAATGTGTTAAGATAAAAAAGTCACGACTCTTCACATCTCTTTTTTAATAGTCATCACATGCATGTAGATGAATAAACAACACTGTAGTGTCTTTGATGGGGTAGGAAGAATAAGGTGCGTGCAATGGATCTACTTTCATGCGTGAGAGTTATGTGTTATTTATCAGTCTACCGCGACAGACACACATAAAGTGCAATGATGTTGTGAATGTAGTTTTTTACCGATTAGACACTGATCCTTCAAATAAGATCCTGCATTGTACAATTTAGTTTGATAGGTACGAACTGATAAGGCCGAATGGTTCCAAGAGGATGGTGTCGATACCCTGTTACAATTTAATGACAGTCTATGCTCATGTTTTTATGTCAAGATTGGGGAAGGGTTCAAGTTTTTGGTGGCAGTATAAATATTCAATAGTGATTGAATCGATTTTAATGGCGCAATGGACTTCTTGAAAGGCCTTCGAAGCCTCGCACTATAGCAAACAATGATGGAACTAATAGAAATTCCCCTATTCTAAATTTTTATGGATGGATTGCTGGAGGAGACTATTATACAACAGTAGGTGCTTGGGAGAATACCTGTGCGGGAAGGGGAAGGTGGAGAAATCCATATATCATCTCAGACCTTGTTTAAGAGGAAACATAGTGGAACGATCAAGGAAATTCTAGCAAATCTGGCCAAAGAAATTGACATGTGAAACGGAAAAACTAGATGAGCTTCAAGTGTGGAAGTGTATTCAAATATAAAAATCTGCCAGTCGTTGAAAAAAAAGAAGAATGGTCAACAGGACTGGAGATGGACACTTTGCTAGAGAATGCAACTAGTGAGCGTGGCCTCAATGAAGACTCTTTCAAAGTGCAGGACCAGAAATCTAAGGAAGAAGTTTCGCGAGCACAAGAAATTGATACGATTGTCGGTCAGTTGAAATCTGAACCAACTACTCCTAAATTAAAAATATGGGATTAAGCCAATGTGGCAATTTCTCAAGTTAAACTTGCATCCCATGCCTCCTGTTTATGGCTTTGTTCAGGTCGATGGCAGCAGAAATAAAAAGGTCTGAAGTTGGGCAGAAATCTCATGTCTTATTATTTCTACTGCCTTTGACATGAACAGAACCATAAATAGGAGGCATGGGATGGAAGTTTGACTTGAGAAATTTCCACCTTGGCTTGATCTCATATTTTTAATTTAGGAGTAGTTGGTTCAGGTTTCAACTGACCGATAATCGTATCAATTTCCTATGCTCGCGAAACCTCTTCCTTAGAGTTCTAGTCCTGCGCTTTGTGAGAGTCTTCATTGAGGCCACACTCACTAGTTGCATTCTCTTGCAAAGTGTCCAGCTCCAGTCCTATTGACCATTCTTCTTTACTTCAACGACTGATGGATTTCCATTTTTGGATATGCTTTCATATTCGCAGCTCATCCAGTTTTTTCATTTTTCATGTCAATTTCATCAACCAATTTCTCTACACTTCCCTTCCTACCCTGTGTTTCCTCTTAAATAAGGTCTACGATGATACATGGCCTTCTCAACCTCCCTTTCCCGCACAGGTATTTCCCAAGCACCTACTGCTGTATAATAGTCTCCTCCAGCAACCCATCTATATAAATTTAGACCAGGGGAATTTCTATTAGTTCCATCGGTGTTTACTGCAGTGCAAGGCTTTGAAGGCCATTCAAGAAGTCCATTGAGCCATTAAAACCGGTCCAATCACTATTGGATATTTACACTGCTGCCAAAAACTTGAACCCTTCCCCAAACTTGACACAAAAACATGAGCATAAATATTCATTAAATTATAATAGGGTATCGACACCACCTACTTGGTCCTCAGCCTTACCAGTTCAAACCTATCAAACTTAACTGTAAAATGTCATATCTTGTTTAAAGAATTAACGCCTAATAGGTAAAGAACAAACATTCATAAAATCATTGTACTGGATGTGTGTTTTCACGATAGGTTGATCAGTAATACATACCTTCCACATATGAAGTGGTTCTATCTGCAAGCAGATTATTCCTCCAAACCCATCTTTACTCTAGACTTTAAGCTAGTCGGCCAAAAATGGATCCAGTTTTACTCCCTTTTATCTACAAACAAGAGAAATACATTTGATGTCAAACAAGAGAAGAAGAAAAAGAACATTTGATGTCATCGGTTGAGCAACTGGGCAATCTGTTGTATCAGATTGGTCATCTGTTGGAATAAATCAAACCAGCCTTACTACTGGTTTGATTTCTTCAAATAGTTGCTCCATCTATACAAAAGGGTAACACAAAATTGAGTGAATCAACAGATGACCAATCTAATGCAACAGATTACCCATCTGTTCAATCGATGAGGCATTTTGAAACAGATATAAAAACAACGGTTCGTTCGTTCAAGACTTAAAAGTCACATTTCCTTCAATTTTCTTAATAAATAAAAAACTGGTAATGGGTAAATCATCAATAGCAACAGATGTAAATATCTAATTTAAATGACATACAAAGAAGAAAACGAGATGGAAAGAGCAATAGTGAACCATACCTGTAATGTAAAAAAAGCAAGGGATTAGAACATCCAGTTTAGTCAAGAAAAGATATTGATCGATTCAGATCTGAAAGGATCCTCATCTGAAAGAAGAGAGAAAAAAAGGCAAAAAAGAAATAAAGAGAATTGAGAATAAAGAAGAAAGAGTGATAGATGAGTTTAGTTGTCTTGAGTCTTACTTATGTTATGGCTGAATGAGAGAGTATTCTTCTAGATATGGGTTTTAAATATTCATTAATAACTTTTGACTTTTGAGGGGTACGAGGAGACGGTGACACTGAAAAGACCAGATAAGACTACTCGCTCAGGAAATTTTTGAGTTATCCAAGTAATATTTTTTACCGCCTTAGTAGTTTAACTTTTTTTATCTCGAACAGGAAATACCTAAATTGTTTTTTTTTTAAAAAGGGTCTTAAAACATATAAGTCCAACAGATAGCAATTTCTGTTTGAAAATTTCCAAAGCTCGGTCATCCATCGCAAAAAATGCGTAATATGTTGCAACATATGACTTAATCAGTTTAATTAATTCCAACAAAAAATACATTTGATGCAACAGATTAAACATTTGCTTTTATACAATTTCAATTGATTTCACATGTTAGACTAATACTTTTAGGGGTCGTTTGGTAGAGTGTATTGTAAAATATAATGCATGCATTAGTTAATGTTTAGTGCTAGTACCTTATTTGGTACGACTTTTTGCCTATGTATAATTAATGTAAGCATCAGTTATACACTCTATTGTGTATTGAAGTGTGTATTAGTAAATACGCTCTATTTCCTATGTATTAGTAATACAAAGACCTTAAACACATGTATTAACTTATTAAATGACCTTAATACCCCTCAATTTTCCTCTCAAAATATTTCACCATTTCTTTTCCCGCCATTTTAATTTGCACTAGTAAATCTTTTCAAAACATTTCACAATTTATTTTTCCACTATTTGAATTTACAACAATGAATGATTGATTTAAATAACTATAACATATTTTTGCTCTGCTTCGAGAGTCTTTAAAAAGATTTTTAAAAAAATTAAGACTATTTCTTAATTTTACGTCTTATATTTTATTTTGGTTTCAACTATGTTAATCCGTCGGCGTAACATTTTTACCCAAATACGAAGGTCTTGCAATTAATCCTAAACCTCTATATAATAGTTCAACAATATTAATTGTGTTTGAAATAACAAAAGAACTTTGTTGCAAAAAAGTGTACAAAATCAAAGAAGGGTATTTTTGTAAATAAAAATTTCTTATATAGAAATTATGTAAGATGTATTATTTCTTATACATCAAACCAAAAAATGTATAAGAAATAATACATGCATAACTAATACAAGCATAAATAATATAAGTATTACAAATGCAAACATTACTAATACACTATATTTTGCATTGTTCTTATACACTCTACCAAACGACCCCTAATTGATTAATCTAGGACCAAGGGTGAGTTCTCATAGGGTCAACTAAAACTTCAACTGAGTCTTTTGGAAATTGAATGATGAGACAGTATTGCGTTCCTCTCGACCAGAGTCATCGATCGATCACTCTGAGCTTAACAGATTTTTACTACCTCATATGTTAGACCAATACCCTAATTGATTAATCTAGGACCAGGGGTGAGTTCTCATAGGGTCAACTACAACTTCAATTGAGTATTTTGATAATTTAATAATGAGATGGTATTGCGTTCCTCCCGACCAGAGTCGTCGATCGATCACTCTGAGCTGAACCGATTCTTACCACCTCATATGTTAGACCAATACCCTAATTGATTAATCTAAGACAGGGGTGAGTTCTCATAGGGTCAACTACAACTTTAATTCAGTATTTTGGCAATTGAATGATGAGACGGTATTATGTTCCTCCCGACCAGAGTCATCGATCTATCACTCTGAGCTGAACCAATTCTCACTAACTCATATGTTAGACCAATACCTTAATTTGATTAATTTAGGACCAGGGGTGAGTTATCATAGGTTAAACTACAACTTTAATTGAGTCTTTTGGCAATTGAATGATGAGACAGTATTGCATTCCTCCCGACCAGAGTCGTCGATCGATCACTCTGAGCTGAACCGATTCTTACTACCTCATATGTTAAACCAATACCTTAAATTGATTAATCTAGGACCAGGGGTGAGTTCTCATAGGGTCAACTACAACTTCAATTGAGTCTTTTGACAATTGAATGATGAGACGGTATTGCGTTCCTCCCGACCAGAGTCATCGATCGATCACTCTAAGCTGAACCGATTCTTACTACCCTATATGTTAGACCAATACCCTAATTGATTAATCTAGGACCAGGGGTGAGTTCTCATATGGTCAACTACAACTTCAATTGTGTCTTTTGGCAATTGAATGATGAGACGGTTTTGCGTTCTTCCCGACCAGAGTCGTCGATCGATCACTCATGGCTGAACCGATTCTTACCACCTCATATGTTAGACCAATACCTTAATTGATTAATCTTGGACCAAGGGTGAGTTCTCATAGGGTCAACTACAACAGATGGCAACCCCTATTTGATAATTCACAACAGATGGGTAATCTATTATGATATGTGACAATCCATTTGATAATTTACAATAGATGGGTAATCTGTTGCAACAAATTACTTAATCTGTTTGATAATTTGCAACAGATGAGTATCTGATGCAACAAGTTGAACATTTGTTTTTATACAATTTCAATTGAGTTCATATACCTAAATTGATTAAACTAGGACTAGGGGTGGGTGAGTTCATAGGGTCAACTACAACTTCAATTGAGTCTTTTGATAATTGCATGATGAGAGGGTTAAAAATTACATATATCTTTTATAATTTTAAAAAATAATTAAGATCAATTCGGACCAAATTAATATTTTCAAAACTTGTCATTCGTTTCCAAAATACAAATCAACCCATATCCATTTACGAGAAAAACTTTTCATCATTTCAAATCTTGAGTTCTCGCTCTTTTCTCTTTCTCACTCAATTATATAGTACAGACAACAACTACTCAACAAATTGCTCTACCCTTCACAATAGATTGATTTTCTTCTCATTTTTGGCCTCATAGGTGTTATTTTCGACTTTATATTTAGTTGTATTAGTCGTTTTCTCTGTCTTCGTAGGTAACAAAGTCCGAGAAAAATTCTATATTTGTTATTTTTTCTAAAAAATAAGGGTTTTTAAGTTAATGATGAAAAAGAAAACTTTTAGTTGTATTATCCTTGAGAATAGGTTTACAATTTTGAGTTTTGATGATAAAATTGTAGGAAGAACTTGAGAAAACCCTAGTTTCTATCGCAGTGTTCCGTTAACTATCGTGGTATTATTGGATGGTGTTTGTGGTGGTGGTGGTGGTCGTCATCGTGGAGTCACTGGTGGTGGCATTGGTTGGTGGTGTTTGTGGTGGTATTAATTTATGGTGTTTATGGTGGTATTGATTTGTGGTGTTTGTGGTGGCTGTCGGTGGTGTCGGTATTCGTGGTGTTTGTGGCATTGGTTGATGGTGTTTGTGGTGGTGGTGGCTGTTGGTGTGTCGTTATTGGTGGTGTTTGTAATGTATTTTTTAAAATTTATGCATACATCAATTGTAATGTAATTTTTATTTTTCTATTGTTTGTAGGTAAAACATGTCTCCCAAAAGAAAAAAAAGTGAAAGTGGATCAACGTTTGACCACCCTCAAAAAAGGCTACAGTACAAAGGGATTTGGAGGAGCTTCCTGAACAATCTTAGTCAGGGAAACAAAGTAAAGCTGAGGAGAGATATGAAAAAACTATTGAGAGAGGTGGACAAGGGTCTGTAGATGGCGATGAAGATAATGAAAGTGATAAAGAGGAGGAATTAAAGAGTGAGAAAGAGAAAGAGAAAGAGGATGATCATCAACATAATGATAATAGATCACCAATGGGGTGTGAATTAATATCGACATCCCAACATGATCCTGTCAAAACTTTTAGTCTTGACAAGTTTCAAGTTGCAATGCCGATAAATGACAAAAATGCAGAAGAAGAACTAACTGGTGAAATTGTACTTAAATGTCAGATGGGGAGTAAATTTATTTATTTTAGGAAAACTATAAAGGATGAAAACATAGACGGACTTTTTAAGAAGAGCTACTTTGGACTCTTTATTGAGCTGGCTGAGGACGCCCCTGCCCGTTTCCTAATAAGGATGGTATATGGTATTCTCAAGCGCAGGATCAAGTACATAGGGGATGATGAAGATGGCAACAAAAAGATGGATGAAATATGGATCAACTACTGTGGCATGCCGGTTTGTTCTGGCTTGTAAGAGTTTTCCATAGTGACGAGCTTGAGATGCCATCGTCCAAAAGAACCATCTATCGCCAAAGGAACACCCCGCAAAAGATCCAAGGTAAGAAAACACAAGGAAAAAATAGATGGGTTGTTTGACATTGCTCGACGTGGCTATAAAGCATCGAATTTGTTGACAGATCTCATGAATAAAACCATACCAAAGTAGTACAGGCCGCAATTATGCTTAGTTTGGTTTGACCATTTGGTTATATTGGAAAGAAATGTCAACAAGGTCAAAGAAGATGATTTGTTGGCGCGTGCTAAGGATTTTGATAAATTCAATAATTATTCCTGGGGATATGACAACTTCTACTTGACTGTCCAATATTTACTGACCAAGCTATCCTCCGGGACAATCATATTATACAGCTTGCCTTGGGCTTTCATGGAAAAAATTAATCACTATTTTAACTCATCTATTAAGTTATATTTAATATAGTTAGTTATTATGACTTTTTTCTGCTTGCTTCCTGTTTATATTTTTTAAGCTTGGGCATTTAAAACTATTCCTCCCCTCCGAAAGCAGGTAATGAATTACCCAGATGAGGTTTATCACCCAAGGATGTTTAGGTGGTTGGCTGCAAAGAGCAATACCAAAATTAAGGAGGCTGATCTCTTTAACCCTCCGGATGATGCAATACGTCTTCTTTAAGTAAAATAATTTTACTCAATGAAAGATATTGAATAAATATTATATCTGGTGCAATAGATGTTATATCTGATGCACCAGATGGGACATCTGTTAAGACAGATTAGTCATCCTATGCCAACCGATGCAACTGATGGATAATCTGTTGCGACAGACAATTGATATCTTGCATCAGATTTGTAACACTCCGAAATCGGGTCCCGAGACGTCACACGGTGCTTAGGGTCATAAGTGACCCCAAGCTAACCCTTCTACTGGCATAACTCATAAGCAACTGAATAAAAATACAAATCCATACAAATCAGCAGAAATTAACTCTTTTCTGAATCTGATCGATACAAAAATGGAATTTTACAGGATTACAATTCTGCCTTTACAATCAAAATTAAAACAAAATACATCAACTTCTACTGACTGTCTATGAAGCCTCTACTAGTACTGACTGTAGGTAGCCGGGTCATGACTCCCGACTACCCCAACTCAATACGACTGAATAAAGAAAATACAACACTATAACTCTGCATAACTAACTTAAGCCCTTGAATCAAAAGGACTCATCACCTGCTGACTGGATACCACGAACTGACTGGATTCGAAGGTACAACTATACCTTGTACCTATATTCCGAGAAAATGTAGCCCACATTCGAAGATGTGGGTCAGTACCATGGAAAGTAACCGAGTATATGGGGGTGTATGCAGTTGTATAAACATCATCATCATAAATATTTATAAGAAATATGCAGGATGTATGAAAGACTCACATAGCCCGAAAAAAATCATCATAATCATGAGAGGATGAAATAAGTATAATAACACATGTGAGTCATCATATAATTTGTCAATCACTTTCAGTACATCAAGAATATCAATTCTCATAATGTAAATATCATTTAAATCTTTCGAAAGAATAACTTTCACAATTCCACTTTCAAATCACTTTACCATTCACCATAGACATTAGGAAACACACACACACTGGGAGATCCTATAACCGACATAAACCATGTGAGCTACATGGAGTCCAACGTACAACCCACGTTGGGGAGAGTCGTCCTATCCTTTCCATCGGAGTAGGACTATCGATATCAAATCCACACAAACTAGTGATCACTATATAAATCAGCCTCAGGCTCACTCCTACGGGGGCACGTAGTTCTAGGGAAGTAAGGTCACTTTATACCTCCCACTCGATGCTAAAGATTACTCCCGGACTTAGCTCAGAAATTTAAATCAGCCTCAAGCTCACATTAAAGAAAATCCACAATAAACACTTCAACAATTTTCATCGGGAGCCAATTTGCTACCCCTTTATCATAATCAATAAAAGCGTGGATTTCTTTCACATTCGAGTTCAAAATAACTCATTCACGACCAAAAGGTCAAATCATTCAAAACATCTCAAATTATTTAAACTCAAGGTGTTTATAACATATGATTTTCTCAAAATAATAATCTCAAATAGGGTTCCAAAAACCCATACATCAATATCACCATAAAACCTTCCAAAGTTTCATACTTTATGACATAAGCACAAAAATAATCACTTAAAACTTAAAATTTCAATTTTATAATCATACATCTTGGTAAAAAAAATTAGCTTTGGGATTCAAATCTCATTGTGCTTATAGCACATAATTTCTCAAAGTACAATTCCAGTTAGGACTCAAGGTCTCATACATCAAAATCATATTAAATTTTCTCAAGATTCATGCTTTTCATCATAAATATATATAAATTACTTTAAAATCAGGAAAATTCAGCTTTATGTACAAAAATGTCATCATTCTCATTCAATTCAACTTTCAAAACATAAAGAGTATCATAATCTCATGTAAAATCATATATGGTATAAATTCATGCTTCAAATTCATATCAAAACATGTAAAATCATGTATATTCATAAAAGAAAAATCAATTTGGGCACAAGAACGAAAGAGAGTTCTTGTTGAAAATCCCCACATACCTTGAATGATGAACTTTAAATCGATACTCATTTTTGAGATGTTAATCGTGCCTTTGAATGATGGTTCTTGGAGTTCTTGAACTAGGAACTTGGAATCTTAAATAAATTTGCAGAATTAATGGTGAACTTTGGAGGTTCTTGAAGTTCTTGAACTAGGAACTTGGAATCTTGAATAAATTTACAAAATTAATGGTGAACTTTGGAGGTTCTTGAAGTTGGATGTAGGAGCTTAGGGTTTTCTTTTTGAGGAAATTTGATGAAATATAACATATAATGTTTCTAATAGGCTTTAATATAGGGTTTGGACGGATTTTGGGTGAGGGGGAATGACCAAAACACCCCTAAAAATCAAATAATTCTCACATCTGTCCTTTGGTGGACTATTTTGATAGTCTGAAGTAGATCAACCATAACGTTTTACTCCGATATCCAAATTGGATGAAACCAAATGAAACCAATTTCATTAGAAAGAGGACTCTCATATATTTCTGTTGATATATAGTATCTCACCTAGATCATTATGTACGAGTAGTTATGATCGTTTGAAGTTGACCCAAAAATTTACTTTTGATAGGCTGAAGTAGATTGACCATAACTTTTTGCTCCGATAGACAAATTGGATGAAACCAATTTCATCGGAAAGAGAACTCACAGAGATTTTTGTTGATATATAGTAGATCTCCCAGATCATTATGTACAAGGAGCTATGATTGTTTAAATTTGGAGCAAAAATACGCCATGCCTCAGTACTTTTTTTTCCTGCACGTTTTACTGTTCACTACTATTCACGATTCGATCGAAATGTTCATAACTCGTCTCTCGGGTGTCCATTTTGGATAATCCACATATCGTTGGAAAGCTTATTCGATACTCTACGCAATGGTGGGTCATAATCTAAGACATTACATATGTAAAATTTATAATTCATTCTAGAAGATAGAACCCAACACGTTTACGCACAAAATTTCAACAAAATTTTTTCCAGGGTATTACAAAATTACCCATCTGTTGTTTTGGTTCTCTGAACCCGACTCCTAACAGATTAACCATCTACTACAAATTATGTAACAGATGTGTAATCTGATGTAACATATTGTTAATACATATATAGATCATCTGTTGCATAACATGTTACCCAACTGATTACCCATCTTGTGCAACTGGTGCAATAAATTGGTAATCTGTTCCTACAGATAATTGATATTTTGCATCAGATTATCCATGTGTTGCTCTGGTTCTCTGAACTCGACTAAAATGAATTTTAACCATCTACTGCAAACTATGCAACAGATGGGTAATTTGATGCAACATATTATTAATCTATTGCAGAAATTAACTGTTAAAATGTTAACCCAACTGTGAAAATTATTATATTGTATGATTTAAATGTATCTATCTTTTTTTTCTAGGTTGTGCATCCATGGATTGTGCCTACTGAGGAGGAGTCGTTGATGACTTCTTATATTACTCTAGGCCAGATTGATACTATATCAGATTGATACTATATCAGACTCAATAGTGGAGTTAATAAGGAAGGAATTGGCTGGAGAAACAGCCATAAGAAGAGCAGTTAGGCAAGGTCATCCTAATGTTGAGGCTCTTTATGACCAACCTACTAAGGTAGATCCGGGTGCTTCTTTTGGTGGAGTTGTTGGTGTTGGTGGCAAGCATGCTGATGCTGCTACCACTCGTGATGATGAGCATGTTGATGCTAAAAAAAATATGTTTGAAAACACCCATTTTCACCCTTACACAGGTCCCTCTCACCCCTCTTCACCCTGTGTTCTCGTTGCGAATGCGAAGAGTGCAAGGATAGCCAGGATAAACTCTTTGAAAAAGTAGAAGCTATCTCTAAAACTGTTAAGGAATTCAAATCCAAGAGGGGTGTCATACCATCTAAGAAGTTGAGGGAGCGATACACTCCTACAGTGTTGGTTAGGAGGAAGAAAAGGGCAATAACCGACGTACTCTCCTATCGGATATAAAAAATAATTGTAAGTCCTCCCTCTCAAAAAGCTGTTGAAGTTCAGGGGCCATTCAAGAAGGTGGAAATATACACAAAACTTGGCACCAAAAAGAAGAGGAATTTGCGACAGGCCAAGAATGCCAAGCCAGGCACACCAGATTACCCCAGGCCTCCCTTTCCCCCCCAAAACTTCCAGACTACGACAAATATACGTATGTGTTACGTGGATAAGACAAGTTTACTTTTCCTAACCTAGCCTTCTAATCTAATCTACCCCATGAAGAAGAAGATATGCAACAGATGTGAAATCTATTGCAATAGCTGGATATTCTGGTGCAATTGGTAGTGGTTCTGTCGCAACTTACTATCCATCTGTTGCATAAGTTGTGTTGGATTATTGATTCAAAGAACCTTATGAAACAGATGGACCATCTTTACAATTACTAACCTATTTAAAAATTGTTTTCTTATATCACAACATGTTGACAAAATTCTCTGCCTCATGAGGAAAAGAAAATTAACGTATCCCCAAGCTTATAACGTTGCCGATAGGATAATAGACCTCGACTTCTACAGGAAGCTCAAGGATAAGTATGATCAACTCAATTCTGAAGTGTGTGGTGCGAGACTTAATTTCTTAGTTTTTACATTGGACTTGGAGGAAGAAGAAATAATAAAATATATTAGAGGGGAGAGGCCAAATCCATACGACAAGACTAGACCGAGGCAAAGAGGATTCTTGCAGTTATTAGCGTGAATGACATACATTATCGGGCTGTCGAGATACTACTCGAGGAGGGAAAGATCAAAGTTTATGACTGCAACGAACCTGCTGTCGACAATGTCAATCTTTTTCTCCTCGTGCAGCCACTGATGGAGCTATTGCCCACCTTGTTGAGGGAGAGTAAACTAATGAATCATTTTCCAAAGGTATTTTTGATGAATAAATCATGGGATTTCAAAGGTACAAACAAGGGCATGACCCTTCCAAAAAATGATACCGGTTATGCGAGCGGCTCGCACGCTCTTGCACACATCGAATGTTTGCTGACCGACACAGAAATGGCTGAGCCAACGACCTTTCTGTACGACAACGCTGTGGCAAACCTGCAAGAGGTCTGTGCTTATGGGGTACTAACTGGACGTTTGGAGTCTGTGTATATAGAAGAGCCTGTGAAATAATAATTTTTTATTTCAAGTCATACTTCACTTTACTTTAAATTACATGTACATGTAGTGGCAATAATTTTTTTCTGGTGAATGAAAGTTGAGTTTTTTTATAATGCAATAGATTGTCAATATGTTGTAAAATATATTCTATCTGTTCTGGCAGATAGTTTATCTGTTGCAATAGGTTAGTCATCTGTTGCATTATGCCGATCTATCTAATCTAAGTCTAATATGTTGCAATAGCGGGAAGACCTGTTTGATAATTTCCAACAGATGACCTAAATTTTACAACATATGCCTAAATCTGTTTGATATTTTGCAATAATTACGCTTGAATATCCATGTACTCGACAACACCAAACTAGTAGCAAATATACCACCATAAAAATTTCAGCAATTAGGCTTGAAAATCCATGTGCCCAACACCACCAAACCAGTAGCAATAACGGCAACAATGTAGTATCTTGTTGCTCCATTTTGTTTCTCTTCAGAAGCCTTGACTTTCTTCAACAAACCCCAGATTACACGATTTGCTTGTGAAGGGTGTCGTTCTTCATACCAATCAAAGTAATCTTATCCACCCAATTTCTATAAAAACAAGAACACAATTACAAAATAATTACAAGTCAATAATTAATCAACTAATTAAATAAAAAAATATTACCTTTGAAATCTTACAAGTAAAAAACCTACGATTTGGATTTTGTTGAGTCCAAGAAGTCTTCAATAGAGCTTCATGACCGCACTTACAATATCGAAAATTACTATCACAAAAAATAGTGAAAGATGCGCTCGACATTGTCAAGCTCAGTTGCAAAAAAAAAATAAAGAAAAGAAAGACCAAATGCAAATAAGTTGAAGAATTTGGATAGATAAAAAAAGAATGACGACGACGAAGAAGATTTGGGAATTTAGGGTTAAATTTTAAGAAGAATATGAATATATAAGACATTGGGGGGAAAAATGACCGTTGGGGGCAAAATAAGACACCAAGTCAGCAAAAAGTGCCAACCTGACAGATTTGTGCCTATTTTATTTTACGTTTTTAAATGAACACTGTCTATTTGATGCCTATTTTATTTTAGGTGTTTGAACTGAACACTGTCGATGGGTTCTACCTTTTTTATTTCAATTCACTTTTGGTTTTTTACATGTAGTGGCAATTTTTTATGTCCAATGAAAGTTGAATTTTTATAATGCAATAGATTTTCCACCCGTTGTAACAGATATTCTACCTGTTCTGACATATAGTTTATCTATTGCAATAGGTTGGTCATTAGTTGCATTATGTCGGTGTTTCTATATAAGTCTAGCTGTTGCAGCAGTGGGAAGGCCTGTTTAATAAATTCCAACAGATTACCTTCTTGTTGCAACATATGTCAAATTTATTCGATATTTTACAACAGATGTTCCGTCTGTTGCAACAGATACATTATCAGTTGCAATATTTGAATCTAGTATTCCATTTCAATTAATAAGTTCAAATTTAAGAAAAAAATAAAATTCATAGACAAAATAAAATAAATCAAAGCCTTAAGATATTAGCTGAAATAAAATCAACGAATAAATAAAATGTAAAAAAATTATTATAGGTGCAGATCTCAACAAATACATCAATAATTTAAGTATTGATGTCAAGGATTCCTAAGGAGGGGTGAGGTTATTACTTTGAAAGACTCAACTCAAGTTATAAAGATCTACTCAATATGGATAAGTTGTTCTTCATTCGGTGCTATGAAATTCGGCTTTGCTCATCGTTGATCTTTATTGTCGCTTACGTACGATTTCTGTTCTCTGTATTTCCATAAAAAGAGTAGAGTAACACATTGTTAATGTTGTTCAGCAGTAGCTTCTACATCTACCTGGAAAGCCAGAATTGGTCAATGCTAATCACGGAGATACAACAAAATGGAAAAGGATAACTCATCTATTCTAGCAAATCAAATACGTCTTCCTCCTGTTTTAAATTGTCCCAAATAGATTATATTTCTGTTGCAACAATGAATCAACTATTGGGTTAAATTTCTACACGAGAAAGACCTGTATGATAATTTCCAATGGATAAACCATCTGTTGCAATATATGACTCATCTATTGCAGCAGATAGGTCATCTGTTGGTACAAATAAAAGCAGTACAAAGAGTTGTTTGATTTGCTAAAACAGATGAGACATATGTCGCAACAGGTACTTTATCTGGTGCAACAAGTTAGTCAACTATTGAAACAGATGTATATATCTATTTGATAATTTTCAGCAGATGTGTCATCCGTTGAAACAAAAGCGTGTCTGTTTTTTAGTTGGAAGACATATATATTCACCTTGTTCAGCTCATGCTGCTCTCCTTTGGATATTATACATTGCTCAGTACAACACACGGACAGAGGATTTGTAATTTTGCTATTTTGGATGCTTGATAATTTCTTGGAAATCACATTCCTTCTCCTCTTAGCCTTAATCTCTAATGGAGTTGATGGAAATAAAATCCTCTTTGATGGAATGACACCCCTCTTAGATGTCAATTTCTTTACAGAAGCAGTTAATGCATTAATAACATTAATCACTACATTATGTTTCGCCCTGCAGTCTTGACATTTACATGCAGAACATACGCTGGGAGAAGCAAAAATTGTATAACCAGTATGATCATACTTATAATGGTCTGTTTTAAATACTGTACGAGGAGCATCATTAGCACCAACAGCAGCACCACTACCACCACCAACAACTCCATCACCACTAAGACCATCAACAACAATAAGCCCACCCTCCAAAATTATTTTTCTTGTAATGGTTGTTGCTCCAAACGATTCTATTTTTATTCCGTCTATGACCTTAGGGTTTGATAAAGTTTGTACAGATCGTAAAGTAAGAAAAATGGCATCTTCAACTCTTGATTGGTCGGAACTAGCGATGGATGCACAATCTAACATAAATCATTACATATATTAGAATGATGATTAGATCATTCAAAAACAATATTAATTAAAATAAAAATTTAATTATAATTATACTTACTGCATCCTTCGAGGGGTTGAAGAGATCAAGAAATTTTGTATTTTTTTTCAGTTTTGGCCGACAACTATCTCAAAATTCTTGAACAGAAAATTTCTTCCTAGTAGTTCACTTATTGTCTCAAAGGAGGAATGACTTCAAACGCCCAAGCCTATAAAATAACGCCAATAAATCAAAACCATTATTGAGTAAAAAAAATAAATGATATCATAATAAAAGAAAGAAACGAAACATTTACCATGAAAGTCCATGGAAAGTCATATAAGTTGACTGTCTTTGGCGCTAACGGAGTCAACAAATATTAGACAGTCATTTTGAAGATTTCATAACCCCAAAGATAGCTGTTAAACGCCTCAAGATCCTCGGAGAGCTTCATTAAACCAACGCTTATGTTGTTGTTAACGTCTCTCGCCCAAAGAATATTATGTACAAACCAAACCAAGCACAATGACTGTTTGTGCTTTTTTGAAAGTTCTTTACCTTTCAACGCTTCTATCAAATTTTGTTTTTGAATATTGGACAACCAATGGACACCAGGTCATCACGATCACACGACTTGCCTTTGCTTTTTTTTGGGTGTGCGGGGTGCTTTTTTTAGGTTAGAATAGGTATAACTTAAGAAGGAGGATAACATTTTAGTCCAGTAACTATGACGAACTCTTTCCAACCAAAACAAACAGGCATACCATAATAATTTATCCATACCTTATCCATCTTATCTTTGTTTTCATACATAAACCTACGCTTGAGAAGTTCATATACCATTTTCATTTGAAAATGAGCATTGTTGTCCTCTGACAAATCAAGATATTTCCCAAAGCAGTTATCCCTAAAATAAGCATCAAATTTTTGTCCTCGAAGTATTTTTCTGAAGGCGTCAAAATATTTTCCCATGGATGAATTAACCAAAAAATCACCCATTAAATCTATGGCACTATCGCATTGCATTCTAACAGGATAACGATCAATGCTGAAGGTTTTAACCAACTCTTCGACGGAAGGGCTATTAGAATTTGGATTGTCTCTTTTGAAATATTCCTCCTCCCCATGTTCATCATATTCTGCTCCTGATTGAGATAACGCTTGTAAAGCAAGCTCATAGAGTGGTGAATGTAGCCTAGCTGCTTCACTTGTTCCTTTACTTGGACTTGATTCGGCTTCTGTTCTTTTGGGAGCCATATTATCTAAAATTAATAGAAACATAAAAAAATATATTATAGTTGATTAATGCATCATTAAAAAAGGATAACAGTAAATCTAATAAGCAAAATAGTAAAATAATAGTTTCAACAGATCACTTATCTGTTGCACCAAGTAGTATATATGTTGCAGCATATAACAAACCTGCTGCAGCGGATGAACAATCTGTTGCAACAATACAAAATATATCACTCATATTTTAAGATAGATGAATGGTCCATGCAACAGATCACACATTGTTGCAACATGAGTGATCTGTTGGAACATTTAAATAACTTGTTGCAACGGATAAGTAATCTGTTGCAATAATACAAAATATATCACTCATCTGTTGAGAAAAATGAATGGTTTATGCAGCCGATCACACATCTATTGTAACATCATCTGTTGCAATATATGAGTGATCTGTTAGAACAGTTAAATAACCTATAGCAACGACGGAGTAATCTTGCGACAATACAAAATATTTCACTTATCTGTTGAGAAAGATGAATGGTTTGGGCAATAGATCACACATTTGTTGCAACATATGAGCGATCTATCAGAATAGTTAACTAACCTGCAGCAACGACTGAGTAATCTGTTGTGATAATATAAAACATATCACTCATCCATTGAGAAAAATGAATGGTCTGTGCGACAAGTCACACATCTGTTGCAACACATGAGTGATCTATTAGAACAATTATCAACGGTCAATATTGTTTAAATTTCTTCCAATATTGGGTCGTCTATCGCGGTAGATGAATGATCAGTTGGAAAAATCATGTCTTAGACATGTCCCGTTGGAAGAGTTGATAGGATTTTATCCAACAAGAGCTTCATCTGTTGCATCTAATCATTAATCTGATGGTTCTTTCATTGTATCAGATGGTTAATCAGTTGCATCAGATTTTTTATCTGATGCTTAATTTATTACAACATATGGTTAATCTGTTGCATTAGATAGTTAAACTGTTGCATCATATGCTAAATCTGTTGCATCAGATGATTAATCTATTGCATTAGAATTATAATCTGATAGTTCATCTGGTGCATCAGATGGTTGATCTGTTGTATCATCTGACAAATCTGTTGCACCAGATGGATAATCTGTTGGATAAAACAAAAAATAGTAGCATGATTTTTTCAACAGAGAAATAGCAATATCACCATTTTTACCAAGAACAAGAACAGAACAAATCAACCCAAATTATTATTTTATTTTTATAAACACAAACAACAAAAATCAAACTTCAAAAAATGCAACAAACAACAAAAAATCATAATTCACTTCGAAAAGAGAAGAGAAGAAATACCAGAAATTAGGGTTTTGTTCAGACCACGTTTCAAATTAAAGCAACAAATATTAAAATTGTTAACCAATACTATAAGAGAAGTTGGCTCAAGTTCCTAGTTTTCTTCAAAACTAAAAAGGCCATAAATTTTTACCCGTGAAAGAGAAAAAAGAATGATTATAAATTCAAAGCTGTTGTGGCCAGAGAATAAGGCTGTCACGTCGATTGAAGGTTCAAGTTGAAAAGGAATTAAAGCCCAACTATTTGTTGTCGGAGGTTGAAGTCACCGAGGATTGAAAGGAGAAATTTACAGAACTGTTGGTTGGGAGAGAGTTGAGAGAAGTTGTCGAGAGATAGGAGAGAGACTGGTTGATTTCGATTGAAGAGGGGTGTGGGTTGGGTTGATTTGTATTTTTGAAAAGATTAGAAAGTTTTGAAAATATTAATCAAGTCCACAATTAACTTAATCAAGTTTCCTAATGATGTTTGACCCTTTAAGTTGGTCAATGTCACCAATCCTTCATTCAAGATTTAAAAGACACCTTTCTTTCAATTTTCTCAAGTAACCTACATATTGACAAGTGAATAGTAAAAAATACATAATTAAAAAAAATAATCTCATGCTAATCAAATAATTCAATAAATTTTTATTTAATGGAGAGACAAACTAAAATTAGTCTGGAATTTATCAAGTTGGTATTTTCTTTTCCCTTTCAAGATCTCCTTTTTTATTTTTAAATTGATTCAGGATAATAGTCCTATTAATGTTGCAGTAAGGAGACTTAAAGTTAACAATCCTTTTATGTGTTGTTCATGTAAACATCAAATCATTACTTTTTTGAAGTCTCCATTGGTTTCTAGTCAGTAAAAATTTAATTAAACTAATTTATGATACTATTACTTATTGATCATGAAACCATTTGAATCCAACTTTGTCCATATTTCAAGTATAAATGTTGCGGTATCTTAGCACGGGATTTTCTTATCATGATTTATGCGTTCTTGTCAACCAGACATCTAATATTGCTATTATATTCAGTTGCAAAGAGCAATTTAATTTCATCCCACTCAAATTATGGTGAAACAGATATATAGGCTTTCTGCACGGATCACTAATGTTGTAGGTGTGAACAAACTATCTAGACAAATTATAAAATAAAAGTTATTAACTTTTACACAAAAAATTTCTTTAAGTCTACCAGTAATCATCTACTTACCATTTGTAAACTACAATAAATAATACGATAATGGATATATCAAAATAATATAATTACACAATTAAACCTAACCATTGTACAAAAAAGTTTCTCAAAGCCGACCGACATTCGTCTACCACCTCTAAACTACCATAAAATAATATGATAATAGAGATATCAAAACAATACAATTAAACTAACCTTTACCAAAAAAAAATTCTCAAAGTCGACCGACATTCATCTACCAACTATAAAATAATCCTTACACAAAAATTTCCTCAAAGCCAATCGACAGCTATCGACTATCTGTAAACTACAATAAAATAATACGATAATAGAGATATCAAAATAATACAATTAAATCTAACATTTACACAAAAAAATTCTCAAAGCCGATCTACATTCATCTACGATCAAACTACCATAAAATAATACGATAATAGAGATACTAAAAAAATATATTGAACCAAACCTTTACCTAAATTAATTCCTAAAAGTCGGCTGGCATTCATCTACCACCTGTAAATTACAATAAAATAATACGATAATAGAGATGTCAAAGTAATACAATTAAACCTAAGCTTTACACAATTTTTTTTTTCAAAACTGATCGATATTAATCTACGATCTGTAAACTACAATAAAATAATACGATAATGATGGTAAAGCTCCAGTCTCTAATGAAAATAATTTTTATCGAATTGAAAATTCTAATCCGAAAAATACAATTCTTTTTCTTGTCTAGTCTCCGATGAAAATATTTTTTGTCTGATTGAAAGTTCTGATCTGAAAGATTCAACTCTTTTTCTTGTCTATTTAATCCTTCAATTTCGTATGTGAATTTGATAATCTATTATTAATTTTTTTTCTTATTAATAATTCGG
Organism: Capsicum pubescens; assembly: GCA_030864215.1. Classification (NCBI taxonomy): domain Eukaryota; kingdom Viridiplantae; phylum Streptophyta; class Magnoliopsida; order Solanales; family Solanaceae; genus Capsicum; species Capsicum pubescens. The sequence continues at coordinate 145,666,437 of CM061546.1, read as the reverse complement.
TTAAAACCATTTTTAAATATTAGAAAAATAGTAGAATTTAAGATAATATCACCTAAAATACATACAAAGTCGGAGATTGAATCAAAAGACTGATATAAATGAAAAAGTGTAAAAGTATTAAAATATTGGGAGAATAACCTACCACTTATATTGAGAAGAAAATAACATATAGTAACAAAATATAAACTACAATAAAACAATATGATAACCAGAACAATATGATTAAAATCAATCTTTGCTTGAAAACTTCTTAAAGCCTGACCGAATAGTCGTCAATCATCTGTATTAAACCCAAAAAAATAGCAGATAGCAACAGACATAAACTATAATAAAATAATATAATAATTAAGATATTAGAGGTGAATCGAGAATCAAGTTTAACCAATACAATAATAAAAATAAGCAAAGTGAGAATGAAGTTTTATCAATACAATAATGAACTATACATAAAACATCAATATTGAAGAAATTAAAATTCGAGATAACTCTTAATTAATTTTAAAATTAAAAAATCAAGAGATCTAACCAAGAATTTGTTGAAGGTATTATTTTCTCAATGAGTCCTGTAACATTTAAATAGTCATGTGCTTGCTTGCATATCTTAAAGTCGTGATGAAGAGATTGGTGGATCATGAAATACGTATCACCACTTCTCAAATATGAACAGAAATATTCTAGTCAATGTATAGATTATAATATGTAATTGATTTCTATCGAAATTGGAACTTATTGGCAGAAACATTCCATTGCACGCATAAAGTTTTCAGTCAACGAAAAATTTCCTTTTCACGCACGATTTCTTTAATTTTTGTACCTTTTACGTAATTCTAAATAAGAAAAATCTTAATGAATAATTTTAGGTGATTTTAAACTCCTAAATATTACATAAATAATTAAATAATAATTAAATTAAATAAGTGAAAAGACAATTTCATCGTCTTTTAATGAGGGCAAAAAGTTCAAATCACTTTGCTAAGGGTCTTCACACTTTTAATATATTATAGATAATCTATAATCTATATCTATATCTATAATCTATAATATATTAAAAGTGTGAAAACCCTTAGAAAAGTGATTTGAACTTTTTACCCTTCATTAAAAGAGTCCGCTTTAGACAAAATGATCTTTTACCCTTTTCCCTACAATTAAATTATTCAGAATAAATATACTAAGATTTTTCTTCAATTAAATTCTTTCCAATTTTGTGTCCTACTTGGATTATTTCACCAAAATAAACACCCATTATTTTTTTGTCCTACTTGATTTCTTTCAACAAAAAAACACCCGCTTTTTCTCCCTACTTAATTTTACCAAAAAACACCTGATTTTTTCATCCAAATTTGTGTTCTATTTGGTCTTTTTCAAATTTATGTTCACCCGCTTTTTCTCCCTACTTGGTTTCAACAAAAAAATGCCATTTTTTTCATCCAAATTTGTGTTCTATTTGGTATTTTCCAAATTTGTGTTCTATTTGGTCTTTCCCAATTTGTTTCCTATTTGATTTGTTTTGCCTATTTGATTTCATGTTTGGTTTGTACATTTTGTCCTTCTATATAAACGCTAGAGCTTTTTTTATTGTTCATCGTTATAAACTGTTATGATTTTTCATTGTTCATATTTGGTTTGCCATTATTCATCGTTCTTCGTCTCAACACAGTTTCAATAATTTTATTGTCAGGTTTTTATCGTTTTATCATCTCTCCTTTTTACTTTGTTAATTTAAACACAATATATTACTTGCTATGCCATCTTAAATTGCTTAGTTTAATTTAGCTTAACGTATACATCAGTCTACTTAGATTGAGGTGTACATTAGACTACTATTTCGCTTTTCACCAATTCTGTTATTACCTTATTGTCTCCTGTTAGTTGAATATATTATAATTTCTGTTGTTCAAACTAACCTTCTTTATCTACCCACCTATACACAAGATTCACATATTCAGGTATAATTCTCCTCATCTCACAAATTTACCTCTATTATAAAATTATGAAATTATACCTTCTTATAGTTTTAACTTTTTTTTCTTAAAGCTTATTACAATGGATCCAATCACCGAAGTTGTGAGTATCAACATCTTGCGTTATATTTGATTTGTGCATTCCATACTTTTATAGAAACACTTATAAGTTTAATCTTTTGTCAATTTGATTTACAGTATCTTGAAAATATGAGAATATGTAAATATTGATCGAAAATAGAAGTTTTCTTGAGTTGAGAAGTTTTAGCGAGAGTTCCATCCATGGTACCTCATCCAGAGGCAAGAGACCTATATATGAGGTTGGTAATTACAAACTTGGAAAGAAATTGATAATTGCAACCTTTGAAAGTTCTAAGGTATAGCTGTAAAATCAATGATTGTACTCTTCTCATCGAATGTTGCCTCAGAAACTTTGCCGAATTCAATTGAAATTGGAGATGTAGATAGAGTACTAGGACCAAAGTATTGGCCAAAGTCACATATACAAGTTTATAGCATGAAGTGAAGAAAACAAAAATATTTTATTTGTTTATACTATATATCGACTTCACTTGCATGGGAAGAATGAAGGTATGTCAATCGATACTCTAATTTTTTGGCATAGGAATATGCAGTAATTTCTATATTTTGTTTGTTGGATTCAACTCTGTACTAAAGCTAAAGAAGAAAAGGGATTAAGGTAAGGGGGTTCCTCTCCGGGATGAATGACAATGTCACACCCCAAGATTGGATGAGGCGGACAACAACTATAGGAACACATACTATAAAAATAACCTAGATGAGAAAATGAATCACTATACAAATGGAATTGCTGATAAGAAGTTGTATTTACAATAGCAACCAATTAGCCAAACCGATACAGATGACATGTAAATCAATGAATACATATGACCGCTTTATAATGTCTACAAAGCCTCTAATGAAATCCATGACTGTTAAACCATTAAAAAATATATTCTCAAGACTAGGCAAGGCCCCGAATCAACTTGGGGCTCACCAATAGCCGCTGAGTATCCAATACTTCTATTAGGGAGATCTACTAGCTAAGAACCTGTGCCTACAACATAGAACGCTGGACCCCGTATGGGACGTCAGTATGAAGTAATGCACTGAATATGTATGGAATGAGATAACCATAAGTGAAATAAAAGATCAATGAAATTAGGGATCAATATATAAATATAGATAAGGATGAACGACCACCTTTACTTACACTTATGGAAGATTGTACATTACATGCTTTTCTTTACTTTACTACTTTTTGCTTTATAATCTTTGTAAGCCATGTGATATATATGATCAGCTGATCAGAGGTAAAAGAGGATGAGCCATGCTAGGCATTATACCCCTGGGATACGTTCCTCATTAATACACAAATCGGGATTGACCCATGCTAGGCTTTCCTTTTACCCCTGGGATACCACCCGATAATCAAATTGACCCATGCTAGGTGTTCCTTCCGCCCCTGGGATACCACCCATAAATCTATGTATTGGGATCGGCCCATGCTAGGCTTTTGCCCCTGATTTACCACCCACATATAAACATATTCGCGTTACTTTATTTCTTTAATCTTTGAAATTGTTATTTTGGCGGCCATAATATTATTAAGCTTTGGAACTATAGACCAGTACTAAGAAATATGTGAATATGCACTTGAGGCAATAACAATAAAGTAGCAAGCATTTTAAATTGTAATAGCAATGTAATACTTTGGAGCTTAAATGACACAATCAGTACTTTGACATCTCAAATGAAACATAGGTGCAATTCGAGTGAAGGCATCTAATTCAATCTAAGAGAGAGGTTTTCTAGACAGTGATGTAAGTAAATACTTAGTAAATAGTGTCAAATGAAAGGTACATGAACATGAGAACTACTGGAGGGTGTGGAGAAATTTGACTTAGGTATAAATATATATTCCATGTAAGGAGATGCAAACTATAGAATGGAGTGAATAGGGATTCTACGAGGTAACATTATAGACTACGACAATGGGAGTAATGCCCAATGAAGGGGACATGTAAATGTGTGAGAAAATAAAGTATATTATCAAATAGACAATTGAAGCAAATTGGTAGTAAATGGGCAGATTGCATACCTAACACATGAGCACACTTACCATATGTAATCTAGGGTCTTATTTATATGTAGAAGAGAAACACGAGTTTGACCGGAAAGTGTAAATACACAAATCTAGTAATAAACACATATTTGAAGTGCTTTGACACGTTTGTGAGATCATAGGGAGTAGGAACAAGGTCATTAGTGACGCTGAAAATCGTACATTATTTCCATATATCCTTTACTAGTGAGAACGCTTAGGAAGCTCACTTTGTTGGTACTAACACTAATATGAGATTTCATGCCAAAGAAGATGAAAAGAATAGCCTTACATACCTTATCTTCCGACCAATATCAACAATTCATCCTTTCCTTTTAAATGTTACGCTACAATATAAGGACATAATGAAGCTAATATTAGAACCTACTCACATTCTAATCCTAAAAAACTAGTAGCTAAATACTTGACGGGTAGTAAGACCATCCAAACCCCCAAACACATGATGTATCACCATACCCTTCTTTTATACTTCAATGGAAGCTTCATTCAACCATTGTATAAGGTGGCTCACTTCCTCACAAAAGCAATACAGATAAAACAACCCATATATAGTCACAAAATCCATACACCACCAGAACAACCCCCCATGTTTGCACCTTCATTTCTACCCCGTACTAAAATTAACCAATCTTTTTTAAGGCTAGACATGATTTCCTAACTTCTCAATACAGTAATACAGATCCAACATCACAATATAGTTAGAAATGTTGAGCTTATGCTTTCAATTACCATTCCATGAGTTTCAATATACAAGTATGTATAGAATGCGCAAATGAGCTAACAATTAGAAGTTAGGGTAGCACCTTACCTTGGATATCTCAATCTATTATTTTCCCCCAATTACTATCTTTGTGACCTTCTCTAAATCACAAAATAGGAAAGGAACATTAGCACAAGCATCAGATAAAAATAGACCAACAACCCAAGATTGTGACATGAAATTCTTACCTTAATCTTTGAAAGATAATTGCAGTACCTTGGCTGCCAACACCTATATATTCACTCCCCTTGAATAACTTTCTAATATATTCGAAACTAAGGAGAAGAGAAGGTGATCTGATAGTCTGCTTTACAGAAAACATTTTGAAGAACACTCAGATCCCTAATGAAAAATAGGGAGGTTGTTTTAAGGATAGAAGAGAGAGATCAAAAGACTTGAGAGAAATTGAATTTGATGAGAAAAATGAGAGTTTATTGATAATTTTTTGACCTTTAAAGGCCTTACTTTGATGGCTCACTCTCCTCTTTATTTCCAGCCACCATTTGGCTCTAATTTGGACCATAAATACTAAGTAGGTGATGCACCTACTTTGGCCATTTAAACTGGTCAAAAGTCCAAGTAGGTGATGCACCTGCTAGGACATTTTTAAGTAACTCTTTGTGGGCTTGGAAAGATTGGGCCTTTGGATGCCATTCTCCTTATTTTCTTTTAGTTAATTTGGGCCTCAAATAAGTCCATCAATATAGGCTTCAATTTGGTCAATTAGTCTAAGTATGTGATACATCTACTTGTCACCTACTAGCTTAATTAAGTCTAGCAAGCACCTCATTTATTTAATCCTATATTTCCTACATCTTAATCCCTATACTCTAACTTAACACCTAACTCCTATTTTAAGTTTATATACCTCCTTACAATCTCAAGTTTAAATATTTTGTCAGTGATAAGTTGGTTGTGTATGTTTGGAAATATACGGGGTATTACAGACAAGTACCAATGGCAAACCACTACAGCAGTTGACTCTACTACTTTAAGCAATGGAAAAAGAGATAGTTGAAGTTTATGCTTTTGTGCTTTATACCATTTTCTTCCCATATTTATGATTCATGTTCAACTTGTATCAATAGCCACCGCGAAAGACAAGATGAGGCATGATAGTAAGAAAATTTGCCCTGAAATATCTCTCTCATACAGAATGTAATGCTGCTTTTTCACAATAGAACAAAAAATGGTTGGTATTGCTACACACACTTCTCCTCTGATACTGCATCCCTCTTCTCTTAGATTAATACAAGTAAGGATTATACTTTTTTCCTCCTATTTCTGCTTCCCTTAGTTAGATGATAAATAATTATTTCACTTTCTATTTGAAGACCTTGATACCGGTAACACTGGACCCCATGGATACTGTGGAGAGAGATACCTAATTGAATAATTGTCCTCTTCACAAAACAAAAAAATCTGACATTTTTAGCTTCGTCTTTCACCCTTTTAAGGCCTGACATAAGAATGTGTAAAATTTAAAATGTTATACATTTGCTTAATTCTATTAGGCGGTTTCTCTATTCGTGCGACGGTAACAACAAGTATACCCTTTTTATATAACTATGTTAATAATTAAATCTATAGATTCAAATATGCACATCCATATGTTATATCTTTTTGGTCTGAATCTTTTGATATCCATTGTTGGATTTATTTGGACGAGGGCCATGCGCTTCTTGATGTTTGTATGTAAGTTTGTGCTTTTGGAGTCTATTTATCTGATGAATTTCTTTGTTATATTCTATTCACAATCACACGAAAGGATATCCTATCTATGTCAATTCTTTTGCACTAAGATGCAAATTGTCTGCCACTTTGGCTTTTGTTTTCATATGCTACTAACTATACAAGTTTCTTTATTTATTTTTAAGTTAAAAATTATAGTTGGTTTAGATTAATAAGGTGGTCAATAGTGGAGCGAAAGTAACAGAGATGGTTAGTTTAGTGGCCCTATAAGGATAAAAAATGAGATAAAACTAGCTACTTTAATCTTCAGTGTCCCTCCTGAACAAGGTTATTCCTACACCTTTCTTCACTTTTGCCTTTATTGGACGAAGAAAATATTTTTGTATCTCTGTACTATCATGCTAGAGTTTGTGTTTTTGCTAGTTTGTATTGTCATCATGTGTCTTGTTTGTGATCTTGCAAATCGAGTACTAATTTGGTTGGAATAAAAAGCAACTCTAGATTCAAGAGTTGTCAACTTTTTGAACCGAAATTTGTAGATTTTCCTTACCACCTTCGCTCAGTAAAAGACAGATGCATGATTGTTGATGCGATGCAAGCCTGTGAGCATGACTGGTAACGATGCAAGTATTTGATTATATTAGGGAATCTTTTGGATAACTTAAAGATCACAAACAAGGAACCTTTGAAAGGTTTTTTTCAACTTATGTGTTGTTTATTAAGCTTGTATATGTAAGTTGTTAATATTGAAAACTTACCATGGTGTTATGTATGGGTAGGCTTTATGGGATGTTTCAAGAAAAAGACCAACATATATGTAAAATTCTATTAAAATACTAATTAGTGTCCTTTTTGATTTATGAATCCTGATTAGAAAAAAACTTTCTGATTTTGGGTTCTTCTTCATAAAGGTAATATGGTATCACAAATTATTAGAGTCATCATTGGCAGAGTTGAGAAGGCAGAAGGTATTATCTTTTTTCATTATCAATTGTTTGAGGTTATAGTTTGATTTTGGTGAACATGCTTAGTTGATAATTGTAGAATATATTTGAAATTTTCCTAGCTTTAAATTTACTTTTGTATTTTGTTAAAGAGCCATGTTTACCTACTCAAGCTTAGGTGATTTAAGTCATTTTTTTAATTCTTCTTAGAGTTCATGAAATTTTGAGATGAGATGCATTCTACAATGACTTGGTGTTGAAAGATGATATAGAGTAGTACATATTTAGCTTTAATTCTCTTTTGTATCATTAGTGTGACATTTATTTGTTACATCAACAAGATTTATTCAACTCTCATGAGGGGCCATGTAAATCATGATATCCGCCCCTACTAGTATATCTTTTGTAGCTTGTCTATCGTAACATCTTGTGCCTAAATCAATGCAACTAAATGATAAATTTAAGGGCATGAGGCATCGATTTCTGATTGATTAATCTTTGCTATTACAAAACGTAGTTTTTTAGCACCAGGTATATACCTTGAAGGTATATAGAGGAAAGAGAAAGATGATACAAGCCGCTGAAGAGAATGAAAGACAAGAGGAGTTCGATATATTTTGGGGCTAGAAGCGGGCCTAATGTTGGAATTAGGAAAAAATATTAGGTATAAAAGAGTAAATTTTGATATTACAGTTTTGTTGATATTCACCAAATGAATCATTGTGTTGCCTTTGTGTGTTTCTTGAAGAATTGGTTTTCACTGGATTAGACGTTAATTTCCTCATTCCACTCTATTGTTTAGTTTGTTATACTTTGATAAAAGTAGTGAAAGCTGAAAAATGAGGCAATATCCCAAATTGGTATATCTAACAGGCAAACATGAAAGATGTTCAAAATTTGCAACATCGAGCACACATGAGACAGACTATATGTGCAGCTATATATTAATTATCCATCACCACCAAAGAATTCATTTTGAAAAAACTCTAATCTAAAACTTCCTCACTAAATCACACTTCTCTTGCTCTAAAAGTGTACTTTAAATGAAGGTACTCTCTAAAAGTATACTTTAATTGAGGGTAAAAGAAGTGATAAATAAAAATAAGAGAAAGTAATAAATGAATGTAATGATCCCTCAATTGCTGAAGAAGCTTACTAGAGAAAGAGAGATGATGAAGACATCAACAATATTATCCAAGCTAGCATGCAATGCAAAAATGAACACACAAATCCAAGCTTTATTGAAGAAAGTGCTAATATGTAAAAACTTAAATTTTGAGGGTGCATACACATAAACATTTATTTAACAAATATTAATCAAAATATTCTTCAAAGCTTCCCTAATTTTGAGATTGAAATCTCTAACTAGAATAAGGAAGTGTTTGGTAACATCTTTATAAAGAAGAAACACATCCTTGCCAGACTTGAGGGGATCCAAAAGTCCTCAAATTATCAACACAGTCTCTTTCTTCAGACCTTGAGTCTCAACTCTCAAAAAAATTCAATGAGATCCTCTAACAAGAATAGGAATTCTAGAGAATCAAATCCAGGATAAACTGGTTGGCTGAGGGAGACTCCAATACCAGGTTCTTTCATACCTCCACCCTTAATAGAAGGAGGAAGAACAACATATCTGCTCTTAAAGATGATAATGGGAATTGGAGCTATTCCCAAGAGGAAAACAGTTCTGAGATCCTCTGATTCTACTCCAATCTCTTCTTCTTTGATCACTACAGCAGCCCCATTAGATGCCAACACAACCCCTCCTCCAAGGGATCTATCAGAACTGAGGACCACCATCTTCTTGATTTTATTTCTTCACCCATTGAGATTAGGAAAGTTGTCTTCTCCTTCAAACCCACCAAGGCCCCAAGTCCATATGGCCTACACCCACTCTTCCACCAAAAATTCTGGGACATCCTGGGTCCCCCCACCATTCAATTCTGCATCAAAACTTTCTCTTCCATGAAAATGGAGAGCAAAGTCAACTCCACCTATCTCTGCCTCATTCCTAAATGCTCCAATGCCACTAGCTTGAGAAACTTTAGATCCATTGGCCTTTGCAACACTCAGTACAAGATAGTTACTAAAATTATAGCTACTAGACTCAAACCTTTCCTGGCCAACATCATTGCTCCTACTCAGTCTAGCTTCCGACCAAATAGAAGGACCTCTGACAATGCCATCATCATCTAGGAGGATATCTCCCACTTCAAGAAAGTGAAAGGTAAAAAGGCCAACTTGATCCTCAAGATTGACCTTGAGAAGGCTTTTGATAAAATTGAATAGTCCTTTGTGAGACAAGCCCTCAACTTTTTCAATATTCCCCCAGGCTCACCAATCTCATCATGTCTTGTATTTCCTCCTTCTCCATCTCCATTCTAATAAATGTGAACAAAATTGAGCCTTTTAATCCAACCAGGGGGATAAGGCAGGGGGATCCTCTTTCTCCTTACATCTTCATCATGTGCATGGAGTTACTGTCCAGGAGAATTGATTATGAGGTGGATATCCTCAATTGGAAACCCATAGCTATTAGCAAAAGAGGCCCAAAAATCTCTCACCTCTTTTTTGCTGATAATCTTACCATATTTGCTAAAGCTAATGAGGCAAATTGTTGGACCATCAAGAACACCTTCCAAAGCTTCAACCAATATTCTGGACAAAAGATCAACCACCTCAAATCCAAAGTCCTCTTCTCCAAAAATTGCAACCAGAGAGATAGAACCATCTTCTCTACTATCCTTAATATTGAGGCTAAGGATAACTTTGGGATACCAGGGCTTCCTCATCTTCACTCAAAAGCCCAGTACCAATGATTTCCAATTCATTGTGGATAATCTAAATTCTAAGTTGGCTGGTTGGAAGACGAATTTCCTCAACCTAGAAAGCAAAACCATCCTCACAAAATCCTCTCTGAGCAACATTCCTACCCATGTTATGCAATACATCTCCCCCCCTTCTAACATCCACAAATCCATTGACCAAATTCAAAGGAACTTTGTCTGGGGATCAACTGTGGAGAAGAAGAAAACTCACCTTCTGAACTAGGACACAATTATCACCCCTAAGGACAAAGGGGGTCTGGGTCTCCAAAAGTCCAACATCAGGAATGATACAATGTTGGCCAGTCTAGCCTTAGGAAACATTCTCCTTAGGAAATACTACCAGGCTAGTAGATGTCTATCCAGCAAAAGTACCTACAACATGCTAGCAGGTACTTGTGAGAGTGACAACAGAACCAACTCCATCAGTCTCAAGTGGATCTGGAAAGAAAGAATCCCCCCTAAAATCAAAACCTTCCTCTGGCTTATATACCATAACAGACTTCCAATAAGCCACACCCTTGCCAAGATGAAAATAAAAAATTCCTCTAATTGCAAAAGCTGCAATTACCATACTGAAGATATTGACCATATCTTTCATGAATGCCCAAAGGTCCACCACTACTGTAAAGCTGTCATTGATAAAAGTATATCTAAAAACCAGCTTAACCAACATCTTTTTCATCCCTCTAACTGGGGTAAAACTTGGAAATCTCTCCACCATACTCCTTATGACAAGATCTTGGATTGGTTGGACCTTCTCCCCTTTTGCCTTTGGTCGATTTGAAGGAACAGAAACCAAGACACTTTCAACAACTTCAACATCACCCCTAATACCTCTAACGCTTACTCTGAAGCTGTGGAGTACAAAATGACCATCATAAATAATAATACCCTTGCTCAATTCAAATTCATCAATGTTAGGTGGGAACCCCCAATAAAAGGGATGTTTAAACTTAACACGGATGGTAGCTGCATAGGGAACCCTAGAAAATGAGGAATTGGGGGAGGGGGGGGGGGGGGTTATCAGATCTAGCTCTGGGGAATGGATTGTAGGTTTCTACAAATCCTTCCATAAGACTACTAACAACTACATGGAGCTCAAGGCCCTTGTGGAGGGGCGGAAACTAGTGGAGCAAAGGAACCTGCTACCCATTGTGATTAATACTGACTCTGCTGAGATTATCAATATGCTTAACACTGGAAACTTACACTATGATGCTTTGCTGGATGATTGTAGGTCAAGACTAAGAAGGTTAGGGGGACATGTGATATCCCACTGCTTCAGGGAACAAAATGGTGTGACGAATCTTATGGCCAAGCAGAGAGCAGCATCAACTGACTTTGTAGATATCCAGATTTTTAAAGTTCCACCTTTGTGTGCTACACAGGCTCTAGGGGCAGACAACGCATGAACTTTTTTTTAAAGGAGGGTTAATGATCGTAACATAAACAATGAATCCTTCCCTCCCATTTTCTCTATTTTGGATCCTGGCTAATACAACAGGATGGTTATGGTGGTGTATGGAAAACTCTTCCTTTTTTAATTAATGCATATCTTTCTAATAAAAAAAAAACATTTTGTGGGAGATCAATATATTGGTGAGTGAAATTGTGAAGGGAGCATGAAATGGTTGAGCCAATACACCGCCCGTTAATCATCGGATAATTACTAATCCGAACCGAACCAACGGATATCTTATAGGTTGGCTAATGGATTAATATATTTAAAAGTCTATATCTAATAAGTCGAATCATTAAGCATATTTATCCGTTTGATCAGCCCGATAAGCAGCCCTACCCCCTACCTCTCTTCACACACATGCTTCCACCCCCATCCTAATACCCCACCTCTAATCAAATTTATACAAAAATAAATTATTAATAGTAAAAAAAAATTATTTCATATTTTTTGTTATATTATTAATAATTTAAATTTATAACACCTCTCAATTTTCGTACTTGATGTACATTTTTAAATTATTTTTTTGTATTACACTCATAAGCAATTGAGTTTTCTTATCTCTTATCTTAAAATATAGAAATTAAAATAGATAATTTTGATATACATAACAAAAAATTAAATAAAGATTAGAAGAGGACTCCATAATAATCTAATTTGTTAGATTTTATCTCCATTTAAAACTAGTTACACTTTTTATCTCATATTTAATTTTAATTTTTTTATTTACTCAAATTCAAAAAACATTATGAAATTTTTCTAAAAACTAAAAGGAATTCCATAATGTATGTACCATTTCTTGAATATTAATTTTAGAGGAAAAAGTAAAATCATAAATTCATTAAAATATAAGATTTTACTTGTTATAGTTAAGAAAACACTTTTGAAAATTTAATTTATTTCTTAACTTTTATTTCATTGTCCATGATTTTTTCATTATTTAGATTTATGTTTTATATTTTAGTTTAAATTATAAATTCATATTAATATAAAATATATAAATAAAGATATTGGTTATGTATTATTTACTTATATTTTATATAAAAAAATGTATGCATAACAGAAATGATAAATGAAATATAGATTAGAAGAAGACTCTAATATAGTTTAATATGTTAGAAATATATATATATATATATATATATATATATATATATATATATATATATATATATATATATTATGTAATTTGTGTACATCAGGTTAATTATACCCTAAGATATTATATTAAAAATTTACCTTTTAAGGCTATGATTTACTGTTGTGTTTTTTTTTTCCTTCTCTATATTATGAAACTAAATGACACCCAAAATCACTAAAAAAAATTTATAAATAAATTAAATTTGCAAGTAAAATTTTAAAAAGAATAATAAATTAGACTATCTAAATGTCTATAAATCTGCTTTGTAAGACTCCTAATATATGTGAATGTGGTACTTATTAGATACAGAAAACAGACAATCATAAATTCCATATAATTGAACTAAATATTAAAAAAATAGCTATGCATTAAAACAACATTGAAAAGAAAACAATAATGTCAAGCACATACTTAAAAAAAACTTAAGCTTCCCAATTATACCAACAAAACTCCTACTTTTACAATAATCTATTATTTTCTTCTCTTCATTCTTCTTTATCCCTTTTGCAAGTCAACAATAGCAACAAAATTATTTCTAAAAATTAGAATAAACTCTCAAAAACACTTCTTCATAAATTAAACAATAAAAATGGTATTAATTTAAAATCGATTTATCTATAAGTCTTTTACTTATTAAAGTCTTCGTTTCTATTATTAGTAAAAAAATTTCTCCTTATCTTCTTCAAAGGTGTTATCATTTATAATGTGAGGCGAATTACCACAAAAATTAGATAGATATGTCAAGCCATTCAAAGGATAATTTTTCATAAGATAAAAATCAGGCTTTAATTAAGAAGGTAATGAATCAGTTAACATAATGCATATACTTTTAAGAAGAGCTTAAACCAGTGTAAATCATTAGGAAGACAATATAATCGATTTTACCGATTTACAACTTGATGATCAAATGTTGATTCAAACAAGATAAACATCAAAGAGATTTTAAACTGAAATTATTTAAGTGAAAAATATTTCTCAACCAAACTAGCCAAAGACAAAGCAGTGAAAGACATCTTGAGTGCAATCACACATTTTAACAAAAAGACACATTTTAAGCATGTGTTGAGACGTCTGAATACACAACAATTCAACACCAACCTTTCTTAAACAATGAAGAAATGTCTAAATACGCAACAATTCAACACCAACATTTTTTAAATAATGAAGAAATTTAGATGCAACTCTATATTATCTATCGGGAACAATAGAAACAGGAAGGCATCCACACAGTGAGGGAGATTTCTGCTTAAGAAAGCACAAGATTCGACATTACAAATTTAACAATCATCCTAAAGCTAGCACTTAAGCAAACACTATAAGAAATATGAAATGGGGGAATATTACCTTTTTCTGGCAGCGAAATAGGACTACGAGTTCACGACGACTTCACCAACTTGCCTTTGATTTGAAAAAAGACAAGGAAAAATAAAACTTGAACCAAAATTTTCATAACTCCAGGTTGGGGACAGAAGTCCAAATCCTAACCAAGTAGAGAATTTTAGCCCTTTTTCGTTAGAAAAAAATCTTTGAACAGTAGAGAGAGGGATTAATATGGAAATCCAAAAATCTCAATTCTTGAGAAATCGGTGATGTGGGATAGAGAATGTCAAGGGTATTTTTGAGAATGTTGATCGAGTATTTCAAATTGAGGATAAGATTTGTTAAGCAAGTTGGAATTGTACTGCTTTTGTACGAATTTGAAATTCGAACGTTGGCTGAGCTGGACGGATTGGGTCGGGTTTTGCTGTTGGATTGTTGTTGTTTGAATGTTGGTTTCTGGTGCGGGTTGGTTTTGCCAAAGCTGTTACGGTTGTACGTTTTGGTGTTGTACGACATTTTTGTTGTTATGATGAAGCTGTTGTCATTGTTTATGGATTAAAGGGTAAAAGGGGAAAAGAGTTGGGCCGGGTATGTTTTAGATGGGCTGGGGAGGCTGATTGGGCTGGTATTATTGTTAGTCGACCCAACTTTTAGGAAATGGGAAAGGGGGATTGGGTAAATTAGGAGGGTTTTGGGGTTATTCCCAAAATAACCCTAATTAAATTAGGATCTAGCCATCTAATTTAATTTTTGATCAAATCAAAAAATAATTGGTCAATTGCATTGCAATTATGGTCAATTTAATTTCATTCATGGCCAAATTTAACATGTTGACTAAATTAAAATGTAATTTGACATGAATTAATACTCAATTTAATCCTGAGTTTCTTGGTTAAATAAAATCAAACAAATATTTTTCAAATAAATTATTTTTGTGGATAAATTATTTTTAAATCAAGATTTTACCCATTTGAATTAATTTTCAAGATAACCCGTGATTAAAATCTATTTTTTCCATAAAAATAATTATTCAAGCGACAAAATTATACGACCTTGTATATACGGATACAAAAATATTTAATCGCTACTTATAATGACAAAATTATACAGATAAAAAATTTTAAAATTTTTTATCCAGATAAAATAAATATTATAATTTTATTTAAAATAGAAGAAACTCAGAATTAAGCTTAGTCGTGAAGAAAAATAATTAGGTGTCAACAACTATTATTATTGTTATTATTATTTTATTTTTTCCTTTTTTTTGGTAACTAATTTTTTCATTAATCACCAAGTAAAGAGTTACAATTCTATAGTAGACTATAACATTGTCTACTATTTTCTAAAAAGTTCCAACATTACACTGCCTCAGGAAAGAAAATTAAAAAAACTAGGCTACTAACAAATTCCTGTAATCTCTAGGTGGTGCTCTAACACAACAAACATATACTATTTCCTTAGCTATTTGCTCTTCTGTTCTACTCTTTGTTTCAAAGATTCATTGGTTACGTTTCACCCAAATTTATATATCATCTTAAGTGATTGAGCTCTTAGTGATCTTCCTTTAGTGGTCTTTAAGATCCAAGTTAAATGTTGCTCCCAGGTTGTATGTAGTGGCTCAGTGAGTTGCATCCAGCCAAGAAGACGTGTCCAGATTCATTTGGAAACTGTGCACTCTTCAAATAGGTTAGCTTTTGATTCATTACATTGTTTACATAGGCTACACTTGGGTTAAACTTCAATACCCCATTTCGGCAGTCGGTCAGCAGTGAAGCCATATTTTGAAAACAACCTTTGGTCGTGCATAATTGTGAAACATTAATCCCGTCCAGTTTACTCTTTCTTTCTCTCCCATTAAATGATAATAGATTTGCCTTGTGATGCCTTTGGTTTCTTTGAGATTACTTTGGCATGCTTGTAGAATGGTCCTCTACGCAAACACCCTCCTAATCATCCAAGTTATTTGTGTAGGAGCAGGGACTAGGCTGAATTAGTTGTTCTTAACATAGTATTCATGGATCCATCTAATCCACATTGTATCCTTCTTTGTTGCCACACCCCAACGGAGTTTCATTACAGCTGCTCTATTCCACAATTCCATGTTAATAAGATTAAATCCACCTACACTTTTTGGGGTGAAAATTTTATCCCAAACCACTAAAGTTTTTTTTTGATATAACGTTAGTCCTAACCCATAAGTAGCTCATATAATAGCTCTCAATCATCTTCAGAACTTTAGCTGGTATTATAAAGAGTTGAGCCCTATAAGATTGCATGCCATATATAACACAAACTGGATGAGTTGTATTCTGCTAGCATAAGATAATTTTTTGGCTATCCATGATGATATCCTTGCAATTATCTTGTCAATCAAAGGATTCCACTGAATTAAGGACATTTTCTTGGTCAAAAGTAGTACACCAAGATATTTAAATGGAACTTCTCCACTAGAGTATACCATAATATGTAATATCTGATCCTTTTGCACCTGTGTCACCCCTCCAAAATACATAGAGCTCTTGTTAAAATTGGCTTGCAACCCAAAAGCTTCTGAAAATTTCTAAAAGGCTCTTTATAACTTAGAAACAGATTTTAAATCACCCTTAGCAAATAGCAGGAGGTCATCTGCAAAGCATAGGTGAGTAATACCTAGCTTTGCATATCTAGGGTGGAATTGAAAGTTCCTATTCCCCTTAAAATTTGTAGTGTTCTACTAAGATATTCCATGGACAATGCAAAGAGAAAAAGAGATAAGGTATCTCCTTGTCTGAGTCCTTTTGCTGCTCGAAAAGGTTCACAAGGCTCACCATTTATCATAATGTTGTAGGAAACTGTCTGAACGCATGCTAATGTCCAAGTTATAAATTTATCAGGAAATCCATGTGCACCCAGAACTTGGTGTAAAATACCCATTCCACAGAGTTATATGCCTTTTGAAGGTCTACCTTGATCAGACATTTAGGATATATGTGTTTCCTGTTGTATCCCTTAATAAGTTCATGTGCCATAATAATGTGATCACCAATTTTCCTCCCACATACAAAACCAGATTGTGCTTCATTAATGAGACTTGGCATGATGCAATGTAGCCTATTAGCTTGGATTTTTGCAATTAATTTATACACAACAGAGCAACAAGCTATTGGCCGAAAATCCTTAATAGTTACATGAGCTTGTACTTTAGGCACTAGTGTCACAACTACACAGTTAAGGGGCTTAAACATCATACCTATTTCAAAGAAGCACTTCACTGCTGAAATGACAACTTCCTTGATAATATTCTATGTTTTCTTAAAGAAAACTGCATCGTATCCATCCAAACCAGGTGCCTTGTCATCTCCTATTGCCTTCAAACTAGTCAATATTTCATCTTCTGTAACATCTTCACATAATTTTAGTTTCTAAGCATGTATAATTCCTGGTCCTTTCATCATTACAGAGATGTTAATTGCAGGTAGGATGCGGGCTTTTGATCCCATAAGACTCTTATAGAAAGATATAATCTCCTGTTTGATAGCACATGGATCAGTCAACTTGGTTCCTGTTAAGCTGGTAAGTTTAGTGATTTGCTTTTTTGGGATCTTTCCTTAACAACTACTGAAAAATACTTAGTATTAGAATCTCCCATCTTATTCATTGAGCTCTTGATTTTTGTTTCATAATACATTCTTCCACTAAGGACTATTTTTCTAGTGTCTGTAGAGCTACTCTCTCTTGATCTTGAAGATTATCAGAATTTATCTGCTGCAATTGTTCCTGAACATTTATGAGATCAATTCTTACTTGAGTAATCTTTTTGGAAGTAGCTTTGAATTCCTCATTGTGTAATCTTTTCAAATCAGCCTTAAGAGCTCTGAGTTTCAACCAGAGGTTCTGATCAGGGGTCTGTGCAAGAGTATGTTTCCATCAATGAGCCACAATCCCATGATAATCGTTATGCTTTATCCAAACATTGAAAAATCTAAAAGGCACCCTTATAGTCATCTGAACCTTAGTGAGATTCAAGAACATTGGTGAGTGATCAGATAGAAATGAAACTTCATATTCCATTGTTATATGCCCTCATTTTTGCATCTATTCAACGTTCCCTAAAATTCTATCAAGTCCACTCCAAATTCTAGCAGTTCCAGATTGCTTATTTGACCATGTAGAATATTCTCCCTTCCCTGTCAACTCATGTAAAGAGAAATCATGTTTTGTAGGAGGGTGCGGATTAGGTGCGCGTAGTTTTAAATAGATAATAAATACGTATGTATTTATTTTTATAATGATTATTATTGATTGGAATAATTTTCATTGTTATCTTCTTGACTTAAGATGTTTTATTAATTCATATTCTAAATTAGATATTATCGTGATTAAATTATCTAGTGTTTTAGGATCCTCGTTTGTAATATATAATCTTTTATATTCTTGGTATAGACTATATAGTTGAGTTTCTATTTCTTTTAATGATTTATTCTTTTCGTAAAATATATCCATTAATTTATTTAGTTTATTATTTTATCCTGTGGTAATTGCAGAGTTACAAATTTTTGTATAATAATTTATCCTGTCTGTACTGTAGTATATATCTAATTCTAGATTTTCTATGTCATTTATTATCTTGTGTTGTTCTTCTCGTAGTGAGTTTTTTAAATTATCTAAACTATCACATGTACTTTTTTCTAAATTTTCTAAGGTTTTTTCTATCCATATTAACTTTTCTTTTAGAGTCTCCATTATTTCTTTAATTCGATTTCTATAATTAATTTCATCATTTAGGTTATTTTGGTTTTCCCTAGTTTTTCTTATATATTCTAGCATCCACAGTCTTGATCTGAATAATATCCTTCTGGGTAAATGTCTTCGTATATCTGTTCTAACGTATTTATTGTTTCAATTTCGTAGTTTATTACTTCTTCTAATATTATTTTCTTAATATCTTTAATTTCTATGTCTTTAAGTATATATAAGATTAAAACTTTAAGGTAGTCTAAATGGTCTATTTTCTAAAATTGATATTTTATATCTTTACTTTCCATGTATTTGTTTATATTTTTCATCTGTTTTTCTAGTAGTTGTATGTAATTTATCATGCTAAGTATTTGTAAGAGTAGTTAGGTATGTGTAGTATATAACTTACTCTAGTCATGTAATATTTACCAAATGCTTTTTCTAATATGATTTTTCTTATATCTACTACAGTTATATCTTTAAGTGCATATAAAATAAGTATTTTAAATTTATCTACCATTTCATCAGATAAATAATTATTCATTTTCATAAAATTGCTTTTTTCAAAATATTCCCTTCAACCATGTACATAACAAAATATAGTCATATTAGATTACTATATACTAGATTATTCTTAAATAACATGTTCTTCGGTCACTATTAGCATGGTAATCTGGATACTTTTCCCTTAAACAGCGCCTCTACTCTGGTTACTCCCCACCACGGCTTCTTGCCTTATTGGTTTCACCTTTAGGATGGCATAGTTCTTAGGGATTTTTCTCCGTTTCCGCTTTGCTAATAAACTTCTTAACATATTATTCTTCGAATAATTCTACCATAAAGTAACTATCATGAATTTATTTTATCATATCATGATTGTTGGGAATTATGAATTTAGCTATTCATAATCATAAATAAACATACCTGTTCTGGTAGGTTTGATATTTCTGAGTTTTGTTCCTCCATAGATTTTTCCATTGATATATACCTGTTTTTTAAATAACTAAGCAAAATATTTTTTTGTAGACTTTGAGAGAAAATTTGCTTCAACGCCTGAAGGCTTGCTTTGCAATGCCTTCTGCTTTCTCTATTTATAGAATGGAAAATGTACAAAAGTTTTTACATCCGTATATTAAAAAACTGAAAAGCTAAAAAACTAAAAACTTAAAAGTCTTACCTAACTTTGACTTTTCCTACTTTACATTAATTTCCTAATAAATGCTAACTAATGTTATAACTTATTTTCTTCTTTCACGTAACTACTTTAAATAAAGTCTTCCGTCTATTTTGTCATATCTGCTGTATCTCCATTATTGCTCTGATCTTATCTTTCCAGCTGTCGTCCTTATCTTCTCATTCTAACTGCACTGCTGGGACGTCATTATCTCCTCCATTACATTTTGAACATCTGTGATCTGGATATTTGTGTCCAATAATTTTGCAGTATCTGGTCAATAATTCTTCCGAAATAAATTTTTCCTTAATAGCTCTGGCGATAGGTTCTGTCTTTGGTTTAAGCAACGTGATAATCCATTGCCTAATAGTTTCCATATCTGTTTCTCGTAACTCTTTTGAATTTGAATATATTAATACATGATCTCTTGAATAATAATTCCATATGGGATTTTGGTTGCAATATGTATTTGCTAGCTCTTGTAAAATTGTAGATAATCCGATAATCCTTTTGTTTGCATAAAATTTTGGTATCTCGATTTTGGGTATCTCTGGTTGTGAAATAATATCTTGTGGTATAATCATATCTCGTGTCATTCCTATCTTTACAACTTGTATAGGTTTTTTAACTTCATCAAATAATATCTCTGCCGGTGCCGCGTAAATTTTTATAAAGAACAAGGTACCTTTGGTTATTCTTTTAAAAATGATAAATGCTTCATATATCTCTGGTATAGTGGATATCTCAGTTCCGTCCGTGGTATATACAGTACTAAGTAATCCATATTCGTAGCAAGTTTTAACTATATTTGGTTTGGTTTTGGGTAAGGCAATTAATTTATTATATCCGGTCAATTTCTGGGTTATATAGTTTGTATCTGGTTCTTGGACATTTGTAGCTTTTGGGTTGCTATTTAAAAAGGTTTGTATATTGTAGATATTTTCTATGTATTTTTGGGATGTGTAGTTATAAACTTTTTTGTCTTGGTTCAGACTATCTCGGTATGTGGTAATTTGTGGGGGTATAAACATGGGATCTTTTGATGTATTTGGGGTATATGGTTTTTCAAATATTTTATTCATATTCATGTTCTGGTATCTTGGTCGACTAGCTCCTTTGCTTGTACCTGCAGGAGTAGATAGATAAATGTTATGGGTTTTATGGAGTATCCCAACGTCTCCTTCTAGCTCTGGAATTTTAATGTCTTCCGGTCGACATAGCTCTGCACACTGCTGAGTTAGCTGATTTGTAGCTATAGACTTCAGTTTACCTTCATTAGTCTTTAGCTTTTCTATCTCATTACCCATACTGTCCACTTTTATTGAAAGCGTAGTTAGGGTGTTGAGTATCTTTTCTAGAGTATCTTCTTCTATAATATCAGTCTGTGTAGCTTTGTCTTGATATGTAATCTGCAATAACATTTTTGTTAGTACTGATTACTTCAATTGTAAATGTAAAATTTAATATATTTAATACTAGTCTCCGAATTTCTTTTGTTGTAACTGAATTTTGTATTTTCTTTGTTAGCCACCAGCGTACTTGTGTATTATCTGTTCGCACAATAAATTTGTTATATACAATATATGGCTCAAATGCTAACAAACATTTATATAATGAACATAATTCTTTTCTATTTGTTTCCCATTTTATTTCTGTTTCGTTGAACGTACCTGAGTAATATCTACAATGGTGTTCTATTTTTTCTGCTTCATATTTATATTTAAGTACTCCTCCGTAACTATATTCACTAGCATCTGCTTCTACTATATATATAAATTTTCTATTTTCATCTGGAAATTGTAATTTTGGTAATTCTTTACAAAGTATTTTTATTTTTTGAACCTGTTTTTTATCTTCTTCATTATAGTTATATTCTATATCCTTTTTTAATTTTTTCTGTAGTGGTTTTAAGTTTTCTGCTAATTTTGGAATATATTCTCTTACTTGGTTTACTAATCCTAAAAATGATTGTAATTTCTTTTTCGTATCTAATTCTTCTTTCGAATTTACTATTTTTTGTACTATATGTTGTTGCATTTTTACTCCACTTTTATCTATTTGTATTCCTAAAAATTCTATTTGATTTTTCATAATTTCAGCTTTCTTTTTACTTAAACTTATTCCCGAATTTTCTATTATATCCGTAAATTGTTCTAATAATTTTAAATGTTCTTCTTTGGTCTTTGTATATAATAGTATATCGTCTATGTATACTATACAATTAGGTAGTTGTTTAAAATAATTATCCATAAAATGTTGATATCTACCTGGTGCATTTTTATATCCAAATGGTAGTACATTCCATTCATAAAATCCTTGTGGTACTGTAAATGCGGTTAATTCCTTAGATTCTTCTTCTAACTTTAGATGGTAAAATCCTGATTTGCAATCAAATTTACTAAAATAATTATATCCTTGTATTTGTCTTATTTTTAATATCTTATTCGGTATTGGGTAATTATAAGTTATTGTTTTTGCATTTAAATTTCTATAATCAATAACCATTCTACTTTTTCCTCTTTTTTGTTCACTATGTTTATTTACTATAAATGCTGGGCTATTATGTTTGCTATTACTTTTTTGTATATATTGCTTTTCTAATAATTCATCTATATGCATTTTAAATTCTTTTAAATCATCAAAATTATATGTTAATGGTTTCTGGGTTATTATGCTATTTTTATCTATTAATTCAATTTTTATAGTAGTTTTATGTTTTTCCCATCCTTTTAATGGATCTTCACTATATAATTGTTCTAATTTTTTCTTAATTATTTCTATCTTATTTATTGAAAATATAGTTATTTCTGTTTTATTTATCGAAAATACAACTAATTCTATTGTATCTTCAGTATTTTTTATATTTTCTAACTTTTGTGTAATTTTTTCACTTCCTTTTATCCAATCCGTTTTCTTTCTTATTTTATTATTAACTCTTTTTGCTCTTACTTTTTGTTTACATGGTGTTGTAAACCACCAGTCTGTTCTAGTTATTATATGTGGGTATAATTTATCTAGAAACGGCATTCCTAAAAGTATATCTTTTGATGTTAGTTCATAATTATAAATTTCTTCTATTGTTAATATTTTATCCCATACTTGTGTTTTTACATTCTTAGCTTTATAAGTAATTAAGCTTCCTTCGTTATTAAATCCTTTAACTATTATTGGTGTTTTCAATTTATCCCATTTACTTTCTGGTAAACAATTATATCTACATAAATTAGCTTCTGCTCCTGTATCTATCATAGGCGTATAATATCTACTGTAATATCCTTCTACTACTATCTTCATTAATACATATATTTTCATTTTATGTTAATGCTCTTCTTAAGAATAATTTCTCTCTGTTATATGTTATAGTTAATTGTGTATGTTCTATATTATATGGTTTTACTTGTTCTAGCCATTTTATTCCTAATATTATGTCTGTTTTTTGCATTTCTTCTTTTACTTCAAATTCTATTTTTATTTTTCTTATTCCTATTATTATTTCTTTTTCTGCTATATTTTTAGTGTTTATTAAGCTTCTTGGTAGATCTGGGCATATATTATTGTCGGTTTTTATTTCTTCATTTTTTACTAGATATTTTGCTATATAATTTTCTTCTTGTCCTGTATTTAATAGTATTAAATATTCTTTTTCATTTACCTTTCCTGTTATGTAGTAATGGTTTGAATTATCCATTGAACTTGTTTCATAACTTATTCTTTTTGATGAGCTTGATGATTCTGGTTTTTCATAAGCTGTTCTTTTTGTTGTACTTATTCTATCATTTATTATTTCTAGATTTTCTTCTACATCTATGTCTTTGTAGCTATAATCATTATAGTCTATTGTTTTTACAAATTGTTCAAATGGGCTATCTATTTGTATCTTATTAATCTTATTTTTTCCCGTTATTTTATGTTTTGTTGTTAATACATATAAATTTTTACATCTTGCTGTAAATATTTTACTTCCTGGAGTTAATTCTATTCCTGATATTTTCCAATATAATACTAGTGATTTATCTATATTTCTATCCGTTACTGCTACTGAATAATTTGCACTTATTATAAATTTAAATTTTTGGTATATTAAATTTCCTTTTATGGCAGTTATTATGCTTTTTTCTATAGGTTTTATAATTCTATCATCTGCTAAATATAATTCTATTGGTGTATCTATTCCTTCTCTAAAACATGCTTTTATTAATATTTCTGTACCTCCAAGGTGTACATATTTTATTGGGTCTCTACTTTTTATATCGTTTATTTCTTTATTAATTATTCTTTTTGTTACTAGTGGTATACTGGCTTTACCTTTTGCATATCTACAGTCTATTACGTGCTCTTTTTGACTTACTACATAATATTCTTCCTTTTTTCTAGTAAATATATTTTTTATTGTTGGTATTTTAAATATTTTTTCTACACTTAAGTCTAACTCTTTTCCTTTTATTTCATCAAATACATTGTTATCAAATATTATTTTTTGATCTGTTCCTTCTTCATTTAAATATTCTTCTTTTGTTAATATTTTTATATCTTCTTCAGTCATTTAATTCATCTAATTCACTATCTATTTCGTTATCTGTTTCATTCTCTGAAATTTCATATATACTGTCTTCACTTTCTAATTCGTAATCTATGTAATCTATTTGCATATATTCTGTATCTTCTATTTTTATTTCTGATATTTGTTTATTTTTTGGGTTTTTAGGTAATTTACAATCTCTAGCTAAGTGTCCTAACTTTCCACAATTATAACAAGTACATTCTTTTATAGATTTTTTCTTTCTATATGGTCTTTTGTTTTTATAATTTTTTACATAATATCTTTTTCTTGGTTTTTTGTATTTATATTTTGATTTTTTGTATTTCTTATATTTCTTATGCCTTTTTCTTTTCTTATAATATCTTTCTTCGCATCCAAATTGAGGTGTTATTTTATCTTTGCAACATGCTAAATTTCTTATTAATGTTTTTTCCATTTTTATTTCTTCTCTGTATTTTTCACATAGGTTTCTATACCATTGTTGTAAAAATTTTATTCTTGCTCCTAAAGTATCTACTATTTTTGTTTCATCCCAACTTTTTATTATTTTTGAACTAAATGGTTCAGGTAATTTATTAAAATATAATTTTCTTATTTCTTTACTTTCTTCTATATTATATGCTCCTTTATAATAATATTCTTTAAATGCGCAAGTATATTCATCTATGTAACACATATTACATATTGCTAATTTTAACATTAAATTTCTATTTATTTCTTTCTCTTCATTTTGTTCTTCTTCTGTTGTTGTCATGCTACTAAATTCGTCTTTTATAGCTGTTTCATATTTTTTTAATAATTCTATAGGTGTTAATTTCATTATTCCTTCTGTGGGTTTGTCAGTTCTTAATATTTTTTTACTATTTTCAGTTAGATTTAAAAACCATAATTTTACTGTTCCTATTAGTGTTCTTTCTATATATTCTGGTGCATCCGTTGTACTTATGTTATTATCTAATAATTGCTTTGTCATATATCCTATCCATAATTGTATTGTTTTTTCTGTATCTATTACACAATCTAAGTCTAGAAAGTTATAATTTTTATTAACTATTTGTTTTGGTGTCCATTTATCATATTCATTTTTTAGATTATATCTTTTAAACTTATTTTTATAATATGTAGGTTTCCTTATTTCTGATGTACTAGGTATTATATTTTGATCTTCTTTTTTATCAAGAGTATTTATTTCTGTGTTGATATCTTCTAAATTTTCTTCATTAATTGCTTCTTGTTTTTCATTGATTTCTAAATTTTTTGTATTTGTTAATATTTCTGTATATGTTTCACTATCTTCTGAATCATAATTGTCTGTCTCTTCAACATCTATATTATTTATTTCTAGTTCTTTGTTTTTTATTTCTTTATCGTCTATTTCTAATTTTTCTTTAAATTGATTTATCTCGCTTAATAATTTTTGTTCTTTGTCTTTTTCTTCTTTTTCTTTCTGTCTTTTTTCATACAGATCTTTTAACATTTGTAATTCTTTTTCTAATTCAGCAATTCTACTATTTTTAGTTTCTTCTATTTTTCGTATTTCTTCTGTAGTTTGTTGTTTTATTTTTTCTATTTCTTTTTTTCTATCTATTTCTTCGTTTTCTCTTTCTATTCTAACCATAGCTGTCAATTTATCTTCTAATTTTAATTCTTCTTTTTCTAACATTAAATATAAATGTTCGCCTATTTTCTTATATCTTCTTCCTAAATTAGAAAATACTATTCTTATTTTTAATCCTTCGTGATTTTCATATATTTTTTCGTCTATTATAAATTCTTCTTTGTTCATTTTATTGTAAATAGTTCATGTTGATATATATATTCTAAACTATCTATTTGTGATTCTAAATTTGATATATCATCTTTTTGTGCATTTATTGAGTTTTTACTAACTCCGGCAAATATATTATAATTTAATCTTTCTATTCTTATTTTCAATTCTTTACGTTTTTCAGATATAGTCTGTTTTAGTTCTTTGTATTTTTGTATTTTATTCATTCAAACAATATTTATAGTATTTTGGTGGATATCTAAATCTAATTTTATCATAATTAGGTGGTATATGTCTCATTCTTCTAGATTTTAAATGGATTATTAATTTTGCTTCAATATTAGATATTAAAGTAGTTAGGTAAGCTAATCTTTGTGGGTTTTCTTTTGTTTTATTTAGTCTTATATATTCTGAATAATTACTAATTAAAGATTCTTTAATTTTTCTAAAAGCTTCTTTGTTTTTAAATGGTCTTCTCATAATTAATTAATTACTAGGTATTATATGAGAATAATTATTACAATAATCAATCAATTAATTAATTAATTATGAGAAGACCATTTAAAAACAAAGAAGCTTTTAGAAAAATTAAAGAATCTTTAATTAGTAATTATTCAGAATATATAAGACTAAATAAAACAAAAGAAAACCCACAAAGATTAGCTTACCTAACTACTTTAATATCTAATATTGAAGCAAAATTAATAATCCATTTAAAATCTAGAAGAATGAGACATATACCACCTAATTATGATAAAATTAGATTTAGATATCCACCAAAATACTATAAATATTGTTTGAATGAATAAAATACAAAAATACAAAGAACTAAAACAGACTATATCTGAAAAACGTAAAGAATTGAAAATAAGAATAGAAAGATTAAATTATAATATATTTGCCGGAGTTAGTAAAAACTCAATAAATGCACAAAAAGATGATATATCAAATTTAGAATCACAAATAGATAGTTTAGAATATATATATCAACATGAACTATTTACAATAAAATGAACAAAGAAGAATTTATAATAGACGAAAAAATATATGAAAATCACGAAGGATTAAAAATAAGAATAGTATTTTCTAATTTAGGAAGAAGATATAAGAAAATAGGCGAACATTTATATTTAATGTTAGAAAAAGAAGAATTAAAATTAGAAGATAAATTGACAGCTATGGTTAGAATAGAAAGAGAAAACGAAGAAATAGATAGAAAAAAAGAAATAGAAAAAATAAAACAACAAACTACAGAAGAAATACGAAAAATAAAAGAAACTAAAAATAGTAGAATTGCTGAATTAGAAAAAGAATTACAAATGTTAAAAGATCTGTATGAAAAAAGACAGAAAGAAAAAGAAGAAAAAGACAAAGAACAAAAATTATTAAGCGAGATAAATCAATTTAAAGAAAAATTAGAAATAGACGATAAAGAAATAAAAAACAAAGAACTAGAAATAAATAATATAGATGTTGAAGAGACAGACAATTATGATTCAGAAGATAGTGAAACATATACAGAAATATTAACAAATACAAAAAATTTAGAAATCAATGAAAAACAAGAAGCAATTAATGAAGAAAATTTAGAAGATATCAACACAGAAATAAATACTCTTGATAAAAAAGAAGATCAAAATATAATACCTAGTACATCAGAAATAAGGAAACCTACATATTATAAAAATAAGTTTAAAAGATATAATCTAAAAAATGAATATGATAAATGGACACCAAAACAAATAGTTAATAAAAATTATAACTTTCTAGACTTAGATTGTGTAATAGATACAGAAAAAACAATACAATTATGGATAGGATATATGACAAAGCAATTATTAGATAATAACATAAGTACAACGGATGCACCAGAATATATAGAAAGAACACTAATAGGAACAGTAAAATTATGGTTTTTAAATCTAACTGAAAATAGTAAAAAAATATTAAGAACTGACAAACCCACAGAAGGAATAATGAAATTAACACCTATAGAATTATTAAAAAAATATGAAACAGCTATAAAAGACGAATTTAGTAGCATGACAACAACAGAAGAAGAACAAAATGAAGAGAAAGAAATAAATAGAAATTTAATGTTAAAATTAGCAATATGTAATATGTGTTACATAGATGAATATACTTGCGCATTTAAAGAATATTATTATAAAGGAGCATATAATATAGAAGAAAGTAAAGAAATAAGAAAATTATATTTTAATAAATTACCTGAACCATTTAGTTCAAAAATAATAAAAAGTTGGGATGAAACAAAAATAGTAGATACTTTAGGAGCAAGAATAAAATTTTTACAACAATGGTATAGAAACCTATGTGAAAAATACAGAGAAGAAATAAAAATGGAAAAAACATTAATAAGAAATTTAGCATGTTGCAAAGATAAAATAGCACCTCAATTTGGATGCGAAGAAAGATATTATAAGAAAAGAAAAAGGCATAAGAAATATAAGAAATACAAAAAATCAAAATATAAATACAAAAAACCAAGAAAAAGATATTATGTAAAAAATTATAAAAACAAAAGACCATATAGAAAGAAAAAATCTATAAAAGAATGTACTTGTTATAATTGTGGAAAGTTAGGACACTTAGCTAGAGATTGTAAATTACCTAAAAACCCAAAAAATAAACAAATATCAGAAATAAAAATAGAAGATACAGAATATATGCAAATAGATTACATAGATTACGAATTAGAAAGTGAAGACAGTATATATGAAATTTCAGAGAATGAAACAGATAACGAAATAGATAGTGAATTAGATGAATTAAATGACTGAAGAAGATATAAAAATATTAACAAAAGAAGAATATTTAAATGAAGAAGGAACAGATCAAAAAATAATATTTGATAACAATGTATTTGATGAAATAAAAGGAAAAGAGTTAGACTTAAGTGTAGAAAAAATATTTAAAATACCAACAATAAAAAATATATTTACTAGAAAAAAGGAAGAATATTATGTAGTAAGTCAAAAAGAGCACGTAATAGACTGTAGATATGCAAAAGGTAAAGCCAGTATACCACTAGTAACAAAAAGAATAATTAATAAAGAAATAAACGATATAAAAAGTAGAGACCCAATAAAATATGTACACCTTGGAGGTACAGAAATATTAATAAAAGCATGTTTTAGAGAAGGAATAGATACACCAATAGAATTATATTTAGCAGATGATAGAATTATAAAACCTATAGAAAAAAGCATAATAACTGCCATAAAAGGAAATTTAATATACCAAAAATTTAAATTTATAATAAGTGCAAATTATTCAGTAGCAGTAACGGATAGAAATATAGATAAATCACTAGTATTATATTGGAAAATATCAGGAATAGAATTAACTCCAGGAAGTAAAATATTTACAGCAAGATGTAAAAATTTATATGTATTAACAACAAAACATAAAATAACGGGAAAAAATAAGATTAATAAGATACAAATAGATAGCCCATTTGAACAATTTGTAAAAACAATAGACTATAATGATTATAGCTACAAAGACATAGATGTAGAAGAAAATCTAGAAATAATAAATGATAGAATAAGTACAACAAAAAGAACAGCTTATGAAAAACCAGAATCATCAAGCTCATCAAAAAGAATAAGTTATGAAACAAGTTCAATGGATAATTCAAACCATTACTACATAACAGGAAAGGTAAATGAAAAAGAATATTTAATACTATTAAATACAGGACAAGAAGAAAATTATATAGCAAAATATCTAGTAAAAAATGAAGAAATAAAAACCGACAATAATATATGCCCAGATCTACCAAGAAGCTTAATAAACACTAAAAATATAGCAGAAAAAGAAATAATAATAGGAATAAGAAAAATAAAAATAGAATTTGAAGTAAAAGAAGAAATGCAAAAAACAGACATAATATTAGGAATAAAATGGCTAGAACAAGTAAAACCATATAATATAGAACATACACAATTAACTATAACATATAACAGAGAGAAATTATTCTTAAGAAGAGCATTAACATAAAATGAAAATATATGTATTAATGAAGATAGTAGTAGAAGGATATTACAGTAGATATTATACGCCTATGATAGATACAGGAGCAGAAGCTAATTTATGTAGATATAATTGTTTACCAGAAAGTAAATGGGATAAATTGAAAACACCAATAATAGTTAAAGGATTTAATAACGAAGGAAGCTTAATTACTTATAAAGCTAAGAATGTAAAAACACAAGTATGGGATAAAATATTAACAATAGAAGAAATTTATAATTATGAACTAACATCAAAAGATATACTTTTAGGAATGCCGTTTCTAGATAAATTATACCCACATATAATAACTAGAACAGACTGGTGGTTTACAACACCATGTAAACAAAAAGTAAGAGCAAAAAGAGTTAATAATAAAATAAGAAAGAAAACGGATTGGATAAAAGGAAGTGAAAAAATTACACAAAAGTTAGAAAATATAAAAAATACTGAAGATACAATAGAATTAGTTGTATTTTCGATAAATAAAACAGAAATAACTATATTTTCAATAAATAAGATAGAAATAATTAAGAAAAAATTAGAACAATTATATAGTGAAGATCCATTAAAAGGATGGGAAAAACATAAAACTACTATAAAAATTGAATTAATAGATAAAAATAGCATAATAACCCAGAAACCATTAACATATAATTTTGATGATTTAAAAGAATTTAAAATGCATATAGATGAATTATTAGAAAAGCAATATATACAAAAAAGTAATAGCAAACATAATAGCCCAGCATTTATAGTAAATAAACATAGTGAACAAAAAAGAGGAAAAAGTAGAATGGTTATTGATTATAGAAATTTAAATGCAAAAACAATAACTTATAATTACCCAATACCGAATAAGATATTAAAAATAAGACAAATACAAGGATATAATTATTTTAGTAAATTTGATTGCAAATCAGGATTTTACCATCTAAAGTTAGAAGAAGAATCTAAGGAATTAACCGCATTTACAGTACCACAAGGATTTTATGAATGGAATGTACTACCATTTGGATATAAAAATGCACCAGGTAGATATCAACATTTTATGGATAATTATTTTAAACAACTACCTAATTGTATAGTATACATAGACGATATACTATTATATACAAAGACCAAAGAAGAACATTTAAAATTATTAGAACAATTTACGGATATAATAGAAAATTCGGGAATAAGTTTAAGTAAAAAGAAAGCTGAAATTATGAAAAATCAAATAGAATTTTTAGGAATACAAATAGATAAAAGTGGAGTAAAAATGCAACAACATATAGTACAAAAAATAGTAAATTCGAAAGAAGAATTAGATACGAAAAAGAAATTACAATCATTTTTAGGATTAGTAAACCAAGTAAGAGAATATATTCCAAAATTAGCAGAAAACTTAAAACCACTACAGAAAAAATTAAAAAAGGATATAGAATATAACTATAATGAAAAAGATAAAAAACAGGTTCAAAAAATAAAAATACTTTGTAAAGAATTACCAAAATTACAATTTCCAGATGAAAATAGAAAATTTATATATATAGTAGAAGCAGATGCTAGTGAATATAGTTACGGAGGAGTACTTAAATATAAATATGAAGCAGAAAAAATAGAACACCATTGTAGATATTACTCAGGTACGTTCAACGAAACAGAAATAAAATGGGAAACAAATAGAAAAGAATTATGTTCATTATATAAATGTTTGTTAGCATTTGAGCCATATATTGTATATAACAAATTTATTGTGCGAACAGATAATACACAAGTACGCTGGTGGCTAACAAAGAAAATACAAAATTCAGTTACAACAAAAGAAATTCGGAGACTAGTATTAAATATATTAAATTTTACATTTACAATTGAAGTAATCAGTACTAACAAAAATGTTATTGCAGATTACATATCAAGACAAAGCTACACAGACTGATATTATAGAAGAAGATACTCTAGAAAAGATACTCAACACCCTAACTACGCTTTCAATAAAAGTGGACAGTATGGGTAATGAGATAGAAAAGCTAAAGACTAATGAAGGTAAACTGAAGTCTATAGCTACAAATCAGCTAACTCAGCAGTGTGCAGAGCTATGTCGACCGGAAGACATTAAAATTCCAGAGCTAGAAGGAGACGTTGGGATACTCCATAAAACCCATAACATTTATCTATCTACTCCTGCAGGTACAAGCAAAGGA